>JAMJEX010000014.1:1200000-1831825 GCA_024713705.1 Morchella sp. 2018-W38C
CACGTCGAGGAATTGCATGGAGATGTGGAGTAACAAGTCGTGTCATTTCGGGATAGAGTTTGCGGAGACTTCGGTCGAGAGATCTCGGGATAGTTGCAGAACAAAGAACAAGGCGTTTTAGATTCTCAGCTCTTGTTATAATTGCCGAAGTCAAAGGAGAAAATGAACGATCATAGAGAGAATCTGCCTCATCGACGATAATATGACTGCATTTCGATAGAATTCTAGGGTCGTCTTCAGCTAGACTGGATAGAAGATGTGGGGTAGAAACGAGAATGTCAACCGGTCCCGAGAATAGTCGCCTTCGAATGACAATACCAGAGAAGTCTCGGGATATCAGAGCGGAACGTAATTTGACGACATGTGACATAGATTTGATAACCGCACCAACCTGATTAACCAATTCTGAAGTGGGAACAAGTATGACAACCCGGGGTTTGCCGTTGTTTTCTCTATTTTCCACGATTGGCCCTTCGAGTTCGAATAATGCATCTGGTTTTTTCTGTTGCTCTTGAAGCATCTTTTCCTCCTCCCCCCCCCCCTCCCCCTCCTTCTTCTGAATCTCCTCTTCACGCTTTAGGAAATCCATTACAGGAATAATATATGACAAAGTCTTCCCTGAGCCAGTCTCTGCTGCAATGAGGAACGATTCAAATCGACTCTGGGACACGGCCTTTTGCCTAGCCTTTAGACCCATGCCTGTCAAAGCCGGAATGACAAGTCTCTGAACGGCAGTGGGTTGGATAGTCGCCAAATCGCCTAAAGCCTCTTTAGAAATGGCCTCTTTGACGCAATCTAGTAATTCGAAGTCATCAAATGAGCTCCAAGGCTCGATAGTTGATCCAATATTTGTTCTTTGAGTCCATGAAACCGGAGACAGGGACTGTGCCATTTTCATGTGTTTGAAATTAGGTTTGGGTTTTCGAGTTCGGTCTTGTACCTGCGTTTGTGTCTGTTGTCGATCACTCAAAGTATTCGAGTTAAATCGTTTTCCGGGTCGCCTATCACGAAGAGACCCAGGGCGCGGGGATGGAAGGTTTGCTTCTCGGACATTTAAACCCCCGGTACTCGGTTTTTGCTTCCTGTTGGCAACACGAGTAGAAAGCACCAAACGAGAAGGGCGGTCTCGTTTACCGCCGGCCATACCTCGTGAAAGAAATTGGGGGGATGTTGTTAGCCTAGTCGGAAAGGCTGGGTAACCTAAGCGGTGTAGACATTGCAGGCATGCTATTGTTTTTATTGACTGTACTCGGAACATTATAGCGATGCTTGTGGAGGGGTAAAGAAGGAGAATGATGCCTGACGTCTCAGGATGGAGGGGAAGAATAGAAGGAAAAAAAAAAGAACGATGTGAATGAGACTGTTATGAACAGGAGCTAGTTACCCGAGGGGAATTTATGATTGGCTCAAGTCAACATGAAAAAAAGGAAAGAGAGCAAAGCACAGCAGGAACGACCAATTAGGCCAATCAATCCACCAAGACAAGGACCATGCCCCATGCTTGCGCAGTGATTCTCACGCATGCAAATTTATCGGCGCCGGGATGAACACAGCTGGGCTGCGAGAGGGCGTGCAGGAGAAAGGAAGTGCCTAGAGTGGTGTAAGTGCTGTCGATCCGTCCACCGCGGTGATTGGTTGTCGCAGCAACGTCGGTCCCCCCTCTCGCCTCCGCTGTTTGTTTTCACACCGACACCGCACCTCCGACTACGTTCTATGTGTACACAGTATAATGTACACACAGCCTGGCATAGCTCCACAGCAACTCGCAGGTACTGCACTCGCCTTCTGCCTACCCATCTCTGACCCCCTCTTCCCATTTACGCATCTTGTTCCACATCTTGCATGATTTGGATGGTCGAGTAGAGTAAACAGCATCCAACTGCACGACACACTCGCATTCCCTCTGTTGTGATCTCCCTGCTCCACCCTTATTGTATCCACTAAGGTTCCGTCACTTACATATCCTTCCGTCACCTACATACCATCCATACCTCCATCCTCTTCCATCCACCCTCCGTCCATCCACCCGTCGTCCATCCATTACTCTTCTATCATTTCACTCCCACTCCCACTCCTACTCCCACTCTCACTCTCTCCCATCGCTCCCATTCCCATCCCCACTCCCACTCTCTGACTCTCGCTCACCCACGCCCCTCTCTATTCTCCCTGATACTCTTTATTTTGTTCGTTTCTTTTGTTTCCCTTCCCATACTCATCTCCCCCTCTGTCAACATTCGGTTTCAACATCTCTTTAGTTTGTTCTTACGTTTGATTGTTTGGGAATACTGGTGCTCTCAACATCTACCTTGTCTGTTTATCGGTGGAAGCCGATCTGTCATGGCAACAGGGCCAGTGGTAAACCCCTATCATCGCCTGTACCTAACGTTTGGCTTCTGATACAAAACTCTAGGTCACCCCCCTTCGCATACAGAAACAACCAGCTTCCTTGGAATCGGAAACACCATCTCCTAGAAATAGTTTACCCTTAACACAGCCACTTTCAGATATTAGCCCAATGGAGCGAAGGAGAAATAGTCCTTCCAACAAAGAGGGATCAAAGGTGCGCATTTTTATCAGCTACGGTCTCTTTTTCAAAGCTGACATTTCTTCCTCCATCTCTAGTCACCGACCAACGAAGATGTCCCTTTATCCTCACCATTCCCAGGTTCCATCACAGGCTCTATCAGGACAACAACTCCTCGAGCAAACCGAGCGTTTTGGGAAACAAAGAGTCAAGAGAATAATCGCCCAGGCGGCTCCACCCCTGGACGTAAATCATCCCTGGAGAAATTGAAGCGGGCTTCTCGGGTGCAGAATAATACCAAAATCTTTCAAAAGCCAAATGACACAGCTCCACCACCCCGACCTATGAGTTATCATGGTCCTAATGGTTTATCATCGCCATTTATCACCCCCCAGATCTCCCAAATAGCGCGAAATAATTCTGTGATACATAACTCGAGACTTCCATTATCAATGCCTAAGAAGCCGGAGGATTCGATTCGTCCAGAAACACCACCCAAACCCAAGCTAACTTCTATTCTTTCGACCCCTAGCGGCCCTAGAATGCCAAGGCCATCTTTGGTATCCTCGTACAGAACGAATACTTATGAAGGCGAAGGTGGATCATACTCAGAAGAGGTAGATGGACATGAACAGACTAATAGGAGTCCTAACCGCCGACCAAAATCTGTCACATTTGACAAAGAACCGCCAGATGTTTTGCACTACGAAATGGTTACTCCAGATCCATCTGTGGAAGGCTCACCGGCGTTGGGATATGATTCGGATGAGGATGAAGAGGATGAAGACGAGCTGGAATACACTCCAGTTATCGAGCCTGACCAATGGGAAAGTATGACCCCAGAGGCTGCAGCCGCGGCCTTTGAGGAGTCGTTTCGTTCGACGCCTTCGCCTAGTGCACGACCGCTCCCACCAATTCCAGGGCCTAACTCCCGAAGAGATAGTAGCAGTCCCTCTGGAAGCCGACCTCTTCCTAGCATTCCAGTAACCAAGGCCGATTTAGAGAATTTAGAAAAGGTACCACTGGAGGAACGGGTAAGACTAATGATGCAGGAGGATTTGGATGAAAATGACCATTCATCTCGACGACACTCCACTGAGTCCACCCAAGGACATGATGGCGAAGAATCTGGCGGTTTAGGCATCATGATGGACAACATGTCCCTAGACGATGGAGAGCGAGGAAGCGAGGAAGAGGGGATGGGAAATGGGAAGCATGAGGCATCCCGCGAAAGAATGAGCCCGGCACAGATAGAAGAAGATGATATCTCGGACAAAGAAGAGACTTCACCAAATTCGAATAGAGAACCCGAGGACGAAAACAGTTCTTCGAGTCATTTTGAGTCAACTTCTGAATACGAGCCTCCCCCACGTTTATCACGGGAATCAATTAGACGCCAGGTTGAAGCACGCCGTGAAAATTCAATCGATTCTCAACAACTTGATGAGGAAGGTTACACCACGGAGAGCTCTTACACATATGATCAAGATGTTTCAGCAGACGAAATAGAATCTCATATCAAGCATGAACAGTCTGATGACGAATCGGTCGATATCTATGCAATTCCTGAAATGTACCATGTTCCAGAACGTCCGGCCTCACGCTTCAATACCCGATCACCAGATCCATCACAGACAACCGAGTCAGAAGCTTCACGATACGATGATGATAATGAATCCAGATACAGTGAATTTGAAGACGATGATAGTTCTGTGTTGGCCACCCCTGTTATCCCTTCGAGAGAGGAGTCTACCCCTACCCCGACAAACTTCGAGACAACAATAGCTATCGAAAAGGTAGAGCATGGGACTGTAGATAAACAGGTTTTAAATGAAGGATTGGTAAGTGAAAACATAGACGCCAGAACTTCGCCTGAGAATCCTAGGATGAGCCTTCCAGAGTTTGGGACAATGTTTGAAAGCGATGATGGTCTCGGGCTAAGCTCATACATGACTCCTTCTCCGCCTTTACCACCCGTTGATGCACCCACGCCGGAACCATTGGAGCTTACACCATCCAATCATGTTATTCATGAGCAGTCAACACAGCGAATCGAGTCGCCCAAAGATCAAATCGAGCACGATTTAGACGAATCTGTTTATGATGAGGAAGAGGATACTGGGTCAGTCATCAGGCATAAGATTTATGACTCTGATATTGAGGAGGATGATGAGGATTATAATAGCGGGGAAGAGATGGATGATGGGGAGCTCAGCGATACCGGTACCATCCAAGCGGCTAGATCGCCTTCACCAGTCGCAGAGTCAATTGCAACGATCAGAGTACCAAGTGGGAAGCTGAAGACAAGGGCAAGCGCAACACCAGCTGATATGGCGGCAATGGCTGCAGCCCGTAGACACATCAGTGGAGAACATAGAGTTCCGCCACCAGTTCCCCGAATTCCAGACGAGTTTGGCAATGGTGACTTGAGCGACGACGAGGTAGAAATTGCAGCTACCAGTTCAGATTCGGAAATATCTAAGAGAAAGGTCTCCGGCAAGCAGAGAAAGTCTATCGGTCTCCCAGCACTTGGTGATATTGAGTTTGATTTCAAGGTAGATGATCTCACAGAGGAGTTTGATCGTGTTATTGAGACCCAAAAGGTATGTGTTCATACGAAATTTTGTTTCTATCTTAAAAGCCTAACGATACATAGAGGGGATACCTTATGCGCCAGAACACACGTATTATTCATGCGTCTAGTCGGGATCCTGAAGAGGATGAAGCAGAGCCTGCCCCTCGTCCTGGTCACTCACGCACTCAATCTTGGTCTGTAGAGCCGTGGAGAAACTCTACACGGAGAAAGAGTCAACGTGACTCAACTGGTGCCATCAGTACATCTCCAAGAAAACGGCCATCAAATGTCCCGCCAATTCCCCTACCAGATAAGAACGGAAACGTATTGCCTATTGTGGATGAGAATGAGGCAGCTAGTACGGATTCGCAGGCCGAGGATGGTGCTGAGAGGGGTAGATTATTTGTTAAAGTTCTTGGAGTCAAGGACTTAACTCTCCCGTTGCCTCAAGGCAAGACATCCCACTCTATCATTCGAGAAAATTTCTTACTAATTCTGGTATCTATAGGTCAACCAACATATTTTTGCCTGACATTGGATAATGGACTCCACTGTGTGACAACATCGTGGTTAGAATTGGGCAAGAACGCGCCAATCGGCCAAGAATTTGAGTTGTAAGACATCAAAAATCGGTTTATATTGTTGCTAGGGTACTAACGGTCGCAGGGTTGTTCTGAATGACCTCGAATTCCAGCTTACTCTTCAAACAAAGTTGGAGCAACCACCGCCTGCTCCACCTAAAGCAGTAGTTAAAGCTCTTCCACCCAAGCCAAAACAGTCTACTTTTAGCAGAGTTTTTACCACCCCTAAGAAACGAAAACAACTAGAGCAACAAATGCAGCAAATGCAACAACTAGAGCAGCAGCAAATGCAGCAGCAGAGGCAAGAAACGCCACCTCCTGCTACTGCATGGGATCTCCTTCACGGTTTAGTTGCACGAGATGGCTCGTTCGCTCGTTCGTATGTCTGTCTCACAGATTTCGAGACTAGGGCATATGGACGGCCATTCACCACAGATATCAATTGCTTCAACGAGTGGGCAGTGGATACCGCTAGTGTGAAGAGTAAGAAAGGCTTGCAAGGTGCTCTGCAGCCTGCAAGGAAAGCACCTTACAAAATCGGGAAATTAGAAGTCCAACTTCTATTCGTCCCAAAGCCCCCTGGGGCCTCGGAGGTGAGTCAGCCAATTCTGCATACTACAAACCAGATGCTAAGAGCTAGTAGAAGGATCTTCCCAAAAGTATGAACGCTGCTATTCGCGAATTGCGTGACGCTGAAGCTACTATGAATAAGACCTGGGAGGGCACTCTCTCTCAACAAGGGGGTGATTGTCCTGTAAGTCTTTCTTGTGTTTATTTAAATATTACCCTAGCGTTTAAACTAACTTTAATATCAAGTACTGGCGCCGAAGATATTTCAAACTTGTTGGCCCAAGGTTGACCGCATATCATGAAGCAACGCGCCAACCTCGAGCCACTATCAACCTTAGCAAGGCATCAAGACTCATCAATGATAGGAATACCCTTCTTGATCCAAACGTTAACGGTCCTGGGAAGTCCCGTCGCAAATCTGGCTTCTCTGAAGACGAGGAGGGCTACATGTTCGTTGAGGAGGGTTTTCGTATTCGTTTCGCCAACGGCGAAGTAATTGATTTTTATGCAGATTCCGCAGAAGACAAAGAAGGATGGGTCAAAGTCCTAGGCGAGACCATAGGTCGCATCCCCGATAAGCGTGGTTGGTGCGACATGGTCATATCCAAGGAATCCAAAGAGAAGGCAGAGAAGGAAAAGACGCAAGCAGCTGTAGCTCGGGTTAAGGCGCAAACTCAGATGCGCCAAACACCACCAATGCCACAACAATCAAGGCCTCAACCCGCTCAGCCCCCAAGGTCAAACCGTCGACCCCCGCCTGCACACCTATACCGATAGTGATATCTGTTTCAACACGATAATGAAACTTACACCTATCATTTACGAAACCACAAGAATGGGTTTACCTCGTGGCAATAAGTCACTGACTGCATTTTCATGCTTATCTTTTCTCATATTTCCCCTGTATTTTCTACGCTTCCATGATATCTTAGGGTTTCTTTGGTGTATTACTGCTGCAGGTTTTATCTTTCCTATTGTTGATCTTGTTTTCCTTTACGTCTTAATCTCATTTGTAGTGGGTAATATCTCTTTTAATCGCATGGAGTGTTGGGAGCGTTGCAATTAGTGAGCGGTTTTTTTTGTGGAATTTTTGAAAGGAGGGGGAAGAGAGAAGTGACGATACACTGTACTGATTTTGAGAATCGAGTGTTCCTTTATTTCTTTTCCATATATTAGGGTGGGCAGGAGCATATTTTTGCAGCGCAAATGAGCCCAGAGGGCTCAAATCTTAGTACATAGTTTTTGTTTAGCGGATTATGTTTTCTTTATCAAAAATACCTTTTACTAGTTACTGAGAGTCCAATAAAGTACCTTATTTATACGCCCTGTTTGTCGCTTTTATCAACTCGTACAACTTTCTTAACTGCGTATTCTTTTTGAGCCTTTTTTGAGTGGGGGGCTGTAGTTGCCATCGCCTTAACCATGGTAGTTTGATAACCCGGAAAACCTTCCAGCCATGGAATCTTGATAGCTGGGACATTCTTATCAAGAAATTTTAGCAACACGGTGGACCCTGGAGCACCTTCCATCAACCCAAGAAACCCAGCTTGTGGGATTGCAAGAGAGATTTCCAGCCGCGCCTGCGCCCCTTTGGAGAGTTGAACAAGTCTGATCGGAAGTCCCGGAGATGCCTTAGAGACAATACCACATAATAAAGGAAGATGAGAATGAAGTTGCGAAGGTTGCGAGTCGGAACGGCAGACAAAGACGGCGAGGCGGGGCCTGGGCGCTGTGGCTTCGGTTGGTAGTGCTTTAGCCATAGATTCAAGGTGCCTGGTAGTTGAGTTGAGTCCAATTGTTAAGAATGAGTTGAGTTCCGGGGGTGACGGTGGTGGTATGGATGGCACTGATGCGGCTGAGGCATTGGAAAGGAATTCGCGCTTTCGTTTACGAGAGCGCTTGCCTTTGGAGGGCTTAATGTAGAGATTTCGATGTTGACCTATGGGTTCCAGTAAACTGAAAGCAAAGAATTGTTAGAACGGTTGTATAAGTTTCAGGGATTTGGATTGTAAGATCCGGAATTGAAGAAATTATTGTGGCGTCTTGTACCTGCATAGTAGATCTAAAATTGTATCCTGGTTTGCGTTACTAACTTCCGGCCTGGAGCGAACTAAATCAGCCCAGGTTTCAAGCAAATTTTTGGATCTGGAATGAACTCACCATCCAACAGTGGTGTTTGGCGAATCGAGGGAGAATGTGATTTTTTTCTTTGGGTCTTGGCCTTTGATAAATTGCGCCATGATAGCTACAGTCAATAGCCTAATCGGTGAACCGATGGACCGAGATGGCTCTCGGAAAGTAGGTGAATTACGGCGGCGGTATACGTAGAGATAATGGGTGACGATACGTGAAGATGATGGAGGCTGATCCTGATGGGAGCTGCACAGTCCACAGGGTGAGCTGTGCAGATTTCAAAGTTTCTAGGGCGGGAGGCTCGCTAAAGCGCATCTGACTACTCCGCACAATCCTTGCAGGTATCAATTCTACCATTTCATATAGGTGCATACATATATACATGTATAATGCAATTTTATCCTTTGAACATACATAAGTTCCAATGCCTGAAACTGAAGCCGGAATTTTTAATTCCTAAGTTTACATTTCCTCGTTCTAGTCTTTGTTTCAGTTGGTTCTGAAGACACACGAGTCAAGCTCGTCACGTCAGCCGATCTCTTATCGCTCTCTCAAATCAATAGAATAATCCCTGCACAATACGCTTGGGTCCTTTCGTCACTGCCTGATGTATGTAGGTAGTGAACCAACTGACTGCAAGCAAGCCTGCTCATAGCAACAGGCACGCAGCCGCACAGCAGTACATGTAGTAAAGTGAATACTAGAGTAGAGTAACACATGCATACATGTCTGCCTGAACTACATGTATGTAATGTAGGTAAGCTCTATTGTCTGTCTGACGCGAGAGCCACAAACACTCCCACTTTCCCTCCCCCTCCAACTCAACCCCCCACCATCCCCTCCTGTCTCAAACCACGACAGCCGCGGCACCATAGCTTTCATATTTCAAAGAACCATCCCCAAACTTTTTACGGTACCTTTTGCCCCAGCAACCGGGCAACCTGTGTTTCTTGCATGGAGAAGAATGGGGAGTCGGACTCGAACTCTATGGCGGTCGATCCAGTCAGCCCAGCTAGCAGTAACTCTAAAGAAGTTTCAGACGAACCCGCCGCACCTCGTAGAAATTCCATCGACGACAACGATCCTACCCGGCCTCGTAAGCGACTAGCTGCTATGCTTATCCACGATAATGCAGACAATACAAAACAGGCTCTGCCGGCTAAGGATAAGGTACCCTACGGAGAATCCGAGAACGAGCCCCGGCAATCAGATCAAGCGATGGAACACAAAAATTATAATGGGACGACCAGCAAACCTGATAAAGCATCTCTGGAAGATGGTCATTTCTCATCACCTGTAGCAGTCAAAGGAATTGGCAACAAGGTTACAATTCATCTCCGTACCACAGGTTTCCCAGATACAAAAGAGGATAGGTTTGAAGAGCCTACTATTGATGATGAAAACGATGGGCTAAGCCAGCTGACACCTACATCTTCTGGGCCTCCTAGGAGTGTAGGCTCCTTAGAGGGTGAATCTCCAAATGGTTCGCTATGTAGCCCGGAGATTGAGGTTGAAGAAGTTGAGGACATGGAAGAAGATGAGGATCTGGCTGGTCATATTGCGGATGTTGACCAATACATCAATAGTCCCATCATTCCTGGAGGTTCCGCTGTGATCAAAGATGTTATAGATGAGGTTACATCGAAGCTCGAGAGAGGTTTGTCTGGATAGGACCTATTTGGAACTACCCTCTGACTAACTCTGGTACAGATCCTATTCCATTACGACAGTTGGAAGAACTTGCGCATACCATGTCTAGTTTTGTCAACGTCGTGGGCGACCAGATCGATAGCTTTTATAAGCTTTATCTTGTAAACCAAAACGTTTGGCCCAACTTACCAAACATGATGGAGGCCTTACTTAAACGAAGGTGAGACATTCTAAGATTTCATAACTGTGTCCAGTTACTAACTCATAATCAAGTGAACCCTTTGGGCAAAATTATTTTCGTAGGGTGGATAAATCAACACCGGGGCTAGAAGCTATTATATTAGCCCTCGTGGAGTTTGCACGATTGACAGCACTCTTTGTTCGCTACGATTCCTGGAGCTTAGAACATGCTCTCCCGGATAGAGACCATACTCTGCTATCATTGGGGTATCAGAGAACCCTATCAATCATTATGAGACCAAATCAACTTTCTAGCCTTATGCAGCGTGCCTACAACTTCAATATGGTCACGATACTACCACGGGTAATGAGAGCCTTTATTGACACCCATGACGGGTTAGGGACATTGAGGAAATACGATGAGTTAATTCTGCAACGAATACCATTACAACCCAAACTTCTATCTTATGCGTCACTCCCGTTGGAAATATACGCAAAACTCATTCGATGTCTCGAGGTTGTGATAAAGGAAGGCGTTATGTCAGAAGATTTGGCAGAAATTCAGATAGCTGTTTCAGATGGTGCCTTTATGGCTATGACATCTGTGGAAAACTTACTTGCGGGCCTTTTCGAAACGCACCTTCAATTGCTGATTATCAAGGATTTTAATGTGGTGTTGAATACATTATGTTCGCTAGTAACAGCATTTTATGGTATGAGTTCTGCAGAGTCTAGGATAAGGAAACTAATCGAGGAAAAAATCGGGAATGAGTATGGAGTTATTGAGGCCTATGAATATCCTAGTCTTGCAGAATGGTCTTGCAGGTTCCCCTTTCTCTTCAAGATGCTTACTAGCAATCGTATGGACTTTCGACTCCAAGGACTGGTAAGGGCTACGGAGCTTCTTGTCAGCGCCTGGAGAGACAGCTATGGGAACGGCACCGACTGGCATGATAGTGTTTTATTGAGGTATCCTTCTAGCATTCATGGTTTTGAAGAGTCCTCATGGCTTTAGTTAAACACATCACATATCTTAACTCTATCATAGGTTTCTGGCACATTTCATCATCGAAAATAAAATCGTCGAATATATTATGGGACCCGAATCACACCATGAACTTATCCGTCGAAGCGCAAATATAACTGGCTTTCTGATAGTAACCAATACAACTACGGTGGATATTCGACACGCCCTATGGCAACCAGTCGTTAACAACAAGGATCCACGAATAGTGCAAGCTACACTTGCCATGCATCAGGAGATGATACCAAATATGTCTATCCCACTTCTTGTTGAATTGAGCAAGCGTATAAAGGACATCCCATTCTCATCTTTTGATGCTCACATGATGGAGCTCGTGAGCCGTCTGCTAGAGACCATCAGGAATAACTTTTACCAGCAGCAGGTTGTGATTAGGCAACCCTGAGAATCTGTATAAATGCTGACTTATTTGAAAATAGGTCGTGCATTTAGACCCTCCGCCTTATGAAATGTTGATCCAGCTTATTCGGATGGCGTCCCGCGAAGAAGAAAATACCACTCCGAGCGGTGGACTTCCACCATCCACGATGTTTGAGTTTGCCGGAAAGGAACTAATGGCACTGGCTGAATATGGGCCAGCTGGAGAACTACGCAGAAAGATTTATCTTGACTGTATCAGCGACATTAAACAAATGAAGTCAAGTGCGACCGGTAGTATCAATGTCATCCAGGCATTTTTACGTATGTCACACCTAAGAAGTATAAATATAATTGACCTAACTATTATTAGAGCAAAGACCTCGTAACGTCAGGCCAGGCAGCCCTGGTTACGTCGAAGATATCGAATTTCTCATCAAAAACCTGAACCTAGCTGAACTACTTGTCAACGAGATAGCTAGGTTTGTAGATTCCCACAGCAAGCACGACCAGTATTCCACGCTGCGCCGGTTGAAAGCGAGATTAGAGTTACTTCAGTTTATTCTCTATAATTCGCCCGAATGTTTGACAGCTCATCTAGGCGAAAAGCTTTGGACATACTTAGTTGGAGTAAAGGCGTTAGGAACATCTGAGAGAGATGATGGGTTTGAATTCTACATTAACCATTACTTGAAAATTACAGCCGCATGTGTTACCAATGCCCCTCCTCAGGCTCATGTCTCGCTAACGGATCAACAGCAAGCGGATCCTATTCTAGAAAGTGTATTCAAGATCTACTTTCCAGCACTTGATCCTGCTTGTTTCTCACCCAATGTTCTACCTTTTTGCACGAAATCTATAGAATATCTTAACAAACCAACAGGGGTAAGTGTACTTCCGCACTAGTTTGTTGCATGTATTTCCGGACTCACAATGAAATAGCTTGAGGACAATTTTGAAGAGGACTGTGTAAACTTCGAGGGTGTTGAGCAGTTATGGCGGATAATTCTCAAGGCACCCGACGATAAGCTGGCCGCTGAGGCCACATCATACTTTATGAATCTTTACCTAGACGTGAATCTCATTCCATTTTCCGTGGCTGAGTATGTTTACTAATCGTAGCCTAGACTCGTGCTGTCTGTTCGAAACCTGCAAAGGTCATCGAAAACACGCATTTTATGATCGTAGAACGATGTATAAATCAGCTGACATCCACAGCCTCTAACATTGACAACACAGTTCCGACTGTTAATACCAGAGACGAGAATGCGATGTCCTTGGATACCTTCCATGGGAACAGTGATACACAGGAGTTCTTTCGATCATTGGACCTTCTCGACCACTTCGTCAAGGGCTACAAATCACGGCCAAAATATAATCAAGGCTCTCAAGAGGCGAACCAATCTTCTGCTGTCGATATGATTACAGGCGTGCCCCTAACACTGCGTTTGCGGTGGCACGCTTCAAATTTCCAATCACCTGTAAGTGCATTCCTCAATCCATGTAATATCGATAGCGTTCTTACCTAGAACCTGTAGATCCATAGCTTCCAAATCGGCAATCTAGACACAGGTCAGGATCTGCATGATCGTATTGCAAAAATTGTGGGAGGGGACAAATATCGCTTAATCATTTCTGGAAGGGAATTCAAACCATCACATGAGCCACTCAAAACCCTCAAGGATTTTTGTATTCCAGATAATTCTGTCTTGATAGTCCAAAAATCACCAGACCAAGGGACGGTTACTGCCAGCTCGAGCGTGCCTTCTAATCTTAATGCTCTTCAGATTGAGATCATGAGACATTTTGATTCGCTTTTTGAGCTGCTTTCACTCCCGGAGCCACAGGCGACAAAGGTATGAGAATATTGAGGACATTAAGTGGTTGTGCTTTTGCTAAGGTTCAAATAGATATGGTTCTTTTTGAGGAATTTTCCAGTCGATGAACACATCAAGTCAAGCATGATTTCGGGGTCATCTTGGTCAGAGACATTTCCAGCGGATTATCCTTATAAAACTCTCTATTCTTTGCACGCTTTGCGAACATGTTTTGAGGAACAAAGACAGCAACAAAATGTATGTTTTAAATCATATTCTTGGTTTAAAAGGCACTAACGGTATCTAGAGCGACGCAAAATCAACGTTCATCAACGAGGCAACGGCTTCTTTGCTCAAAACCCTAATGAATAACAATCATGAATCTAAAGAATCCTATGCAATGAAGACCCGAGCGCAGGTTACAAACGAGATTCTTGACTGCCTACGTTTGTTTCTTCAAGGTTAGGGATCGAGCAACTATCTGACTTCCATTACTAATAATTTTCAGAATCCATTACAGAGTGCGGCTTTTCACCGCCATTTCCTAATCCAGAAGACTTTGTTGAAAGGATTTTTGAAATTTTACGCGTTTGCTCTCAAAAAGAGTATTCACAGTGCCCAGGATCCGAGTCTTGTGTTGCCAACGCATTCAATGTTTTGCTCATCGCATCGAAAATCGATTCAAAAGTATGGTCATCTCTGACTCAAAAATCAGAATTGATACATCATGTGAACAGATTTCTTTTGAAAGATAAACGACAAACGGTTAGGCTAGGCACTGGAGAGGCTATTATAGCAACCTTCAATCGATACCTTTCGTAAGTGCCCTTCACTTGGATTAAATATATGCAAAATCTCATTTAATTAGAACCGTTAAACCGACAAGTCATGACTTCGCGAGATTCTTTTGGAGTATTTTGAAGGACATGTTGGATCAGCCTTGGTTGGATCCAAAATCTTCTGCAGAGATGTTCCAAACTGCTCTATTGAATTTTAAGTATGCTTCTAGGATCCTTGATGTTCCTTCGGTCCTCCTAACAGTCCTAGATTTCTTAGCGAAGTAAGCCCGGAATCGTTAGATATAGAGACATGTTTTAAATCGTGGAGCTCGCGTTTGATAAAATATGAAGTGAACGAGGTAAGTGTCGTCTCTACTTATTCTCTCTCTTAGGGTACTTTTGTTGATTGTTACTAGGTTGTTGGTTGTTCGAACGAAGACTTCGTAGTTACAGGTTTTGCAAGACTCCTTACAAGATGTGTATCCTTGGCTAGAAGTCGAGGTATCCATGTTTATAACGAGTATTCTATCCCTCCTCAAGCGAAGTACATAATCGTATACTAATAGAGAATTTAAAGAGTGGCCGAAGATATATTTCAGAATTTACTTTTCCGTCCAATGGCTACATATACTGAAAATTCTCAGCCTATCGAGAGTCTGCCGTGTCTCCACGGACCCAGTCGTTCGGAGATATACAACCTGGTTATACAACTAGTCAATGATCCCGAGAGTTGTGTCAAGATGGTTAAGCACAATCTGCATCTTTTCCCTAAAGGTATGATACCCCTGACATGATTTAATCCATGGGCTCACAAAACAAAAGATCAGTCCCTACATGATGGATTCCATGCCGATCGAGGCAGGTGGGCGAGATCAGTAGCAGGCCACGTCGGGTTACAGAACATGTCAAACACATGCTATCTCAATTCATTGATGACTCAGCTTTTTATGAACCGAACGTTCAGAGCCTTCATTCTGGAGATGCCTATCGACCAAACGGATGAGTCTCAGAAACTAATACATTTTCTGAAAGTTTTATTTGCGAGAATGCAGAATAGCTATACGAAGGCAGTAGAACCAAAAGACTTTGTGGAGGCCATAACAGATTATGAGGGAGAACAAATTGACATCGCAGTTCAGATGGATGTTGATGAATTCTTCAATCTTATTTTTGACAGACTAGAAGGTCAAATGCCATCAATGGAGCTGAAATCATCTTTCAGGTCACACTATGGTGGTCAACTAGTCCAGCAGGTTAAGTCAAATGAGTGCCCCCATATATCGGAGCGCACTGAACCCTTCTCAGCAATTCAGTGCGACATTAAAGGAAAATCAACTCTTCAAGAAAGCTTAAAGGCTTACGTTGAAGGGGAGATCATGGATGGTGGTAAGTGTTACCTCCTATTTTCACACCGCTTAAGAATGCAACTGAGCAGCATTACAGACAACAAGTATTCCTGCACGACATGTGACCGCCACGTTGACGCAGTAAAAAGGTGATTCGATTCCGTTTATCGGACTATCAAGTAAAACTCAATTTGGCTGACAATCGGCGTCTTCAGAACCTGCCTCAAGGATATTCCGAATCATCTCATTTTTCACTTGAAAAGATTCGAGTTCGACCTACAAACTATGCACCGTAGCAAAATCAACGACTCTTTTGAGTTTCCAACTTCTATTGACATGAAACCTTATACAATAGAATACTTAAGTGGAGATGAGAAAAACGGTGAGAATTCGTCGCGGGATATGTTCGAGCTAGTCGGTGTACTAGTACATAGCGGTACTGCCGAGTCCGGTCATTATTATTCGTATATAAGGAACCGCCTCTCGCCATCAGGGGCACCAGAATGGTTTGAATTCAACGACTCGGAGGTTTCAGCTTTTGATCCTTCGACAATCCCAGCTGCCTGTTATGGGGGTACTGATGGAGTAACCAGAGATGCAATGGGGCAAACATATGCTTTGAGCAAACCTTATAGCGCATACATGCTCTTTTATGAACGCTCTTCATTGTTGAGTTCTTCGGCAGTAAACCAGGGTGAAGCGGTCCAGACAAGACTATCTATACCCCGGGAACTTGAGCTGGAGATACATAGTGAGAATGAGTATTTCATCAGAAAATATTGCATGTTCGACAACAACCATATCGAATTTATCAGAAGACTATTGGATCAGCAGCAACGTTTGTTCAAAAATTCCACACCCTACGACCACATCCACGAGAAGAGAGCATTAATACTTGGGTTGGATACCCTTGAACAAATTGCTACAAGGTTCAAAGACTCCACGGAGGGAGAGGCACTTTTCAGTATTTTGAACACCTATCTAATCAACTGTCCTGAATGCTGTCTGGAATTCTTCGACTGGTTATGCCAGAAGGAAGACGCAATCACCAATTTACTAGTCTGCAACCCGTACGGCAAGGCACGGGCAAATTTTTTGAGACTTGTGATGTTTGCACTTAACCAGGTTCGACGAAAAAGACCCGAGGCATATGGGCCAATTGACGAAAGCGGTGACCACGACATTGAATATGAAGATACTGTATTATACAAGCTTTGCACCTCGTTGATGCGCTCATGGAATGGTTTGCAATGGTCTATCAAGACGTGGGGCGACTACTTTGGTCTATTGGCGAGTATTTCAGCATTGGGTGAGACCGAGAAAGTTGTTATGCTGGATATGGGATTTTTGAAGAAAATAATGGAGTTACTGTTAATGGATCACCTACAGGCGCCGAGAAAGATGGAATATTTATTTGAAAACTTCGCGAAGATATGGGCAAAACGCCGACCCTCGCTCGGGAATCTAGGATCGGTCATGGGCGAACTAATGAGCTTATGTGATCCTCACCTGAGGCCATGTAGGGATGATGAAAACCGAACACATTTCCGCCATCTTTCGAAATTTCCCTTGAATAGTACAGAATATGACTATTTCTCTTTTTCTGCAAAAAGTCAGATGCAGATATTATCAAGGCTGCTTGAATCTCAGACTACAACAGAAAGCATGGCGCGCCTAGTCGCACACATCGTCAAATCCGAAGTTGCACCACCTGAAGGTCCTCTTCTTGAGCAGATTAAGAATACTTTGCTTGCTGGAGTTCCTGTGGATCCTGCACAAGAGGCCGAGCCTTTCCTTATATGTCTTCTGTACTTTGTCTCGGTAACCAAATCCCCGAACTACGTCAAAGAAATCATACGAAGAGTATCAGATGAGGTGCCCACCATTGGTACTGATGGGGGATCAGAGCATCTGCTTTTTTTCCAAGAGCTGGCAGTCCTTAAAAATCCCCACCTCAAGCCGTACCTCATCAAATGGCGTATGATTGACTATGTTGCACTTTGGGCACCACCGCTTTTAACGTATTGCGATGCAACCGTACGAGAAAACACTGAAAAGCTTCTTGATGATATTTTATTTGATAGTCTTCAAGACGGAGACCGTCCCAAAGCGCGGAAAGGTGTTGAGGAACTTATGAATGGATGTTTCAATTTTATTGAATCGAAACACCCCAGGTTACGTCAGCCATGCGACGAGAAAACTTTCGAGAATGTCCTTCGAGTTCTCGAAAAGTGCGGTGAATATCAAGAAGATGAAGAAACCTTCAGGGCAAGGAGTGATGGTTAGTGTTAATCTAGTACATAATTTCCTTGACAATATCTCTAACTAAAAAAAATTATAGCGTTGAGATTGTTAATTGAAAAGATCATTCTTGAAGAAGAAGAGGATGCTGATCTAGCCTCCGGTAAGGCCGAATGGTCCTCTCGTGCGCGACACGACTGACCCAAGCACTTTCTGAAGATGAATGGGGTGGCTCTGAAAACGGAAGCGATACGCATGAGATGGAAGTGCAACTCGACGAATACAACAGCACCTAGTAGAAGCCAATAGTCAAGGGTTTGATAAAAGATGGGTCTTTGAATTAGATTTCTTTCCAGCGGGGCGTTATATTCTTAGGATCACCAATTCCATGGGTATGGCATAAAGCGGAGGTGTTTAACCGTGTAGGCTCTTTACATTCCTTCTCATCTTTTTCATTTCTTCCAATTTTCTTGTTTTGTTTCGTTTGTTTTTATTTCAAGTTTCAATTTTTTTTTTTTACTTTCTTTTTATTGCGAGTACGAAAACAGTCCCGAGATTGATGGGAGGGTTGGGGGGAGGGATTGGGGGAGGGACTGGGTGTACTGTGAGAAGTTAGGGGCATCGGATTTATGCTTTTCCTCTTCTCCTCTCCCATTTTCTTTTTTTAAGCGGATCTCCTTTGTCTTACCTTATTTCTTTATACCTCTACCCTTTCTCCCCCTTTGGTAGGTGATAGGCTCACGATATTACACTGTGTTTATCTTATTCATCTCGCTACCTAAGAGGGACAAAGCGAAATCATGGATTTCAATTGTTAAGACAAAAAGACAGGAAAAAGAACCGCTAGGCACTTTATAGTGAGGATAGTTTTGAGAAACACATTCATAAGCGAGTGATTCCGAGTGATGCGGTTGAAGATCTTATGATTTTTCTAGTGATGGAGAAACGGCGTTAAAGGATTCTAGATCTTGCACGTGCCTCATTGTTTCACTTGATCTTGAATTGGTACCGGCAAGTTAAGAAGATAGCAGCCTTTCTAATGCCGTATTTTTATATTTAAATCAACGGCAACGCCCATACCCTTTTGTCATTGACAACATACACCATACAACCCCACATTCCTCATCCTCTCTCGAACTCCATCTTGCCTAGGATGGGAAGCCCTACGATACGAAACCTAACTACCCCTGTGGAACAGTGGTGTCATGCCCAAAACGCACAACGCTTTTTCTTACAAAGAATATCCCATCACGCCCACGTCCACCCCAGACCCATGCACCATGACCAGCAGCAGTTGCAGTCAGTCGAGTTTCATCATACTGACATCCGAGAAAAAGAACCCAGTTTCAAAGAAAGAGATAAACGTGAGAAAAAAAGTCTGCAAACCGTCTTAAGACGCGCGTCAAGGAAGTCCGAAGCAAAACGTGAGTAAAGAGGGGAAACCACTAGGAAGAAAATGAAATGTAAAGGAAGAAAATCATCAAAACTCCTCAAACAAATGTCCGTATTGATCGTAGTTGTCACCGGTCCCGTACTCCTCCTGCTCTTCTGGGTAGCGGTCGAATTGACTTGAATCACCGACACCACCTCTAACTGGCGGTACATAAGGTGCCTCAATATCCTTTCTGGCTAAACGCTCCCAGTTAACCTCTGCAAACCACTGATGTTGCTTGATGTCGCTGCTGCCGTGGAGTAAATTCCCCAGCCGCTTCGTCAAATCTGGCGTTATAAGCTGTTGGAGTAGGTCCTGGGCGTCTGGGTGAATGTAAGCCGGATATTTAACACGCCCTTTCAAAATGTTTTCGTAGATCTTCATAGGACTTCCACCATCCCAGAAGGGCGTGTAACCACAAAGCATCTCAAAGATTAAAATACCCAGCGACCACCTAGTTCGAAAGAAAAATTTCTGTTAATGATTGCTTGCCGCCGCCGGATGACCAAAAATAAAATCCTACTATGGGAGAAAGAAAAGAACCAATACGGAAATACTCACCAATCTACAGATTTATTGTAACCTTTAGAAGCGACGACCTCGGGCGCCAAGTAATCTGGAGTGCCACACAATGTCCACGTAATGTCGGGAACTTCTTTCGCAAAACCGAAATCTGTTATCTTTAAGTGACCATGACGATCTAAAAGCAGATTCTCAGGCTTGAGATCTCTATAGATGATATGATGCGAATGAAGATAGTCCAAGGCAAGCGCAACTTCAGCTGCGTAGAACTTTGCAACAGGATTCGGAAACCGCTACAGTGAGGTCGAAGTAGCCTTGAGTATTTTCCTTTAACCAATTGGATTGGGATGCATGTCATACCTGGGATTTTCGTAGCAGACTAAAGAGCTCCCCCCCCTCAATAAAGTCCATCACCATATATAAGTTTTTGGCATCTTGGAAAGTCCCCCATAGAGTTATCAAGAACGGATGCTTTACTTTCTGCAACATCCGCCTTTCATCATTGGTATGCTCAACCTGTTTCATCTTAACCACCTGAGCTTTCTTCAAGACCTTCACTGCATAAAACCTGAGGTTATGTCGTGACTGAACGAGGTGAACTCTCCCAAAGCTCCCAGTTCCTAGAGTCCTTTGGATAGCAAAGTCACCTAGTGAATATTTTCCTTTGGTTGTGCGTACGGTAGAACTCTGTTGCGGCTGTTCATCCGGCTTTCGCTCCTGCGACCCAGCGTTGCCCGCATTAGTCCCTGCGCTTTGGGATTGTATCATATCAGAGTGAGCTGGAGTATTTTGTTGTGAGCTGCTATTGTCATAAGGTCTCACATAGTCGCCAGGCTGTGGAGGGTTTATGATACTGTTGATGTTACTCTGATGAGGCTGATTCTGATGTTGCTGTTGGGAGGTATGAGAGTGGGGATACTGCTGTTGGTGTTCCGGTATCATTGGCCGATGATCGGAAACCAGTGCCATGGATTCAACGGGAACGGAGGGGTTGGAGGGGCTTTGGAGCGGAGCAGTTGAGACCGAGGAAGCGGACTCAATCGAAGGCTTGAGCGAGTTGTGGTGCGAGGTTATTGGAGTAGTTGCGGTCGCGGAGGTCGGGGTTGGCGGTTCTGATTCTCGAATTTCGGACTGGGAGCTGTCCTTTCTCGCATGCAAGGAATCTTTATCTTTCTTCTTCTTCTTCAAAAACCCGAGAGTCGGCATGCGCAAGATGACCGGGAATATGTCGAGAAGGGAAGACACCTGCTGGTGGCCTCCTCCAATCCCTTTGTCTGTTTCGAGCGGGCTGATTTCGCTTCGGCGGCGGAACCCAGAAGCCCTAGAATGATAAAGAGCTGCGGGAAAGCGGCGGGCAGCGGCGGAGGAGGAGGGGAGGAAATGAGTACGTAAAGCTTCAATTATCTATTTTCTTTCCCCCTCCTGCTATTGTTACTATGCCTTTGCCGAGTCGAGCCGTGGAAACGCTGTCAATGGGCGGGGGTAATGCCAGGACAACAGCGAAAAGCACGACGACGACGATGAGGATGAGGACAGGAAGATTGCAGGGTGGGAATGAAGATGAAGACGAGGACGGGGGGGGGGGGGCAAGTGAAGGCGGAATAGACAAGGCTAGGGTATGTAATGGATATGTATGTATGGAACGGTGATGCTTGAGAGCGATCCAAACGAACAACTGGGGAAGAGTGACAGTGCTGCTACCGGAATCGAATAAGCAATGCGGACAGCAGCCAATTCGTTTCTTCCCATGTATTCCCCCCAGAGGAGCAAAGAGCAGTACGTGGAGGTGGAGTAAGGTGGATGGATGAGGAGTATGTATTGATTGCTCTGAAGTGTCCCTCGTCCGCTGTTCGGCGTCCTCGTATTACCCCGGTTTTCTTTATTTTGAGAGTCTTTATAATCTGTTATCCTTTTGATCGAATCCTTAGGTCCTTGTCTTTCCTCCTCTCAGTGGTTTCCAGTTCTGCTTGCTACAAATCTCTGGCTTACTTGGGTACCAGTATATTACCTACCTATATGTACCTATGTAACTACCTTACCTGTATCCACTTCTCTTAGTGTATGAGCGGAAGAAGACTCGCTTTAGATACCTCTAGGCTACTCTCTCTAGACTCGTCGCAAAAAGGTGATGGGAAGCGGCGGCTATCCTGTGATGATCGACGAAGAAAACTGCCTCATTCGGGAAGTAGCAGAGGGCTTTCCTGACCGCTTTGGAGGGGCAGGGTGGGGGATGAGGGGATGAGGAACGTTGGCTGACCGGGAACAACGGTAGGTTAAAGGAGACGGCACAGAAACAAAGTGGATGTGGTGCAGGTTTCTCTGAGGTATCTACTTATGTAGATCATTCTACTGTCTCTCCACCATATGCTGATCATTTCCGAGGAGGTTGGGAATACATTCATACATCTCTAGGTCGATAACTAGCCGACTCGTAAACCACAGCCCCATCGATTTACATAAATAGAGAGTTTCTCGGGGTCTGTCTCCAAACGCCCGCCGCGACCAGATATTGCTCGGCATCATCTACTTCCACAATGTTTCCGCCCACGGTCTACTTCTAAACACGGCAATCGACAGCACTGGACGTCATTCGTGTTCCAGACAATATCATATGTAGAAGCCTATTCCTGCATTCCCAGGAATCCATTATCTCTTCCCGATGTGCCTACCCGGAAACCGACATGTTGATAGCTTAGCTTTTGCCCTGCATCAACTCCACAACTTCAATCGATTAAAAAATGGTACACGATATATATGTAGGTATATGTATATACTTGTAAGCTAAGCTCCATTATTCGGTAAGGAACCAAACACCCAGAGCTCTCCATGTATGGCGCGAGAAGACATAGG
The DNA here is from genome assembly GCA_024713705.1 of Morchella sp. 2018-W38C. Classification (NCBI taxonomy): domain Eukaryota; kingdom Fungi; phylum Ascomycota; class Pezizomycetes; order Pezizales; family Morchellaceae; genus Morchella; species Morchella sp. 2018-W38C. The sequence goes on from JAMJEX010000014.1 coordinate 1,222,600, forward strand.
GGGTGGGTGTGTCAACTTCAGAGGAACTTATTTGTATGGGAATTAGACCGTTATGCCAGGTACTAGTACTATTATGGGGGTAGATCTCCTGATTTCTATAGATTGATTGGCTGCAAACGCCGAAGTTTACACAACTACCCACCATAGCTTCGATTCTCGAGCCATAGACCATAGGCCATAGGGCACCGGTATGTATGTACGTACTATGTATACGCCCTATATTTTACTTATCCAGTGCTGAAGCTGAAGTAACTGAGGTCCGAGATATATTGTAATATACATACAACGAATTGTATGTACCATACCTACATGTATATAGACGGGTTGATCCAGTTCTCCATCCCAATCGGCAATGATTGGTTATAATCCTGGTTACACCTACATGTAGCTTGTAGCTACATATATGCAGGTTACCCTTCCCCTTCGCCAATGATAATATCATCTCGTTTTTGGTTACCGTACTAGTGTCCGCTCAAACATGGATTAACGCTAGTAGAAGAGGAATTTCATTAGTGAGTTTACCAAGACCCTGTATGTATTATTCAACCATAGCCGTGGATATTAGATTTTCTGTAGGTACATATATGTACAGTATCTATTACTGCCACAGGCATCCTCGTTAAAGGGGTTCGCTGATATCGCAGCTTTATCCATAGCTATAGTTAAACTTCAGATTGTGGATCACATATTATAGACTATTCTAACTATCATATTTGAAATCCCATACCTCGAAGCGAGATTATAAATGCGGCTAAGATTTGTAGGTTTACTCTTGCAGCTGATCAACAAAAACGAGCACTTCCCATATCAAGGTCACTAATACATGTATGTACATGTAGCCACTGCACATACATGTATTTCCTTCCTACAACAAGTCAGCCTTGCTTGCTCCTAGCCACAAATCAGATTGTGGCCCCCAACACTGCAGTTCTGTAGGTCATCTCTAATGTTGTAGGCCTCGGACATACGCGTCCCGGACAGCCACAAGCTAGGATGTGTGTTCATATCTACATGTACTAGCATTTTGCAAGGTAATTTACAACTACATGTACCTTTCGCTATCACTACATGTACATACAGCTAAGCTGTTAGTTCTCTCGGTTCGATATGGAAAACAAAGTTAATCTCCTGCCAAAAAGAGGCACGAAGGGAGACGACCTGGTTTGTGTCCGGGAACGCCATTCACGACCCAACCGGCAGCGAAGAGTAGTGATGTGACGCAGAGAGAGGAGAAATCGTGGCAAAAAATATGAGTGCTCTGCACGATCGTATGCAATCTTAGCAGCAGCAGCTACACAGTCAATCTCGAACCGGATCGATCACGGGAGTAACAGAAACCCCACAAGGGCTATGTCCATGTCTATCTACATATAGTTATAGGATTTTCTGAGATGGGCACATGTCTGGTGCAAGTATCTCGTGTTCACCGCAGGTGAAGATAGCCAGAAAAAAATTATATTATTGTTACTATCTAAAAAAGAATTTACACACTACTCAGTCGACTTGTTCTTCCTGTTCTTGACCCACAAGGAATCTATCGCCTGAAAGACGGCCGTGATTCCTTTAAGCTCCTCCTCGCTGAGCCCAGATTTTCCCCACCTCTGCTGAGCTTTATCTGGGTGCCATCGCACCCTTTCTAGCTTCAGCATATCAGTAAACCCTTCCCTGTCAGGTGCTGTACCAGTAGGCGCTGATAAGAAAAATTCTTCGATGGCGTCTTGAGAAAGGTCTAGAAGCTTTCCAGACCTAGTAGGCCATGGTATATTATCAAGATGCACCTTTCTCTCACCATCATCGTCATCGACATCAACTCGGTTCTCATCTGAAATTCTTGCCCAGTTGTGCAGATACTCATCCCACCGTTTCTGTAAGCCACTTTTATGCTTTCTTTTCCTTCTTTGTTTATCTTCTCTTCGCATTTCCTTTTCTTCATGCTCCCAAGCAATTCGTTCCTCACGCTCGCGCCGCTTTTTTTCTTCCTTTTCACGCTCTCTCCTCCCACGTTCCTCAACGATATGTTGATGGCTTTTTTCCCACATTTTCTCACGAACATAGGCAGCGTACTCCTCGTCATCCATCTGTTCAAGCATACCCCGCTCATTCTTCACCTGAGGTCGAGGGTAGTTATTGATGGGCTCCCCATAAACGCCTTCCCAAAAAGACGCGCCCTCGTCGTCTGCCATCGCGTCAAATAACGATTGACGGAATGCCTCGTCTGGATCTGCATATTGAGTGGATGATACGTTGGGAAGATAGGTATCGTCATAAGCTGATGGGTCATCCTCGGTTTTCTTGCGCTCGTGAGAGTGTCTTCGACGTTTTGACGGACGGCTAGAGTTCTCACTTTCACGACGATGATGGTGACGGTGACGATGCTCTCGTTTCTCCTCGTCTCCACCCGACCGGCGCTTCTTTTTGAAGCGAAATTTATTCTTTCTGTGCCTTTCTTCTCGAGATTCTTCTACAGATGTGGCACGGGACTTCTCACCATCGCTGCCCCTGCTAGCATTTGGAGGAGACGGCGGTTGTTGTGATGGATCTGGCTCTTGAGGGTCCCGAGTGAGAGGATGTGAAGGTACATCGTTCTGTGTCAGACCATGGAGCATTCCCAAGCGGTCGTTGGACACGTTGTAGGAACGCATAACGCTGAATCGGTAACTATATCAAAATAGATAGAAATTTAAAGATAGAGCGGTGTAGGGTTGGGCAAGATGGATGGCGAGGCTTGGCAGTTTTCAACGAATCATGGTACGATGTGTTAGGCTGTTTGTAGATAAGTCCTTCTCTGCTGACTCTTAGCTACATACATGTATAGAAATAAGGCGGCCATTGCAATATCGGTAGGGTAATTAGGTGGAACACCCCGCACCCAGGCCTACGTGTAATGGTAATATAACACTGATATTTTACTAGAGAAATGCATGTATCAATCTATCATCCTTTTTATATTCATTCATGCTAGACTCAAAAAATTCTCATCTTGATACAATTCCCCGCGAGATTCAGAGCAAGGACAATTTGTCCCACTTTATACCTTCCGTAGCTTACATACCACACAACAAATATTTGCTACCGACGTTGACGTCCATTCAGCCAAAGTCTCGGCTAGGCCTAGGCGCTCCCAACGCGCTAGGCAAGCCAGTACAGGAAGATCCTGATATCAACAAAGTTCCTGATATCGACAAAGCTACAGTTCATAAGCCTAGACGGCTTCACTATATCCCCAAATTTATATTGAGAAATTTCATACCGCCTAACTTAAGGTTAGATAAACCATTACAGGGGTGCATGTGCGTAGCTATAGGTTTATATACTTACAAAAAAAAATGCAATATATAGAGCAAAAGGTGCTTGGAGTACTCACCACAAGACAGGCCATTGGGGAGGTTCAATACACCGCTATTCACTTTCACACCCATCCAAGCTTTCAACGCGTGAGATTGCAAAATCCTACTGCGTTAAGGATCTTTATGTGACACAAAACTCCAAAAACTCATCATACGAGCTAGAGAACAAGCTCGGCGAGTTGGAAAGCACCGTTAGCAATATCATGTGCAGGCTTTTCAAGGCCTTGGAGAAGGACGAAGTACCCACCATATACAAGATGACGCGTGGGAATCTCAATCTCCTGCATAAATTCTTGTACGTCATGGGCTACCGCAAACCATCAATCGCAAAAATTTATCGGCAACCAGACCCCGACGACCCCCCTAGGGTGGCGTGCCCGGAACATCGCGCCCAAGCTCCAAATGAACAGTGGCTTCAGCAATTACGCTATATTCTCGACACGCCGCATTGGGAAATTGTTGAGCACGGACGCAAAGAAAAGAGAAAAAAGGCACAGCTGGATTTGAAATTTCCGCACAGAAAATGGTCGGAATTGGGAAAAGGCCTTGAGTCATTGGAAGAAGGATACATGGAGGAGGCGGACGGGTGTTTCTTGGCTATTTGGAGGGCCGCTGAAGGGGAGGAATTCATTATCTCCAACGACTCTTTCGGTATTCTCGAGGGCAAGAAGAGCTCTTGGGGCCCGATCCATAGGTTCTATGTCATATCCCCGCAGGTTGCACTTGTGATTTGTTCTGTCGGTCTTGACCCTAGCTACAACTGCGACCCGGAAATCAAAGTCCGTTGCCAGAACTCGGTGCTTGGAGGTACGAGGCATAAGCGGCCAAAAGTTACCCATGCCGTTGAACCACTGGGCACTATGAGCGACGAGGAGTTCCTAGAGTTCGAGTCAAAGTCTCACACTAGAGAGGATGACACTATGGAATTTGAGGTTTCGACTCTCACAGTTGGAGAAACCCATACCCTGAATGCAATTATACTTGAAACCACCGCCGACGATGGAACGATCACATATTGTTCCAAGAAAGCGTTTCAACAGACTCTTATCTCCTTCAAGAGAAACCCGAATTTTAGGAGCCAAAGTCGGTATGAAACATTAAGGAAGATGCTAGGAGGAGGGGAAGAAGAAGAAGGGGGAGGGGAAGAAGAAGAAGAAGAAGGGGGAGGGGAAGAAGGAGGAGGAGGGGATGGGGATGGTAGTGTACTCGAGCCCAACCCACCACCACCCGAACCGGAGCCACAGCTCCAATTACAGCAAGGTCAATCCAGGGATTCCGAAGGTTTCCCCTACCTAAAGCAAGCGATTTCTGGAGATGCTAATGTATGTATTGTGATAAACCTTCTTCAAGCCCGCATCTCAAGGCTACGAGTGAGACTTTGCTAACCCTATATTCTAGGCGCATCATCCGGAGGGGCCAACATCCCCAGAGAAGATCGTCGAGAAGCATGGCATCATGTTTTTCGAATTGATCCTGTTGAATTTGAAGAGCGAGCAATTGCCAGTCAGTCGCTTGTTCGGACTCATCATCATCATCATCATCATCATCATCATCGGACACTCTGTGTCGGATATCATGGCCTGGACGGGAACATATACGGACCCGTCCTATTTTGGCTTTACATAAATATTGGTAAAACAAATCGCAGTCCAAAGCGTTAATCAGGGACAAACGGATACACATATAGGACAAACTCTTGTATTGTGTTATCTTTTTGTTGCTGATTGAAGTTTTCGATAAATATCCCGTTTTTCATCTTTTTGAAGAGGTGCTAATACGCTATGGCACTTGGCGCATGACCGAGTACCAGGTGCCAGACATCGCCAGTGCGATGAGCGTGTGAGATATATAGGACCCATATCTACTAGTAGTAGTACCCGATGGTAGTTTTAGTAATGCTGAAAGATCAAATTGAAAGACCTTCAATTTGATCTTCGTCATTTCTAATCTACTAGCGGATATGGGTCCTATATCTCTCACGCGCTCATCGCACTGGCGATGTCTGGCACCTGGTACTCGGTCATGCGCCAAGTGCCATAGCGTATACGCACCTCTTGCATATTTTTTTGTATTGTACGTTTGCTCGGTTTGCTGTCGTGGAGGTTGTCTTCCCGTTTAGTTTCTCTATTTCGCTTTCTGGTCGACTTGGATATGTTTGTGCAAGCGCAGAGGGGGGAACTAGTAATTCCTCTAGACTGCTTCTTGTATAATTTCCTATGCGCAAGGCTGAGGAGGGAGTAGAATCCCTTATCCCTTGTGTTTGGTCATAGGCAGGTTCGGGAATATGGATACGGGGAGAACTTTAGGGGGTGTATTTTTTATGTGTGGTTTTGGTTGCACTTTTTTGGTGGGGGTTTGGGATGGTTACTCCGGTGCAAGAATGAGTAGAGACTTGACAAGATTGTCAAGTCTCTACTCCATCTTGCCATTTCTTACTTTGTTTTGTTGCTGTGGGTTTGGGGGAAAGGGGGGATTTGCAGCTTTTGGTTTGCAATTTAGTTGCCTCGGAGGAGAGTAGTTTAGGGTTACTTTGGGGTTTCTTTGGGGTTTCTTTGGGGTTGCTTAGGGAGATTTAAAGTTATTGGCTTATGCTGGAGGAGAGAGTGGTTTTGGGTTTACAATTTGTCACTGGGGGATTTCAGCGCTTGTTTTTGTTTTCTGTTTTTGTTTTTGGAGGACTTGGAGGTCTTTTTGGCTCACTACTTATTCGTTGCGGTTTTGGGTATACAATTTGTTTTTGCATATGGGGGAGGGGGACATGGTAGAATTTATCTTTGCTGCTTTGCTTTATGGCAAATCTCCAACTAGCCGAGTGCCGTCTTGTGATCCCATGTAATAATACTCGAATGATATGCCTTCATGTAGGTACATATATACATGTGCTCTAGATATCGGTGGAGCTGATAGAGGCTCGAGAAGCTCTACGGTCTACTACTAACTACTACAATATTAATCGCCTTGGGGGGGGGGGGGGGGGGGCTTGGCGACTAGGTACTCCATCTTGATTCTTGACTGGGCACATCTGCTGCGTCCACCATAAAGCAGGCCATATAACCAGCCAAACCCACACCTACCTCCACCCCACGTGCAAAACCATCCATGCAACATTAACACTCCCCCACCTATCCCATCACATCCCATCACATCACCCACCCAGCTACCACATCACCTCCATCACAACTAAAATGCGGCGCGTAGTAGTAACCGGCCTTGGTGCCGTGACCCCCCTCGGCGTCGGTCAGTCTATCCTATCCCCCCCCCCCCCCCCCAAACTAACATTTGTCAAACACACAACAGGCGTGAAGCGCTCATGGGCAAACCTGATCGCGGGCCGCAGCGGAGTCGTCTCCATCCGCGGCCGCTTCCCGACCGTGGGCGGCACGGAGATCCCCAGCCAGGTGGCGGCGCTAGTGCCGGGGTGGGATGCGGGGGCGTGGCTTTCGGGCGCGGTGGGTCTTTCTTGTGGGGTGGAGGGGGTTGTGCTGATTGTGTGTGTGTGTGTGTGTGTGTAGGAGAAGGCAAAGATGGCGACGTTTACGCAGTATGCGGTTGCGGCGGCGGAGGAGGCGCTGGGCGATGCGGGGTGGAGGCCGGAGAGCGAGGAGGAGAGGAGCATGGCGGTGAGTTTGTTCTTGGGGGGGGGGGGGTGGGAGTACGGGTGGGGGCTAATAGAGGTGTGGGTATGCAGGGTGTGTGTATTGGCTCGGGCATTGGGTCGCTGGATGATGTGTATAATACGGCGTTGAGCTATGCGGCGGGGGTGAGTTCACTTTTTTGGTTTCTTTATTTTTATATTCCGAGTTTTGGTATTCTGGTTTTGGGATTGGTTGAGGTTTGGTCATTTTGTGGGTGGAAATATCATTGACACTACGAGTGGAAATGTCCAGGGCTACAAGAAAGTTCCCCCCATCTTCGTCCCCCGGCTCCTCGTCAACCTCGCCGCCGGGCACGTCAGCATGCGCTACGGCTTCCTCGTACTCAACCCCCCCCCCCCCCGCCTCCCAATTCCCGCTCTACAAACCATTGACCCCCCCCCCCCCCTAGGGCCCCAACCACGCCGTCTCCACCGCCTGTACAACCGGCGCACACTCCATCGGCGACGCCACCCGCTTCATCCAGCACGGCGACGCAGACATCATGCTCGCCGGCGGCTCCGAGTCCTGCATCCACCCGCTCGCCCTATCCGGCTTCTGCCGCGTCAAGTCGCTCGCCACCGCCTGGAACGACGACCCGCCCGCCGCCTCGCGCCCGTTCGACCGCGACCGCGCTGGCTTTGTGATTGGTGAGGGCGCGGGCATCGTCGTGCTCGAGGAGCTCGAGCACGCCAAGAGGCGTGGCGCGAGGGTGTATGCGGAGGTGAGGGGGTATGGGGTCAGTGCGGATGCGCACCATATGACGGCGCCGCCAGAGAGCGGGAGGGGCGCGCAGATGGCGATGATGAAGGGACTGGTGCAGGCGGGGGTGAGGCCGGGGGAGGTGGACTATGTGAATGCGCATGCGACGTCGACGTTGCTGGGTGATGCGGCGGAGAATAGAGCGGTGAGGGGGCTGCTGCTGGGGGAGGAGGGGTGGGCGAGGGCGGGGGAGGTGTGTGTATCGAGTACGAAGGGGGCTACGGGGCATCTGCTGGGTGCGGCAGGGGCGGTGGAGGCGATTTTTACGATATTGGCGGTGCATGAGGTGTGTTTATTACCCTTCCCCTCTCCACTTTTCTTTTTCTCTACGTTCTTTTTATCTTGGATTTGTTTTTATATCCATTTTCATATCCCTTGGGCATGGGGGCGAGAAAAGTGAGAGAGAGAGAGAGAGAGAGAGAGAGAGAGAGAGAGAGAGAGAGCTTGGACAAGCTCATGCTTGGAACGACACAGAACATCCTCCCGCCGACGCTCAACCTCGCGCGCCCCGGCAACCCCGGCAGCCCGGCCGACACGGAAGACGCAGCGGACGAGTTTGACTGCAACTACGTGCCCAGCGTGGCCCAGCAAAAGACCGTCAGTGTGGCCCTCTCAAACAGCTTTGGCTTTGGCGGCACGAATGCCAGTCTCTGCTTTGCGAAGCTGAGGTAGCTGCAGCTGCAGCTGTAGCTCAGCTGTAGCTGTGCATGTAGACCATTGTAATTGTTAATTGTAAATATTTGTAATTGTATTGTATTGTTGATGGCCAATTCTCCTTCCTGCCTGAGAAGAGAGGAGAGAAGCACCCACTCGCCTGGAGTGGATAGTGGATGATGGGTGAACCAACATTGAGCAGTATACAAGGCCTGCCTACAAGCCCGGGCGCTAAAGCTGCCCAATGCGTGCCACAACACCACGCCCAACACCCAGCCCTCGCCTTCCGAGAGTAGCAAAGAGTGTCTTGTCTTGCAACCCACAGACATTCGGCCAGGGAGTCTCGTGAACCCTCCCGGCGGCTGCGGCAATCGTCCGTCCCCTCCAATTGTAGCTGTTACATGGCAATGAGTATGAAGGGGGAAAGGAGGGAGGGGTGAGGGGGGAGGGGCGGGACTGTGGTTATTTAAAGACCCTCCATTCTCCCCCACACACTTCCTGGCGTCCATGCGCGACTGATCTGGTATCTGGTATATAGCTACAGTGTTCCGCATCGCGTCCGTCTTGAATCTTTGTTAACCGTCTTGTCTGTTTTTGTTTGTTTGCTTGTTTAATTCTGTTTCTCTCTTCTTAATTTCTCTCGATTTCTATAACGCACTGCTAGCCAGGCGAAACCAAAGAAAAAAAACCCATCCCCAATTCCCAATTTCCCCAAACCCAATTTACACCCAAGCCCCAACCAGTCGAAATGGCAACAATCTTCCCACCCCGAACCACCTCTCCCTCGCGCTACCACCGCACCCCCTCACCACCACCATCCTTTCTCCCACAACCACAACTCTCCCAGCACCAAGCCAAACCCTTCAAGCTCGCCCCACCTCCCAAGAAGAAGCTCCGCATGTCGTCCTCTGCCGCCGCCGCCGCCGCTGCCGCCGCCGCCGCCGCGCCGTCGAAGCGCCAGCAGGCCGCGAGGGAAGTTGTCGACATCTTGCACGAGATCTCGACGCTGCTCGTAAGTCCCTCCCACCACCAGGCTCCTCCCGCCACCCCCCGCCTCTGGCCAAGGGAGGAAGGGGCTGATTGGGCGTGGGAGGCAGAATACGCACCTCGACAGGAACGCGCTCTCGCTATGCGTGTCGCTTGTTGAGAATGGAGTCAATCCTGAGGCGCTGGCTGTAAGTGACTCCCCCCCACCCCCCTTCTGCGTTGGTGCTTGTGTGTAGAGGTAGACGCAGAGGCTGATGGTAGTGTGTGTGTGTGGATAGACTGTGATCAAGGAGCTTAGGCGCGAGAGTGAGAACCTGAGGGAAGCGCCAGAGGCGATGGATGTGGATGGCTAGCTAGCTAGCTCTAGCTGGGGTTTAATTCAAGTGGTATAAGTTTTAATTGTCGTCATGACCTTGATGAGGAGTGGGGGTGTTTTGTTCCTGTTTCTGTTTCTTTTTTTTTTTATGTGTGTGCGTTTGTGTTTGTGGAGCTCGAGCCCGGGGGCTTTGTAGCTTTCAGGCAGTGTTGACGTTATTGCTGGGCAATTAATTGCAATCGCGGTAGACTTTAGCTTAGTTACTGTATAAGAGAGAGAGAGGGAGAGGGTGGAAGTCAATTCCATCTGCTCTGCTCTGCTCTGCTTTGCTCTATTATAACTATCATAACTAAGTAGACTAATTGAAACCGTGGTTCTTTATCTTTTTTCTGCGTCTATAACTGGTAGCCCTAGCTAGCTAGGGTCACGCTATTGATTGGAAACCAAAAAACCGTAAATCAAATCTGATCGTGATCGTGAAAATAAGGTTTTGGGTGGCCCCAATACGCATCGACACTAGCTATCTACGTCGATGGAATTGCACTTTAGGGACGTGGCTAGTACCCTGCACATACAGATGTGCAGCCAATCATTGCAGGTGGTGTAGGTATAGATCATCACACTAACTGTTACTATTCTGTACCGCAATTGGAATCTATTGAGTCAGTGTTACTACTATTACTGCCACTGCTAGCTACTATTGATGCTACTATTACTACATGCGCTTTTACTATTGTACTATGTGTAGTTAGCCTGCTGATTATCGTACACCACCACCACCAATCACCATTCCCTTTTCCGTACTCTATATCACAACGTCTACCCACATTCGGAAAATCTAGATACTTCTAAGAAAACAGCCTCTTCCTAATATTCAAGGGGTTAGAGACTTTTTAACTTGTACACACATACCTCTGTAAGTTGATATATATAAACAACCCAAATACAAAAAAGAAGTCCTCCCAAAATGATTATACAGATAGAAACAAGATAAAAAAAGAAAGGAAGAAAAGCGAATGAGATGAGACCCTGTCCAAAACAAAACAAGAAAACCCAAACAGCTGATGGGGAATAACCAAAGAAGAAGAAAAAGAAGAAGAAAGGAGGGAAAAGAAGAAGAGAGATGAAAAAGAAAAGGAAAGGAAAAAGAAGAGACAAATGATATAGAACGCCCAACCCCATCCCCCCCAAAAAAAATCCCAGATCGTAACCATGCCGTAAGTATAAGAGGATAAAAACTCACAAAAAGGGAAACGCAAACCCCCCAAAACGAAAGACGAAAGAAGGCAGAGAGAGAGCAGAGAGAAGGCCACTTTTCGTAAAAAAAACTAAAAAAAAACTAAGAGGCCCCGCCGATATTGACACTCCCCTTCCTCTGCAGCCCAGCGCCGGGCGGGAACCCTCGTGGCGGCTGCTGCCCACCAGCCACTGCCTGTGGGGTACCGCCGCCGCCAAAGTGCCCGCCACCATCGCCGTTGGTGTTGTTGTACCCGCCGAGGGGCCTGAGCGCCCCGGCGAGCATCTCACGCATGCGGACGTACTGGTACTTTCTCTTGACGGGCACGAGGATATGACGCTCGATGGGCTGCGGGTATGAGCGTGCCACGGCGGCCATGACGAGCTCGGTTTCTTCGTCGGAGTCAACGGGGATAGCGTTGGCTTCGATCTCATCGGGTGGTGGGGCTCCGGCGTTGATTGCCGCTTCTATATAGAGGTTAGTGATGGATGAGGGGAAAGCGGGGAAAGCGGGGGAGGCATACTTTGTTGTTTGGCTTGGTTCTTCTTCTGGTAGGCGGCAAGAAGGACATCATATGGCTGGGAACGACCAAGGACGGAACGCTTAGCGCCCATAGAATGGGATTTACATGTCAGTGAGCGGGCGCAGAGGGCACCGTTTGGTAGCTGGACACCGCATTGCTTCTCAACGTCGACAGGAGCTGTTTCAGAAGTTAGATTTTTATAATGTCATGATAATAAAGAAGGCTATGATTACCCTTTGGCTTCTCCGTCTTTGCCGGCTTCTCCTTCTTCTTTTTGGCCTTTGGTTCTTTCGGCAGCTTAGGTTCTACAAAACAGCCCCTCATATCAGCATCCCCGCTCGCAACCCTAACCCAACCATAAACAAACATATGGACCCACCATCAGCCTTCCTCTTCTTGCTCTTGGCCCCATCTCCCTCCTTCTTCGCCATTTTCTTGGCACCCTTCTTTTGCGTCGCCTGCGGCGGCGGCGGTAGATCACCAACTACACTCCCCTCATCGTCCCCGCCAGCATCCTTGCGACCCTCCTCTCTCGCCGCGGCCTCCTTGGCCTTCTTGCGCTCCTTGGCCTTGTCATTCTTTGCCTTTTGGCAGGCCTTGAGATGCTGTGCCGCGACGCTCTTGATGATGGGCTTCTTGCAGACACGGCACACGCCGATATCTGGGTTGTCTTCGAGCGGGCGGCGGGTAGGGAAGGTGACGATATCGTGGTCGTCGAGTTGCGTGATGCCGGGGGATTTTACTGAAGGCGTAGCATCTATAGGCTAGTTAGTTTGGGGGGGGTTGTGCATTGAGTATTGTTAGGCATTGAGAGGGAACGGTGGGGTGAATCGAGGGCGGCATTGGGCACGCATGTATGTACCTAGCTGCTCCAGCTGCTCGGCGCGTTGTTTCCAGTTCTGAGGGTTCTTTGCGACTTTCTTTGGCGGCGGGTTCTTGAGCTTGATGGTTGTTGCTGTGCGCTCTTGGTCGCTAAAGAGCTTTAGAACCGCGTCGCTGGAGCGCGTCATTGCGAGCTGTTAGCTGTTAGCTGTGTAGGGGGTAGCTTTGCTGGGCTATGTGAGGCCGGCTGTCGTCTTGATGATCTGTGGGGGGGGTTGGTGGGTGGTTTGGTGGGTGGGTGGGTGGTGGGCTGTCGATAGGGAACTTTCTCGAGGAAGGGAGGTGGTTGCAGTTGCAGATGCCGTCCGTCGAAAATCTTCCAAGCTGCGTTGCGTCGGGGCTGTGCCAAGCTTGGTCGGTCACGTGAGAGGGGGATATTCCGGATGATGCTGTGCGTGTTCGCAACTCGACTGCGTGAGGTGAAGATAAATGCAGTAAAGGGGGGGCTTCTCAGTTGCTGGCGAGTTCGGGGCGGAGAGAGCTGCGCCGGGGCCATGACATCATACATGGACGAGATTGACTTTTTAGACCACTTCTCCGTTCCCCAGGCTGGGAATGGTGTGTTTCGTTTTACCAGGTAAGCTGTGATTGGAGAGGCTGGAAAGACGGGCAACTAGAGCCCACATGATATCGAGGGATACAATATTCTTGGCACCGAAAGAAGGAGGGGCTTTGTTTATTGCCCCCCATGATAAGGCTTGTGCCCACCATCTACGTACTATGTACTACTACTCTACGTACTACTACAAAATAACGGACGAGGCAATATGGGACATCATGATACGAGAACAACTTAAACAATATTATGTACTGAAAAATAGCAGCTAAAAAAAAACTCCAAAAGTAAGTGAAAAGGTAACGTTAATAAAACTCGTAAAGCTAAAGCTAATAAAACAACCAATCAACCACTACCAGAGTCAAAGTCAAGTAAAGTAAACCACACTAGAAGAAGATAATAGTAAAAGAAAATTTAAAAAATCGAAATAAAAATAAAGGACGAAAACTCCCAACACCCCCGAGACTTCGACCCATTAGTAGAATAGAACAGACCCGACAAAATCAGATATTTTCCCCCCTGACCACTCTAGACCTAGATATAAGTAACCTTCATGCCCATGCCTACTGTCCTCGTGGTCTTGATCCACGCCAACAGCAGCAGCCTTCTGACCCTCTCCCTGACTCTCCGCTTACTGGTCATCCACACGACCATCGCCAACATGATGACCGTTCGCAATAACGCAAACCGTCCCTGCGCGGTGTTCATCTGCGCCTGGAGTCTGTTTAGCAGCGCGGTTGTCGTCGCAAAGAGGTTCTTTGAGTCTGCTTTGGTCGTTGCCGTAACCTTGCCGTTATTGGCAGTAACCTTGCCCTCCTTGGTGGCGCCGTTCACTGAAGCAGGCTTTCGCTTTTCCCTCCTTTGTGGGCGAGCAGTAGTTGTAGAGGTACGCCTAGTTGTTGTAACTACAGATCCGGCGCGAGACCCTGCTACAGAGGGGGCTGGTGAGTGGACGCTGATAGCCTCATCCGCGAGGTCTTGTTGGCGCTCGTGCTCCCATTGTGCCTCGCGCCGTGCAGCGAGCTCTTGGGAGTAGCGCTCGGCTTCTTCAGAATCTTTTTGGAGCTGGTCTAGGGTTGCTTGGAATACCTGTATATAGTTGTTAGCTTGGGCCGAGGTAGTGAGGGGGGTAATGATTATTTTACATCTTTTTGTTCATCATCGAGATCTAGTGAGGTATGTGTGAATTCCCGGGCGTAGTCCCAGTCCCCGACCCGCGGGAGGACATGCAGGATATAGAGTTCTACGAGCTTGACACGCTGCGAGATGCCCTTTGGATCGTCATCCGTGCCAATAGTGTTGGGGGCAGCAGAGAGATAGGCCTCGATCTTCTTCTGAGTTACTGATTGGTCCTGTGAGTGTGCCAATAATAAAGTTACTCTATAAATACCCATTAGTAATTAAATCTTGCCAATATAATCATTTACTCTCCCGTTATACTTACAGTGCGTTCACCACCTCGGCATCGACCCGTCCCTCCCCGCCATATGTTGCGATGGCTTCATCCCACACGGCGCCACTGCGCACCCTCGCAAGAATCTTCCTCCACTCAGCGGCGCCCCAAACCTTCTTCCCCTCATCGGCGCTCATCTTTGCGGCGGCATCGAGAATCGCAAAGTACAGACTCCACACCTTTGTCCGTAGCGCGCGCGAACACTTTACGCGCGGTGATACCGAGTCCGCGATGATGGGCTGCAGCGTTGCGAGGGCATCGGGCAGCCGCCGCGTGAGAAAGAGGTTGGTACAGGTGCGATAGACACGTGCTACGGTTGCGGGAGTCGCGAGGGGCTGCTGCTGGTGCGGTGCTTTTTGGGCGTTTGTTGCAGGGGCGGGCGGGGTGTGCAGCGGGTGGTGCCCGTTCATTCTGTCGGTCTGGACCATGGAGCGGGGGGGTGGTGGGAATGGGATGACGCGGAGCATGGCGGTGGTGCTGGTGGGTGGGCTGATTGGCGTGGGTGTAGGGGGGGTGTTATATATACTGTGTTTAGTACCACTGTGGAGGATTGTGGAGCCAAGGATGGGGAGGTGGTGGCAGTGGATAGGGCTCGCGGGTGTGGGGTTGTGCTTATTTTTATGCTGCTCTAGTCTCTTTATAGTGGATACCCGATGGGTAAGTAGGGGTGGTTGGGTGGTGCAGCGAGAGTGTTGTGCTCGTGCAGTAGGAATGTTGCTTGTTGCTGCTGGTGGTTGTGATCTGCTTGTGAGGAAGCAACCGAGGAAGGGGAGTAAGGAAGAAAGGAAGGGAAGGGAAAAGCTGGGGGAGAGATCGAGGGTTTTGGCTCTGGCACGCGATAGACAGATGGGGTGGTGGAACAGAGCTGAGAAGCTGCAGGGTGCTTTTCTTTGCGTGTGGGTGGTGGGTAGAGTACAGGAGATGTTGTGCTGTGCTGTTGATCCAGCAGATGTTGTGATATGATATGGGAGGTGGGGGGGGGGGCGGGCTTTTTTTCTTCTTCTTCGTGATGGATTGATCCTACTCGTGGAGAAATATTTTAACCTCGGGATGCTTCCAAACAATGACCATGCAAGCAAGCAGTGGGCGGAAACTCTAGGGCGGTGCGGTGGGTAAACACGAGTGGAAGGGGAGAAGCAGAAGCAGTGGATTGTATTGGTTTGTAAGAGATCCGATCCGTACTTGAACTTGACTCGTTGGAGAAGCTTAAGCTTGCTTTCGGCACTCCCCCAGCCAACCACCTAACCAGCCTTCCCTGGAAAGAAACCAAAAAAAAAAAAAAGGAGGGAGATCTAACTCGCCCAGGCCGAGGTCGGTGGGTTCACCTTACATCAGCCACCACGACAAGGGCATGTGTTACCCTACGCGTGTTACGGAATGGGATAGAAGCCCCAATGGAAGAATGGTGATATCTGGTGATGCATGTAGTGAATTATTTTTTTTTGGTCTATCCCACCGTCGTTTCTGCAATGGATTAACTCAATGCTATTCTGATCATGTGAGAAGCCGCATGTATCAATAAATCTCATGCTTTTATCTTGCAGAGGAAGGCTTGATTGATTGTCATCTTTGGAAGCATTTTAGCTGTGCGTGACGGACCCGTGTGCCAAGCAGAGCTCAACGCGTCCACCTCCTGCAATTGACCCTCCCTCGATACCCCGCGACACGACACCCTCGAAACCCCGCTTGAAGTGGGTTCGTGCCCGTGTTTTTCGTTGTAGCAATTTCACTACGATAGGGTCAGGCGACTAACGTCATCCCGCTCTCAGCAACCAACCAACTACAATACATCCCACCCACGCTCAACTGCAAGTAGCTATGAATATTTCAAGATCCAACTTTGCGGAGAATCTCCCTGAGATTATCGATGAAATAAATAAATCGTACTTTGGTTCGTATTATATTAGCCCACTATTCTGTAAGGCCTGACAACCTAACAAACATTAGTGACATTTGATCTTGAACTATCTGGGATTCATACGGGCTCAAAGAACTCAGTCCAGGGACGACGACAGACTCTCCAAGAACGATACAAAGAGATTAAAGAAGCTGCCGAGCGTTTTCAAGTTATTCAATTCGGAATTTGTATCGTCAGTGTGGACAAAAACGAGAGTAATCTCCTCCCGTCCCCCCAGATCCAGTTGTAACTACTAACTCTCTCAAGACAAATACATCTTGCGTCCCTACAACTTCGATATCTCGCCCATTAGTGAAAACAAGTTTGGCCTTAATCGTGAATATACAGTTCAAGCCAGTGCCCTCGAATTTCTCGCCGAGCACCACTTCAACTTCAACACGCAGCTTATTAGTGGAGTGCGCTACTTGAGCCACGATGAAGAGAAGCAAATTATCGACCGTGAGGATCGTCTAGCCAATGAGCCGAAGGAGGATATCAGTGTCGACGAGCAATCGAAGCAGTTTGTATGAGGTTGATGGGGAAAAGATCCAGAGATATTGTGGTCCTTGCAGCAGGCTAATTATATGAACTATATTGATGTGCAGGTTGCAGACTTTAAGCAGAACATCCAGGAGTGGTTAGATGATCCAAATGTACCCCTTCTCCCCGAACTCTATGCTCTATGTACATTCCCGCTAACTCATAGCCCGATGCAGCCGCTATATGACTTTCTCAATATCACTACTCCAAGCCAGTGCATGAACGGATACCAAAAGCGCCTAGTCCACCAGATTGTCCGTGCCGAGTTTCCTAGCTTGGCTACAATTGGAAAGCCAACCTTTGTGCAGGTGGTCAAGAACGACCCTGCCGCCGATAAACTCAAGAAGGACGAGCGACGTGCGAAGTTCGATAAGGATCTACAGAAGGCTATTGGCCTCAGGCATTTGATTGACGCACTGTTCAAGAGCAAGAAGCCACTTGTGGGCCACAATCTCATCACTGATCTTGTGTATCTTTATCAGTGCTTCATTGGCAATTTGCCTGATACAGAAAAAGAGTTTGCTGCAATCATCCATGCTGCGTTCCCAGTGTGCGTCCCCCCCCCCGAAATTTATTTTATGGAATATAATTACTAATACATCAAAAAGTGTACTGGACACAAAGTACGTCGCCACTTGTGTCGGCGATACACTCCACAACAGCTCCAACCTGTACAGCCTTTTTGAATCCTTTGCACTGCAGAAACTCCCCGTCATCGAGCTTGCAACCGGTCACACCAGTTATAGTCTCCGAGACTGTGCCCACGAGGCGGGATACGACGCCTACATCACCGCATATGTCCTAATGAAAGCTGCAGGTAGATACAACAGCTACTTGCAGGCCTTCAATAAGGAAGATGAGAGCAACGCGGAGGAGATGGCCGCTACAAAGCTTATGGATCATATCTACCACACCGAGCTCATGAGTGAGGAGTCCAAGCACATTGAAGACGAGGGGTTCCTTCCGCCGTTTAGTAAGAATGGTCTTGGTGGTTTTTGGGGGAGCTGGTGTAATAAGCTGAGGGTGAACGGAACTGCCGAGTCCGAATTCATTCTCAAGTGAAGAGCAGTAGAACGTTTTATTGTTTTGTTACTTTTTCTTAACCGCCGTGGCATCTCTACTTTACTCTTTAAAAGGGAATAACTGTCGATTTTCTTTGGGGTCTGGGTAAAAGTCCGTTTGTGTTAGATACCTTCTTCTTAACCAGCGCATTTCTCTGTTTAAACGAGTGATACTCTATGAAGCAACCACTCTTCATTTCTTGCGACAGAAATTCATAAAAGTGAAGGTATTAACAAAATCTGATATCAGATATTATTGATATAAAGTGATTACTTTCGTTCTATGATGTGACATTCTATATTCCCAACATTTATTCAGTAAAGGTTTCGTCCACCCAAAAAAAACCTTAAACGAGCCTCGACTAAGCTACAGACAGCCCTTCCCCCTTACTATTGTCTCTGAGCTAATAGTAGAATACTTTGGACGACGGTTGGTAGTAACATTGCGTCTATGTGAACGTATCACTGTCGTATAACCGAACTTACAGCTCCGCTGTACCGTGATGTATGCTATGCAGCAGAACCTTACACAATGGGCACCTCCTGTTAAAAACTTAAAATTAACGCAGTAATCAATCAATCAATGTTGAAAGCTTAATAGAACTTCTTAGATATTAGTAAACCATCTCCTATCAACGAGCGAGGCTTCTAGCGTTCATGTATTGTATAATGTAGACGGTGTAGAAAGCCCGCAAATGGGTCCAATGTATAGAGATACATATATGCGGCAACTCCTCCCACATTGAGCATCTAAACAAGATCTATACGGTCACACAAGAATCTGTGTCTCCCATCACTACTAATTGCATAAAAAACGGTGTGCAAATGGTCCCTGGATATTTACTAAGGGAATAGAAATAGACCCTTTACTTACGGCAAGGATTGCACTATATGTCTTCTAGGGTTTATACTACGCAGGGGTTTGCATACAATCAATAAGAATAGCACAGGGGTGTGCGGAGAGTAATCTCATATGTAGCGAGTGATATCTGGTGCGGATTGGCGAAGTGCATGGTTTAGAGGTGGATGAGAACACCCATATCCCTGATCAGGGAAGGACTTTCCCAGCATGGGGCTAGCAACAGTGAGTATGGTCCAGATATAGAAGGGCTTGACTTTCGGCTTGGACTGTATGGAGAAAGCTCATGCTCAGTTGGTTTGAGTTTATTATTTATTAAGTCCGTAGAATAATTGTTTGGGAGTCGCCAGTATTCTGGGTGACATGGGATATTTTTATTGAAAACTAATCATTAGAGGTCCCTACATCACTTATATATATGACCTAATAGAATTCTTAGGTTTTGGAGAATTTCAGTATAACACTCTAGTTGGCTTAGACTATTGAGTATTGGACTCGTCCGAGCTTAGAGCTAGAGCTAGCTTGGCTTATATCTACTATTACCACATGATTATGGGAAACAGACAACGCCTGTCGAATCATGGAGGAGCATCTCAGGGTGGGCATCAAAAAGTAGCGATCCCAAGGGCATCAGAAAATACCGGAATATGTGCTGGCTCATTGTAGATGCTGATATCTGGGTAACGAGTAGATGAAATTAAACCTAGTTGAGACGAAATATGGCAAAGACGGATTGGCATATATGCTTGTAGCATATAAAAGATCAAACAGAGAAATTAGCCAGAGATCTAGTGTGTGGTTGATTGAAGATTAAACCGTTTGTATCACACGCACACATGATGTGTAGTTAATGCCTATTTATACTGGCTCCTCAAGTATCATTAGCGAATATTGTAAGCTATTGGAGAGCGGTTTAGCTATAGTAGCTATAGTAGACTGTTCGTCGGGCTAGACGGCTGTCTTATAGCAAGATTCGACTCCAATGCAATTGATTCGGGCTCCTAGTTATATATAGATTTTATCCATGGTTTGTGCTAGTATGAAGATTAAAAGAGACACCTTTAAAGTCTGCATAGAATAAAGCGTCTATCGATATCTCAAATGTAGACCCCGCTCAAGTTGGATATCGGTGTCCCGTTATAGTTGCAAGCGGTCAAGTCAAGGTCACCGTTCAAAACATCTAGAATTGGGCACGTACTGGCCAAGACTAGGAAAACTCCTCCTTAGTATGCCCAGTGAAACTCTGGGATGGTCCCACTTGCTTGATGCGTCGTTGTACTTGTGCCCACTTAATGCATCATAGATTATCACTCAGTCATTCTATGTTCGCACAGCAGGTAATATCGATAAGGCTCCGTACCACATGTAGCTACCCTGAGTATTACCGCTATCCATCTACATACAGGTAGTACATAACAGTATCTTATCTCCCGGGCTTGGGCTCTATTTAAAACGCGCCCAATATGCATACACCTGAACTTAAACTTCCACAAAAGAAAAGAAGCGAAGAAAAAGAATTAAATAAATAAATAAATAAAAAACCTGGAAGCGGGACCCGACACAGAGTGGAGAGGCACATGCGCGGGATACATACATACCATGTGTAGGTACTAGGTAGTACTCGAGCACTTTGCTCAATATTTTACCCATTTAGAGTGGTGGTAAATGCGGGGTCTGTTTATCATTCGCATCAGGATTTGATCTGAGACTAGGATTACACACATGTATCCTTTCCCTCATCGCCCCATGTACTACGCTATTTTGCGATCCCCGGGAAGAGGATAGGTGCATTTCCTTGCTCTATTTCTCGCCGGCGGATGAGATCCGGCGAGCCGGGAGAAGGTGCATGTCTAACATTCTTACTCCCGCATTAGGAAGAATTTAAAAAAAAATTATGGGGGTTTGTAAATTATCAGTTCTAGAATTTGGGATGTATGATAAGTAACTTGAAAAAATTTATTTCAATTTTTTCCTTATGTCTACACTACAATTGAAGCGTCTTCTTGATCTTCCCTTTTCCTTGAATTGCTGGACATAGTTTTAGTAGCTATACCCACACAATTCCGATATTTGACATACATCTTTATGCGTTCGACCCCCTTAGACATACCCTCCCACCATCATTTCCCCATTGACCGGTCAATAAATAGATATAGAAAAACGAATGACTAACTAGAAAAAGTGTTCAAGCGGTATAAAGCGGTTTCAACAGTAAAGAAAAGGAAGAAAAGAAAGAAAGACTCGACGACAAAGTAGCTTCCATACAAGAAGATAGTCCAAAGGCCATAACAAGAAGTTTAGAATAACAAGAAGAGGAAAGAGTAACTAACGTTAAGACAACTAACAAATTTATTTTTCCCGGCTCCAGACAGTACTGACCAACTGAAGAACAAGGTCTCAAAGCACAATACAATCAATCAATCACTCGAACACCCGCCCATGAATTCGAACAATAAAATAAAGAAAATAAAACCCTTCCAATCCATGATGATCCCGCGTGAGTATCCCATCCACTCCACACTTTGTCCAAAATAATAAAAGAGATGAAATAACCCCGTATTCGAACAATCGAAAGCAAAATAAAAGAAGGAAAACATAAAAACAATTGACGCCCCACCCGTCTTTCCAACCAAAATATTAGAGGGAAGAAATAAGAAACCTAAGGGAATAATAAAAAATCATTTATACTTATCAGCCCCGGATTGTTTCTGGTTTATTATGATTCCATCGCGCCATCGTCGTCCATGGTTGCGTCATCGTTTTCGTGTTCAAACACTCCAGATGATTCTTCCGATGTAGCGCTCGAGGCCCGGTAGTATTCACTCAGGGCTTCAGGTGGTGGTGAAAATGAAAATACCTGAGTTCAAAATTAGTATATGTATCAAAAAAAAGGAAGAAGTGGAATCAAATCTTACCTCCATTATCGTCCTGCTCGACCTTAAGGCCAAAATGACAGCTTTCTCCTCCTCAAAAGCAACCCTCCAGACTGCATCCGCGGGGTTCGATAGCTCCCGGACCAGTTGGCCAGACCTCAGGTCCCAAATCTTAACCCTACCATCGCTTCCTCCGCTAACGATCCTTGTTTCATCGAACTGTAAAGAGGTGACGCTATTATCATGGGCGGCAAGTCTATGCACACAGGCATATTTATCCAGACTCCAGACACGGACCGATCCATCAGATCCTCCGGTAACAAGAGTGTTTCCGCGCATCTGGAGTTGCCCTACAAGTGATGTGTGACCCTGAAGAACAGCAAGACAATTTCTAACGCAGGTTAGATTTGGAGACAATGTTTTAACCCAGGAGATAAATAATTACCCAGTCGCAGGGTCCCATATCCGAACAGAGGTATCAAGTGATCCAGTGGCAATCCTGTTTCCGTCAAAGGCGACAGCATAGATTTGGCTAAGATGTCCTGTCAAAGTTCGAAGACAAGTGCCTTGTGAGATACTCCAAACTTTAGCAGTTGTATCATAGCTACCGCTCACAACCAGATCTCCGTGAATTTCCAAACAACGGACGCTTGCTTGATGTCCAACAAGAACATTCAAGCAAACACCCTTCTCGATATCCCAAATTCTCAAAGTTGTGTCCCTGGACCCAGAGATGGCCGTCTTGTGGTCACTCATTTTTAGGCACCTGACAGTTGAGGTGTGACCTCGTAAAATCGCTCTGCATTCTCTGCCAAATTCATTAGTCTGGCCCAGCGTCATGTGCGTAACAGGGATTCTTGTTCTTACCCCTTCTCCATATCCCACACTCTAACGTCCCTGTCACAGCCACCGCTGACCAATGTGTTACCCCAAGGAACCATAGCCCAAACTCCCATCACATGCCCAGTCAGGGTCCTCAAAATTTTACCATCTGCATCAAAAACATGTATCTTGGCATTATCCAAGGCGATGACGATGTAATCGGGAGTAAGGTGAAGAGATGTAACAACACCCTGATCAGGCGTGATGTGCCTTGCAATCGCATTCCCTCCAGTCCTCCACGCAGTCTCAACCATGTATCTTTGCTTGAAATGGGACTTGTATGAGGTAGCTTTTGGCCTTCTCCTTTTTGAGCGAGTAAACTGGGGTGAAATCTCTGAGGTAAATCCAGAAGGTGATGATACCGGGTTTGAAAATCCTGTATCTTTGGGGGAGATTGGGTTAGTGGTACTGAAGAGTGATGGATCATGATGCGAATGATGCATCGAGCCGTAAGCTGCTGCCCCACTTAGGCGCCTATAACTATGCTTTTCACAAAGCTTTTTCCAGGTAAGGTCGTCACTCAAAAGCCCGTGCCAGTGCTTTGACACCTGCGAGGCTCGGGCCAACGTTTTCGGGTCATCAATATATGAAATTACCTATAGGATATCAATATATGCTTGGAATTGTTCGAGTAGATACGGGAATTCATACCCTAAGACAAAGCTCATTCGGTAACGACTTGAAGGGATCCTTCTTAAGTCGCGGGGACACGTAGTTTAGTACGAAGCTTAATTGTTGTGAGTCGCAAAGATTTAGGATCTCAGCTAGAAAGCGCTGACGCTCTTGTGAATCCAATCCGCTGAAGTGAGGTCTAACATCCTTCAAGATAGCATCCTCATTCTCGCTCGCCGTGGACCACGTAGGTAACCGATGAAACTGGGGTGTAGGAGAAGGTGCAGGGGTTGGGGGACTAGCCGGAGCAGAGGGGAGAAGGTTCTGAAGAGGGGAAACTATAGGTCTAGTTGGTGTCGGTAAAGGTCGTGGATGCGAGTGAGTAACAGCCTCCGGTCTCTTATTAACGTTGGGGCCGGACAAACGACCTGGACGCATATTGCTAATCGGGATTTTGCTTCCGTCTACCTCACCATTATCTGAAGCAGACGTTCGTCGAACGCCAAAGCTGAGAGGTCTCCTGTAATCACCCCCTTCCATTTTCTGTGACCGCTGATAAACTCAGGATATATCCAATCCTAACTGATATCTTTCAACAATCTTTCTTCTTTTTCTTTCTTTTCTCGTGTTTTTCTGTTGTATTTCAAACTGGTCTTCTAGGCGGTGGCGGCAAGAATGTTAATTCCGACAATGTTTCGCCGAATTTGTAATGGGAACGGCGAAGGGTTGTTAGATGAGTAAATAGAATATGGGTATTTATTTCGCTTGTGGGTGATGGCGATAAGAACTCAACAGTCGCGGATGCGAAAAGCGACAGACGATGAACTCGAGAGACAGATGGACTCGATGAGCGAGCGGTGCAGATGGGGAGTACTTAAGGGGAACAGTGGGGTGTGGATGGCTGGCTGGTTGGCTGGGTTGGGTGTGGATGGAAGGATGAATAGTTGGACAGGTGGTAGTAGACGATGCAGCAGGATCTAGGCAAGTTTCGATGGCGTGCGGCAGAAGAGGGGAATAGACGAAGGAAGAGCAGAACAAAGGTCAGAGGAAAGAAAAGGGCGGCGCAACTAGCAGCAGCAGCACAAAGGCACCAGACCAGGGAGAGGGTAAGGGCGGTAGGGCAGCAGACCGGTAATCAGCGTTTACTGGCTGGCGGGGTCTGCGGATGTACCTGCTGGAACAACTGGGAGTGTTGTCCAGGGAGATTTAGGTAAGTAGACGATGAATAGCCCGAGAGCTCTCTATCTTTCTATCTTGTACTGAATGTATTTGGTCTTGTATGGTACCGATGTATATACATACACCTTTGTGAGGGGAGCGTGGAAGCTTGCAGAAATGAGCCTGGGCAGAATGATGATGAAGAACCCCGGCACAAAAAAGTGAGAGAAAAAGAAAAGAAAACTATTTTCTAAGATAAAAAAAGGGGAGGGGAGAGCGGGGAGATATCGACCGGACTTGGGGGGGGGGGGGGCGTCTGAGATGCTGTGAAGGCGTGTGTGGGGCGGTGGATGATTTCCCTCGGTCTTTAACAAATAAAATACGTAGAGCCAGTAGCTGCAATATTTGAAGTTTATTTGATAGAGAGCAATGAAGTGGTCTGATGTGATCCTACGAGAAACAAACTGCACACACAAGAAGTAGTGAATGTAATAAAAAGGGGGAAAAAGTAAATATACAGTGACGAGATCAAGCAAGCAAGCTGACGATGGTGGGAGGGGTGGATTGCCACTGATTGATTGAAGAGAGCATGGCGGTCAGAAGGGTTCGTCGCGGCTGATATTGGGGGACCTCACACAGCAAGGGGTCGTTTTGCTTCCTACACCACTCCTGTTCCTGCAACACCGACAGTAGGGGCTTGGAACCATCCACTCACCATTTACATAGTGATTTAACCTCATCCCAAAGCTCTGGTTCTTGAGCTTACCATTAACTGTGCTCCTTTGTACAGCCACTTTGCAGACTGACGTTGAGAGCGAGATTATACACGTTATCTCCTAAAGGTTATGTACTTATTCTAGGCATGTAAGTACATACGAACGTTTGAGAAATATAGCATTGTATTTTACAGAACTGACGCAGCGCCAGCGGAGAATGGGATAATGTGGGGCATCTTCGATTTTCTTTTGATTAAAACAAACTCCTCGGCCCCCGCTTCACAAAAGATTAAATATGATAGGTTTGCATATTCCGGTCACTTGGACATTGACATGCCCGAAGGTAAATGTACCTAATGAACCTGCGTGTAAGTACATATACAGCTGTTTATTTAACCGACAAACACGCACTCAAGTCCTATCGAGAATTAGTCCTGGCTTAAACTACAGACAAAGAAGAAGAATCGCCGTGTTTCAAGGCCCAATGTTTCGTGGGCTAGAAACCACGACCAGTCATTGATACACCGAGCCCACCCGAAACATCCCTACACGCTTAAGCTCAACGGAGAAGTGTAAACAAAATTGCACGCCACACTGTTTCTTCAACCGCCATATATCTTCATGGTACTTATTTACCCTACAAACAAGCCAAGCCCAAACAACAGCTCTTGAGAACTAGGCACTGTAAATGAAGCTTCAGTCTCAAGCGAATCCAGTTATCGGGCTGCAGGTACGTTAACTAGTTGGTTAATTAGTCCATGACCTTATCCCGGTTCTAGTTTAACTTCAGGAGCGAATAGCACCGAGTACATGTAGTTAGAACCCGACCCTATCCTTGTGCAGATCTTCTGAGAATGGCTGACATGAGGTTCAGAAAATGTTATTCTTGTTCTCTCCGACCCATCCATCCCCGGCAATGAAAGGTTTTTATTCTTAGGTTACTACTGCTGCAAACCAACGGCTCAGTCGGAACCGGTGCTCTTTTAAAAATAAAAATAGTCGACAACCAGGTGATTTTTCAAAAAAAAAAAAACGTGCCCAAAGTCAACAAGGATGCAGAGGTTCTTCTCACGCGTAGAAGTCACAAACAAAGACAAGATGAAAACGTGTGTAGTCTACATACATGTAGGTGCGACATAGGCAGACACTACCTAGTACAATGCTCCAGGTAGCAACGGGAGCCTTATGGTTAACCTGCATCCTCAAACTTTAAAGAGACGAGAGCCCTGTGACTCGCAGAAGAAGATAGGCAACGAAGCTAATGGGCCTGGCGGGGTACATAGAGTCTTGGTTTGGCGGGGCATGCAAAGCAAGGGCCCGAACTTATCATGATAAGCGTTATAAGGCTGTATCAGTACAGTCACTCAGGCATAAGAGGTGCCTTCTGCTCCAGACATCAAGTAGCACGAATATTGCGAACGCTCCACATGTCCGGGTCATCAGTAAAGGGAAGAGCCTTCCAGGATCCTCATGATAAGTCACTCTCGACAGCAGAAATACCATAGAAGTATGAGCACACCTGTGGAATAAATCTCTTGAGCGAGTGGCCCAGAATCTGTGTTTTTGAGCTCCAGGAATAGCCATACTCGTGCTTGCTATTCCCTCCCTGAATAGCCCCATTATGACAGAACAACTGCACCCACTGAACATAGATCACTCGTCGCAGATGTAATAACTTTCCCATAGAACGGGAGCTCAGGGTCGATTTGAATATCTGCTATAAAGGTCTTAACTACAGTAGTATGTTTATATTACACGTTGGCAAAGGGTAAAAATAATAAAGGTGATGAATTGACAGCCATTTTCAAAAGTGGACATGAACTCTTTACCCCCTCCAAAGAACCCAGAACATAATCCCGTTCTACAGGCCTACATAACAGCACTGGTTACTCAGCAGCCCCGCGCCCGACAGCCAACGAGTGAAGAGAGAGAGAGAGAAAATCCTTTTTTGCTTTCCGCTCAACACAAACCGCAAGGGGGGCGCGCAAGTTGCACAGCGCCAACAGAAGTACCACAAAAGAGGAGGAAATAGGCAAGAAACACTACAAAGAAGAGGTAGGTAATATAAAAATGAAAAGATACAAAGTGACCAGACCACAGAACAAAAAGTTACAATACGGCAAGGAACTAATAAAAACTAAGTACAAACGGCAGCTTTAGATTTTTGAACTGCCTTACAGCTACAACTATCCTTTATTGAGCAGTCCTGCGACGACCACCCTCCCCACCCCCCGGAGCCCCAATTTCAAAACAAAACATAAGTTTCATTATCATCACTAGCGAAGCGGCCGATCCTCTGGTCTCACGCTCTTCATCTCTCCGTATTTTCCTCTTTCCTTCGTGGTATCGTATGCCTGAATCAGCCTTGATTGACCCTCGTCGGCCTGGGAGAACGCATATCCGCGCTGTTTTCGCATCCGTTGCACTTGTCGTACTTTTCGGATAGCCTTTTGGAACTGTTCCATACGCGGTCTGTAATCTTGGATGTTGTATTTTTGGATCTCTTGGATATGGTGGTATGTTTGTGGGTAATACATCCGTTTTGCACTGTTTCCTCTTATGTTAGCATAGGATCATCGAGAATCAAAGAAGAAAAGCTTACTATTTCCAGGCGAAATCCCGAGTTAAACACAGGGCCGGGAGAATTATAACCATAGCCCAGAAGACCGGGGATGTAATTAACTTTGCCAGAATACCTTGATACTCTGTTGAGAAACCAAGCATTGGGGCGACTGTCGCATAGGCGGGCATAAATCCCATCCAAATGAGCATAGACCCAGGAATCGCCATCACGGTATATTTTGTCCAGAGGTTTGTGACCAGAGCAGCTTTTCCGAGCACGGTTGCAAGAACTGCGGTGTATAATGCCGTACCCCAAAGCCAATGCCCAGCAATCTGGCCATCACCCATAGGAAGATCGTAGAGGAAGATCAATTCAGAGAAGATGTAGAGGATAAGTGAATGATAGAAACCGTTGACCAACCAAGCCCAGAAACTGCTTGTTTTGAACTATACATCCAATCAGTACACTAAATAGTTTCTTATCATCTAAATTCCAACTTACAAATTGTCCTTTCTGGCCAAGTTGATACAACTGCGGGTACCGATCCAATAGTCTAGCACTTATGAACTGATCGAAGATACCCATTACCAATGGCGGTAACACTGTGAAAAACACGTTATAGAAAGACAAAGTCCACGACTCGTAGATAACCTGTCCAGAAAATGCGTTTTGAAACGAAAACTACCCACCCAACTATAGTCAGCTCTAGCCTCCATGTTGTACGATTTCTCCCATTTAACCTACCCAAAATTGTGTCATGTAAAGCGTAATATTCTTATAGAAAGAATACAAGATAACTTTGCTAATCCTCTGATAACTCCAAGCTCCATGGACAAGTAATAGTTTCCTTAGGAACCTAAATTGACCAATTGCAACATCTGCACTGCGAGCTGCTTGGAGACCTTCTACACCGCTGATACCAACACCAACATGAGCAGCCTGGATCATGGAGACGTCATTTGCGCCATCGCCGATTGCAAGCAGGATAGCCTTTAAATGGCGTTTTACGAGTTTAACAACAAGAGCCTTTTGGAGAGGGGACACACGACTAAACCACAATTAAAAAAATCTCGGGAATATAGTTGATAGAGGCTCCTACTCACCAACAGATGACAGCCTTGCACATAACCGCCAAATCGAGGAACACCTTTTCAAGCTCCCTTTCAAGTGCAAAAGTGAGAGAGCGACCATCGATAACTAGCGCCAACGCTTCTAGCTCACCGCCGGCATCCTTTTGTGATTTAACAGCATTTAACTTCTTCGTTAAAGAGTCTCGTGTGTCCTGCATGTTTTCCTCATTGACGATTATCAATGTCATATCTTCGCTGATAAGCTTACAACTCATTCCAATATTGATAGCAGTTTCCTGTCGGTCACCAGTCAAGACCCTGCATTAAAAAAAAAACTAGTCAGCTTCAACCTTCAATTATTAATCTAAGATTTCATACCAAATTTTGATTCCAGCGGTCTGAAGGGTATGAATAGTATCAGGTACACCATCCTGTAACTTATCCTCAATAGCCGTAGCACCTAATAGGTAAAGGTCTTTTTCAATAAGCTCCGCAGCCTTATCAAGCTCATCCCCTCGATTGTTGATTGTTGTGGCAGCTTTATCGTAGATTGCGCTCCATTGGCGATACTCCTCATCTGGAATTTCCCTCATTGCCAAACAAAGTGTTCTAAGACCTTCAGTAGCATAATCCTCAAGGTGTTGGAGTGTAACTTCAACCATTGGGTTGTCCTTGTGCAGCCTTTCAATGATGACCGTATCAGCACCTTTGCAGTAGAGTCGAATCTTTCCATCAGGGCAACGAAGAATCGTTGACATGCGCTTCCGGGTAGAGTTGAACTCGCATATATTAAGCATCTCATACTCGTATTCCTTGCCGCCGACCATGATTGCAACAGAACGAGGCTTTCGTGCAATGAACCGATATCCTAGCTGAACAGCGCCCTCAACCAATGCACCTTCGTCGGGAGACGCGGCCTGATACTTGATTTCGTCGGGCTTATCTTCCTTTCTCTCCGGAATGACAGTGTGGCAGGTTGCAAGGAGTGCGAGAAAATGATGCATGACTTCACGACTCGAATGAGTCTTTAGATTCTCAGCAAGCCTAGCAAAATCATGAATTCCAACCTCAACGCCATCTTGAACCGTAGCACGACGGTCTTCCGGGACCTCATCAGCATAACAGATACCCCCGATTGAACATTGCTTGAATTCCATCATATTGCAGGTAAGGGTTCCAGTTTTGTCAGAGAAGATGTATTCGATTTGGCCAAGTTCTTCAACTAAACTCGAGGTGCGGCATACGGCGGGGGTGTCGGTTTCAGCGTAGTAGATATCGAGATCAGAATTGATCAGGAAGGCATGGTAGTACTTGACGATTTCAACAGTGACGAACAAACTACAAGATCATCAGTTGAGTCTCGGGAGTATGATATTATGGATTTACCTGATGGGGACCAAATTGGAGTATAGGACCCAATACGTGAGGATATCGGCGAAGAATTGTTTTACCCTGTTGTTGTTTTCAAGATATAGATAAGACATTGTTGAGCGCGCAGTAGACTGCCAGAGACCCTTAGCCCCCACACCCAAATGAAAGGGGTATTGAATCCTCCACAACTCACCTGTTTGATAACATCACCAGTAGAAGAAACTAAAGAAAGTATCAAAAGAATAGAGACCAGCATAATGATTTGAATGTTTAAGGTTCTCTCCACAGCCGTTCTCTTAATTGGCGTAGCAGTCGCGTTCCTCATAAGCTTCGTTTCATGACCCGTGAACACAACAACCCCATGAACCCATGGTGTGTTTCTCAATGTAGCTCCTCTGAGCAGCAATTGTTCAGGACTTAACGAGAGTTCCTTCTCACCACCTCCAACATCAATGGTGAGTGTTGCTTCATAGGTGTATAAACTCGAATTAGGTTGTTCAGACCTGATTCTTCCTGACAGTCTACTCAAATCGCCCGGAGACACA
The DNA here is from genome assembly GCA_024713705.1 of Morchella sp. 2018-W38C. NCBI lineage: Eukaryota > Fungi > Ascomycota > Pezizomycetes > Pezizales > Morchellaceae > Morchella > Morchella sp. 2018-W38C. Next base: position 1,253,096 of record JAMJEX010000014.1, read on the forward strand.
AAACCAGCAGTTTCCGGGATTGCTTGTTTAATTTTCAAGTTAGTTTCACCGTCGAGATTGGCAGTTTCGATATAACATAATCCTTCGGGCTCGGAGGAGGCCATGAGTACTAAATCAGCTGGGAATGGCTCTTCAGACTCCACTCGAACGATATCTCCCACACGGACGTTGATCCAACGCTGGGTTTCAAACGCCGTTCCAATTAAAACTCTAGCTTTCGAGCGATTCAGCTCTGTATCCTGAGATTTACGTTTCCAATCTTCAATCAGCTCCTTTCCCGCTGATACTATAAGCACAACAATCAGTGGCCCTATAGTCGTATATTTATTTGTTGGAGAAATGTTTGGAATTTGCTGTAATCCGGCAGTGAATAAGAAAAACAAGTTTGCATACTTGCTAAACTGTTCGTAAAGAAACTTTGGAACGAATGTAGCAATATTGTACTTTGCGGTTGAAACGTGGTTGTCGACATATTTGTTGACTGCATTTGCAGGAGGATTATTGAGATGAATAACCCTGGGTCCGAGTGTTGATGGATCTACTTTCTTCCCCCCAAACCCAAATGTGAACTTGCTTCCGCTATTCCGTCTCTTTCTTGTACTTGGAGCTTCACCCGGAGCTGGCGAACTGCCAATAGGCGTAGCCTCCGTTAACGGCAGATCCATCTCACTATACTCCTGGTTCATTCCAAAGGCGCTCTTAACCCTTCCGACCACTCCTCCATACGCGCTCTGCCGGTTTGCACCCCCGACATCACTATGATCGTCAGTCGCACTCGCATATTGATATCCACTTGCCGGGCGGCTCCCATTATCATGACCCAAATCATCGGCTTCATCATAGTAAGGCTGATAGTGGCCTAACTCTCTGGTCTGGCTATATGTTCTTGTAGCAGGACTCAGCTGACTAGCAACGGATTGCGGGTACGCCGCCGAAGATCCCGCCGTATTCCCATTTACAAAATCATCATACGAGACCGAAGGTCGCGACGGATATTCAACATTTGTGTCGATTGCTGGCCGACCTGGATTGCCATAACTACGACCGTGATCATCTAGATCAAGAAGCAGGTCGTTGTTGCTCGAACTACCCGCCATCTAATGGCGTTTTTTCCCCGGACGAACCGTGCGAAAAGGTTGGTGTAAGGTGGGGTGTTTGGTGTATTTGTGCAGTTAAGGTGGATTGTGGATTGCGGATCGCTTGATGCTGCGGAAAGGGAAAGGGTACGGAGGGGGGATGGTTGGTGTGTCGGAGGCGCAGGAAGCTGGGACGCTGTTTTGGTGTGTATTAATTTAGTAGCAGATTTCAGTTGATGAGGATGTAGGGTTGAGGGTGAATCTCATCGCAGGGCAACTTTTCTGGGGTGAGACGTTGGTGACAGCGGCGAAGGATGATGACGAGGTGATTGAGGGATGCCTTTTGAAACTTAGGAAGACCAGCTAGAATAATGGTAAAGTGGATAAATGGTCAGAGCGATTAGGGGGGAGGATGGTGTGGGCTGGGGGCTGGTGGTGAAGGAGGTAGGTAGTCGCAGAGAATGGGAACGGAAGTCTCTAAGAAGATACAGAGGTAGTTACTCGTTGCTGCTTATTCCTGGATGCGGTTTGACGGGAGAGTCTAATAATCTTGCAAGAGCATGTAGGTTTGAATTGCCTGTCTGTGTGCGCCACGGTGAAGCTCTCTTTCAGCTCTCTGATCTTTCTTGCTTTTTCTAACCTAAGGGCCTTCGCTTTCCTCCCAAGAACCGTCCTCTATCTCATATCATACCTATCGTGATAGAAACCTAGATAGAATACGCACCCTACCTTGGTAGAAATCTGTTTCTCATTTCATCAGCTCGCCCTATTCTATCAAATCCGAGCCTGCACCACTACTCTGCATGGTCCGTTTAGGACTGATTGTGGCTGAGGCAGCAGCCGCTTGTCTATTTTTGGTCCGCTGACAGCAGACACAACGCAGTGCCCACCTGCGAATAGGTTAATAAGCCTGCTTGTTAATCGGTATGCTGAGTATAACGAGACTAATTGCTCCAAATAACAGGCCCCAAAATTCCTTGCACATGTTATAGGATCGCTACCCTACACAGGGACAGACATCGTGGGGTCTCGGTCACTCTGTAACGTTCAAGCCAAGAAAAAAGGGGATTGGGAATTTCAATAAGGTCACGACTCGACCCTGCATGAAACTCAAACTCAAAGGAGATCGCCGTGGCCATAGCCAGCAAGTTATCGACATCAAATATCTAAATGACATTCATTTCATTATCAACGGCACAGTTCGACTAGATACCTAGGTTAACACGAAAACAATATTTTTAAATCATGTCAATTTATGTTTCTAGGTACACAATCATAGTTGTAAGACGTCGCTATATTTCTTTCCGATGTGATTAAAACTGTAGTTAGTCTCTTGGCTCCTTGGCATGGGTAATTATATAAAGCATCCCCTCACAAAAATCTTCTCTTCTTCTTTTTCCCCTTTCTTCTCCAGGCACCAATCCTTATCGTCCTTCTCGTGTTTTCTTCCACTCGATTAGAACCATTAACAGGTTGCCTAGATCTAGGGCCATTGCCTCGCAAAATTTCGCTAACAATATCTTAAATTCATCCAAAAGATATAAGTTTGGTACGTTTAAACTTCCCCTCTGCTCCCCCAACTGTCGGCCGACGCCAAAAGCGCAGCTGCTAACTATGTTTTCGTGGGATTTACAGATAGTAGTCTTGCGGACATGTATTACTTCGTCGTACCGTACGTTGCGCACTGTATTTAAATGAATACAATTTGTTCCAGCTCAAGCCGTGACATCATCCTCAGAAGCAAATTCTCAAATGCGCCCTTTCATTTCCTTGTTCGTGACATTATCAGTGAAATTAATCTACCCCTCATTGTGAACTGATAGCCTTCTCGATCCTCGCTCTATGTTTATCTCCCAATCTCTCGTCTATAAAATTAATCGTGACCCCACAACCTAGCGGTGGAAGTCCGTCATCATCCCTCAGCCCTGCCCATAACCACTGTACACATTCCCTCGGAATTGTAACCTCTCCCGAGAACTCTTCCAAGAAGCGATCAAACGAATGATGGGTTTCTGAGTACCTCATGCGCTCCGAGATGATTGACGGGGTCGCCCAACACTGTACCTTCCGTAGAGCTGTCATTGCAAGTCCCGTAATCTCGGACCCATTAAGGCAATGGACGTAAAGGGGGGAATTCTTAGCCTCAAGGATCACCTATTGTAATGGTCAGTTTATGGGGGCACATATGTGGATTGGATCATACAGATAAGATCCGACAGGCCTCAGTATGCCTCAACGGCGCGCCCTTCTTCCCGTCCACTTCAGGTTGGATATGTAGCATTACCACACCATTTGTTTTGCACCAATCTGCGGCCTCCCCCACTAACGGCTCCGGAGTGACAGAAAGTATTGTCTTCAGGTTCAGTGACTCCAGAAACCTAAAGTTGAGATGGCGCGGGTAAGATCCACGGTAGAGCTTATTTTCTACGACCGAGAACCGCAGCGGTGGGATTACTAGATCTGAAAGGTCAGGACCGTTGCTCTTTATCGAGGTTTTACCGAGTTTAGGCACTGTATAGGATGTGCCAGTTGCGGTGATTCTGGTATCAATGGTAACCGGCATATTGGAGTAGTGGAGATGTTGATAGGATATATCTGTAGGAGATGGTCACAAATATCAGAAAAGTGGGCAGGTCACGTGAGATTTACATGTATGTATTCAGATAGAGTTGACGGAATCCTATGAAAACCTTCCCCTCTGGCATAAATCAAAGCTATATCCTAACTTGAAATACCTACAGATAAGTATGTTAATGCTTTAATGGAAAATAGAAATCTAAATAATGTAATAACAAAAGGTACATGTAGGTACAGCAAGTACATGTATCTTACACATGAATCACGTGATAGCGGGGGGGGGGGGGGCCAAGACATGTAAGTAGTACACCCCGCGCCAACAAACACGAGGCTGGTTTCTCTGGGCCGCAGGTCAGCTCCTGAGCCCAAACTACAGCTTCCAATTTAAATCATTCTTATATAAATTGTGCAGCATCATTCTTTCCTTAAAATACCCAATTTATCCTCTAAAATGCAGTCCGGAATCACAGGTTTGAATACAGTCTCCCTAGCTTCCCCTGGGGTCTACTACGTAGACTCCTACCCGGGTCAGGACTAGAAACCTTAACTAATCACCTATCTCCATAGCCTCTGCCGAGCTCCTCTCGGCCTTCCAAAACCTTGTCTCAACTCCCTCTCTCCGGGGCCTCATAGTCTCCATCGAAAAAGAGACACTTGTCCCGCGAGAATCGCTCCCCTCTACTGGCAGTTTCGAATCCGACCTCTCCAAGCTCGACGCGCTCCTTAAAGACAATGAAGCTGCGTATATTATTCTGCGGCGCCGGGAGGTCACAGATCCAGCTCCTTTCATCTCAATTGCATACGTGCCCGATAGTGCCAATGTACGGCAGAAGATGCTTTTCGCCAGCACAAGGAATACCTTGCTACGGGAATTGGGGACAGAAAGGTTTGGAGAGAGTATTTTTGCCACAGTAAAGGAGGAACTTACTGCAGAGGGATTTAAGAGGCATGATGCGCACGAGGCAAAGTAAAGCTCACCTTATAGCGTTCTTCGAGTTTCGAGGAGCTAATGAGCACAGGCCCGCGCCGTTGACAGAGGAGGAAATGACAATGGCCGCTGTGAAAGAGGCTGAGTATGAGGCGTCTACTAGCACCAGCGCGAGAAAGTCTCACGTTAGTAGCGGGATTAAGTTTCCCGTGAGCAATGAGGCAATTGAGGCGTTAACCAATCTCCCGGGAGGCTTCATCACCCTGGTGCAACTTGTATAAGTTATCCTTCTACCGCTTATAAATGTCGGCTAACAGGGCACAGGCGATCAATAATGAAAAAGAGACTATTGAGCTCGCAAATGCTAGCTCCTCCGCCATAAATGACTTCACACACGTTATCCCGGATGACGCCCCACGTTACTCCTTCTTCCGGTTCAACCACACGCATGAAGGGCAGCAAGAATCTCCCATCGGTCTGTACTCTCACTCTCAACCCTAGCTGGCTCTCCTTATTTCGCCTATAATTAAACTGATAAAACCAGTCTTCATATACACCTGTCCCACCTCGTCCAAAATCCGCGAAAAAATGTTATATGCCTCTTGCCGCTCCAGCGTCGTCAACGCGGCAATCAACGAGGCGCACCTACACATCGAGAAAAAGCTTGAGGCTGCGAGCGCAACCGAGATAGGTGAAGCCCAGCTGTTGGAGGAGTTCCATCCGAAGGTGGAACAGAAGGCGAGCTTTAAAAGGCCGGCGAGACCGGGGAGGAGATAGGGTATAGTGCCTACGTAGTAGTTTTAGACACCCCGTAGGACTCTAGATAGGTTCAATGCGTCATTCCCAGCAGAAGTACTTAGATTAGAGTTAAAGATATTTGTTTTTCGTGATGCAGTGATATACATGCTCCCACTTATTGTCAACGGCTCTCTCATCCTGACCTATCATGAACCTTCTTGCAGCTGATTACACCTTCGACTATCTTTCCAATATCCTCTATCATCCAATCAACATCAAACAGTCTCTCAATATCTATGAGGTTGGGCTCACTGAGCATCTCAATCGCCTGGTAAAGTGTCTTTGCCAGCGACATCAGCCTCTCCGCAAATTCAACGATTTTCTGGTTTTTCGAGAATGGCAATCTATCGGCAACAGTCAAGCCCTTGCAGTCCCTCCTCGTACCATCGATAAGGTTCTGGCGACTAATGGCACCCCTAATTGCAATCTCAATATCCTCCACCATCCAATCGACCTCAAAGTACGCCTCAATTTGTAGGAGGTGCGACTCGGGGAGCACTTCAATAGCCTTACGAAGTATTCCTAAAAACACCACCAAGCGCTCTGTGAACTCGACAATCTTTCTCGGGACCGTGAGTACTGCTTGTGTATGTGTTTGCGTTTGCTTGTCTACCATCCCAGCATGATGAAATGACAGGCTCTTGAGGCCCAGACCACGCTTTAGAGCTTCGCTTTTCAGTGTAGCCTCCTCCCTTCTTGGCTGGACCTCTTCGGGGGTTAAATCGGGAAGCACGAAATCCGGGGGAAGGACGTTGGAAACCGCCGGCGGATTCTTCTTTATCCTTCTCTTTGTTCCGTTCGAATCATTATTGGCCTTCCTCTTCTTGATTTTGTTCGAATCATTATTGGTCTTCATCTTCTTGGTTTCGTTCGAATTCATAACAGTGCCCCTCAAGCTGCCATACCTCTTCGGCTTTTTGATATATTGATCATCCTCCTCCATCTTGATGTAGGCGGCAGGTATAGTGCCCTGCTTATTTCCACCTTGAAATCTCTCTGCAGCCTCCTTCCATTTCTCTCCCTCCTCGCAGTCTGCAATTAACCTGATCTTCTTCATGCTGGGCTCCCCCGAGCCCCCAACTGTCGCATATAGCTCGCCAGGCTTAGTCTTAAGGGGTAGCCCTGGTGAGTCGTCCATTATGTCATAAGATATATATGGCGGTAATACCAATGGACCCAATGGTGGGACCCCCGTATACGATCGGCCGGCTGCTAACTTTTTAGCAACACTTAAGTGTACCACGGATACGTTTGAATTAGAGCTGGATGGGGAAACGGCGTAGCGGCGGACTCGAGGCATTTGATCACGAAGTACGTGGAGATAGACGTGGACGTGAAAGCCTGTAGAGGTGGTGGTGGGTTGTTTACATCAACGCGACTTCTCGTGTGCTTTAAACGATCATCGTTGATCACGAAGACGATTCCACTATATATAGTCTACATGTATGATTCGCGGAATAGACGAGGGATACCACTCGGGTGCTAGTCTAGTATGTACGAGCTGCTGGGTACGAGGCTACGAGCCTACTTGGGTGCATAATTAGGATCACGAGAAAGCACTCGTCTAACATACCCACTAAGGGCCGCCGCCAAGGCGAACAACCTCGGCTCCCATGATCTCCTAGACAATATCTATCACGAGCTCAGGGCTGGTTACACGGGGCTGCAATCAACATAAGTACTGTACCTACTTCCCCAGATTCTGTCCAAATCACCAACCTTCGCACCAACCTTCGCACTAAATATACCTAGTCATAGCAGCGTACCCTTCGTTGATCACAGATCATTGTTAGGCCCTGGTTTAACCTTATACTTTCTAGAAAACCCCAAGGGTCAGTTCGTAACCCTTCCTTTAACAGATTTTGACTCTGATAGCAATATTGAATTTCTTATAGCCGTGTTTTTGATATTATTACGTCTGCTTTCTTGTGATTACTATATATATATATCACGCACGAACGAACGATGGTTTTTAGAACAGCCTTGACAGAAGCTCTTGGGATCGCTAGTGAGTTTGTAGCTACCACCAGCACTATAGTTACTGACAGGTACCCTTAGTCCCGGTGGTCCAAGGGGGAATGCAATGGGTTGGCTACGCAGAGCTCGCATCGGCTGTCTCTAATGCTGGAGGGCTTGGAATTTTAACGGCGCTCACTCAGCCCACGCCTGAAGATCTTAGAAAGGAGATTAATAGATGTCGGAAATTGACAACCAAGCCGTTCGCTGTTAATATCACCCTTCTACCTAGCTTAGTTCCCCCAGATTATGGGGCATACGCGCAGGTCGTTATTGATGAGGGTATTAAAATCGGTATGTCAACGGAGTTGAAAGTTCTACTGTTACCTACTGCAATGGTCTCGCTAACAAAGAATAGTCGAGACCGCGGGTAATAGCCCGGGGCCGATAATCAAGCAGCTCAAGACTGCAGGAATCAAAATTCTTCACAAGTGTACAACTATCCGTCACGCTCTCTCTGCGGAAAAGCTTGGGGTCGACTTCCTTTCCATTGATGGTTTCGAGTGTGCCGGCCATGTTGGTGAAACTGATATTACCAACTTTGTACTACTCCGTCGTGCTATGCAGACTCTCAAAACCCCATTTATTGCCTCTGGCGGATTCGCGGACGGTGAAGGTCTTGCTGGCGCGTTAGCACTAGGAGCTTGCGGGATAAACATGGGGACTCGGTTCATGTGTACCGTCGAAGCGCCGATCCACAATAACATTAAGCAAGCTATCGTTGATGCGAGCGAGGATCAGACAGAGCTATTGCTCAGAAGGTGGAGAAATACTAGTCGACTGTATAAGAACAAGGTGGCAGTCGCGGCGAAGAAGATTGAGCTTGAGAGTATAACTGGAAAGTTCGAGGAGATTGCGCCGTATGTGAGTGGGAAGAGGGGAAGACAAGTGTTTATTACAGGAGATGTCGACGAGGGTGTAAGTTTCTCTCTCTGGGCTATAACCGTTTATGTATGAGTAATTGGTACTGATTGATTCGGTTTTAGGTATGGACTGCTGGCCCAGTCATGGGTCTTATTCATGACATTCCAACGTGTGAAGTCCTGTTGAAGAGGATAGAAAAGGAGGCAGAAGACTCTATCAATAGAATAAGCTCCTTGATTGTACCTTCCAAGTCTAAGCTTTAGAGAAGTCTGGGGTAACTGTAGTTTAGTTGTTTCAAGTCGCGTTTCTGCATAGGTTGGAGATTAGACATTAGCCATTTGAACGAAAGAAATGATCACTCATCATTACGCCGTGGTGTATAGCTCTAGCCAGTCATATAATGATCTCTTCCATTTTCGAAGCTATTTTGTGGCCGCCTCTTTGTTATAGTTATAGAGGATGTGTATATTACAAATGTTATGAAGACACTTTGCTGGCGAGAGCTGCATGCTTCCAGTGTATTAATCTGGAGTTTCCTAATCAATATCTACCATACCCAGTACAGCTGTACATACATATCCTTCGCCCAACCACCTCTAAAAAGAAACATCGATCTGTTGGTAAAAAGTCCTGCGATTATCCCAGTACAATTACCCCTTTTCTCAAGACGCCGGGTAGCAAATACACATATGCGGCATATCCATCTACTCGTACAACAACCCAACATTATTATGCTAAGAAATGAAGAAACAATAAGAATAGAAAAAACCCCGAAGGATGTTCGTATCTACATCACACAACCCGAACCTGTGGAGAGGTGGGAAGAGAAGCAGAATTAATCTGCCCCGGCAAAAAGATCTACAACAACGTTGACAACGGCTACAAGGATTTCTGCCGCAATTAATACGATAACGATCCATTCTAGATGTTCTCCCTGTGAATGGGACATTTGCTCTTTGAGCATTTGGAGCTACGTCACAAACCGTTAGCCAAATAGCTACTACACATTGAAGTAAAAAACAATTAGGATAAAAGCTTACTAAGTCTCCAATCACATCTAATCGTTGATTTAAAAGCGAAACTCTTTGATTGATTTCTAGATAGCTTCGTGCGGCTTGATAGACTGGGTCTAGTTGCGGTTCCTGTAATCAAACTTATCAACAAATTGCTCAAGTAAAGAAGTAGAAGAATATAAACTTACTGCCCACATGAGCTCTGGACTGTCTAGCACGCTACCTTGGAGGTTTATATTTATTCGGAGAATAAATAGTTCGCCTATATGCTTCATGATATCACGCCTACTCATATTTACTTTCCCAGTTGTAGCAACATCCTGTGGAATAGATTTTGTATCCTCGATTGTATTATCGACAAGGTCCTCAAATAACGAGATCTGCAAAATATGATCTATCAGTAATTATATCCTCCGGGACAAATGCGAAAGCAACTATACCTTCACTGACTGCGCTATAGCATGACTGATACTGAGCTTGATCATGTAATTCCCTCCATCCTTCAGCGTGATAAAGTCGTTATAGATTCTTGGCTGGTACGAGCTTGTGACGTAAAAATTGAAGTTTTCGACCTGTACGTCATCATCCGCTAGCTTCTCACCCTCGAATTTTGCAATATCCTTCAAAAACTTCTGCTCCTCGCCCACTGTCATTCCCCAAATTACAACTACTCCATATTGGTAAAGAAACACCTCGCTTGACACTACCGATTTATTCTGCTCTATCACGAAATTTAGAAGCGACCTATCATCTCTATCGTCTTCCATCATTTCACTCTCTGCGCTACCTGTATCGTCCGTTGCGCTGTTTCTTGAGTGTTGATCACTGACCAAGTCAATCAGATCATCCTCAGGGATTGTAGGTGGTTGTGGTGCCCGATCATAGTTATAACTATATGGTGTGTAGATACACTCGTCAAACTGTTTCGGATTTGTTCCTCGTGTACTTTGACGGCTTTTTAAGAATTTCAGTAAGTTATCCATTTTGTATGCATTTGCTGTCGCATAAGCTGTTACTCTGGGCAAATGTGCTCTCTCAGCTTTTCCAAGCCGCTCGGCATCTCGACGAGCTGTAGTATCTTTGATTCGCGTGACTTGAGAGTAAACATCGCGTCCGCTTTCCTCATCGTGGTCCGCGGGACTTGGGAGAATCTTTAACTTTTGCGAAACTTTACTTGTACGCTGGGGACCAATTTTGCTTGGAGCCTGAAACGAGGATGACGGTGTTCCATGTATTGAAGCCGAGCGACGTCGGCCCTTAATTGCAGGTGGTGAAGTTTGGGTAGCAGGTGTCCGGCGGTAGTTAGCCGTTGAGGATGCGGTTTCGGTAGGAGCTGAGGTACCCATTATTGAGGGTGAAGGTTGAGGTATTACTACAGTGGCCATTAGTGTCTTGGTGAGAACAGTGGGTTTACGGGATGATTGATGTGGTGGTGGCGGGTTGTTCCAAAGTTTAAAAAGCTCCTTTTAATGGCTGGGGCTGGAAGTAGACGAGAGCTTCCGAGAGAAATGTGTGAGGCCAATTGGAATACAACGGGCCGTTAGAACTCTACAGGGGTTACCCGGAAGTAGGATAGGCAGTACTCACGTCATATGCGAGTTTCTTAGATAGGCATCCCTGAGCACAATAGGGTTGTCTCTGTGGCTGGTGAGTGATGGAGGGGGGGCTTAGTAATTGAAAAGCCCCGCCAGCCACCCACCACAAGCTTCGTGATAGAGCGACCCATCAACAGAGGTCCCATCCATTGCATCCAACTTCATCATCATCCGCCGTATCATACCTCCACTCACCATCATCTATATACCCCCCGCTCTTTTACAGCAAACCCATAATCGAATTCGAAAAATGTCAGAGGAAGCAGTGCCCAAGGCCGACAAGGATTGTGAGAGTCCTCTTTCTACCGTCCTGCTATCTTTATTTTTCTTGGTGATCCAGCTACTGATATGCCATAGACACCGATATTCTCGATACCCAGCTTCCGGAACATTTGGAACTTGCCAAGGTGTGATTCCATATAGATTATGGCGGAGATGGAGTTGAACTCGGGAGCTTACATGTTTACAGACAAACCTTCCAGCGGCTATTGAAAAGCTCCTAGCGTTGGAAAAGCAAACTAGACAGGTACTATTCCATTTCAAAACCGGTCGCCATCTATATACCAATAAAAACTGACAGTGTTCGGCCCCAGTCCAATGACTTAGCCTCTACCTCTCGACTCCTTATCACCATAGTAACGCTATGCAAAGATTCCGGTGACTGGAAACTTATGAATGAGCACGTTCAGATGCTTTCAAAGAAGCACGGGCAGCTTAAGCAGGCCACTACTAAAATGGTACAGGTTGTGATGGGCTTCTTGGACGAGACTCCGGATATTGACACAAAGCTTTCCGTCATTGAAACACTGAGGAACGTTACCGAGGGCAAGGTTAGTGATATATGCAAACCTCATTTGTGGTGTAGTAACTTATGTGGACCTAGATCTTTGTCGAAGTCGAGCGAGCCCGTATAACCCGTATCCTTGCGACCATCAGGAAGGAAAGAGGCGACCTTGCTGGCGCCACCGATGTCCTGTGCGAGCTCCAGGTTGAGACCTTCGGATCTATGGATCGGCGGGAAAAGACCGAGTTTATCCTCGAACAGGTCGAGCTCTGTATCGAACGTGGAGATTTTACACAAGCGGCGATTCTTGGGAGAAAGATATCGACAAAGTATCTCAACAATGCCGAGGTCTCGGACTTGAAATTGAAATTCTACGATCAGCAGATTCAACTGGCGAAACAAGATGAGAAGTACTTGGATGTTTGTAAGCATTATAGAGCTGTGTATGATACGCCCAGTGTGATAGAGGACCCGCTAAAGTTGAAGAGTGTAAGTCCCTACCAGCTCCAAGTAAAAGAGACATTGATCCTTACAAACCACCCTAGGTCCTTGAAAGAATCATTTTCTATGTGTGTCTTGCGCCATACGATAATGAACAATCTGATCTCCTTCACCGAATTAATGCCGATACTAAACTCAAGCTTGTCCCAAAGACAGCTAGCCTCCTCAAATTCTTTACTATTTCTGAGCTGATGCGTTGGCCCCTTATTGCCGAGGTTTACGGTCCCGACCTTCGCGCAACTGACGTCTTTGCTATTGGTGACCCTAAAGCCGAAAAGCGCTGGGAAGACCTGAGGAAACGGGTTATTGAGCACAATGTTAGGGTTGTTGCCAAGTACTACACCAGAATCAAGATGGATAGACTAAAGATGCTCTTGGATCTCGATGAAGATGAAGCAGAAAGCTATCTAAGTAAACTTGTTACTCAGAAGACGGTATATGCGAAGATCGATAGACCAGCGAGGGTCATATCGTTTGCCCAGCCAAGAGATGCAGATGATGCATTGAATGAATGGAGTGCGAATATGAAGAGTCTTCTGGGGCTTTTGGAAAGGATTGATCACCTGATCACGAAGGTATATTGATTTTTTCCTTTATTTGGGTTCCTCCCACTATAACTAACTGGGGAAATAGGAGGAAATGATGGCGAACATCGCACCCAAAAAGGGCAAAGGCAAGGCGAAATAAACCCTCCGACCATGCATCTTGAACTTGTATAATAGACGGTGATGATTCTGGCTGCCACCATTTATATAAAATAAAGGAGCAGCTCGTCTAAACGGAATTTATTCTCGTAGAGGTTTAAAACTTTGATTCCGCGTAACATAAATTCGTAATGACGGTTAAAGACCATTTTCACTGTCTGCTTTTCTTTAAAAGATCTCAAGTACCACTCTACTGTAAACCGGTGCTTAAGGTCATTACTCCCCCGTTGCGGCTTAGCGTTAAACTGCCAAGATATCGGGCCTAGCCCTAACTACCGGTCACCTGTCCCACAAAGCAACTTGCAACCGAACATTTACAATTTCTACGAAATTTCACACGCAGCGATTCCCACACCCCAACACCCTTTAAATCCACCCCAAAACAATCCCAACCGGAGTACTTTATCGAAAAAAAAGTGCAGAGATGGGTATGTCGTCCTCCTTTCCGGAAATACGAGAAGAAGTTTGAGATAAAATGCTGACAGAAATCCCGCAATGAAGCCCCCACAAAGAAGACCAAGAAGACCGCCGACTCCATCAACTCGCGCTTGGCGCTTGTGATGAAGTCCGGAAAGTACGTGCTCGGATACAAGTCCACCCTCAAGACCCTCCGTTCTGGAAAGGCCAAGCTCGTCATCATTGCCGGTATGTTCCCTCCCGGTTCTGTGTTGTTGGAGGATGGAGGAATGTGAGACTGATGGATTTGGATTGTTAGGAAACACTCCTCCTCTCAGGAAGTCCGAGCTCGAGTACTACTCTATGTTGGGCAAATGCAACGTCCACCACTTTGCTGGAAACAACGTAAGCAGCGCTCCTTCCTCTGTTTTCTTTTTTCTTCTTGTCTTTTTTGGTAGCTTTGGGGACGGGCTTTTGTTGCACAGCGGGAGGTGGGCGGGTTGGTGCGGTTGATGTTGGGGTTGAGAATGGGGAGGGGGGGGGGGGGGGTTATGGTGTCCGCACCGCCGACGTGACAGTATCTTGAAGGAGAATGCACATGAATGGCAGACCTACCAGACCTACCCCCTCCTCCCCCCTCTCCCCTCGCCCCCCGTGGTGCAATGTGCGGAGAGGCATACACAAGGACCAACATCCTTGTGGCGCTCTCTGCTCCCTGAGAAGAAGCAAATCCACACTCTGCTTCGGAGGGAAACAGTGAAAGATTGCTGACAGAACTGTTTTGCGTGATACAGATTGAGCTCGGAACTGCTTGCGGTAAGCTCTTCAGATGTTCCACCATGGCCATTCTCGACCAGGGTGACTCCGACATCTTGTCTTCCAACGCCTAAGTGGAATTGATGCGGGATGGGAAGCGGGAAAAAAAAAAATCAAAGAAATAAGGGGTATATAGAATTGCTTTTAATGAGATTCTAGTTCTTCAACAGTTTTCTTTCGACATTTGCAATTGGTTTTTGCGCTGTGAATTGTGCTGCGAACTATGTAGTGTGCTGTGAGTGATATTCGTGGAGTGAAATTGTGAGACCAGAATGAAAGCCCACCCATCGTAGCTCCTAATCTCCACATCTCAGAAACAAAGGGTTCTGAAGAGGGTCAAGGCTCTCAACTACGGTTGTCTAAGATTACTGCAGCTTGGCCATGACATACAAAGGTATGTACCGTAGACATTGTGCAAGAAGGAATAGAGGGCGACCTTGTCAACCCTGTATACACCACTTCCATCAATTCTTTCATTGGCCCTGGGAAGCAAACAGTGAAGGGCCTCACCTCTAACTCGACTTTATGGCTGTATTAAGGGCTGATACTGAACTGGTGTGAACAGGGATTACAAAGTCGCCCCCCAAGGCCTCTCGCACCATAGTATTCTCACACGCCGAACCTGCTACGAGCCAATTCAATCCAATCGTGAAACGATTACATACGAAACACAGCGACAGTGGATTCCAAGTAATTGTATTAAGAGATCTTAAATGGCCATTTAATTTACAATTGTAAGAATCTATGAACGTAGGTTAGGCAAGTGTTCACCCGAGTCTATGTCTACGATCCTTCATCACCCACCCATCATCACACTTCCGTGCACCCAGATCCCAAAAACAAAATCAAAACCTACAAAACACCCTCTTCTTTCATCACGTCCTCGCGTACAGCCAGGAACGCAATGAAAAAAAAGAAGCATTTCGCGTCAACTGGAGGCAGTGTAATACCAGTGACACAGTGGGACACGTCGATGTGCAAGCACAGAGCCACGGTCCCGGGGCAAACAAAAATAAGTATAATCAATAAATGGTTCCATAGAACCGTTTCAGAGATTAAACTGAAAAGAACAGATACTACACTTGATCTAAGCCACTGTGAGGGGGTTAGCTGATGCTCGAGATGGAAGAGTAAAGGCAAATGTTGGGGGTAGACTTACAAAGGCAAAGAGAGCTGGGGAAGTAAGAGGGACGAGGGGGAGGGGCCGTTATATAGTAGAGGAGAACTTGGCGCCGAGGGGAGATTTGGCCGAAGGGGGGGGGTGGTTTTTAGGGCTGTGGGCTTGGGGTTTAAAGGGAAGTGACTCCGAGTGAGGGGTGATCTCTGGGCGTGCACCTGCAGGACGGCGTGTGCGTCGTGGTGGGGGGGTTGGGACACGGTTATTAACATTGGCGCTGCTGTTATCAATGTTTGAAACTGGGTCCTCGCAAGACAATCTCCAACAGCTATATATGTGATGTAATCACACGCGCAGTTAAGCGTATACAGTCCAGTCGCACCTCGTTATGTCGTTAGCGTATTCTGGGAGCCCAACCCGTACGAGATAGCAAATATACCAAAATATACGAGATAGCAGATAGGTTTATGTGGAGGAAGGCAGTACTTGTCCCGCAAACCCGTACGAGACAGTAAGAGATCCGAGATATCGAATTACGAGATAGCGAGGTGCAACTGTATATACAATGTGTTAGCTTCGGTATCTATAAAGTACATGTAACCCATTATTGCCATCATCCTGCCCATCCGATCAACAGCTAGCAAAAGAGCCAGAGCTTCTTGACACCACTTCAAACAGCAGATAGGGACTCGAGCATCAACAGTCTGAAAACGGGATTAACTCTGAGCGCTCGTCGAGATATCGCAAGTGCAGTATCTATCTGGATGATCTGTATCTATGAGCATCCCTCTGGTTTCTATCTACTCGACTCTTCTAGTTTTGTGATTGTTTAAGAACCGTGCTTCTGGTCTTACAAACCGGAGCTCACTCAGAATCAAGCAAGCCTAGCGTTGTTAATATGTACATACATGTACTGATGAAAGTTAATAGAATCCAAGGAGCTACTGATCGCTGTATTGTGTATTATTAACTGCTTCCGCTTCCCGGGGTGATTAGCGTGCTCCCGCGCGAGTGCCGCAGCCACAGGTGTCACTACGTGACATTATGATTTCCAGAAAATTGGTTTGGAGGCCTCGCGTTGGGTGTTTTGCGGTGCTGAGGGCCACACATAGCTATCGCGACGTCATATTCTACTGCCGTCAAATAAGAAGACTCACCGGAGATACTCTGCTTCTCAACATGTCTTCTGACCCGTACGAAAACTTGGAATTTGAGCCATTGGATTTATGTATCATGCCCGCCGCCATCCTACTAATATCCATCGAACACGCTCTTAAACACCCCGCTGCGGCCCGAGCCTCTCTCTTCGCCTGATTCTCCTTCGGCAGGCCCGGCCAGTGCCAATGATCGAGCCGCATCATCACCAGATGCGGCTATAGAGCGCCTACTAATCACGATGTCATTGCACAGCAGTCTGGGTATATAGAGTGGCCTATATAGGAATAATAATCAGGTGCTCTGCAATATCAAATGCATCATCGGCCGTTGCCCCACGAGTGCTTTCCTGTGATTTGCCGGGCGCCCCGCAGCTAGCTAGCTCAGCCCGCCGCCAAGGACCCTTGCTGGGTTAAGCACACCACGGACACACCACGCACCCGCGAGAATCACCCCTCTGCGCAACTGTTCTGCTCTGTTCCTGTGCCTGTGCTCTTGCTCCGACACCCGCAAGCTGTTGGGAATCGGGATTGGAATACTACATATAAAAGTGTTACTGCTCCATCTATCAGCACTAGCACTATCATCACCATTAGCCATCGGCAAGCATACCAGAGAACCACAGATCATATATAATCAGTAATAACTATCACCTAATATAATGCCTGTCGCAATATCAGCTCCCGGGAAGGTCTTGCTGGCTGGGGGATACCTCGTCCTCGATAAAGACTACTCGGGCCTTGTGTTTGGACTCTCGGCGAGAATCCACTCGATTTCAACACCCGATCCTGAGGCGGTGGGTCCGGGCTTCATCACGGTCAAGTCACCGCAATTCACGAATGCGGTATGGAAGTATGAGATCAGTTGTCCGGAATCGGACAAGGGTGTGGTCGTGACACAGGTCATGGAAGAAAAGTACATTTTTCGCATCTGTGTATTTCTATAATGTCTATGTAGCTAATGAGACATCTGCCATCTCCAGGTCCTCCAAAAACCTCTTTGTGGAGATGACTCTGCGTTATGTCCTGACTTACATCTCGTCCACAACGCTCACCACCGACTTCGAGTCAAAGAACATCACAATCCTCGCCGACAACGACTACTACTCGCAGCCCACCTACCCCGCCCCGCGCTTCAACCACCTCAACACGCCGCTCTCTTCCTCACACAAGACCGGCCTCGGCTCCAGCGCCGCCCTCGTCACCTCCCTTACCGCCTGCCTCCTCGCAACCTACATCCCGCCCCCCACATCTGCCCCGGAGCTCCGCACAGTTCTCAAACAGCAACTCATCCACAACCTCGCGCAGGCATCCCACTGCGCCGCCCAGGGTAAGGTTGGTAGCGGCTTCGATGTCGCCGCCGCCGTCTTCGGTTCCTGCGTCTACCAACGCTTCTCTCCCTCCCTCCTCGAGGCAGTCCCAGAAGTAAACACGAGGGGCTTCGCCCGCTCACTCAATGAGACCATCGACTCCCCTTGGGACCTACAGATCTCGAAGACTCGCGTCCCGCGCGGAATTCGTGTCGTCATGGGCGATGTCGACTGCGGGTCTAGCACTCCCGGGATGGTCAAGAAGCTACTCGCATGGCGCGTGGAGCACCCTACCGTGGCGAAGAAGATATGGGATGAGCTGGAGACACTAAACCGCGGGCTGATTGACCTGCTGGAGTCGCTGCGTATCTCGTCTGAGGAGGAGCCCGGCGCATATTCTGGCGCACTGGACGCAATCCGGAAACATGGGTGGGCGCACCCGCACCCGCATGAGCGCTGTCTCACCACGCTGCGGGAGATTGGAGGACAGATCGCGAGTATCCGGGTGGTGATCCGGGGGATGGGAGAGGCGGCAGGGGTGCCGATTGAGCCCGAGGCGCAGACGAAACTGTTGGACGCGGTGGAGGGGGAGGTGAATGGCGTTTTGGGCGGTGTGGTGCCGGGCGCAGGAGGGTATGATGCGGTGGCATTTCTCTTGGTGGACCACCCGGAGACGGTGGGGGAGTTGAAGGCAGCATTGGGGAGGTGGAATAGCGGGATGGCGCAGGGGAAGGGCGTGACGGGGGAGAGTGTTAAGGCGTTGGAGACGAGGGAGGAGCAAGAGGGCGTGAGAAGGGAGCCCTTGGAGGGGTACGAGGGATTTGTGAGCTTTGCATAAAGGGTGGTTGGAGTAGACTTAGACCTAGAAATAAATATATAGTTAGCTAGTGATACCAGGGATACAATACAAGAGCTTTCTTTGCATCCAATTGATGTTTTCCTCTCTTGCTTTGTTTTATTGCTACTGTTTGTGTTTGCCCTCAATTAAGTATCGTAGGGGCGTTAGAGTGCCAGCGTGGAAGTGATGAGTGTGGCGGTAACGACGAGTAATAGCGACCGAGTGACAACCCATGATTCGAATTAATCACAAGTTTGATCGCGCCACTTCTATCCCACGATACCAGTGCCCACCAACACGCATAGCCACCAAACACAATCGACAGAAATCGCACGTCTACGCCACTATATGACTATAAATTCTTGAAGCATGGTAGCAGTAGACATTCCTAAGTACGCCGGTCAGCGACTTCGTCCTAGCAGCAACGCCTGTGTAACACAGAGATGGAAAGCCGTAGAAGGCACTCCACCACATATGGCTTTTGTGTTTTTTATCTCCCCACCCCTTTCCTTGGCAGCTGCAAATACTGCACATCCCTATCGATCTCTAGGCTCGAGCTCCAGGCTGTAATTTGCGGGCCGGGGTATTTGTTGCAGCCCTTCCGAATTCCTGCGGCGGTCGGTATAATATAACTATAGAGTGTTTGAGTGTGTAACTGTGTAACTGTGTAACGGTGTATTATTTAAACAGAGTATTCGCGGAGGGTATGCGTACATGCATGTACTACAGGTGTTGGGGTAAGTCTGTTTCTGTTGACATTGAGAACTGTTGCAACTACGGCTACTGTCAACGGACTTACCCCGCCACCCGTAGTAGTAAATACACGTAGGTAGCAGTCGGGGGTGGGGAGAGGGGAGGGGGAGAGAGGGGGGGGGTGTTACAGCCATATCACCCCGCCGCCCTGGCCGCGGCCCCGGGACCACCACACACGTACAGAGGCATATATGCTCAGATGTGCAAGGCTCTAAAACTTCTATACATCACTTGTAACAACACTTAGCTAGAGTGCAGTCACACCCAAAATCAAAGGCAGCATACGTATACTGAACAAGAAGCACAAAGACATGATTCGATATCCTCCTGCGAATCATCTACATACATTTAGTCATAGCTACTGTCCTCGTACCCTAGGCTGACAAGGGCGTATTACTCAACGCAAAAAGTCATCATCATGGACTAGCGTACTCCGGCCATGCGTTAATTACATGTAGTAGACGGGAGGATCCAGAGGGCAGGATAGTTCTATCTGATATTATGTAGTGGCTCCAGAGATATTTCTTCCATGCCGATTAATGAGATGGTTGGCCGTTCCCTGCCTGTGGTGGACCAGGGGGCCTTGTATTGCCACTGGGCCCTGTAGTGCAACGATTTCTTCAGTCACCAAGAACTAGATAAAAAAAAAAGTGTATATGCGGTGTACTCTGCGCACATCTTCAAAAACCTAAATCTTAACTTAACACAAAACTGAAAATAGACAGACACCCATACACCTGTCCGGGTTTAAGACTGGTTTGTATTTGGAAATACTTGTGCTACGTGGATTTAGCTAGGGAAATAACCTTGAAGCCATCCCCCCCGTCTATATACTGCAAATACTGCCCACCATAAAGTTGTTGCCAAGAGATAAGTGAGTGGCTTTTGCAGCCCACAGATCTCGATCTCTCTATCTTTCTTATCAACTAATCGATCTTCCACAAAAACTATGACCCTCTGTTATAGGTAATACCTAGCTACAAGTCAAAGGTCAGGGCGGGTTGCGAGGTATTAATATATTAGAACTTCGTATGACATAACAACAGTACTAAGATGAACTACCAACTATGTACCAGTCACGTACCTTGACCTCGTACCCCGCTCTGGGTCTGATCTTTGACTTTTAACAGTATTACCAGGCAGCATCGACAGACCAGAGCATCTGTCCATAACCCCAAATTGCATCATGCACTCTCACTCGGCGGCGCGTTCTGAACTCCGGCCCCCTGGACGACGGCAAGCCTGGCCTGCGGCTGATAGGGTGGTCTTTTCGGGAACATCATGTCGCACACCCACGGTAAGTGAGACACCTATGATTCGTGGATATATAAATAGCTGGGCTCTGTGTCAGTTAGATGATCGACTCATCTAACGATCTTGTCCTACTTCTTCAACAAATTCTATCAGCCAGCCAGTGAGAGATCAGTGCACTCTGTGTGCGTGCCTCGCGGCCGATCAGGCGAGCTACTACACTGTGACCTGTATAGATATCGAGGGGCATATGTCATAGGCTATGGAGTGAACCATTGCAAGCCGATTACCCCCCCCCCCCTTTTCGGCGTATAGGCAGTGCGGGGGCGGGATATGGTACATCTTGGTGACACAGTGATAAGAATATATATATTTTATCTCACCTAGTCGATCACCGCAACGCAATCGTTTCATACTCATATTGTTGACTAGATTAATTAATGCAATAGCCAGTGGACATGTCAACTATAGAAATCCCGCCTTCTATCCCGGGGGACTGCATAAGGAGCGTCAAAGTGCAGGAGGCCTAGGTACGAGCGGCTGGCGATCTACTCGATGAGTAACAGGCACAGGGATCCTCCTCGAGTGATACCGTGTGATTGAAAGTGCTGCCAGGCTAGTGGCTTTGCTGAAACATGAGTGTTAGTGGGATGACAGGAGGATCCGTAGGGGGAATGAATGGCTCACTCTCCCACCATGGCGGCTGTATTCCGCCATGCGTAGATGGTTGGGCTTGTCCGCCTCCTAATTAGCATTAGCTTGGTGCCGGCCATTAATTCGAGCTAGCTACTAATGTAGCTATGGCTCGAAGTGGAACCGGAGGGGAAGAAACGAAACGAAAACCAAATACTCAGGCCCGGATCAGCAAGCATACCTAGAAGGTAGAATGAGTATGGATTGGTATCCTATGGGTATGGGTGATCATGGTGAGAATAAGGGAGTACAGCAGGCAGCCAGGTAAATAGCTATATCTCCATGGCGATCCAGATTCAAATGTTCTGAGGGTTCTCACTATAGGCAAGGAAATTTCGGAATCTACCCGTACATATGCATATGCACCGGAGGCGCGGGCGGGAGGTTATCACGTAGAGGGCCATCGGTCCGAGGTCCACCCACTGTCGCCCAGCAACTGCAGGCATTCCCGCACGCGCGCAGTCTACCGCTCGCGGATACGCCGCAATATGTATGGATAATCTAGACGTCCAAGCCTGCCTGCGCTGATCGATCTTGTACGCGTCCTACATGCGTTAATAAACCTCCAGATCCTGTCCTCGCTCCCTACCTGCGTCCCTCCACCCTTTGCGTTAAAAGCGTCTCTCTAAACCAACAACCATCTGAACTACATGTACTCACTTACTATATAATCTCACAAGAACAAGGCTGCAGTAACGTTTACCGGGATGAAAGTTACTCGGAGGGCTGTTTAGAGTTCTCTGCTCACCATGTTGCTGTGCCATGTACTCCAATAAATGTAATCATGCCTGTACCTAGGATTAAGTCGAACGCGTCCCACCAACACTGATGCAGTCCTAGTCGACGGGTTTAGTTGATATGGGTTCTGGGGTTTGGCCGATGAATTAACTCTGGATATGATACCTGCGTCCCTTCAAAGCACTCCCTTCACCCCTGGCCATTCGGAAAAACCGCTGGCCTCAACATAGCTAAATACCAATCCACCACCGTTACGTCCCTACTAATCAATCACAGCCACCGTCCACCCCGGACCGCCATCTTATCCGGGCGGATGTAGCACAGTCTATGCTCCCGACGGCACGGGGTTTTAATCCGAAACCCTCGCTCACCTCGAGTATGTAGTGTGACATGACTGTGATGGGACGAAGGAATTTATATATGTAGGTACTCATGCAGGTGAATAGGGTAGAATAGAAACAAGTGGGGAGTGAGTGAATGAATTGGGATGTCATATAAAGCGTGACAGCCAGCTTACTTACATGTATGCACCTATATGTCAGGTACACGGACCTACAGGAGTAGACTACATGTACATGTAGGTAGTTTCTCCTGAATGAGTACTGTCATTCACGGGGTGTTGGCGGATACTGGGTATTGGCGGATACTGGGTATTGGCGGATTGAAGTCAAAAGTTGGCTTGGCTGCCTCTTTTCAGCACCCAGTGCCCGCCAATACCCCGTGAATGACAGTACTTGTGCATCAGAACAGTCAGTATCTACTGTACTGGCTCATAGCATGCCTGAGCCGTGCCGAACGATACGGTGTGAGTAAGTACCCAGGTAGTACCTAGAGTACTGTAGCACACATGGCCCCTCCGTCTATCAATCTCCATCTGAACCACACGCCCACATGGAACATGAGTACCGGGGGTTATGGGTTAGTCTCGAGAACATCTTTTTGCCATGCGATTGGTCGGAGTCGGACTTGGCGCCAAAAAAAAGCACTTGGCGCCAGAAAAAGTACTTGAATAGGCTGCCCCCCATCTTTTGCAACGCGACCTCCAAGACCGCAATTTGACTGTTGTTTGCCCCCAGCTCCATCAGAAAATGCCCCCCACAGGGGCCTAGGGCTCAAAATATTATTTAGGGGAAGCTGGGAGCTAGCGCTATTCTGCAGTTATTTTTTTGTATTTTTAAAAAAATATTCAGATTTTTTTAATGGGGGCATATGAAAGTTCTTGAGACTTTTTTCCCCCATACAAATTTTGTGCGCTAAGACCAGTGTGGTTGCGCTAAGGCCAGTGTGGTTGGTAATGATTGGTTGCTGTGATTTTAATCCCTGCATTTTCAACCAATAAATCAGAGTTCTTGAGACTAATGGTGAACACCCGGTACATACATGTATGTATGTACCTACTCGTATCTAACCAGATCAGCTAGTCCCGTCCAGGATTGATTAAACCACTGAATTCACTCAACTCCTAGACAGAGACCACAGCCAAGTAAACCTTTACCCCGGGATCCCAGGATTGCAACGTACTGGAACACACATGACGCCACACCCTCGTGTTATGTAGCTAGGGTCTAGTTACAGGATGTATGTAGGTACGTCGCCATATCCGAAGTTTTGCAGCTGTCAGAAACTGTAGGAAAAACTAAATATCACATCACGGTGTTTCTTTCATTTTTCTCGGGGGGGGGGGGGGGGGGGCGGAGGGGTGAGTGAATTGTGATGCACTTGAGCATGTGGCTACAAGTATCTACATTTACTATAGAGGTAATCGGAAAGAGAGAGAGAGAGAGCTCAGTAGAGAAGAGAAGTAGGTACCTAGCGTACCCGGTTGGTATGTCTATATAACCTGGCAGTTCCAAGTAAATTATAAAGTGGGCAAGTGGGGTCCCTAACTGGAGGTTACCTAAGAACCCAGTCACGTACTACTTACACCAGCAGCAGTTTTTACTGTTCTAGCAACAGGCAGCTCATGTTTTTCGCTAGCTGGTGTAACCCCCCCCTTCAAACAAATGCAATGAGTCACGCCTTTTTTCCAGAAACTCTTTTCACGAAAAAAAAAGGAGGTGTTGTGTGTCCTCTCTGCTCTAGATCTGGAATAAAATGGTGTCACGTTCACGCATGCTCAGCCCCACTCCTGTCTTCCTTGATCTCTTACTCCCTTGTAGAGACCTCCGTGCGTGCGCGGGAATAAAAAACAATAAAAAACAAAAATAAAAATAAAGAGTAGGTGAGCAATCAGCATCATGAACCCTTCTTCCATCACAATTTATCTGTCACGCCTCAAACGGGTCGTTTTGTTTCCAGTGCACGTTTCATACCCTCCCTACCTTAGGCCCCCCCCCCCCCAACTCCCCCTCCGCTTTTTCCCCTTGCGTGTGCAGCAGCAGCAGTACTAACTAGCAGCGTGTGAGTGTTTAAAAAAAGCACCCGCATTTTTTCTACCTCTTTCTCAAACCTACCTCTGCGCGCAAGGATTTCCGTCCGTTACTTTGATGCGAACACCCTAGGCGAACGTGACTCTTGTGGTCTGTTTATAGGAACAGATACCCGTCGCTCTCTTTCTCTCATTACCAGTGTTCGGCCCTACCTACTTTTGCTCGACGCCGCCCCCTCTCGTTTTTTTTCTTCTTCTTTCTTTCATATCCTACGCATCCTTCATCTTCGAAAAGAAGAATAAAATTAACAGTTAAAAAAAAAAAAAAGAGTGGAAGAGCTCAAAATATAAAAAAATAATAAAAAAAATAATAACTAGCTCTGTCTGCTGGGTTAACCGTGCTCAAGACCGGCACATCCAGCTGCTGCGCGCGCTGCCCGCCGGGTGACTTCGCGGTACCTGCGAAACCTTGTGGCTGGGCGAAATTATACCACTGGGGTCGGTAATCTCCTCCTCTTCCTTCTTTCTCTTTTCACACCTCAACTTCCCTTCGCTGCGTGGCACTTTTGATACACTCCATGCATTATAGAGTGATTGAGTGAGTGCTATTACTAACATCTTCCGAACCTTGCTCTCAGGAAAGCACCTGCTCTTCTCCACTTTTTGCATCACACACTCTCCTCGGGATTTCTTATTTTATCTTTATATTTTGAAAAAGTTTATAAGAAAGAAAGAAAGAAAGAAGCCCACGCCTTGTCCGTTCGTGGGGCGAAAGTCTTCAAAAAATAAAGAAGAGAAGGCGAAAATCATAACTAGTAAATGAGCGCAGATAAACGGCAGCGCGGAAGACCAGCCATGTTCACCGACCAGGAGCGTCTCCAGCGCAAGCGAGAAATGGCCCGTCTACGGCAGGCCCGCAAGAGGGCGCGCGACCGGGAGCGCCAGAGCTTGGGTCGTGACTCGCTGGGCTCCGGGATGGACTTGGACTCGGGCGACATAGGAGTAGCAGGGGGAGGAAGAAGCGAGTCGGGGGAGCATAGCCTCACCCAGGACGGGGGAACGGATGACGAGCTCAACGACGACGAGGAACCAGTGTTCAAAGGTCTGGAGATTGCAGGGTCAGAACAGCATGTCCGACAGAATGGTTCCTCATCTGCTGGAGGAGGAGAAGGAGGGGGAGGTGGGGCAGGAGGTGGGGCAGGAGCTGATGCTGAGGCCGTCATGAGAGGTCGTGGGGAACCGAGGGGAAAGGGTGTGGAGGTTGCACCACAACCGCCGCCGGTCGTTGTTCCCGGGATTGCACCGATGCAGCTACATCCGGTCCATCACCATGAGATGCAGGGCATCGCGGCGTCATCGGGAACGGAGACACCGGCTACACAAACAGCTGTCGGCAGTATGAACCCGCATGAAAGAGTGCCGGTTGTCGTTTACAGCGATCAGCCAAGGAGAATATCGGGCAATGTCGTGGTTGCAATGGAAGAGGAAGATGGTGATGAAGAGAGTGGTGATAACCACGCCCTGTTCTGGCCATGGCTTCGTCAAACAGTTCGGTTGATCGAGTCCTCCCGTAACAACCGCAAGCTGCAGGAAGATATTTACACTGTTCTTTATACAGAAAAAATGGCGCGAATGATGGATCGAGAAGCACATAGGCTGACAAACCAACAACCCGAGCTGTTGAAAGAAAAAGTCTCATCAACACCAGAACTTGGTGATAAAAATATTGCTGCTCTGGGTCTTTTGGAAGAGGGAGACAAGGAGTCTGGCGATGAAATGGTCGATGAACTATTAGGCCACCTAGAAGGAAGAATCCAAGCAATCAGGAAACAAAAAGGACTGAAGGCAGAGGTCCAGAACTTAAAGAGGGATTTGCTCAACAAGGAAGCCCAGCTGAAAGAATACGATGCCATCGTAGACTCTGAACGGGTGGCCTGGCGGGCAGAACGAGCCCAGCGTTGAGCAAGAAAGTAACGGGGGTGTTTGGTTCTCATTTTTCCTTTCTCTTTCTTTTTTTTCATGGGCACCGGACAGGTTTGGGTTGTTTATTTCTTTGGATGGATTGCAAGGGGCCATCCCCTGCTTTCATAATTTTCTCATTGTTTTCATTTATCCCTCTCTCGGTATCACATCATGGTAATGTGGGTATTTGTGTAATATTCTTTTCCTTTTTCCTTTGTTCTCAACCCACCCATTAGTCTGGGTTATATAGGAGATTTCTTTTTCTTTCGTTGGGTCTTAGGAACGGGTTCTGGCTGGGTAGTTTTCTCTTTCTCACTTTTCTCTTTGTGTCTATAAGAAGGAAGATAATAGGGATACCCGATTTGCGATCCTATAGTTGCCATCACAATTAATCACTCGTCTCGCGTAATATCACGCCAGGGGAATGATATGAGTATAAATGCCCTTAAACCTGGCCAGGCCGGCAGCACGTAATTGTACATATTTGTAGGTACATACATGTAGGTACGCCAGGGCCTAGCGTTGAAAATTTACATGCTCTAGCTTTGCAGGTAAGCCACATACGTCACCGATCCAGATGTGCAATTTCTCGGTAAACACGGCGCAGTGGAAATTTGTTTCTTTTATGGCTGCCTGGCCTCGAGAATTATTACTAGTTAGCGTGCCTAATCTTTCTAATAGAGATTGTAAAGATTTCGATAGCATTCTAAAGATGTACGTAGACTTTTGCGGCTATCCAATCATACATCATCATTACGATTGGAGATATAGAGACGACGGGTCCATGCGCTATTCCCTGGCTTCCACAAATACGAAATACATATAGCACCTGTTCAAACTTATCGCCATGCTAAGGCTAATAGCCTCTTATATAGAAACCGGTCAATACGATATCAAATCCCGAGTAACATCCAAGGAGAAATATAGCTCGAGATAATTAGAGCCTGATATTGAATACTAACTACTTGTGTAGAAAAAAAATGCGGTTTACCAGCGAAAACTAAAATGTCAATGGATTATTGTTCCTAGCTGGAAGCGCCGTCATTGTGCCACAGATTTCGGAGAGAGGGATCGTCTGTAGAATTGTATAAGGTTTCCGAGATAAGTTTATAATTAGTTTAGTGCTGGCTAAAAATTCTATGGATGATCTGATACCATATTGACGTCGATCCCTGTGTATCTAGCGCGTAGCCTTCGTGGAAGAATCAATAGAATTATTGCCATCATTGGTAATTCAACGCTACTTCATGGATTCTGATTCGGTACTTCACTGGCTGACTTGGCACTACACAAGTTAATATCAATGTGGTACGGTTAGATTGAATACATGTAGTATTATCAAAATAATCGGAACACTTAGGGACTAGATATGGCTTGCTTAATGGCGATAATATGCATACATGTATATGTTATCACGTATACCCATGGCTAGGCCGTGTTGTATGGATCTCTATATTACCGTTCTCGCAGTGATGACCATGGATCATCGATGGTAGTTCACTTGAGAGCTCGATCGTTGTCTAAAGATTGATTCGGAGAAAGACAACAAAATGATCTGGGGGGGGGGGGGGGGTGGCACTGGGGGATGAGATGAAAGGTCCAGAGTCTGATAAGAGAACAATGAGATCTAGAGGGAGGTGCATTTACATGTGGTACGTATCCATGTATACATACATGTATGTAGATGCTCTTCCTCGTATTCAGATCCCAACCCGACGCCGGTCCCTATATGATTAACAAACACCGCTAAAGGCCTCGCATTTCTGTAGTATGCTCAATCACAGGCTATCACTCGCGGGAGATCACCGTCCCGATTCGTACAGGGAAGGGAGCTCTGGTATAGATATTTGCTTTTGGACATGTTGGCTACCTTGTGAATGGTTGGGAAGCCAGAAGGAGCGCGGCGCTTAAGATTGACAATATCGGCTTGGACACCACGTATCTAATTCCCTACCACCCCTGCCTCCGGCCCACACCCGCCGAATTCACCACTCTGAACTACGAAGCTTCACATGTGCACCCTCCCCACTCAAAGATACTGTGATCCTCTAACAGCACCTAGCTATGTGCGTCCCACCATGAGGTACCTTGCTGAGGGCCAAGGCTTTGCCTGGGCGATTAATTAAGAAGAGGTGCGCACCATATCCAAAGGAACAACTACACTGGCTGAAGCGAAGAGCACTTATAGGTAGGATACAGCACTCCTAAGCTGACGATGGGGCCAGTGAGAAATACACTAGTACATGCCAGCAGTAGTCGCCCTCTGCTTCCGCATCGGAATATAACTTGATCACGAGCTTCTATATTGCAGATTTTACCCGATTATTTACCGCCCCCCACTTTCCGACCGAGCAACAGGCACCATATTCCAGAAGAACTGGTATCTAGCTACTCCTAATCAGTCAATGCACACTGTTAGTGGACCACTGGGAATTTCTGGCTGGATGATCGTGACGCTACTAATTACAAAACGATACACAACACAAAACCTCCCAAAGCTGGTCATATACTGGGCGTGGTTTGGATTAAAAGACTAGTTATGGATGATATGATATGTGGTTACGCAAGGTACGGTGGTATACTCAGGCGGGGGAAAAATGGGGATGAATGAGAGGTCCAGAAACCTACTTGCTGAGAGCATATTCCATACCCCCATCACCGATATCATCTCCGGGCGACTACCTAAAAGGCACTAGCGATTGACCAGACCACCGAGGGAAACACCAAGGAGATTTCGCGGGGCTGGGTGTTGAGTGCATCATACAAGAGAATGGCTTGGACGAATTCATATATTCGGTCATTAAAGATAAATATCAACACTTAACCCTTATCGGCCACCTTCTGCATATACATAACATAGAACTATTGGATCTTACTTCTCTCATGACCACCCGCCTCTCGCTACATTTTGGCTGGTCCACGCTAAAAAAGAGGCGGAGAAACTTGGCCTGCATGGAGCTGGAATCGGATCCAACGTCTGAATCGCCATAAATACCCAACAGTAGGCGTGTACCGTAAAATCTAAGAATATATGTTGCGCTGCAGCAGGGATATTTTACACCAAAACTTGCATATTGGCGTTCAAAGACTGCCTCTGGTTGGCCTATACCCCTGCTGTCTCGCAACATATATACTCAGATTTTACGGTAGCTGGAACTGTGTCGATCGAGTTTATGTGCCTAGCGGCGTAGTTATATATTTTCTTTTAACATTATTTGGATTTCATTTATTGGTTTCGAAGGCGTGCGCTGAGATTATTGACGCTTACTGGTGTAGGTGGTTGAAATCATGAATTATCACTCGATTGCCTACCATACCGCATTCCCTCTGGTACGTATGTTCTTCTCTAGACACTCTCTATCCCTTGCCAATATTGATCCCTCCTCTAATCTGGAATAGGTGTGGGAGACCTATCTTAGTAAGGGGGGTAGCGGGATCTGTTAGGAAAGCCACATCAAATCTGCTTTTTCTGGTGTCAGCATTTCGCGAAAGCTTAAGGGATATTGCCATTGGCCACCATCTGTTCGCCAAGCCTAGAGACAGTCCTCTTACTACTTATCACTACAACCTCTAAGACCAAAGATTCTTCGGTTCCTAAGGATACTTACATTTTCTCATTGAAAACCAATCAATCACTCTTTTACCGCCGTGCGAAGCGTAAAGAAGCTTAGTCGCACACCCAGAGCGGCCTCCTTCGCAGAAGCGGGTAAAACATCGTACATGGCTACAAGGTTCTTCTTGAGGAATATATAATTAATTAGCCCTCCTCAAGTTTTGGATCGGTGTTGTGGGGCATTCCGAGTCATGAGAAATCACTCGATAGCCGTGGCTACCGGCTAGTCAGTCCTAAACTTCGGATTCTATAGATGTCCCTGAACCTCGTGGAAACGTCTATTTACGGAAAGAAGGTGAGTAGGTGGAGAGGTTGAACATAGGATGAACGCATATGTTCGCTAGTACTGACTGCGGGAACTGAACCAAGGGCCTTGAGGAGCTGGTCAAGCTAGTGTGTCCACATGTCAGAGGAATTCAATTTCTGTTCTGGTTCTAGTGCCTACTAATCTGGAGTAGAGATCCATGTGTGATCGTAGCCGGTTTTAGACATGTCTTAGATCTTGAGAGGGCAAATCGTTTGTTTTAGATAACCTGGATCTCCAACCGTGAGGGCCTTGATCAAGAAGCACATACGAAACCATCTCCCCAGGATGGAGTTTGGATGCAGAATGTCTCAGAGAGACCCATGCACTCAAAACCCAGGGATAAAATCACCGGTGGCATCTCTTTTCGCGGCTATTTGCGCAATTGCTGTGTGTGTGTGTGTGTGTGTGTGTGTGTGTGTGTGGCCTTAGTTCTTCGCTCGTCGTCTACTACGATCGGAAAATCTCTCAGCGCATGTGTTGTTGTATGGTAACCGCCGATATCTCCATATTCGTAACTGTGGTAAAAAGAGATCCAGATAGGAATAGCCAGTATCATCTAGTGCGTCTGTAGCGTAGGAAAGACATAACTCGTCCATGTGGTTCTAATTAGCCTAAGTTCTTTGGATCTTGTCTTCCCCTCGGTCGTTTTCACGTTACCAAGACTTGAAATAAAGTTCTCGAGCAAAAGGTTGATCTACCTTCCGGTCTAAACTTCTCGATATACGTTATCTGCTGTAAACTTGCTATCTACGTTAGACTCACCTGCTATCGATCACCGCACACGCACCCCAAGCACCGTCCTACCTACAAAAGAATCCCCCAGTCGATCTAATCCCCCTTACCAAAGATCAGATAGAGAAAACACACCCTCCGAACGCCAAGCTATCACTTAAGCCCTGAGGGCAGATGCCAAGCTCCAGTCGGCCAAAGATAATCTTCATTCCTTTATAAACACCTCCACCGCCCCACCTCCTGCCAAAAAAATATAAGGATCTCTCTGTCCCCTCTTGGGGCAGAGATGGGTGTTCTGGCCTCTGCCAGCACTCACCCCTCCCTCTAGAAGGGAGGGCCTTCCAGTCGCCTCCTTGGCCCCCAGCACTTGGAGTGCTGGGGAGCGACCCCTTCTCCCTCCTGCCTTGTGGTGGGAGGGGGTGAATTTTCTTACTCTGGTGGTGGCCCTGATGGTGGCCCTAGTGGTGGTCCTGTTGGTGGCCCTGGTGGGTGGCCTGGTGTGGCCCTCTTGGTGGCCTGGTGCGGCCCTGGTGTGGCCTGGTGCGCCCTTTGTTTGGCCTGGTGCGGCCTCCGTGTTCCTTGGTGCGGCCTTTGTGTGTCCTGGCGCGGCTTTGTGTGGTCTGGTGTGGCCTGGCGGTTTCTGTGGCCCTGGTGGTTTGGGTGTGGCGGCAGTTTGTGTGGCCCTGGCGGTCGGCCTCGCCCTGGCGGTTGGTGCGGCCCTGGTGGCCCTGGTGGTCTGCTGTGCGGTGGCCTTGGCGGCCCTGTGTTTGTGTGGCTCCTGTCCCCTCTCCTACCGATCGAAGGGGAGGGGACAAGTATAAATTACCCCGTTCGTCCCCCTTTCCCTTCGGGACGAAGAGGTCACCGCTTCGTCCGCCCCCCTCCCGTTTTGGGATCGAGGGGGGGGCCCTCCTCTGCCCTCCGCCCCTCACTATCCTGCCCTCTCTCTTTCTTTTGAAGGAGGGGGGGCCTTTTTGCGTTGGGTCGTTGGCCTTGCGCTCTGTGTTCTGCTTGCCTTGCCTTGCCTTGCCCTCTGCTCTTCGAAAAGAAGGAGAGAGAGGGGGGCTATTTTGCGTTAGGTCTCCTCCCCCCTGCACGCTGCCCTCTCTCTCCTTTGTAAGAATCAAAGGGGAGGGGGGGGGGGGGGCTGTTTTGCGTCAGGTCTACATCTGGCGCTGTTCCTGCTGGGTTCTGGGCGACGCCGAGGGCACGGTAGGAGTGTGCGGCGTTTTAGTGTGGGGTTTGCCCTTGCCCTCTCTCTCCTTCTTCTGGAGGAGATTCAGATGGGGTATACGTTTGACCGTTTTGGTTGCGCGCCTGCCCTCTCTCCTCTCCATTGAAGCGGAGCCCGAGGGGGCTATTTTACGTTAGGACCCCCCCCCCCCCCCTCCACCGTCCCTGATGTTGCCGTTCATGTCGGGGCCCTGGGTGATACCGAGGGCCCGAAAGGACCCGAGCAGAGGGGGGCCAGCACAAGCGGAGTGGTTTATCGAGAGTTGCGGTTTTCTTTCTTGGCGCGAGTGATGGCCTGTGATCGATCCCATAGAGTCGTCACGCTGGCTACCTTTCTCTGAGATGGAGAAATGCGGTATATAGATGGGGAGGGGGGGGGGTTATGTGGATGCAAATACCCAGCACCACCAACCCCCTCTAGATCCCACGTTGGCCGGCCTAGAAGCGAACCCTAGGCCCAGTAGCAGTAGGTCTCCCAAGCCTCGCCGCCCGTGCGGCGATATTTCTGGTCGGCTGGGCCGGCCGTCATGCGTGCATGCTGTTGGTGCGGTTGTTGCGTAAGGGCACTCGGCGGTGCTGGTGGCTGGTGGATGTCTGTATAGAGTGAGTACACGTACATACATAGCAGGGTCCGAGAGAAGAACAGTATCCCGCCGTGTGATTTGGGCGCCAGTGAGTGCTGTCTGTTGAAAGGCGAGTAGTTCCCGGCCGGGTTTGGGGGCTGTATAGTACCGGGGGTACGTTGGTGCCTTGCTTGTTTTATTGATGCAGAGGTGGAGAGGCTGGTGGTATAGCACTATTGATGTAGGTGTGTGTATGCTTGACCGTCTGCCAAAGCGCTGCAGATGTAGCAGGGAGTGTAGAAAGTCCATGCTACATGTAGTTGATTGAAAGCCGACCAGTATATCAAATCCGCACCCCAGTCCGGGCCCACGACAGTAAAGCCAGCGGGAGTGTGGGGCTACACCCAACCGAAGAGCTGTCATACAGTGTTTGGCACATACAGATCCCCCCCCCTCCCCCATCTTCAACCCTGAAGAGTGCCGGCCGCTGTTTGCGTGAATCCGTGGCCGACGAGCACCCCAATCACCAGCCATCACTCGGCCGCAGCACCGGCAGCCTCCGCCCGGCAGATCCCGGGCCGGGCCGGGTGGCCAAGCATCGTGCAGGCCCCTCTCGCGCCAGCAGGGGAATCCCCGGTGCGGCGAGATAACGGGAGGGAAGGCTCCTCTATGTAGGTACAATAGGCCCACGATGGATGCCCTGGGTTAGGGTTCCCCGCGTTGCTGCGGGAAACCACACCCATCCGGGTTCACGCCTGGCGCGAGGGGTTTTTAGCTAATACAATTATATGTACATGTAATTATATCCCACGCTAGCAGGGCAGTAGCAGCGGGGCACCAGAGAAAGAAAAAAAAACCACTCTCCCCCACAGGAAATATAAACAACCTCTCCACCACCCCTCTCCCATTCCACCAAAGTACACACCAGGGAAGAAGAAAGAAAGAAGAAGGAAAAAAACCCACCACCCCAAATTAAACTAGAATTAAACAATGGATCTCAACAACGTCGGCCCCGACGAGCTCCACCTGCTCACCACAAAACTCCGCGCCTCCCTGCGCCAGTACCCAAACTTCCCCCAGCCCGGCATCCTCTTTGAGGACATTCTCCCCATCTTCGCCTCGCCCTCGCTGCACGCCACGCTGCTCCGCGCCCTCGAGCTGCACGTCCAGGCCGCCCACCCGCCCACGCTCACCCCGCCATTCGCCGGCGTCGACGTCGTCGTCGGCCTCGAGGCCCGCGGCTTCCTCTTTGGGCCCTCGCTCGCGCTCAAGCTCGGCGCGGCCTTTGTCCCCGTGCGCAAGAGCGGCAAGCTGCCCGGCGAGTGTGTCAAGGTGGGCTACGAGAAGGAGTACGGCACCGACTTCTTTGAGATGCAGAAGGACGCAATCAAGCCTGGCCAGCGCGTGCTGGTCGTGGACGACATCATTGCGACGGGGGGCTCGGCGAAGGCTGCGGGCGACCTGGTCAAGATGCTGGGCGGGGAGCTGGTCGAGTATGTGTTCATCTTGGAGCTGGACTTTCTCAAGGGGAGGGAGAAGCTGGGCGCCCCGGTTTATACGCTGTTGACGGGGCAGGAGGAGGCGCTGAAGGAGGGGGAGTAGAGAGAGGGGGGGGGGGGAGAGGAGGATGGGGGAGTCCTGAGAGGATAAAAGAAATATATATATACCTTTCTGTTGAATAGACTAATGTCAGCTGGCTTTATCTGACAGTTAAAATTCCATTGTAGACTGTTTTTTTCAGAATTGCATTGACATTTACAAATTTCACGCTCGTCCTAGTTATTGTGATTTTTATCAGACCAGCTCGCTTGAGGGCTACATACAGTATCAAACAAAAGGTACTGTAGGTACATACCAATACGGAATTGTGCAAAGCTTCCGGACCAAACCGGAACTCCGACTATTATACCGTGGCAATACCATATGTAGTCTTGCAGTACTATGCTAGGCGTGGTACTAGATCCACCCGATTTTTTTGGCACCGTCATTAAAATATCTCAATAGAACAACAGCCAGCCGAACGATTTCCCAATGTCATGGTGCTGAGTCTCGTCACGGTATATATAGTCACTCTTGGGCGTACATTTCAGAACTACTAACTATCCCTTGGACGGATGAAACTGTCGAGCTAATACTAGCCCAAGCAGGTATCTAACACTTATTTTTGATTGGTTCTATGACTATTTTCAACCATTAAAGCAACGGATACACCCAACTCAGTGCGTGCACGGTCCAAGTCGCAAGTTTGACAACTTTCATCCTACTATGGGATACAGCTTTCAACCCAATTGGAGACTCAGCCGGTTTTTGATCCTACAAATTCGATCCCCTATACTCGGAATTCCCACTGCTTTTTAGCGCTGTCGATAGCCCCAAGCAGGAAATCATGTCTCCCCTCCCCGAAGAGGTTGATGGTGATACCCAGAGCGGCATTAGCAACAAACCAAATCTTGATGTAGTAATACAGTTGCCCACCATAGCTAAACACCCGTACCTCGAAAACAGAGCTAGAGGAAGGGATACCAAGCTGCAAGTGGTTACCGCCGGTCGCGAGCGAGTGATGACCCATGAAGCAAATTCTCACCCTCTCACTCGGCACCATCCGCGCAAGATGTATGGCCGAAAATGATCGGAAAGCCCGACCATCCCCCGTCCCCTCCCCCCGTCCTCTGTCCGAGATTTTGATGGTCCTTTGCTCTCGTCCCCGCTGTTGGTAGGCGGACCTAGCTCGGGAATGGCGGGGGCGTGTTTGCTACCGGTACCGCCGCTCTTCACTACTCTATCCGCTGCCGGGAGTGGAGAGAGGAGAGAAGTGGTATACTCTGAGGGTTTGATACCAGATAGAATCTGATACCTAGATACATGTAGCCAGACTGACCAACCGTGCTACACTAGCCACCAAGGTTCCTGATTCCGGGATATGCCGTGTGTGGAACCGGTACCTTGGGGGGCGAATGGTACCTTGAGAAAAGGGGGGGAGAACCAATTAAAGATGGCAGCGCTTTAGTACTAGATTAATCAGCTTCGGGGGAAGCGGTCTGGGAGAGGGTGGACCGCATGTGCGTGCATGCCTTGTATGGATGGCGCCTGGAGGTATCGTTAAGCTAGCAGCACTCTACTAGCTTTTTCTTTTGGAAAGACCGCTGTAATTCTGGATATAAATATGGGGTTTGGCCTTGGACCGTGTATGGCGTTATGGAGTGTCGAGCCTAGCTACCACTTTCGGTTGAGACGTTCCTGGCACTGGCTACAAGTTTCAAAGAGGAGGGAGGGGAGGGTAGAGACAGTCGAGCCTCTGGAGTCTGCATATGTAGATGTTTCCCTACTCTTTTTGGCAGCACTGCTCCTCTCTTGTCCTGTGGGGGGGTTATATCTAGCTCGTGTCTACTGGTATGCTAGGACCTGTAACTCAAATAGACTCATTCTTGGGCGTTGAGCTGAAATCTTGGTTTTCATAGGAGGAGGAAGAGGAGAGGTAAGTTGTTGCTTTCCCTCAGAGTGATTGTTGGTTTGTAGAGCCACGGATACGGGCATGAATATATACGTATACAGGCGGGTAGCACAAGGCCGTATTGTCGCAGCCGCCATTTTATACTAGCAAGAGAATAATATTAGCCACATACATGTACCATTTGGACAACAAACTTTGTGTGATACTGAAAACAAGAACAGCGCAAATAACAGATTGTATTTTCTATAGAACACAAGTTCTAAGCCTTCATTCAAATCAAAGTACCTGAGCATTTATGATATCACCCGTGTAGATCGTTGGGCTGAATCCAGTTATACACCTCCAAAAGCTGGAGTCAGACTTATCATTGCCCAAGTGGTATTACAAAACTAGTTTAAAAACTAAAGGTAGATTCGAAATCTCACCTACTACTCGGTACAGGCTATCTAGGCTATGTAACCAGAGTCCTCGAGAAAATTTCTAGTAATCAAGCTAGCTGTAATAACCGACAAGGCATGCTTCCTGATAGACGTCGAGATACGTCTTCAAGGAGGCTCGTTCCTGGCCCCCCTGCTTCCATCTTTCCAAGCAGCCTGCAGCTAAGTAGGAGATAGGTACGAGACTAGTCTTTACCCTGACCTCTCTCCCGTCCTCTCGTTAGGAACTTCCATCACGTCATCTCTCAACGTTCCTTTGTTATCCCCAACAGCCCTCCCCACATCCTGCTCAACACCATCCTCACACCTTCCATCACCACCAACCCTCAACATACCCCTATCGACCCGTCTCCTCCAGGGCTTATATGCAAACACGCTCGCAACTCCTACCACCACGAACAATCCAGCAATACACCCTCCGATAACATCATACATATCACCCGCCTTCTCCACGCCCTCCCAGAAGTGGCCTGTAGGTTCCGCAACATTTAGAATGAGAGAGAGAAGCTGGATTGTCCCGATTACGACGGCGACGATGATAGTGATGATTGTAAGCACAATGGAGTAGTAGAGGATCGCGATATTGTCTTGGGCGAACGAGGGAGAGGTGTAGAGCGCGGACATGAGCGCACCGTCAGTCGTGTCAAGGAGACACATTCCAGCTAACACCATTTGGCGAGTTATTAGAATTCAACATTTATACCCCCCACTGCTTCTGTGCTTACCGGTGAAGAGAACGGGGAATATCAGAATTAGCCAAATGCTGGTCCCCTGAGCTGCTTGGATTGACGCTATTCCGAGAAGTGCAATCTGCGATACTTAAAGTCAGAGAACCTGGCTACTGTTGATTTCTCGAGAGAAAAAAAAAATATAAACCTTACCTCAGAAGAGGTATCAAATCCCAACCCAACTGCATTTTGTTAGTTTTGCAGCCGGCGAGGATGAAAAGGAATCCAAAAAGGCCCACGCACAGAGTACACCCAACGGATACATTTTCCACGGCCTATCAATCATCTTAAAGGCACCCTTGAACACACCCATCAAGCACCCCGCGCCTTGTACATTCCACATATCCACCTCCTCATCCTCACTACTCCGGGAAATCAGCCTTTTCATCTCCTTTATAAGCTTATACAAAATCCACGCATTCATCAGCGCCAATATCAGCAGAAACGCCGCAGACACCGAGGTCCCAATGATTCCTCCAACACGCCGAAAGCTATCAAAGCGCTCGCTGAAAGATGCCGCAGTCGCTGCGACAATGATAGACGTAATTACTACTATTCTGAATTACATTGTTTGGTAGGGTTAGGGTTGCACCGGCTATTTCTTTTTTCGAGTGAGGGTGGATGGAGAAACAAACGTGGAGTGACCGAGCGAGAAAAACATCCCCACCGAGACAGGCCGTTGACCAGCAGCGATTAGACGGCGAGTCATGAGGTCGATCGCCTAATGTTATTAGATTAGGCGCTAGAAACGGGTGTGGAGCAGATATACCGAGATGTGGTCTGCGTCCAGGGCATGGCGAAGACCGAGGGTGTATGCTAAGATGGCGGTCCCTAGCAAGGGCCTTTGGGACGCAATATTGCATGAAGTTAGTATAGGGCCTTATTTTTTTTTTGCGGTTTGGCATATTATAACGAGACCTGTGAAAATGCTACGCCATATAACCATATATTAATTAGCTATGATCCGAGAATAACAATTGGCTCGGGAATCAAACCAGAAGAACGGCGGCACCAGCCCAGCAAATGATGTTTGCGATGACAACGGCCACAATAATTCCAACCACGGGTACCGGTAACTTCCTGATATACGGTATTTTACCATGGTACCGTTGGGCAGCGGCCCTTGCCTTCGTCAAGTGGGAAGAAGGCATATTTTATTTGTATATCTAATCAAATATTTGGGCATGCCAGTCAGCCAGTCAGTCAATCCCAGTTATTGCCAAGAAAATAGCCAATTGCATACCCGTAGCAGTGTTTCCCTTTCGCCCAAAAGCTTCCCTCGGCTGAAGAGAAAGGAGGAGGAGGAAACAAGCTCAGTCGATGGGGTACCCCTCGGGATAAATACCCTCCTCCACCCCGTGTGACCGACAGGCCCAAGAAAGATCTCATGCGGGGGAGTTGGGGGAGGTCTTATCGCTTATCGGCACCTTCCGTAATATCATTTTCATCTTCCAAGTATTGTGATTCCTACCTGCATTGGTCAATTGACAAGACGAAAACCGCCCATGCAACCAAGATCGGAACGCAGGGGCGATATAAGGTATTGTACTAATACGTTTAATTGTGCTAAAGGTACATAATGGTACTAGTTCTAAGTTGATACATCATGTAGTTAATAATGAGTAGTGATAATTCAAACCACATATCGGAAAACTTATGCAAGTGAAATACAGAAAGATCGCTGCTTGGGTGTTTTTTGTTTCCGCGCCCAGAAAGTCATATGCTCGTTTCGTTCTAGACATGAAATAAAGGAAATAGTGACGAGTCCAACTAAAGAAATTTCAAATGCACCAAAAATACTACAAAAAAAGATCTCTGCTACATAACCAGGTTTTCGTTCAAATTCAAACAAATCAAACAAACGTATCGGATCATCAGCTCAGAAAGCAAAGTTTATTGAAAATACATGTAGGTATAATAAAACAAACCCACGAGGGCAAAAGAAAAATCACAATGCAAAACACCAATTAGGGAACGAATCCAAATTTCACCATGCGCCAAAGGAGAAAAAAAAAGCCAGGGACATAATGTAACCAAAAAAGAAAAATGTCTGCTCATCCTCTGTGCTCAACCGATTGTCTGCTGATCCCTTCCCATACTAAATCACTTGAGGAGGACTGTGATTACTTTGGCCAATCCTCACATCCCGCAGGTCGCACACTGGAACGCCTAGACAACTGCTGATATCGTTGCACCGGTATTAATCTATCATGTACTTCGTCTATACATGGTGCTCGTCTTTAAAAATTGTATCGATCGCCCTGTCTGCTAACCGGTTTCCCCTGCCTATTTAACGGTACTCCCTTGTCCTGCGTCCCTTTCTTTTTTGTTTTCCTTGGCAAAGGTTGGTCGAAATGGGTATGACCGCTATCCTCGATCATGGTGCTGTTTCTCCATCTCAGACATCTCCAGACGTTAGGATCACAGTTTGACTTGACTCTAGCGGCCGCTCTGCCGTTTTCTTTGTCCGTGGTATCAGTGGCACCAGAAAGATATTCCAGGCGATTGCGCATCCCCTGTTCAATGTGCTTCCTATACTCCTCCAGAGAGATTTTCAGCTTCTTTTCCCGTACACCTTTGGTATCCAGCCAGGACATCAATTGCTCGAATTCTTCAACCGTTTCGATATAGCCATAGCGAGTAGGTGACGTGAGTGTCGTAGATCCTTCCTCACGAGCTTGTCGTTCAAGGACAGTCATGTTACCATCAGTGGTCCCATTCATCGGCGCATCACCATCTCCATCCAATGCCCTCTTTGTCCCTGCCTCCTCAATCAGGAAGCCTTCCCTCTCGCTAGGATCAGGGCCTTGCACCCAGATCATAGCATTCGCATAACCGGAATCAGCAGTTGAGGACGAAGGGAGCCCACCAAATGGCATACCATTCCTCTCAAACCACCAGTATTTATTCCAAAATCGATCCCTTCCCATCATCTTGAACCTTGCGCAGTCCGCCTGTCGAAGATCCTCGTCGAAGGAGGTAATCTTCTCTTCTTGTTTGGTGATTTTCGCCTTGATAGTTTCGATAGCTTTAAGAACTTTCTGGAATTGCTTTGATGTCTTTGGCATTTTTGCTGCTGCATCTGCCTTGACTTTTTCTTCCTCCCGCTTCCGTTTCCGGGCATTGGCGCGCTCATTTCCACGACGGAGAGATCGACCACGATCAGTGTCATCCCCTTCGTCATCTTCATCGTCCTCTATGTCCTCGTCATCGTCGGCCCCCATCATCTTAGAATCCCCATCTGCGTCGGTGGAGGCTTGTCGAGATACAGGCGAAGGAGACCTAGGTCTATTGTCCGGTAAGAGAGCCTTCCTCTCGTCTTCAAGCGATTTCAACTCCTCAAGGCTAATCGCGTTATACATGAGTTAGTACTGTAAATATTGGATACCATTTGGTGTTACTCACTAGGCCTTTCTAGTTCTTTGTTCCTCAATTTTTTCCTTGCGATGTTTGGTCATCTCTTCAGCGCACTCTTCCATGTAGTCCCTGACAGATCTTGTCTCGTGCGTCAATCTCGACAATAAATGCAGTACCATAACCCTTAGGTTCGGGTTGAGAGTCAGATACTGCCGCGACACGGTTTCTGCCGTTGGTTCCATGTCTACTGGAGCGAGATACGCCAGTATTTCTTCACAATCCTTAGAGTATCTGGTATCCATCGAGAGTTGGTAAAGTAACCCAACAATAATGGATTGCCATCCGCCATTCTTGAAATCCCTTACTTTAAGCCGCTGGACCCATAAGTCGCTATGCTCAAAAAGTTCATCTGCTCGATGTTTCCTGCCCTCTTCGGATTTTCCTCTTAATTTCCGGCCGCTTTCACTTCCCTCAATTTCCATCTTCCCTTCTTTATCGCCACCTTCTCCTTCTCCATTTACCTGAGCTATTCGCCCTGTTGATCCAGCCTCACTTCCTTCTTCATCTTCGTTGTCTTCCTCATCCTCGTCCTCGTCGAAATCCGGGAGCTGTGCCTGTATTACCCCCTGCTCATTTACAATTGATTTCAACAATGAACAATGAATTTCGACGAACAGCTCGCATTCCATTTCATCGCTACTGTACTCCAATGCCTGTATGTAGTCGTCGAAGGTGAAAGAGTCGAGTACTAGTGGCTCGCAATAAATGTTAAGGAACACCCATGTGCTGAGATAATATCCAACCTTCTCTTCATCAATCCCATTGTCCACGGGCGCTGGAGACGCCGAGGCTACTAAAGAGTTGCGTGTTGATGATCTTGATATTCTACGATTAACCCCAGTCTCATTAGGTTCCAGCTTTCCGGGCATTCCTGCAGCTGAAAGAAAGTGTAGCGTGGGCCTATGAGTATCCTCTTGAATAGGAAGATCCAGGTCTTCGATGGGATATTTGATCGCTTTAGGTGGTGGCGGAGGTGGCGGGGGTGTTTCCTCTTTAATAATAGTTTTAAGACTGATCTTGGTTCCACCAACATCGGGAGTTCCAACTGGACTACCACTCCACGAAGATCCAGCAACACTGATAGATCCGCTCCCAACCTCCCCATTTTGTCCCAACTTTGTCATCTTCATAGCAGCTTGTTGGCTTTTGCTTTTGTGGGATTTCGGCGCTGGTTTGATATCTACCGGATTTGTTGTTATAGGCGAAGAGCTAACACTAGCTAGTGCGGTTGCAGCAAGCCCTTGATTTGAACCTTGCTTCCTTCGAGCATGCGCTGCTTTTCTCTCTGTTGAGGACGCCTTCCGAAGTTCTGGTGGGATAACTTGAGGAATTTTATACTTCACTGCAAATTCATCCTTAACTATCCATGGCGCGCCGTTCCAAGGCTCCCGGGACACTGTGTTTTTGATGAATGAGCGCAGCATAGCCTTAGTGAACGACTTCTTGTCTCTAACAAGATGTTCATTGTCCACCTGCGCTTCCTCATCGTTTCGGTTGATTAATTTCACTGTGTAACGTGAAAAGCCCTTTCTTTGTATATCGCCACTCGCATAGCGGAGCTCTGGAAACATTGTCTTTTCGCGGACCAATGCCTCCACTCTATCACCGTTTGCTAGGATTGCTGTTACATGCTCACCGGGGTAGAAGTCGTTCTTAAAGGACTAAAAATAGGCGTCAGATCACTAAGACAAATCATCAGATGATTACGTATATCAACTTACGTCATGCATCTGATCGACTATAGAATGGTAATACCCAAATTAGTACTGAGAAACTTTATTTTTAAGGTTAGGTTATTTTGCATACCTAAAGAGTCGATTCTCGGAACAACGGAAAATTGCACCTTCCTCAGTACAGGATCTTTCAATGCCTCTGGAAATGTTTGGTCGACATCTTGTGAGCTGACAGTCTGTTTTTCACGTTAATCCTGGTCTATTCGAGCGCAAGTCTATCAGAGGGTTCGCACTTCGCTTATGAGCGCTTCAAAAAAACTGAGATTCATATGGCCGGTAATTTCACAACTAAACTGTTTCTTCAATTTCCCAAAAGAGTTAGTAAGATATGCGCACGGGGAATCCTTTGTTATTCGGCGCTTTCCAACGCTTGGAGCATACCGTCTTATAAAAATCTAATCTAACAAATTGTTAGCTTAATAGAATACCGCTAATGCAAAACCCAAGGCATAGCTACCTATCAAGATAGTCTTGATAATCAACGAAGACTTCCCCTGTCTGTGAGATTTGCCAAACCTGGAATTATTGTTAGCTGTGGGTCTTGGATCTCCGCCGCAAAGACGTTAAGCATACTTCTTGGGACTCGTCATCAATATCGGGGTTTGGCACGTATTGGACAGGCTTACGCTTGTATAGAACCTATAACGATATGATATGTTAAATTGATATCCTTGAATTTCTATAATATCGACCAATTAAGGTACGCGATATCTATAGTTAGTTGAGTATGCTTACCATGGTGGTCGATAATCAAGCCAAGTGGATATATCTGAGAACCACCGGGGGAGATAGGATAGGGTCTGGGCGGTTGAGTGAGGTGTGAGCAGGTTTCACCAATACTGAAATTGGAAATAAGAAACTAACAAGAAAGGAAGATATATTTGATATGCTTGATATATTTGGGAGGTGTTGAGTGATGAGTGATGGGTGGTGATAGAGTGGTGATTTAGGGTAGTTGCGGTACTTCTGAAGGGGGGGGGGGGGGGGAAGGGTAGCGCGCAGATAGAATGTGGAAGGGGAGAAGTGGAGTGAAGGGAGGTTGGGAGAGTGGTGATATGAGGAGGAGGACGACGAGGGAGGGGTCAGGGAAAATATTTCACGCAATAGAG
Organism: Morchella sp. 2018-W38C; assembly: GCA_024713705.1. Taxonomy (NCBI): domain Eukaryota; kingdom Fungi; phylum Ascomycota; class Pezizomycetes; order Pezizales; family Morchellaceae; genus Morchella; species Morchella sp. 2018-W38C. Next base: position 1,296,671 of record JAMJEX010000014.1, read on the forward strand.
AAGCACGGACCCAGCGTCCCGGGACGGGGGTGGGAGGCGATGCGTACCTAACAAGTTAAAAAAGTAGTATAGTACTTATACGTTAGTGCCTATGGCCGTTGTGCGGTATGGCGCGGGCTTGTTGTCGTCTCGGCGATTAAAACCACGGAGATGCGGGTAGTCCAGGCGGTTGAGGAGGAGGAGGAGGAGTTGTCGCTATGAGTGGCCGTGAGGGAGGAGGACTGACGAAGAGGAGGCGGAGGAGGAGGATGAGCGTGGTGGTTGAGGTGGAGGGTGTGGAGGGTGTGGTTGTGTGGAGCAGGAGGGCGAGGGAGGGGGGGGGGTAAGAAAACGCGGAAGGGCGGACACTGGGGAGTCCATCTTTTTCGAGGAGGGCCTACCACTACTGGGGGGCTTCCAAGTGTGTGGGAGGATGCTGCACCGTCTTGAACAGGGCGTGTACCGAAGTTCTCCCTAAGACATTTGCCAAGCCCGCCAAGAAGCTCCCCCTCGAGTTGGGAAACCCAAACGACTTTTTCCTCCCGCAGAGAGCCCGACCTGAATAGAAGACCTTGTCGTCGCCGTTTTATCTCTTAACTCGCAACAAAAAATGGCGGTTCAGGCTCGGCCATTGCGGTTGTCTTCAACACAGAATTTTACTGCATGTCGTGTAAGCGGTTAGCTATTTTCCAGCCTCATCGTCTTCTCGTTGTTGTCGTTGCTACTTCTCTTCTGCTGCTGCTCGTCAGGACAGACAATCCTTACTTACTGCATGCAAGCTCTCCAAAAACTGGAAGGGGGGGGGGGGACTGTTTGCCCGGCTGCTCCCCCCAACCCAATTCTCTCCCGCCGACCGCGACTAGGTAACTCCCACCAAAATCGCCCTCCTCCGGATCCTCCTTCTGATAACACTACCGCCACGTTTCGCATTGCCGCGATCGCCCCTTCTCCCCACTACCCCCACCCACCTCTTTCTACTTCTCCGACAAAATAACAGCTATATCCTCCAAGTAGATCGAGTTTAAGATCTCCGTCAAAACTTTAATTTGTGATGTCTGAACATCTCAAATGTCCACCTAGAGAGAGGGTTGGCATGATATACCATAATCGTGATACTCGAGGCCCGAGACCCATCCGTCCGGTCTGACGAAATGTTAAACAGCGGATGGGGTGCTTGAAACGGTCCGATATTTTGTTGACTTTTTCTGAGCCTCAGTCAGCCCTGTAGCCGAACGATCTAGACTCTATAGGGCTATATTTGAGTGTGGCTGGAATCGATCAAAACACGAATCTTCGCAAACAGGTTTGTTAAAGATCCCAATTATCAGAGGAATACCATCTACTACTCCAATAGCCACTGCCTCTTATCATTGGTATTGTATGCCATGGCCATTAGATAGCTAACTGGCCCCGATCGACCCACCCTTTAGAAACAGATCTAGTTGATTAGCGCTTGACATATTTGCTCAAATAGAACAGCTGACTTCAGGATGCGGCGGAGTGATATCCTATGAAGCGTGCTGGCTCGCTGGTGTAACTTTGTTTGCAGTACAACCAGAATCCAGTTACTCGGCTTCGACGCCGATAGGATCGGGGGATCTGCATAAGAAGATACCCTGGAGTAGGTACACACAGAGATGGAATGTGTATGTACATACATAACTCTAGAATCATGTACTGCCGCTGTTGCCTAAAATTTCGTAGAGGCATTCTCTTCATGGAGCCGCATCGGGTCGGTTTATTGACTCGCAGGCTGCATCTTATTCGTGTGGTCGCGATGAATTGAGTACTTTTGAACCCCACCAATGTTAAGTAGCGACTGTAGACATTATACATCTCTGAGTATCTAAAAAACAATAATGATTGAACTGAAACGCATAGTATCTCGTTACCGCCCAGTTTAACATTCCATAGACAGCCGGATCTGCAAGTCATATGGATCGCGTGTGATTGGCGCTAGATGCGAAACATTGATAAACACACAGATGTCGTTGTCGTGGCAACCAACAGCTGCCAGGTGGTGGTTTATTTGCCTCTTAAATCGACAACCCGCCTCGACCCCTTCTCCCTTCCTACCTCACGTCAATCGTTCTCCACCATCACTCAAGAACCTAACCCGAACCATATTACCAGACAGCGTAGTAATAATGGCGCTCCGCGGAATCGAGGCTCGCTTCGCTGGGATCTCTATCGACGGCGAAAACGTGAACCCTAGTGCTAACCACAAATCTAAGGTACCCCTACAACAGATTAAACAAAACCGATGAAACAAACTAAACTTCATTAGACAGCTATAATACCATCTGGCGCGGCAGCGGCAGCGCTCGCATCGCTGCAGGATAAACAACAAGCAGCCCAGCGACAAGAAACCGCTAGACACCCACTTCTTAAGATCGCTGTCCATAATCAAAATAATGCAAACAACAAATGGGTCCCTTCAGACATGCCCCCACCCCCATCGCCCCCAAAGAAAGCAATCGAATCTTCAGAGGCTAGGCGCTCTAATAGCTCAACCGGCTCACAGAGCATTCCAGCAGCTCTCACTCCACGAGAATTTCACTTGGGAATGTTCGAAATCGGCCGCCCACTAGGAAAAGGGAAGTTCGGACGAGTTTACCTAGCCAAAGAACGCAAGAACGGCTTTGTTTGTGCTTTGAAGGTTCTCCACAAAAGCGAACTACAGAGTGGAAAAGTTGAAAAACAACTCAGGAGAGAGATTGAGATCCAGTCAAATCTAAGACATCCCAATATTCTAAGGCTCTTCGGCCATTTTCACGACTCAAAGCGAGTGTTTCTAATCCTGGAGTTTGCCGGCCAAGGAGAGCTGTATAAAATGTTAAGGAAAGTGGGTAGGTTCGCGGAGCCACGCGCTGCTGAGGTATGCTCTTCTCGGAGTTCTTACGCAACCACATCATATTGAACTGTGAATTGATAAGATGTTTCATTTAGTATATTGCACAAATGGCTGCCGCATTGATGTATTTACACAAGAAACACGTTATCCATCGTGATATCAAGCCTGAGAATATCCTCGTTGGAATTCATGGCGAAATAAAAATCTCGGATTTTGGTTGGAGTGTGCATGCCCCAAACCAAAGGTCAGTCTTTCAAGACCGATAATTTTTTGTATGTAAACTAACTTTAGGGATCAACAGGCGAACAACCATGTGCGGAACCCTTGACTATCTTCCTCCAGAGATGTTGAATGGCAGTCACTACCACAACGAAAAAGTGGATCTCTGGTCCCTAGGCGTGTTAACCTATGAGTTCCTTGTAGGAGCTGCGCCATTTGAGGATAGTCCTATTGAGACTCAAAGGAGAATTGTCAGGGCAGATATGAAAATCCCAGATTTTGTCAGCCCCGAAGCCGGAGATCTCATCAAAAAAGTATATAAAAAAAACCCACTGACCCTTATGAATATGACACTGACCTTTCTAGCTTCTCGTCATCAAACCTGACCAGAGGATTCCACTCGAAGAAGTCGTAAAGCACCCTTGGATCCTCAAACACTGCATCAATAAACCTCAGTTTACAAAACGTTCAGGTAGCAGTAACAGTTCGGGAGCTTCGGGAGCTTCGGACGCTTCGGGAGCTTCGGCCAAAAATTAATCCTCTGTCGAATTGTTTCTTTGAAATGCCCTTTATTTGTTCTTACTGAACCTCCATAACTTGACCAATTGCAAGAGGGAGAAACACATCAGAAAACTAGGATACATTTTAGGGGTGTTTCCGTTTTTTTTTAGGGACCACGGGATTCTTTCATTTTACACTTAAATGTATCTGTTGAGAGTACCTTTTTTCTTCGGCGCGATTTGGTGTTTTGGTTGGACTTTTGTTTTCTTTTTCTCTTCTTGATATTTTGTTTTTTTGTTTATTGTATCCAAATTTGTTCTACAGATGAGAGCAGGGAGTATGATTTTCTATTGCTATAATTACAAGGTATCGACAGACATTATACAAGTGTGATGCTTTATATGGAATTATTCGAGGTACTTCTATCGATAGATATCCGTAAATGGTCTTGTGTCGGCGAAGCATGAATCAAATACCATGTTGACAATCTTGGCCGCCTCTGCATCATCCCTGCACTTTGGATGAAGGGAGACCGATATCGTAGCTCTCCTTCTCACACAAGCTTGATGTTGCTGTGTAAAATCCCATACTCCTCTTGTAAACGCTTCTCTAGTCCATCTACACTCACCACTCAAGCTTGATGCCCTAATCTATCCTTACGGTCAGTAACAAATACAGTCTTCGCTATTCAGCACGCCCTACGTACCTCTGAGCAAGCATGATGCTTTAAATCATCCCAGTTGACATCAAACCTTAGATGATCGTATGCATGCACCATCTCGTGCGCCAACGTATCCTCCATTCTCCCTCTGTCCAGTTTATTTTGGCACAGCATAATCCCATATTGCGGTGAGAATCCGCCTGTACGCAGCGCCCCATCACACGGAAGACACTTGATATTCTCCGCCGACAAGTCGCCGCCCACTTGCTGCACGCTCTTCCGCATGAACCTCACAATTGGACCTATTCCACATCCTAGTTAGCATGCTCCCGCCTCGGCTAATCCATACCGGTGCCGCATACTGTATCGAAGTAGGTAATCCCTATTCTTCTCACACCTCCGGCACTCATCTTGCTCTTTCCGGAGCTCATTGTCGGCCTCGTAGGCTACGCGGTCGTCAGGTGACAGGCCGAGACCGGTCACATAACAGAATGTGCGGCGCCAGAACTCGGGGCCGCGAATGGGCGCATTGGGTGTTTGAGGGGTCGACATTTTCTTGCAGCGTGCTGGTAGTACTGGAGCGTGGGGGTTCGGGGGTGTGAAGAGTAGGCACTTACCCGGAGATCATACTATATCACTCGGAATCATGGAGTATCACTCTGTGGTTTGGAAATGGTATGATCAGGTGGAGATTTGCTTAGATTTGCTTAGAATTTACATTAGAAATAACTTGCGGAGTTGATATATTCATGTTTAACGAGGATCTGCTCGATCGATAAACAGAATATGGGAAAAAGAACTAATTGGTAAACCCCAACCATCTATGGGCTACATATTGGTGTTGGGAGATTGATTTATTACTTCATTACTTGTTTTAACCAGAGGGAAATTAAAAGGCCTTAAGCTTTGAAAGGCGGCTAGGCCAAGGTATTGTAACATCAAGATGACTGTAAGTACATGTACTATTGCGAATACTGTAATTGCGAATCTAACATGATTCAACTCTGACTGGATTGGGAAGTATGGCTTCTTCCGAACCAGACTCATATTGAGTAATCCGACGACGAGTCAGACATCTCTAGATTGACTCTAATATTGCATTCGATCACAGACTACATGTAGGTAGTAGTATCGTCTATTTAATAGAGAGGGTTTGCACTTCCCGCCAGATATGAGGTGCGCCAACAGGCTACAGGACCTATGCACAAATAAACAGAAAATACCTTTAGGTAATTTTGAGATTTTGCTCTTTCGCATCCGACTATGCGCCAAGGACTCTTAGAGCGAGGTGTCCTTTTGTAGAGGGATTTATGCACCAACTGGCGTTGTCTGTGGGGGAGTGCTTAAGAGGGTGCTTCCGCTTAAGATATCGGTATGCTTGGTATCCGAAATCTCCAATTTTTGACCTCCAGAGCACACGAAGGGCTCTAAACCTCAAATGGGGCCATATGTGTGACTTCATGCACTCCCACAGTGCGAAAACCTCGTTGTCGGACGCTGCAAAACCTCTCTATTGTCTTAATAGTCTCGAATCAAAGCTCATGCATACATGTATGCATGATATGCATGTGCAGTGAGGTAGAATTGGCTAGAATGCTTTAGAGATACATGTATATGACAACATGTATATAGATACATGTACTCTAGCTCGCGTCAATGGCACTGATTTTAAAGAGCTTTCAAGCGTAATAACTATAATGTAGTATACTACATGTACATGTAGTTACGCTACAGAATCTCCAATCAAAAAAATATAAATCATACATGTAGTACGTCCAATCGGTACATACTATCCTCATGTATTATATGTAGGTTTTTTGTATTTCTTTTGCGCAAACGACTATATATAACTACTTATGCTATTCGTTTACAAATTATTCTTTTGAGAGGTATGATTTTGTTGCTTTTTGTTTCGTTGTGAGACTGCCAGCTTCGAATCTACATGTAGCTTTAGGGCCCGTTTGGGAGCTGTCTAAAATGGAGCTATGGGAGCTTAGAACTCCGTTCTGACGAAAACTCCGTTCTGAGAAAATGGGTCGTGTACGTTTGGCGAGCGCGACCCATTTTGCGGGTCCAGAAAACAATGTTAACTCCATGAAAAAGGAGTTTATCAATATATGTAAGCAGCTAAGACTCGCTTTTTCACTTAAAACTAGCTCCGTTTCGGAATTTCTCCGTATCCCACCCACTAATGGATCAGGAGTATTAAAACGTTGTTTTCTGCTAAGACCAGCGCGCGCCCAAACGGGCCCTTAGAAATCCCACATTCAGCGTAAGGTTACCCGGACGTTTATTCGATTCGCCCCACCAACCCCTCCATGGTATGGGCATTTCTTTATCCTTGCACGCCCCGACTCCACTAATTACCATCCCCTGCAACACAATGACTCTAGCAAACGAACAGATCAGTAAACTCCGCGAGTCCTCAAATTCGCAGTCCAATATGAAGGGACCACGTCCCCTGACAATTGTCATAAAACTTGGTTTGCTCCCCTTCTACTATTGCGGTTACTAAACTACTTAGGCTTTCAGTAAATAGATTGTGAACCAGCGCAACCCGACGGAAGATCCACCTCTTAAACCCCAAAAATACAGAGCACAATAAGCTGGTCCCTAGAACTGTAAACCCGATCGATATCATTGCAATATCTTTGGTACCACTTGAGATCGGGTTCACAATAAGTCTAATTTTGTGTTCGACCCCGTTGCGCGGATTCCACAATCCTTTACTGAACGCCTAAGTGCTATTGCTAAATTATTCAAGTAACTGACCACTACTAGGAACATCGTCAATCTGCGATGAGAAAACCCACGAACCTTTACTATCCAATCTCTCTCTACTTGTCGAGACATCGTGCCGGCTCCGGCGAGAGGGACACCGAGTGATTCTTGTCAGCTCCGGCGCAATTGGTATCGGAATGAGAAGACTGGATATTGAGAGGAGGCCGAAACATCTCGCGGCCGTGCAGGTTAGTCGCTTTGAGGGATTTCTTTTATAGGGAAGGGGGAAATGCTAATTTGGGCGGGACTAGGCAATCGCGGCAGTGGGCCAGTGCAGGCTTATTGCGCTGTGGGATGAGCTGTTCAAGCAGCTGCGGCAACCCGTTGCACAGATTCTCCTGACTAGGAACGATATCGCGGATGTATGTTGGCGAGGTTTTGCCGTTGTGCTGTTTACTGACCGTGGGTAGAGAACACAATACCTCAATGCCGTGAATACATTGTCCGAACTGCTCAACATGGGGATTATTCCCATCGTGAACGAGAATGACACTCTTTCTGTAAACGTACTGACCTTGCCTTCCCTAAAACCGTAAGCATTGGGGTTGACATGAGGCTAAAACACAGGAAATAAAATTTGGTGATAACGATACCCTCTCAGCCATCACTGCGGGAATGGTAAACGCAGACTACCTATTCCTTATGACGGACGTCGATTGCCTCTACACCAACAACCCACGTACGCACCCAGATGCCAAACCAATCGAAGTGGTCGACGACATATCATCGCTTAATGTTGATGGTACAATCCCTTCCCTTGCCTTAAAAACCCCTACTAACAACCTTTTGCAGTCTCTACCGCTGGCTCTTCTCTTGGTACCGGTGGCATGTCTACCAAGCTCACTGCCGCTCGCCTTGCCACATCCGCCGGCGTAACTACAATTATCACGCGCTCCTCCACCCCCTCAAACATATTCCACATTGTGCGCTACATCCAATCGCTCAAGACCGAGTCTGCTACCAATACCCGCCCTGGCACCCCCGACACCTCCATTAACCCCCCCCTGACTGTTTCTGCCTCTGCGCCTGTCACACCTCTGAGGTCCACAACTCCTGCGGCACCATCGGTCGCTGCCCCGCCGCCACTCCATACCCGCTTTCTACCCAAGCCGCGCGCGCTGCGCGATAGATACTTCTGGATCCTCCACGGTTTGGCTCCTCATGGCACGGTTTACATCGACGAGGGAGCGCACCGCGCTCTCACCAGGTCGGACAAGGCTGGATTGCTCCCTGTGGGCGTCGTGGATGTGTCTGGCCATTTCGCGCAGCAAGACGCAGTGTCGGTCGTTGTGGTCAAGAGGAAAGCAGGAGAAGGAGGTGGGTATGAGGTGCTTGGGAGGGAGGTAGGAAGGGCACTCGTCAATTATTCTAGCACCGAGATTGCTAGAATCAAGGGCGAGAGGAGCGGGAAGATTCAGGAGCTTCTGGGCTATGCAGGTAGGATTTAGTTCGGTTCTTTTTTTCCCTTCACCGTTGGTACGTGCTGACAAAGTATAGACTCAGAGTATATTGCGTTCAGAGACAACCTCGCATTCTTCGAGGCTGCGGCGGAAGCAGAGAAGGAAGATGCACATGCGGTATAGATATTTGCCGTCTTGGTTCGTTAGGAGGTATTTTTCTTTTTACTGGCCGGTTCCCAGTGGTTTCTATCTTTCCCCCTAGGTGACTGACATCATGTGCGTGATTTGGAAAGCTGCATGTAATTTCTAGATCGATCTATCATGCCTATAATTCGGCCGAGTGACAATTTGTGAAGAAACACTATCCCTTTTCTACCCACTGGCTAGCTGTGCACAGTATGAGATGAATACAAAAACAGGACATGAGTAGCAGATACCCAATCTGATGATGTTCAATTACAATATGTACAAGTAGCATGATGGGCTCTTAAATTAAACAAGCATCTGTCGCGAGTATGAATTCAGCAAACAAACAAAAAACAGGCATCTGTCCTCGGTGGAGGCTCAGTTAAACATACAGGTCAAAAACAGTACATATGTACCTCAAACCAGACACGATATACCATACTCCACGTTTTCTCTGTGTCAAGTCCTATATTACAACTTGTGCTCTCCAGGCCCATCAATTACTCCCCCCACACACCCAACCCGCAAGAACCAAACACCTGTATAGGGAAGTACCATTAGAGGTTACAGTTACAGTTACAGTTATGTGCCCAGTAGAGAGGTTAAGGGCGTCATGGCAGATACGTGGTACCGGGATATGACGCTAAGAAAGCCAGATACATACATGTAGTGTATTGAACGAGGTTCCTCCGATCTGTACCGCTTAACACACATATAATCGCCATCTATAATGCTCCCCCTATCCAGCCTGGAAACGTAGGCTTAATAACTAACATACAGGCCACATTAATCAAGTCCATCCATCCATCCATCCATCCATCCATCCATACATGTGTACATGTGAAGCTTCCATCCCGGCACATCTGTTTCTCCATCCCCCAAGAAAGAAAAAACCCCGGGCCCCGTTCTGTCAGTGTCGAGGTCAGTATGTGGTTTTGTAGGCTGTATATGTATATATATATAGGGAGGTCTTTTTTCTCTCTCTCTCTCGCCCCAAAATTGGGCTGTTACTCCTCTGCATGCAATTGATGGATTGACAAAACAAACAAGCAAACAAACAAATAAAAAAGGATGAGTCAAACAAACAAACAAACAAAGAAAATAAAAAGGATGAGTCAAACAAAAACAAAAACAAAAACAAAAAAAACAAAGATAAAAAGAGCCGTTACTCCTGGATCACGGTATATCACTCGCGTGGGAGAAGGTAGTGGAAGAAGACAGACAGTGGAGTACTCTTTTTTCTTTTTTCTTTTCTTGTTCAACTCATTACTTGCATGCATGCACACCGTAGTCTATGGGCAATATCACAACCCCAGAACCACCCCGCCCACTCCCGGCCACACCCAATAAAAGGGTATTCGGCAAGCCAGCTACATACAAAGTAAATGAAAAACGAAAAACACAAAACTATTCTCCAATCTTGTAATCTAACTTCCGCTTTCAATTTTCAATTTTTTGATCCTGTGCCTTTTTCCTTCTCCCCATAAATGAATCCTTCGTACCCCGGATACGTTTTCTACCGCGACCGTTCCTGCCCTGTACTTCACAGTGTGGAGTACTCGCTGGTTAAGCAGTGGGAAAGAAATGACATTACCCCCCCCACCCCCTCCACCTCCACCTCCATTGATTCACAATCATGCATGTAGTAGTTCGATATCCAGTACCGCACAATCAAAAAAGAACACTGCATTATATCCGTCTACGTCTCCTCTATCCACACCATCACATTGGTATTTCTCTAACCAACTACATGTAACTACATACATAGCTCTATCTACACTATCTATCAAGATCTATTTTTTTTTTTTTGTTTAATTCATTAATTGCATGCAGACCGTAGTCTATGGCAATACCATCTATCAAGATCTACAAACACGAGACACAAAACCAAAAACAGGCACTTCCACCCTCAAAGAAAGAAAAAAGACTTTTTCCCACAAACGCCCACTATCAAAAAACAAAAAAGCACAAACCCAACCAGTCCCTCTCTTCACCACACCTCAACGTCAGTGTTTCTCCCCACCATCAACCGTATACCCCCTCGCCACCCCGCTCCTGCCAACCTCAACAATGGCGCCCTTCTTCTTCTCCTCTTCCGCCCCCTCCTCCTTCTCATACTCAACGACAAAGTCCGACCCCAGGCCTCTCCACGACCGCTTATCCCTCAAGAACTCGGCTGCAGGCGATATAACGCCGCCAGCAAGTACCTGCTTCCTGCTGTCATCATTACGGATGAGTGCCCCCGACCGCGGCTCCTCCTCCCCCTCAGATGTCTTCTTCTTCCCTCTCCGCTTCCGCGGCGCCCGGGCAGCAGCCACATACCTGCCCGTCCTCAAGTCGAACTCTGGCGCCTCATCATCATCATCATCCTCCTCATCGCTCTCCCCCTCCCCATCCCGACTTTTTTCCGACTCCACAGGCGCGCTCAGCAGCGTCTCAAAATCCACGATCCATTCCCCCCCCCACACCCTACTGCGGTCGAGCGCGATGCCAAGCTCAAACGGCGTGACCACGGGGCGGTAGAACTCGCGGCCCGCGGCGCTGCCCACGATACCCTGCTCCCAGCAGCCGATGCCGACCCAGACCTGGATCTCGTCAAAGTTTGCAATCTTTGCGACGTTGACCTTGCCGACGACGACGAGGTAGGGCTTGCGGCCGGCGGCGGCGATGGCCGCCTTGGTGTGCGTGATCATGGGGAGGTAGTTGCGCACGTTGAGGGTGTTGATCAGCACGCCGATCACGGTTGCTGTGCGGGCGTGTGAGAGGAGGGCGTAGCGGCGGCGGAGCAGCAGCGCGGTGGAGGTGGGCGTGGTGGCGGCGGCGGGCGTGGGGCTGCCGGGCGTGTATGTGTGAATCGCTGCGACGCGGGGTGCGAGGACGAGGAGGAGCGAGGGGAGGGGCTCGGCAATGTGGAAGAGCGTGGACTCGCGCATCTGCTCCGGCGCGGGGTGCGTGCGGTTCGGCAGCGGGGAGGACGGGTCGTGGACGATGTCTGTCGCGAAGAGGCGGGTGTAGCCTTCTGCCTGGAGCGCGGCGTGGAGCGCGGGGATGTGCGCGGTGTAGGTGACGTCGGCCATGAGAATCACTGGCGCGGCGCGGTCGGCGAAGGTGGCGGTGAAGCTGGCCACCACGAGCGGGAGAGCGAGCGGCCGCGTCGTGAAGACGTAGATGACGGGAAGGCGCGTGGTGGGCGAAAGGCAGGAGCGGCCATAGTGCACCACGACGTCGGCAGAGCAGTGCTCGGCGGCGACCTCGTCGATGCAGCAGGCCGAGTAGGACGTGTCGGCGAGGATGAACACTTTTCTCTCTCCGGGGGTGTCGTCTGGGGTCTTCCTGCTGCTGCTGCTGCTCCCGCAACAGCCGCTCTGTGACTCCTTGGAGGCGCAGGCACCGCTCCCGGAGTCTTTACCGCTGCTGTGGGCATCGCAGCAGCCATCAGACTTCTGGCCGCAGCATCCGTTCTTCTGCGGCTCTTCCTCTTCTGGGGCGGTGGCGGCGGCCTTGACCTCCGTGCTCCTCCGGGGGTCTGCCACGCCCTCGTTGATTCCCTTGGAAACTAGCTCGTAGACCTTTGTGCTGTCGCCCAAAAGCTCATCTGGGAATTGGAGAGCGATGCGGCGATAGCCCTTCTCGAGGATCTGCTTCACCGTGGAGCTGATCTCGTAGACCTGTGCGAACTCATCTTGCGGGAGGCTGGAGTAGTTGTTCTGCTCTTTCACGGTGCTGCTGGGGTCAGTGAAGAGGTGGTCGTCGGGCGTGTAGAGGGCTGGCGCAGCGGTGGTGGTGGCGGTGGTGGTCGACATGATATTGCTGCGGGTGTCTGTGTGTGTGTCTGTCGAGAGAATGTTGGTGGGGTGAATGAAGGTGGGGTGTTTGGGTGTGTGTGGTGTTGCAGGGTAACCACGCCAGCTGCATACTCACTTTTTCATATCTGCAATTCTGCAATTGCAAGGTGCATGTGCATCTCCATAAAAAAGAACTATGCCGTACAACGCCCGCTCGCTCGCCCTCCCCTCAGACGTCTTCTCGCTCGCCCTCCACCCGAGCAAGCCCTTGCTGGCAGCCGGCCTCTCCTCCGGCCATGTCTACACCTACAGATGGCCCGAGGACGAAGAAGACGCCGACTCGGACAACAACTCTGGAGATGACGGGGATTCTGTCGCCCATGAAGCCAAAGCCGCAGATGGCGGGTTTGAGGTCGCCTGGAAGACCCGCAGACACAAAGGAAGCTGCAGACAAGTAGCCTTCAGCGGCGACGGCGACAGTACCCCCCGGCAACTGTCTTGGAGAACCCCCCGACTGACTGACAATTGCTGCAGCACTCTACTCAATCGGCACCGACACCCTCCTCAAAGCCGCCTCCTCCTCGACCGGCCGCGTCGTAGCAAAATCCTTCATCCCCCCGCCCCGCAGCGGCGCGCCCGACGCCCCCACCGCGCTCCTAGTCCTCTCGCCGCAGCACCTCCTCGTCGGCACCGACACCGGCGCTGTCCACCTCTACGACACACGCACCCCCGCGCTCGCGCCTCCCTCCGCAACCTGGAGGGCCGTCCACGAGGACTACGTCTCCTCGCTCGCCGCGCTGCCCGCCACCGCCGCATCCACAACCGGCTTCTCGCGCCAGCTCGTCTCCACCGGCGCAACAACGCTGGCGCATCTTGACGCGCGCAAGACCGCCGCGCCCCTCTTCACCTCCGAGGACCAGGAGGACGAGCTGCTGTGCGCCGCCTTCATTGCGGGCCTGCCGCGCAGGAACGGGCGCGGCGGGGAGAAGATTGTGACGGGGATGGCGAGCGGCGTTGCGACGCTGTGGAACCAGGGCGAGTGGGCGGACCATGAGAATCGCATCAATGTGGCAAAGGCATCGGGGGATAGTGTCGATGCGGTGTGTGTGCTGCCGGAAGGGTGGCAGCTGGGGAGCTCGGCCGGGTGGGGGCGCTTTGTGGCGTTTGGCGCCGGCGATGGAAAGGTGAGGGTTGTGAAGATGGGGAGCAATGGGGTTGTGGCGACGCTGGCGCACTCGTGGACGGTGGAGGAGGTGCGGGAGGGGGAGGGGACGGGGGAGGAGCGGGTGGAGGAGGGCGTGCTGGCGCTGGGCGTCGACTGCGAGGGCAGGATAGTCTCGGGGGGCGGGAACATCATCAAGGTGTGGCAGTGGGAGGATGCCGTGGAGGAGGAGGAGGAGGAGGAAGAGGGCTCGAGGAAGAGGGCGGGGGGCGACAGCGACGACAGCGATGAGGACGAAGAGGAGGAGGACAGCAGTGACGAGGAACGGGTGGCGAGGAAGAGGAAGAACAAGAAGAGGAAGGGCGGCAAGGGGAAGGCTAGGAGCGTGGGCAGGCAGCCGGTCGCAAGCTCCTTCAAGGGGCTGGATTGATTAATTAACATGTAAAATAGAGATTAATTAGTAATTAAAAGTTCTTGCTTTTCAAATAATCGTGTTTTCGGGAATGGGCGAGATCGTGGAGTGCCTGCGAATGGATTCAGTAACAGACAAAGTTAGCACTTGAGTGAGTAGCGGCGACGGAGGCCTAGCACCTACATACATGTAGTTATGTGTATGTAGTTATTGGCTGCATGTAATAGATATCATAGTGCACCTAGATGTAGGCATCGTTTTAACTACCAAATACCCAACAGGGGTCTTGGTTGTCCAGCGAGTGATAACCCATGACCGAGAATATATATATCTTCAAAACCCATCCCGGCGCCCCAGTGTCTCGGCTTGTTAGCTGGAAAGTCTTGAGTTTGACCTGATTTTTGTGCTGGATGTGGAGCTGCCAGCTAGCTACATGGGTGGTAATAGGGCAATTGAAGAGGTATTCGGGGAGCCCCAATAGTACCGGGGGTGGACAACAAGCAACGACATAGGCAGGTGATAAGAGCCGGGTTCAATTGGCTGCATTGGCGAGACTTTGGGAGTCGTGTTCCAGGCAAGACTGTTTGATCCACAGGGAAATAAGGAAGCTGTTCTGGGTTTTGGTTTCTCTGGGCGGGGGAAGTGGCGAGTGAGGTCGAGAGTATACTATACTTTCCATTTTGGTTTCATAGCGAACTGCGCCATTGATTCCAGATCTTCTCCACCGAATGAAAGATGCAGAGTAGTACAGAAACACACAAGATTCTGTAGCCATAGATAGGCCACGTGAGAGAAAAGACATTGAATCAAAGAAAACTCATGTCTTCGAGCGAGATCCCCCGGAAGGCAAAAATCTCGAATATGTATACCCCAAATTGACAAGACACCTCCATCCCATGCAACTCCCGGTACGTTGGCCTTTTAGTCTTTGGCCTCTTGACTCATCCCCCCCCATCAATTGCTAGAGATACAGCTAGGTGATGAACAAGCCCTAGCAGGCACAGGCGGAGAAGCGATCCTGTGAGGCCCCCCCCCCGCCAATTTAGCCCTTCGATTATGATTGCACCACCGACGTGGCGACAAGCGGGGAAGGCGTAGTCCCAGTTCTTTTAGGCACACACCCAGTTTGGATATTCTTTCAGCTACATAGGTAGGTCGGACGTAAACACTCCGCGGGGCAGCTAGTATAGTGAATGAATGATAAAGGTAGAGGACTAAACCACACCGCTATAAACACCAAACCGGAATAGGGCTCGCTCTCTACATGCAGAAAATCGGCCCGCGTGGTTCAATCTGTGTGCAGGACATGCATGGCCATACATGTAGTATACGGGGACGGTCGGTCTCGAGTGATGGCCCATGAATATAACTCATACTGCGAGGTTTTTACATTGAGCAGTAGGATCGGGGGGCACCTTGTTATCTAAAAACGGCTATAGGCCAAACTACTCGTATGAGCACGTATTAACTACTTAGAGGAGAGGGTTCAACTCCAACTTATCTTCTATCATCGGCTTTGGTTTTGGGACGAGCTGGATCATAGCATATCACTCGCTGCTCTGGCGTGTACCCCGTAAGAAATCTAATTGTCTACGGACGTGGAAGACTCAGGGTTTTGGTTCGGGTTTCATATGGGGGCCATGGGGAGCACAAGTTCGTAACTACGGGAGAGAAAAGAAGCAAATTTACTTACAAAAAAAGAGGCAGAGAGTTCACACGGTGTCATGAAAGGTACGGTTGTATTATACGGGGGAACTATATATGGGAGCTATGTACATTTATGATATCTAAAGATTTAGGGGCCGGGGGGAAAGATGGGAAGGGGACGAAACTTACATGCTTACCAAGAAAGAGATGGGCGTAAGGAAACGCAAGAGTCGATGAGAGCCAACAGGTACCGAAGAGAGAAGGGGCCGAAGAACCAAAAGCCAACAGGAACCGAAGAGAGCCAAAAGGAACAAATCTTTTTCGTCATCTCCTTGCAACAGCCCAAGGGGAGACGAAAAAGGGGAGCCAAAGGGAACAAAACAGAGCCAAAAGGAACCAAAAAAGGAAAAAAAGCCAACAGGAACCAAATTTTGTTTTTTTCATTGTACCCTCGCAGCAGCCAGTAAAACAATGAAAAAGAAGCGCAAGCACTTCCCAAAAAAAGGGGCACCCCAGGTAAAGGCACCACGCTTTTTTTGCACAGAACACACACCTTTCAGAACCTTGGGTGGCACCACCTAGAAAAGACCCCCCAAATCCCGAAGGAAAAGTGAGACCCCAACTAGACAGGCTAGGTAGGCTAACGTGTGCTCTGGAGAAGAAAGATGGGAGCGGGGGGAGCAGGTCTTATATAGCCATTTTTTCGCCGATGCTGTGACTTGGCATTGTGGCTCTTGCCCTTGCCCTTGCTCGCTGCCAGTGGGTTAGGTTAACATTATGTATGCGTACGCAAGCTCTTCCCTCTCCCGTTGCTTACGTACGTGTATGTCCCTCTTCTGACCCCCAGGGGTACAGTACAGACAGTGCCCTGCCCAGGGTGTAACGCCGTATGGATTGGCAGAAACACAGACTCGTAGGAGGAGATGGGCACTGATCAGGCACATCGTCATGTCCCACACACAGAGTCAGCTCGATACATGCACGTGCGGACTCTGTACAACAGCAACAGCTATCCGCGTGTATTTTGCTTCCTGTCCAACGTTCATGCCCCCCCCACTACATCCAAAAAGTCTTGTTTTTACCCCACGCACATGCAAGCAACTATACAACTATACCCTATCCACCACACCTTTGCTTTCTTAGAACTTTGAAAAGCCCATCTATGCAGCCCTTCCCCCCCACCCCCCACCCTTTTCCCCCGTAGCTCTCGCCAAAAGGTCATCAACCCTAAAGAAAGCTCTAGATGAGAGCGGAGCCCTCGGGGATGCCCTTGTAGATAGACTCGTAACCATCAACCAGACCACCTTCTTCCTCGACCAAGAGACCTAGAGTTTCCCGCTTACGGCGTAAGTGAAGCCGGCTCTCGAGATCTCGTTCACTTACGCAACGGTAAAACCCCACGAGTGCCGAACTCGCGAGGGGAAGAAGAGACTCCTGGGCTTGGGGGCAACGACGCAGAAACCGCAAGACCTCAAAGCAGATACGGGTGGGCGCGCCGAAGGGTGAGCTGCAGACCAGAGAAGAAAGAAAAAAAACCACATCAATTCCCCTTCACCCCCATCGCCTATATACAAAAGCCAGAAGGCAATATTATAGACCCTGAAGATGGCGAAAAGCCCTGGCCCCCCCAATCAGCCCTTACTGTTTTCCCCTTTCGGAACCAACAGTGAAACATGCCCATTTACGTCTCCTTCCCGCACCTCTATCGGCAATTCGTTCGCAAAAACGGGTTGCGGGTCGGCAGTTCAATGCCCCGTGTAGTTTTCCACCTTTTTAGTTTGGAGGAATTCAGCGTGACACCCGAGTGATAATCCATGCAGAAACGTCTTGGCAGCCCTCGATAGTTCAAGTTCTGTGCTAGTATGTGACCGTGGACTTAACCTTGGACGGAGGCCACGATGAGAATCCCCAGTGTGGGAGAAACACCCTTGGGAGACGGTGCAGCTCACAAGTCCCTTGTCACCCAGTATTTCTTCATTATACCCAAATAAGTAGCCGGCTAGCCCGAAAGAGCTCTTGGTTCTGATGGATAAAAGCATTCTCCTATATAGCTATCCTAGAGCGATCAAAGCCTCCTTCAAAGGGAGATGGTTTATGGATTTGTCTAGGATCTATCCCTCGAGGGCACCCAATGTAGGAGTATATTTCCTCCTTTTGCTAAACAGGCGGTGGGACACTCCGGTGTTTACGAGATTTTGCTTGATATTATGGAAAAGATTAAACGTCACGCTTGCCCGCTGAAATTCTCTATTAATCACTATGGTATCCCACTCTACTACAATCTGAACCGTCCTACTAGAACTCCATGGCATCCCCAGCGTTCTCATCTTTTTCTTTCTTGATTTCTCTCTTGATTGCACCTTCGTCCCTTAGTAGGCTTGCAACAAAGTTCTTGAAAAAGTCCACGTATGGCTTTAAAGAGGTTTTATCACAATCTACTCACACTGATTAGCAAAGAACAGAAGACAAGAAAGTAGGTAGGAGGAATAATACACACCATCGACCTTCTCCCCACCCAAAGCAACAGCTCCAGGATTTTTTGTATCCCACAAATTAATTTCATCCATCAACCGTGACACTGTTGGAACATCGGCTGGGTTAAATTCCTCGGGTTTCGAAGAATCGATGGGTACACACACACGACCTGGGCACACTTATTAGCACACATTTACCCACCCGCCTAAATAGTATCAGTATACATACCAGTTCCTGGATGCACGCAAAACGGGCTCTTCAGTAAATGGTTTAAATGCTTGGACACCTCTACATCCAATCTTGGGTACATGTATTCGAGGATGACGTCCTGTTTCGAATCTCGGAGCTGCTTTGGGTCAACGGTTGATGATACACCGGCGCTGGCGAGTGCATCAATGTCATCCCATTTACTAGTGCTTGGACGGTTGTCGTGGCTGTCCCACTTTTTGCGAAGGGCGTCCTTAAGCGCTGGTTTAGTAAGTTAGTTTATTATTTGGGACGGTGAAAGCGATGGAGGGAGGTGAGGGCGTGCCTTTATCAGGGAGGAGAGAGAGCAAGTGCTCGGCGCGCTCGGTTTCTCTCCAAGGATCTTGATTGCGGAGAATGTCTTTCTTGAATGGATCTCGTAGGATTCCCAGACTCCGCCTAGAGCCCATATTAGCCCCATAGGAGTACTACTGAGGGGGGTAGAGTTAAACCTACGCCAAATGTGGGTGTAGCGGCCTCCTAACATTGACCTTCTTACCCGCCTGACTACCACCTTTGATGACCTCTAAATAAGATATTACCGCCCTCCTGTTCATATCATCCAATTCCCTCGCTCTGCGGTCACACACCCAGGCGTGCGCTCCTCTTCTACCTGAATAGACCCACATGATGTGTTTAAACCCAAGATCATCCCTCAGCGCGGCATCTACTATCTTTATCGCAACAGTGATGAACTGCCAACACTTGATACAGATGTTTGCTTTATCACAGCACGTGCGCACTTCATCATAATCCGTCAGATCAATATCGAACACCAGCTCCTTTGTAAGCGGGCGGAATGCCGATTTTCGCAATACTTTGCGGTCACGCGGGTTTGCGCTATATACAGGGCCAATCTCGAAACGTGAAGGTTTCAGGCGAAGGACCTCCTTGCGCATCCTACAGAAGGTTAGTATTTGGATACCACAAGAGGTAAAAACCAGACTTACGAGTCAGCGGTCGGAAATGCCTGATAACGTAGATACACATCATTTTGGAGTGTGAATGCGAACTCGCGATGTCCAAAGTCATTGCTGGGCACTGGCGAGTGGTTGAGCCATTGGAAGAGCGTACGGAAAGGGAAAAGGCGCTGATAGAACGACATCATTACCTCTGGGTCGGAGGCGCGCAATGTAGGCTTTAATACGGGGGTGCTGTTGGATCATTAGTTTGACCCCGACTCGGGAGGAGGGCGGGCTTACTCTGCTGCGGTGGACTCGGTTTCGGATTTCACGGGGGTCTCGGATATGGGGAAGTCGGCATCATCGGCGTCGCCAAGGAAGTCTTCTTCATCGTCTGAGAATAAATCTTCGAGTCTTTTGACGGGTGAGTTTTCGTCATCGTCGTCTTCTTCATCTCTTTTAAGGTGGAGACCCTGGATGTCGGGTTCAGAAGTGGCCTCTATTTTAGACAGAGGAGCTTCAAGAAAATCAGATGGGGTTTCTGGGGCGTCAGGGAGATCATAGTCTTCTATGTCAGCAGAAGATTCTTTCGAGGAAGGCATTGCAATCGTGGTATATATATATATGAAATAATATGGTGGGATCGTTATGAGGTGTGAGGTTTGTGGGAGACGCGTCGTTTGGTGGACGCGTTAATTGACTTGGCAGTTAACCGATACCTGCAGATATGAGACTCATGCACCGGTAACAGCATACCTACATACATGTCATACATAGTTGAAAGGGCATAAAATTAACACATGTTCGGTCGTTTCAAGATTAAACATCACCGATATCATATTCAATAAACAAAAGAGAAAAAGGTCAAGAATCGGCCATGAACCACATAAACTTTTTACTAAAATGCTTTTGTGTGCTACAGCACCCCCAGATATTTGAATTGCTGCACAAACTACCTTCCCCACAAGCTCCCCAAGAAGCCACCTTTCTTCGTCTCTTCCTTGCTCTCCTTTTCCTTGGTTTCTACAACAGCCCTTGGTCCACCATCACCCGGGTACTCGATAAAGTTCCACGCAACATCCAAGAACACTGGCTTTACCGGGACCGCTGAAACCTTTGGTGGCCATTGCACAATGCCATTTTCAAAATCAAAGTCTTTACCCTCGGGATACTTGTCTAGCCTTTCCAATACAACCCCACTGTTACCTCCTTTCGTGGCTGTTTTGGCGGCAATATTGTCCATCTCTACTAGTGCTTGGAATCGCGAAACTTCGCCCTTGAGACGTGCGCGTATTTCCGAAGCAGTTTCTGAACCGATCTCGAGTCCTTTGTGGGAGGGGATAGAAGTAGAGGAAACATGTGGTGTAGAGACATAGGAGAGGGCACGGTTAAAGAGGGCCAGTGCGTTTCTACGGTTGGAGAGGAGGGCGTGCGATTGTGCGATTATTGCGCATTTGGAGGCTGAGAAATACGCCTTTTTGCTATCAAGCTCTTTAGTGAATTCTTCATCACGAGCAACACCTGGAAGGTCGTAGACTTGTTCAAGACTCTAGAAGGTGCTGTGAGTTTAACACTTCAGGCTGGGAGTTATCGGATCCTACCTGCAAGATAGCATCGTACAGAGCTACCTCCTCTTTCAAGTGTCCAAGCTTCTTAACTCTAATTTCAGGTTCACCCTTTTTCCCCTTCTTTCCGCCCTGTGCGATTCCCTGTATCATGACACGATTCCTCGCAACCCTCCAGCAGATCAAAGAGTAGTTGACAACAGTCGAGGTCAGCTGCAGATTCTGCATCCTCTGGTCTTCCATCTTGACATTTTCTGCCCGCAAATCATCAATCGCCTTCTTCGTAGCGTCAACAGCTTCCTGCCACGCAGCCAAAACATCATCAAATGCCTCAGTAGAGGCTGCCTCTCCAGGTGTTTTAGCATAATACGCATTTTCCACAGATTGTGCACCTGCCAAAGCGACTGATATTTCCGCATTATCCACCGGTGAAGTATGAGAGCGCCAAGTTACTGACGACACAGAGCTCGCGGCCCCGGCCATTGGCGTATCCTCATCAGACTCAGAGAAAATGCTGGGGTCTAATGCTTCAATCATAGCTACCACCTTCTCAGTTTTTTCGCGCGGGAAGTACTTTTTGGAGATCGTGGCAACATCCATGTTTCTTGGAAGCTGTAGTTGGTAAGCGGAGTACCTTATGCTTGGGTCGATGGTGCTGGTCAGCTGCTCTCTATATAGCTCGTTCTTGTTGCTGTTGAGTAGTGAAGAGTAAATGATCCTAGCTTCAGCAAAGGCTACTATGGAAGCTTCCCAATGGGATTTTTCGAAAGCTTCTGAACCGCGCAGAGAAGCAGCGTAGGCATGTGCCTCCAGTACGTCCTTCTCTGTGGCCTTTGAGACGGGGTCTGAGAGGAGGGTACACAATGTTGTTGCATGGGTATAGGCCTTGTGGAGACGAGAAACAGAGTGGGCGCGCATTGCTGGGGTAGCTGTAGAGGCATCGTCGGCGAGTAGTGACTTCAAGTGCATTGCGTGGGAGTATGCCCTTTCAGAGGAGTACAATAGCAAATGGATATGCCTAAAATTCCCATGATAGCTCAGTATAAACTTCAAAAACATGTAATTATAACTTGGATAATATACGTATGATCATTTCCGACATCTTCAGCAGTCAATGGAGGCTGCTGCGCGAACTTTTTCTTGTTTGCACGTCCAAGGCGTTTCCGGAGAGTTGCTAGCCGACGTGAGCACATTCCTCGGACGGCATTGTAGTTGCCCAGCAGGAGAGCCTCCTGGCGGAGGTTTGACACAAACGAAATGATGTCCATGGCTTCGTAAGTCGAAGTTATGGGGCTCCCTGTGTAACTTCTCGGCCTAAGCTCTGATGGTTTGGTGGGGTCTGGTTTAGTCTGGGGTTGAGGGGGTTCCCGCGTCTTCCCGCCAACAGCGTACCCGTCATCACTAGACTTGAGCCTCATTAGTGGCTGTACCACTGGCAACGCCCCGTTAGTTCGTGGGGAGGCTCTCCCCCGCTCATTACAACGTCAGCTCACCTGTCAACAACAGCCACCAGTATATCCCCTATAATCTTTGTTAATCTTCAAATATGTCAGAAGCACCTATCGGTACACTTTCCCCTATCTTCAACCTCCATGGTATGCGTTTTTGCCCGCTAACTTAGAACTCTCTCTTGGGGTAGTTCTTGATGGTGGAACTGGTTTGTAGGTTTTCCGGAAGCTCCCTGTTTTTTGGTAAGAGCTTCAGACTGACGCAGAATACCAATTCTTAAAGCCTCAAGGTCGGATATGCCGGTCAGAACTTCCCCGAGCATCAGTACCCATCCATTGTAGGACGTCCGATTCTGCGAGCGGAGGAACGTCAGGGAGACATAGTACGAACACCTCCCCATTGAGTCTTGTTCTTGGCAGTACAAGGGAGGCACGAAGGGAGGAATTGAAAGTACGAGGACATATAATTGACCTAGATACTGGCGTGTAGGTAGTGAAAGATATCATGTGTGGAGATGAAGCTGCTGCTGCGAGGTCAATGCTGCAGATCACGTATCCGGTGAGCTCCATACTTGAACTGCAGTACACCTCGGCCAAGTTACTAACTCCATCATAGATGGATAACGGTATCATCAAACGATGGGATGACATGCTGCACGTTTGGGACTACACCTTCGCCGAGAAGCTCCAGATCGACCCCACTGGTCGCAAAATCCTTCTGACCGAGCCCCCGATGAACCCTCTCACCAACAGGGAGAAGATGTGTGAGGTCATGTTTGAACGATACAATTTTGGTGGTGTATATGTTGCCATTCAGGCTGTCCTTGCTCTGTACGCTCAAGGTACGCCGTAGCTCCCCGTGTTACTTGATCCTGAACTCCAAATAACACCTTGATCTATAGGTCTTAGTTCTGGTGTCGTTGTCGACTCTGGAGACGGTGTTACCCATATCGTCCCTGTCTACGAGAGTGTCGTTCTCAATCATCTTACAGCACGACTCAACGTTGCGGGCCGTGACGTCACCCGCCAGCTCATTAGTTTGCTACTTCGCCGCGGTTATGCATTCAACCGCACAGCTGATTTTGAGACTGTGCGCCAGATGAAGGAGAAACTCTGCTATGTCAGTTACGACCTTGAGCTTGACAACAAGCTTGCCGAGGAAACTACTGTCCTTGTCGAGAACTACACGCTCCCTGACGGTCGTGTGATCCGTGTTGGCAGTGAACGTTTCGAAGCGCCGGAATGTATGTTCCAGCCTCACCTTGTCGACTGTGAACAGCCCGGAATCGCAGAGATGCTGTTCAACACCATTCAAACTGCCGATGTCGATGTCAGGACCTCTTTGTACAAGGCCATCGTGCTTTCGGGTGGTTCTAGCATGTATCCCGGTCTTCCAAGCAGACTGGAGAAGGAGCTGAAGCAGCTATGGCTTACGAGGGTACTCAACGGTGACCCAACCAGACTGAGCGTGAGTTTCCTAGTTTCAGTATTGGGTGGATTAATTACTGACCAGTTTCAATTTTATCAGAAATTCAAAGTCCGTATCGAAGACCCCCCGCGAAGACGCCACATGGTCTTCCTTGGTGGAGCTGTGCTCGCAAACATCATGGCAGAGCAGGAAGCCATGTGGATCTCAAAGGCGGAGTGGGAGGAGCAGGGGACGCGTGCACTCGAGAAGCTGGGACCAAGATAGATATCGTAGACAGGCGTGATGGTAATCATCGAAAAACCATTATTTTATTGCCCCCTTTTACCTTGCATTTTATCTAGCCTCTTATCCCCTTTTCTTTTATTGCTGCCAAGGTGTGTATTTGTGTAAATTGTTTTCGTGTGCGTTAAGAAACACTAAAATGGGTCCCGGATAGCTTCGGCGGAGTCATATCGACATATCTACTGGTTTTTGCGATACCATTCCCGGGATGTATGGCACATATGTTTTAATAGAAATCGTTGTTTATGCGTAGACTTTTCCCAATGCTCGAGATTTTATTGTTGTGTCGTGACCTATAACTCATCCCACTAGCTATGTAGCACTTACCTAGAATCTTACAGCTGGGATATACACCAATGCACAGCTCCCCCGTGATCCCTAGCTAATTAGGCTGATAGCAAAGGAGATCACGGACCCAGGATGAGAGAATAATGGGTAAATCAGGAAAAGGATCCCATCTCATTATAAAGATGAAAAGAAATATTAGACAACAGGAAACCTGCTCAATCAAAGATATCGCTCCCCAGGGCGTCACTTCTATGTATGTCGTCAGAGGTTGAACGAGGGCAGAGGACTGTAACCTGGCTGGGCGTTGGAGCGGGGACTCTGTGCAATCTGACGCGAGGGGCCTGCATACATGTATTCTTGTCAGAAACGGCCCTGAATGTCCTAGTTGCACTCCCCCTATACCTTTTGTGCAATCCATAATTCCACAGGCATGGCTTTCGCCCAGTGGTGGATATCAAATATATATGAATTGATGCACACATGTATTTATATATTTCCTCGAGAAGAAGGTTCCAATTGGGCTCTTTTAGTTGCCCTTGATGGCATTTAGTACGCAATTTAGGAACGCGCAATCGTGTATACCAAGACCACATCCCCATTACCGTCGAACGTCTCGTATAAACGAGTTATATACACTTACATGATAGAAAAATATCAAATGAAGACGTCATTCTATTGATCGGAGTTACAGGATCATCTTCGTGTACTAGGGTGTAGCGAAAAGTGATCAGAATCTGATAAGAGAGATACACGTATTCACCGCAGCATTCACTTATCAGATTCTGATCACTTACCCTCAACACCCGGTACAATGTATCGAGGTTAACGATTGCAGGAATAATTCGTCAAATATCCTAGCCTTACCTACATGTAGAATCTACTAAGCCTTAGATATGAGAGCTCTTCATATTCTAGTGCGAGGCTAGGCTTGTCCTAATAGAACAGATATGTATATTTATTCCAGAAAAGGCGCGGTGTATTCGAGTGATAAACCATGATCACAAACACTATGTCTCCAGTGTCGAAGAACCGCCCATGCCCCACCACCCCGTACGACGCGGCAGATGGTAGCTTTCATAAAGGACGATACAAGACTTGGGAAAGTCTTATTTCCCCAAAGGCCTCATGCCCATCGACACTTACAGAAAAAAAGCCACCTTAATTACGGTCCCCCCCAGCCCGTGTTTTTTCAGCTGCGCTCCCATAGTGGTAATGCGCCCATATAGAAACAAGTACGGCGCCGGTGGGTTCAATTGAGTTAGAACGCGCTCATGTGCTGGGTGTTATTTCGCGCTAAGTGCCGCTAAGCCATCAAATAAACCAGACTCCTGTTCAAATGCATTAAACGCAACAGTAGAGTATGGGGGTCCCGATGGCCTAGTGGGAAGGAGTCTGCTCGTATACCACTCCTAGTTGAGGTCATTCAACATGGGGCCATCGTTCGAACCCCGGTATCACATATTTGTGTGCCAACCATATCGCCAGAGCAGTGCCCATATTCGGAGGGCACGTAAGTCTTTTGTTGTGGAAACTTACGTGTAGTAGCAGCTATCGATGTATTTATGTACTCGCTATAATAAATAAGACCCAATCATCACGCAAGTGCGTGGGCCGACCGGATTCCCGCGGGTAGCTGGGTGGGGTTGCCTCTCGTGTCCGCTCTTTTTTTTTATCCTTTTTGGTTGCAAATACCCATTTCATGATCTGTGATAAGATCGAAGTAAACATATGTTTAAAAAGGCTAATTTGGCGTTAGTACGGTGATTCGTTTGCGGGTATCGCGAGGGCCGCATTACAACCTGCACGGGGTTGTGCATCGATGAATACATGTATGCAATAAGTAGGTACATGTAGGTACATGTAGCCACACAGCTATACCCCCCCCCCCCCCCCAAGCACCGCATATACATGTATACATGTATGTTGCTTTGCTGGCGGTTTACCCAAAACAGGCATCACCTTGTCTCAGCCCGTTCTACGTGTACATGTATCTATCACTTATTACATGTACGCGTACTTACCTGCCGCTGTATTGTACAAAGTGCAAGTACATAATGTGCGTTACATATTGTTTGGTCGGAACTACATGTGTATGTGTACATATGTACCTTACTTAGTCGCCCAGTCGGTTGCAACCAAAAGCTCCACAGAGCGAGAACAAATCTTGGATATAACTACATGTACATATATAGGTTCAAGCTCTCCAGCGGCCACATGTACTCGAGAAGAAGAAGAAAGCTTACATGTAGTTAGATGTGACGTGATCATGGATGATCACTCGTACCGACTCCAACCAATCAGTTGTGTTATCAGGTAAGCGCGCGAGTGATACTTTATGACATAAATTCTACATGGTGGAAAAAGGAATTGGCAGAGTACAAAAAAGCCTTATGGGTAGGTTACGAGGGACATTATAAGGGTGCCAACTTTCGGTCCCGACGTACCCTTATAGGGAGACCGTACTGTCCATGTATCATAGCGGCTTAGACCGTACATATCAATCAGCGTCACACAATTCATCACCACCCACACCCTCTGCGCCCCCTGCCCCCCCTACAAGTATCATCAAGTCTCATCAAGTCTCACACCGCATCCTAAGTATAGAACCAGAAGCCACGATATCAATTGCTAGTTTTTCAATTCACCCTACTACAGGAGAGCTTAATTGCAGCAGCCACACAAAGGACTCTAAGCATCAATCTCCATGCTATCCGCGGCCGCCCCAGACGCCGCTAGGTCCACAATCGTGACATACTTCTTCAGATCCTTCTTCTCGATGACAGCCTCCTTCAGGTACGCCGTGGTGCCGCGCGCAAACTTGTACGACTGCTCCTTCGGCACACGCTCGTTGGGGGTGAGGTAGTTGCGCATGAGTGTCGCCTATCACCATCATCCCACCGTCAGTCCCCCATCCATCATCCACACGCCCGAGGAGGGGGAGGGGGGGAGGGGTGCAAAAACGTACCTTCTCCTCCGTAATCACACACACATCTACATTACTCCCAGAGCCCAAATCATTAAAGATACCCGCCTGAATCGCCTGACTACACAACTCTATGGCCGCCTCGCGCGTCAAGTTCTTCTTCCAAGTCGTCTCAAAGATGGCCATGGCAGCCAGCGACCCCGAGCCCATGGTGACATACGGCAGCTTATCCGTGGACCCGTGGGCGTGGACGGTGAACAGGTGCACGCCGGTGGGGTCGACGCCGGCCACGACGAGGTATGCGCCGATGTGGCCCTGGTGGCGGAACAGGTGCTGCTTGAGGAGGGTCATGCAGGTGACGACGCGGGGCTTGCGGCCGGTGCTGAGCGAGTGCAGTTCGAGGGAGGATGAGATGAGGGAGGTGGTAAATTCGGTGCTGGTGGGGGGTTAGTTTTGGTGGTTATGGGGAGGAGTGAAGGGGGGCGTACTCTGCGGCGGTTCCGGCTCCTGGCGGGGGGGTTAGCTGGTGTATTGGTCCATATAGTTTGGAAGAGGGAAAGACAAACCGGCACACCATATCTGCGGTGCAATGTAGTGCAACTTCTCACAGTTCTTATCGGCCACGATGGGGCCGCTGGTAGCTCTCGTATCTGTCCCACCGCACATCCATCAGCACCAAGCTCCACTTCCATCTCCACCCTTATCAAGAAAACAAAGGACGAGTGAGGGAAGTGTTCCAACCAGCAGCTATGACAACCCCTCCATCGTATATGCACCCGACAATGGTCGTACCCGTGGACGTAGCTTTGGGCAGCGGCATTCCCCTCGCATGGAGGGCGGCATTACGGGTGTGGTTTGAGAAGTCGAAGCCGGGCATCCTGGATATATCTAGTTATTTCTTGATGGGGTATTGGTGTTTGATGATGATGGAAGGGGTTGTTGTTGGTGGGTGATGGGGGGGTTGATTGATGGAGGTTGAGGTGCTGACTGGCCGCGAGCTCTCCCACTGGAGTACTTACTCCTCCATCATGTATGTAGTGTCCCCCACCAAGCCGCCGTTGCGGTGCGGTGCTGCTTGGCAAGCGAGTCTTGGCAGCCGGTTGTCTTGCAGGGATTAGAGGACAGCGCGGTTACCCGGCCGGCGCGCGAGGCTTGCTAACAGCCGGTCATTTTTGCAACCAGCTGGGACAACAACTATCTATCACACACACCCGGCCAACTAAACTCTCCTCCACGACAAAGTCCCGCGCCACTCCAACAGCAAGAACCCTCTCTCACCGCCACCACCAAACAGCTACTCCTATACACAATGGCATACGAAGGCCGTGTCGGCTCCCGCTTC
This sequence comes from Morchella sp. 2018-W38C, assembly GCA_024713705.1. Classification (NCBI taxonomy): domain Eukaryota; kingdom Fungi; phylum Ascomycota; class Pezizomycetes; order Pezizales; family Morchellaceae; genus Morchella; species Morchella sp. 2018-W38C. The sequence continues at coordinate 1,325,158 of JAMJEX010000014.1, forward strand.
GGCGGTGGCGGTGTCGCCTCGCACTCCGCCTCCAACCAGGACCGCCGCGAGCGCCTCCGCAAGCTCGCCCTCGAGACCATCGACCTCGACAAAGACCCCTACTTGTAAGCCCCTCCCCCCTCACACACACACCCTCCCTCCCTCCCTCCCTCCCACTCCCCACTAACCCCCCAACCCAACGCGTAGCTTCAAGAACCACGTCGGCTCCTTCGAATGCCGCCTCTGCCTGACCGTGCACCAGAACGACGGCTCCTACCTCGCCCACACCCAGGGCCGCAAGCACCAAACCAACCTCGCGCGGCGCGCCGCGCGCGAAGCCAAGGAGGGCCGCAACCTCGACCCCATCACCGGCCTCCCCGCCGGCATGATTGGCCAGCAGCTCATCGCGCCGCGCAAGAACCTCATCAAGATTGGGCGGCCGGGCTACAAGATCACCAAGCTGCGCGACCCCGTCACGCGCCAGCTGGGCCTGCTCTTCCAGCTGCAGTACCCCGAGATTGGCACTGAGATCAAGCCGCGGTACCGCTTCATGTCGGCGTTTGAGCAGCGCGTCGAGGTGCCCGCTGACAAGAACTTTCAGTACCTGCTCGTGGCGGCGGAGCCGTATGAGACGGTCAGCTTCAAGCTGCAGGCGAGGGAGGTGGACCGCAGCCCCGGCAGGTTTTGGACGCATTTCGATGCGGATAGTAAGGAGTTCTTTTTGCAGCTGTTTTTCAAGACGGAGAGGGAGGAGCGGTATGCGGGCGTGCCGGGGCTGGCGCCGAGGGGTTAGGTGCGGGAGGGTTGGGAGTGATACCAGTTTTTCCTTTCCCCTGTTTTTTTTTTTTTTGAATGGTTTGTGCTTTGCGCTCCTGCAATTGTGTGCGCGGATGAGAGTTCTGATGCTGCTAGACCTTAATATTACCTACTTGTGTACACTACAAAATCCGACCTTGCTTGCCGCGATCTGTAAATGCGAAGCTTTGCGTGACATGGAGCGAAGCCAGAGTGACCGGCCGACGTGACACAATTGCTCGGTGAGAAATAAACTCCTTCTTATCTGGACTGCCGGGACGAAGAAACGTTTGTGTTGCCAGAACCGGGCGTGTGGCCACATGCAGCCCCCAGCCGGGCGCCAAAACAGACGCTTGTGGAACCGCCGGCCCGCTTTACAGCAGCTGTAGAACAATGCCGTATCTCAATCACAGAATATCAATCAACACTTGGCAGGCGCGAGTGATAGTTCATGCTTGCAGCCCCGTCATGTGTCTGTAGCAGTGGACGATTCGGCAAAGTACGGGTATCATTATCAGATGCGGGATTTGTGTACAAATAAAGGTTCCTGCAAATGCTCGCCTGTGGGCATATAGGCAGGCCCTAATGAACGTCTTGTATAATTAACCAATCCCCATATTTGCCACTACCTAGCACCCAACCCTCCCCCATCCGACGTACCACAGCAGTAACAACATGCCCCCCCCCAATTGGCTAATTAAACATAACCCCATAATAAATAATAAAAAAACCTCATCCGCCGAATCAAAAGCCCTCTATAGCCCAGGTCATCCTCTCAAGCAAGAATCTGCCCAGGCCCACAACTATCCTCAGGCCTACTTCTTCTTCGCCGCCGCCGCCGCCACCGCCTCGCTCCTCGCCGCCTGCACCCTCAGGTCGCCGCACGGGCCGCACACAAAGCGGTGTATGATGAGCAGCACCACCTCGCCCATGCCCGTGGGGCAGGGCCCGCGCTGGCAGTAGCGGGTGGCCATGTACTGCCCGATGCAGCGGCATTCGTAGATGAAGCGGATCCAGGAGCACATTTTTCTCTTTTTTTTTTTTTTTTTTGTTGTTTGTGGCGGTTGTGGCGAAGGTTGTGAATATCAAGTACTGGTTGTAAGGTTTTGTAGGATCTGGGACTGGAGATGGTGTTTGTGTTTGTGTATAGGGTATCTGTTGGAGGAGGAGGAGGAGGACGAGGGGGGGCAGGTATAGTAGCTGCATGGCTTCGTGTCTTTTGTGGAAAGACAGTTTGTAGCGGTCTGTTGGGTGCAATACTCACAGCGGTGTAAGAGCTGCATGGGGGACACTTTACATACATGTGCTCTGGCTCATCTCCAACACCGTGATTGTTGCTGGGTAGAGGATGGGTACAAGACTACATGTACTCTTGCCTCTCCAACAGACTCTCTCAAGGTACCAGACTCCCGCTACGACACTCCACCCCGAGTGATACACGGTGACTCACCGGCCTACCCATGTCCCTCCACCACCCATGTTGTCATGTCCCCCTCCCATGTCAATGATCAACGTCAAGGACAATTGTAGGTATGTAATCCTTACAAACCCAAACACTCGTCCGAATGCTAACTCCACACCGCAGCACGTGATCGCCCACAGCCAATGACATCACACCCGCACCCTCCCTTATCGGCGATAAAGTACCTACCCCACACCTTACCACCGAGGCGCTCGTCTCCAGCAGCTAGGTATATATATCTACATTGAAAGCCGGTACATGTATGTAGAGTAGTGACAATTCAATTCTCAGGGCCCAAGCTACAACCCTATTTAAACCGCTATATCGAAGCCCCGTAACACAATGCCAGTGTACGCCCGCCCTCCCCCCCTCCCCCCCTCTCCGCCTTCCACACCCACTAACCGCCACCCAGCACACTACACGGCTCCTGCCACTGCGGCGCCGTCCGCTTCTCGCTCGCCAGCAGCACCCCCGTCCCCTACCAGCTCTGCGCCTGCTCCATCTGCCGCAAGACAGGCGGCTACTCGGGCTCCGTCAATCTCGGCGGCTGGTTCGACACGCTCAAAATCTCGCAGGGCGCAGATGTCATCAGGTAAATATTTTCCATCCATCACACACACATACAAAAAAAAAGGGGGGGGGGGCAATTAATTGTGCCGCTGAGAGAGAGAGCGAGAGAGAGAGAGAGAGAGAGAGAGAGAGAGAGAGATCAACCACCTGCCCACCCATGCCCCATCCATCCATCATCACCGCTCTAACCATATCATATCACACACATATATATATAGCAAGTACAACGCAGTGCTAAACCGCGACACGCCCGCCGAGAAACGGGCAGGCAGTGAGCGCAGCTTCTGCTCAAAGTGCTCGACGATGCTGTGGGTGTGGGACAGCAGCTGGTGAGATCCTTTTTTCTGGTTGGGGGTGGGTGGGCGGGTGCTGATCAGTGATTGGTTTACAAGGCCGGAGCTGGTGCACCCGTTTGCCCCGGCGATTGACTCGCCGCTGAAGGAGCCCGTGGAGATGGTGTGTATCAAGAGTAATAGCAAGCCCGGATATGTGAGTTTTAACCTTTTTTTTCCTTTTTGTTAGTGGGGGGGTGCTGACGGTGGTGGTGCGGGGGGGGCATAGGCGCGGTGGCCGGAGGGGAAGAAGCAGGTTTATGAAGACTATAATACTCTTTCGTTGGAGGATTGGCATAAGGCGAATGGTGAGCTACCTCGCCTGTTGGGCGGAACCCCTTCCTTTCTGTACTTGGAGTGGATGTTGACGGGTTGCTTTGGGCTTAGGCGAGTGGGTTGAGTAATTGGTTTGCTCTTGCTTTGTATGTCTTCACTGGCATGCGCTAGACTTGGGACTTATTGGGCCTTGACTACATGTACATTATACATGCTTAGTGTGTAGCTCAAAAAAAAGAGAGGGTAGTTTATATGAAATATAGCATCATATGGAGCCTTGTATGAGCCAGAGAAACTAAAGAACCAATGTGGAATATGCACAATACGTTCGCGCGTCCGCTCAGGACATGTCCCTAATATTTGTACATGAATTCTATATGAAAGCGCGCTATCCGCACAAACATCAGAACACACCGCGTGGGGGGCGCCACAAGCAACCACACGCTACCGCCCTCCTCACTTCACCCCACCTCACCTCACCACAGCCGCGCCAACCCCCTAAACCGGCAAAAGATCCACCACCCTCTTCCCCTCTTCCGCCACCTGCTCCTGCTCCTCCTCCTCCACAACCTTCGGCGCCGTATGCCTCGCCCTCTCCGCCACCTGATGCACCACCAGCTCGGGCCAGTCCTTCGCATACTGCGCATCATAGATATCATGCCACCTGACGATGACATCGTCCCTGCCGATCCGCGGCGGCTGGTCCTTCATGCCGGCCATCTCGTCGTGCTCCCGGTTCGCCTTTGCAATCTCCCACTCGAGCGAGGCGGCCAGGTCGGCGATGGAGTTGGCCCGCTGGTCCATGAGGATCTTCTTCTTCTCCTTCTTTGTCTTTCCGGCCACGAGCTCCCGGGGGTAGGCCGTCTCGTGCAGCTTCTTGAACTCGCGCAGCTTCTTGAACGTCTTGAGCCCCACGGCGGGGAACGGGAACTCGACCGAGAGCAGGGGCGTCCACACGTCTTTGCGGAGCGCGGCGGGGACTGACTTTTTGCCGACGAAGGTGATCTGCTTGAGCATTTTGTTGTTCTGCGGGGCGTTAGCATGATATGTAGTAGTAGTAGCAGTAGTAGTAACTATAGTGGTGGTGATGGTAATTGTAGCGGTAGTGGTGCGGTAATGGTTGGAGGAGGAGGAGGAGGAAGAGGAGGAGCACTAGTAGGCGCAATGTACGGGCAGGGGCTCGGAGAAGGGGGTCAATGGGCGGGTGGGTGGGCGGAGCACCTTCAACGCTCTCGTTAAAGAGTAGACGACCTGCTTGGTCTGGATGTTGTTATAGATGTACAGGTTCCTGCCCAGATTGGCGACCACTGGGTGGACGGGCTTCGTCACCATTGTCGCTGCTGCAGACTGCCAGCACTTGCTTTCCGGTATGTATGAGGCCTGCTTCTTTCCCCGGAGCCCGGAGTATTTGTTTCGTGTGCTTTTGTTTAGCGGGGGTGGTGGGGGAGGAAAGGCGGGTGGGATGTGCGCCGCGGGGACTCCCGAGAAAGATTCTCTGACAGTGAGGTTTCGGCGTGCTGAGTCATGCATGAGTTGTGGCTCGTGAGTATGCCGCCACAGCCGCCACAGACGCGGTTGGGGGCGCTAAAGGACGAGTGATGGGCTGTGTTTCAGGAACCTGAGCTTGGCGCTTGACGTTGTGGTGGGTGCTAAGCTAGACGTCCGTTCGTTCCACGCCAGTATCGCTATACCCTCCGACACTTCAATTGGTGCATGTGTCCTTGGCCTTCTGACGTTCGCTCTTGCTCCACGGCTCCTGGGTGGCCTTAGGTTATTCAATTATGGACCTCCTGCGTGTAAAGACATCCACACGATCTGGAGCATGCACTTCTTAACATGAAGCTGCCACCAGAAGCAATGTGGATGAATATGGGCTACTGGAAGGTAATATTTCCGCAAGAGGAAAATAGCTTCACAGGCCTAGGTTCTCTATATACATATACTCATATGAACCCACTGCGTAGAACACACCCGATTTCCCCACCGCCTGCCACAGCCTGCTCCAGCTTCACCTCGAGAGAGGTCCGAAATCCGTCCTCACGTCCAATTACGCCCTGGGACCTCGGCTTTAGCTGCGGCGACCAGACCATATCCCTCTGCACCGAGCTCTCCCGCGCCGGCCTGACCCTCTGCAATCACGACGGCCTCACCATAAACCGCTCGCAGCTCCTCCACGCCCAAGCACGCATACAGCCACACATTGAAGCCCACCCATACCTGTGCGCAGACATTGACAACGACAAGAAAAGCCCCACGCACCATAGAGCTACACCTCGCTGACGCCTCAAAACCCGCGCTATGGCCCGCAGACACCAGCAGCCCGATGGACCATTGCGCTCGACTCACTGTGCGACTTCCCGGTACCGGTGCTGCAGCACGTCTCGCGCGAGCTCGGGTCGTCGCTGCTCGCGTTCGACCTGCTGCGGCCGGGGTCGGCCACCGTGCTGCAGATGGTTCTGCTGAGGCTGGTGTGCGCGGTGACGCAGATACCGTATGCAAACATGCTCACGGAGGAGGAGGAGTAGTACCGCGATATGCTGGTCGCGGTAGGGTATGCGCGCGGGGACATTACGGTGTGTGATGTGTTGGCGGAGGTGTTTCCGGGGCTGGCGTGCTTTATACGTGCGCGGGGGGGCGGTGGTGAGGGATGTGGGTGTTTTGAAGGGGTGGGGTGGGTTTGAGGTGGTGGGGTGGTGGGGGAGGTCGGGGGTTGTGCGTGGGTGTGTTGTTGCTAAGAGGACGTGAGGTGGGATAGGTGTTTGTGGTACGTATACGGTCTTATCAAGTTTGAAGGTTGTTAATATTCTAGTGCTAGTTGGATGGATACTGCCTACTTATGGTTCTTGTTTATATCCATGTCTACTCTCGACCTTTAGCAAATAATTTCATTAATTACACTCGACCAACGGCAACCAATGCTACCTCTTCCACCGTTGCTTAATCAATTAAAAACAATAATACAGATATGACATCGGATGTTACAAGGGCAAATCTATAACTATACGGTGACCATATATATCATATAACCAAAGGTTTTGAATGAAGAGCAGGACTGTTACCTACCTGTATATGAACCCCCGCTTCCCCTTTATACACTTGAAAGCCATTGAATTGTACCTACATATATACTACAGGCCTCCTTTTTTTTTAAATCGATCGATGATAATTATGAGAGTACTAAGATAAAACTCCGAGGACTTAAGCTTAGTCTCGCTATCACCAACTTTCTCGGATACCCCTGGCTAGGTATCTTAAGAGCTCTAGACATACCTGCGTCCACGGAATTGGTTGTGGGCTTGTGACGATGGAGTGAAACCTAATACTGCGGCCACGGAGCCAGGTTATCTACAGATCTCGTGGTTGCATAGCCCCTCTCTATCCATTCCTTTCCTGCTTTACTACGGAGTACCTTCAAGCTAGAGATTGAACGTTTTCTCTCAGACCGTGTGTCTATGGTATATACATGTACTCAGTATAGCGGTATCGCATCGCATCACACGCTATCACTCACGAGTCACGGTCAAATGAGAATATGAGAACGAGATCGAGATGAATTATGCATGATATGAGAAATGTAGAATTGTATCTCTCAGTTACCTAACAACCACAATATATCTTTTTCTTATAACTTTTAACCGAACCCTGCATACTCACACCGAAATATCTCCATGCTTTCGCTTTCTACGCTGCAACTCAGCTTCTGCCGCCTCTTCGCGAAAGGCTACAAGATTTTCCTCCGCCAGTAATGTGTCTGGGTGCTCCTCGCCCAGCACTCTCTTACGGACCTCCAGCACCACCACCTGAAGGTCCTCTGCCTCCTTCCACTTTCCCTGGTCTGAATACGTCGATGCAAGGTTGTTCATTGATGTCAAGGTGTCTGGGTGCTCCTCGCCCAGCACTCTCTTACTGACCTCCAGCTCCACCACCTGAAGGGCCTCTGACTCCTTCCGCTTTCCCTGGCTCTTATACGTCGATGCAAGGTTGCTCATCGATATCAAGGTGTCTGGGTGCTCCTCGCCCAGCACTCTCTTACTGACCTCCAGCACCACCACCTCAAGGGCCTCTGCCTCCTTCCACTTTCCCTGGTTCCAATACGTCGATGCAAGGTTGTTCATCGATGTCAAGGTGTCTGGGTGCTCCTCGCCCAGCACTCTCTTACTGACCTCCAGCACCACCACTTCAAGGGCCTCTGCCTCCTTCCGCTTTCCCTGGCTCTTATACGTCAATGCAAGGTTGTTCATCGATGTCAAGGTGGATGGGTGCTCCTCGCCCAGCACTCTCTTACGGACCTCCAGCACCACCACCTCAAGGGCCTCTGCCTCCTTCCACTTTCCCTGGTTCCAATACGTCAATGCAAGGTTGCTCATCGGTGTCAAGGTGTCTGGGTGCTCCTCGCCCAGCACTCTCTTGGAGACCTCCAGCACCACCACCTGAAGGGCCTCTGCCTCCTTCCACTTTCCCTGGCTCTTATACGTCAATGCAAGGTTGCCCATCGATGTCAAGGTGCCTGGGTGCTCCTCGCCCAGCACTCTCTTTCTGACCTCCAGCACCACCACCTCAAGGGCCTCTGCCTCTTTCCGCTTTCCCTGGCTCTTATACGTCGATGCAAGGTTGCTCATCGATATCAAGGTGTCTGGGTGCTCCTCGCCCAGCACTCTCTTCCTGACCTCCAGCACCACCACCTGAAGGGCCTCTGCCTCCTTCCACTTTCCCTGGTCCGAATACGTCAATGCAAGGTTGTTCATCGATGTCAAGGTGTCTGGGTGCTCCTCGCCCAGCACTCTCTTACTGACCTCCAGCTCCACCACCTGAAGGGCCTCTGCCTCCTTCCACTTTCCCTGGTCCGAATACGTCAATGCAAGGTTGTTCATCGATGTCAAGGTGTCTGGGTGCTCCTCGCCCAGCACTCTCTTACTGACCTCCAGCACCACCACCTCAAGGGCCTCTGCCTCCTTCCGCTTTCCCTGGTCCGAATACGTCGATGCAAGGTTGCTCATCGATGTCAAGGTGGATGGGTGCTCCTCGCCCAGCTCTTTCTTGTTATTATTCATTGTTTCTATGGCAATTTCTTCTGCTTCTTTCCATCTTCCTGCAGCACTATATACATCAAAAAAACACGCAGGCTGTATAAACAAGGCTAAACCAGGGATAGTTCTTTTGCATGATACAATGTGCGGTATCCACTGTATGAGGGTTACTTTATCAGGGATTTCATCTACCGAGCTTTCAAGAAGAGTACTAGCTAACTTTCTAAAACTACCCTGATCGCTATACTCCAACCTTTCACGGCACCAAGTATGCACGAGAGGATGGATAGAGTAGATAATCTTCTCTCTGTATGTATCTTGTTTTACGAGAGAGAAAGAGAGGAGATTTCGAATTGACGCCTCGAAATTTAGAGAATTCCAAGTACCATCAGGTCTCTGTATCAGAAGCCTAGATAATGATTGCGGCAGCTCTTCTGTCCGGTGACTTTTAGATGCGTGCCTGAATATGTCTTTGGGAATTCTATCATAGTGGAAGAATGCAAGGATCTGTAAGATGTGTGATGCGGATGGATCCTTCAAGGAATTGAATGACAATTCCCAGGTTGTAAAAACAGTTCTTTTGTAGACTTCAGAGCCTTGGGCGAAGCGGATACTAAACAACTCTTTGGGGCTTTCTCGGAGATGCTCTAGATATGTATCCATTGTAGAGCCATTTGCAATAAACGCTCCAGCATGAGTTATCGCAAGAGCCAAGCAGCCCAGCTCTTGTACAATCTTAGTTGCCAGTGGTTTATTGAAATCGTACGACGGCCCATCTAGTCTTGTAATCTTAAGCAATAGCTTGACAGCATCTTCAGGGTTCATCGCGTCCACCTCGCAGTAGCCATTTTCTGAGCAGAAGGATCGACACTCGGGGTTTCTAGTTGTGACTAAAATATTGCCCATATTCCCGCGAGGAAAAATACCCCCAAGATCGATATCCGGGTCATCCGCGTTGTCGATAACGAGTAGCCACTGGGTTTCCTTTTTGCAGTTGGCTAAATATAGTTTCGCAGCCTTCGGTGTACATTCCTCAAGACGAAATTCCCGTGCAATATCACAAAAGCTTTGCTCGGTCATTTCTGGCGTGCTTGCGTCTATCCAGAAAATTCCCCAGAACCTACCGATACAGGAAAGGTTAGACCGGTCCGTGAATACATATACTATGATCAAATTACGACTGTACGCAAAGGGGCGAAATACCTGCTGCCATATTTTCGAATGAACTCCAAACTGATTTGAGTTTTTCCGGAGCCCCCCATACCATGTAAGACAAAGACAAGTCTTTGGTCTAAATCGGGTTGATTTAATGGGAAGAAATAGTCTTTCAATCGCTCGAGAATGTCATCTCTCCCCGTAAATTGTGGACTGACAGAGTGGGGTATGGTTCGGTGTCTAGTGAACTGTTTCGGTACCCCCAAGTTGAGTTCTGGCAAGATATCGTTGACTGTTTGAATATAGATGTATGTAGTATTAGTCCCAATCCCTCCATTACGTCTTATCGGTTTGATTATAAGATAAAAATGGTTTAATTAACCTAAAGCGTGCATGCTTCGCTGGTGAAGCATATTACCATTTCCCACTAGGATTACGGTCAGATTAACCAAAACTCTTGTTATCGTGAATGACAAGTATATTAACATACATGTACTCTCTTTCTTACGGAGTTGCTCCAGAAAAAGTTTGAGCTGGAATATAATGGCTCTGTAGGCCGCGTCTCCCTTCGCATTGAACTTCACCATGTCCGTATGATCGGCGTCAACGGGTATACTAGTCTCGATGTCCTGGTTTAGGTCGAGTAAAGCAGACTCGCGGCTGACTGGTATAAAATATTCGCCGGTCCTGGAATAAGACCCGTTGGCCTAGGCTGTATTAAACTTTCGCATGTACATGTATATATTACAGGCATAAAGGGGAAGCAATCTTGTATATACCTTTTTCAGTCTCTTTGTTTTCATTTGTTCGTAAAAACTTAGAATCTTTAGTCCCGAGCTCGAGGCAAGGCCGATAAAAGTCTCTAGTTCATCACGCAAGACTTCCCCCCCGCCAATCGACTGAACAAGCTCTATTCTCTCCTCTTCCATCTCATGAGCCATACTAAGGATGTCGTCAACGGAAAGTCCGCGATGCGGAGTGCCGAAGAAGGCCGTAGCATATGTCGACTTGAATATATCATCTGCAGCGTCATTACTACCGGAGAGATCTTTGCACTTCACAAGAGACTTTTCCGTACCCACACCGAACGGTTAGCATTTATCGCTTGCGCTAGTGTGATACATAAGTGCATGTACGTATGGTATCGCATGGAATTGCAATACAATTTGGATGGCTATGAAATTTTGAACTGTACCTGTGTAATTATGATACCACCAAAACTGTGGCCGATAAGGATTATTGGTCTTATTTTCCCCTGGACGTAACACATATTATAAGTAAGATAGGAGGCACCTACGACACAAGTAATACCGAATTCAAAGGGTCAATTATATCAGATTTTAGAGAAACGCTCAGCGTTGACAGCGGATAATAATTATTAGGGGTCTCAGAGGTTTGACGAAAAGGGCTTAATCTACGGCGAATTTTCACGTGCTATCGATGGTGTTCATAGGCATCTTGGCCATGGGGGATAACTGGATAAATAATGAAAGGCATTTACTTACTTCGTTTAAGATCGATGACCTTACTCTCGTGAGTTCCCATATAAATTGCTGGTTGTAGTCTTTTATTTGGTGTATTCCATTATCCAAAAGTCCCGAGTTATGACCATATATCATTGTCCTACAGTTCGGAAGATCTTCCGAGAAGAAATCTTGAAGCCACATCCTACCTAAATCACCCTTCCCTCTCCAAGATCCAAATGCATGCCCCGCGAGCCCTGTTACCGCCACAATGCTAGGGTATATGTCAGCACGCATGCTAAGCTTATAAGCATAACCCGACCGAATAGGTGAAAATTTACTCTGCTGCAATCTTTGCTTCGTCCTCTATGCGGTAAAGCTGAGTAAGGCCGTAGAAATTCTTGTCGATGTTTATGTCCGAGCCATACATCGATCTCTGGCGGTCCTGTAAAGAACCAGAAACGACTTTCTCTAAATATTTCGGAGGGCATGGTTCGAATTGGACGATAGCTGTCTGGGTGCCATCCCCGTAACAAGAAGGAGTGATTGTCATGCGCTCTATTTTAACCTCTTCCCCCAACAGGAGTACATCTTTGATGTCGCTTGCGGTAGCCCAGAGTGGGATACCCGTGACGCGGAAAACGAGTTTGGGCATAGTTAGAGGATCTTGGAAACCGTGGTGCTCTAGCACGGATATGAAGAGAAAAGACGGTCAAAATAAGTGTCGATGTTTTTGAACACCCAGCTTAGGCAGTTATGCTCGTTATTATCACCAAGGCCCAGAGAACTAAGTGCGGTAGCACAAAGGCGAATTCGCAGTAAGATCCCAACGAAGCATACCTGAGGCCAAAATTTCCTCTTTAACCTATTATATTAGGCCACATATATATGGTAATTCGGACTGGATACCACAGCACACCATAGAGCCGAGGTTGATTCTGCTCAGATGGCTACATATTAACGACCCAGCTCGGGTGATGAAGTATGTAATCAAGCTTGGGGTTAGTACTACTACAGCGAGGGGTAATAAGTCATCAGGTGGAACGCCAACAAATAGCTAGGCACGATATCGAGTGATAAACCATGACGGAGAATGCGGCTTTCCTCCGTGCATACTTGTAGTTAGCACAGCTATGGGTACATGTAGATCTAAATACACCGACATTGGAATCATGAATTTAAATAAAAGTAGGTATGTATATAGACTTCTAGGAATATAAACCAAAACAGAAGTTTAGTAAGCCGTACTCTCTAACCCCCCCCCCATCCCTTTGCGTGGAAGTGTTTATACGACTCCTAGTAACTTTTGTATATTTTCTATTCCTCTTACAAAAAACGAACTATGTTCACTGAGCACAACCCACCTGGCGACTCTCAACTTTTGTTTTGACATTTCTAATTCGTTCCTCATACCATATCAAGATTATGACAAGGGGCCGCCTCCAAGCCGAGAAGGAAAGAAGAAAAAAAACAGAAGCACGAAAAAAAAGAACCCCGGTTTTACAGAGTAAAGAAAAATTGAGTAGGAAGGTAACTCCCTATGTAACCCTTGCCCCAACCCCAAACAATAGAAAAAAGCACTCATGAGAAAACACTCTCTAATCCTCGACTGGATCTAGGGAGGTTCCACTCCTGACAATCGTCGCCCATCCAATCAATCTCCAGTGCTTCTCAATTCTTCTGGAAAGCGCGATCTTTTCGCCATCCTGGGTACACGCTGGGGATGTGAGCTGGAGTTTGGCAACATCAGCCTTAACAGCAATGACTTTTGCTCCAGTAGCGGTTGAACCGATATTGACCATGAGGACTTCGTTCTTAGTAAGCTTGGCAACCTTGGCTTGCTTGCCGTCGGCAGTCTTGACACCGAGGAGACGGCGAAGCAAGAAGTAGTTAACCTCAAGATCGCAATAGATTGAAGGCAATCGTCCTTTGAGACCAAGAACGAAACCAACAAGACGGTCAGCACGGCAAAGGGTGGGGTCGACACGGGTTCCAACACCTGTTCACTGGGTTAGTAGTTATATAACCATGCATTTCGTAGGGATTATACCAATAAGACCGCCGGGGACAGCGAATTTCAAGTCGTTGTTCTCGGCAAAGAGCGAAACGATCCTAGAGAAAATGGGCTTGCACTTAATGCCCTCATCGGACCTAGTAACGATTCCAGGTCTGATTTCAATCTCGTCTCCCAATTTTAATACACCAGTCAAGATTGATCCACCGGCAACACCTCCCTTCAGGTCCTCAATCTCGGCACCAGGCTTGTTGACGTCAAAAGATCGAATAACAATCATGTGGGGAGTAGCGGTAAAGTCTCTGACAGGGACAGGAATCTTCGACACGAGGGCCTCGTTGATAGCATCGATGTTGTATTTCAGCTGGGCAGAAATAGGGATGATAGGGGAGCCATCTGCGACAGTTCCACGAATGAACTTCAGGATAGACTGGTAATGCTCCTCCGCAGAGGCCTCACGCATCAAGTCGACCTTGTTCTGAAGAATGATGATGTGGTTTAGCTTCATGATCTCAATCGCAGCCAAATGCTCTGATGTCTGAGGCTGAGGGCAAGACTCATTCCCGGCAATGAGGAGAAGAGCGGCGTCCATTACAGCAGCGCCAGACAACATAGTACTCATGAGAATGTCGTGCCCCGGGCAGTCAACGAAGCTAGTTTCAAAATCAGTCGGAGGTCCCAAGAAAGAAGAATAAGAAGAAAAAAGAGAGAAAAAAAGGCTTAAGGAGGGTAGGCTCACGAAACATGTCGTAGAAGTTCGTATTTTCCACCGCATCCTTCTCTCTCACAATCGGGGTCAACCTCCTTGTCACTTTTGAAACTCCTGTAATTACCAGGTCTAGGGCAATCTGCGTTATTACACTTGTATACTTTGGCATTGGCGTAACCAAGTTTGATGGTGATATTTCTCTCCAACTCGTTCTTAAATCGGACCGTCTGGACACCAGAGATGGCCTTTACAACGGTACTTTTCCCGTGAGCGACATGCCCGATGGTACCAATATTTATTGTTGCCTGCCGGGAAATGATTTCGGGAGACAATGGGGATAGAGTGGAAAGATCAAGAGTTGACGGGTCGGGTTGGGGGGGGAGTGGTGGTCTAGGCGCCACAATCTCTTGGATCTTCCCGGTGTTTTTTAGTGCTGACTTGAGGTCTTTGCTTGGGACCTCGTCAAGTTCAGAGTCCGATTGGGCATCTAGTCCAGGAGATCCAGCACCTGAGTCGTTCCCATCGTCGGGAAGATCGTTTCCAAGCTTGTCTGTATTGTCAAAGATGTCATTTCCTAGCTTGTCGCCATTCGTTTCCTCCATAATTGCGGGGTGTAGTGGGGTGGGTATTGGTGAGGGGTCGAGATAAGATGAAGAGGGTATAAGAGCTAGGTTTTGATGAAAAAAATCAAAGGATGTGATAGATAGAGGTACCTAAGTGATTAGGCTGGGTATGACAGTAGATTTTTGATATCAAGTCGAAGTTGAACCAACAGGTAGGCGGAAAGAAGAGAAAGAAAAAAGAAGACGAGGATGAATCACAATGTGATGACAAAGATCTATGCTGACTCAGTTAAAGAATGGAATTTAACCCTAACCCATTTACAAATGTCTAACTTAAACCCAACGTCAAGACTCGATACACATATCATAGAATCTCTTTGTTGACTCCTGTCATTGCCAAATACTTATATCAAGCTTATTGGCCATTCAAGGGAAAGCATGCAGTATTACTTAATGTGTAGTTCTACGGGGAATTGAATTTGAATCATGCATGTAGGTAAACCGACTTGGAGAGAAGCTTTTACACCGAACAGACTTTAATCATACTACCTATGACTGACGAAAATTCTTGTAACCTCTTACAGACGATGAGAGTCTTCACAGATATCTTGTACGTCACTCAGGTGACCAGGGTTAGGGCTGTGTAGCTCCCCACTTACCAGAAGCGTACTAGCGCTAGCACCCCTCGGCAAAAATTATGATTTACTTCACCTTGAATTTTTTTTTTTTTCTTTCTTGCAGCTGCACTGCATCGCGAAAAGAAATCAAGCAATTGCAACCCCCCCCCCCCTCTCTATAAAATAGCCACCTTTAAGTGCCCTCTCAGCACTTCTACGCATGGCCGGTTCTCTCGCTTCCGATTCCTCCAGAACTCTTTCCGCCGACAATACCAGAAAATCCACCATGAACGGAGGCGGCGGCGGTCCCTCCCCGTTGCTGCTGCAAGCACTCTCTGCGAGCCCGCACGAGTTTTTGCAGCCAGGCGTAAACCTACACAATGCTGCGCTCGTCATGGCAAAGCAGTACCTGGACCCGCTAGCGGCAGTTTTCGCGGGCAAGGAGAAGCAGAACCAGAGCGGAAAGAAGCAGGATGTATTGGAGAAGATTTATCTGGAAGGCTTTGACGTGGACCAGGTGTGGGAGCAGGTTAAAATTGTGGTGGATGCTGTTGAGAGTGGGGTAGGTGAGAGAAAAGCCATTGGCCCTGTTCATGACGAAGCGATTGTGAACGGAAAAAAGCGAAAAGCGACACACTTTGATGAAGAGGAGGAAAACAGTGATAGTTCGGCCGAGAGCGACGGCGGAGATTCATTAGAATATGAAGAAGTCCCCATTGAAGAATTGGACCAGGAAGTGCCCGATAGCGACAGTGACGACGAAGATGAAGGTGGTGTTCAATTCCGCGACGAATCCGACCAGATGGACATTGGGTCCGGCGCTGAGGAGATAGATGAGGGGGCGGAGGAAGATGAAGAGGCCGAAGAATACACAGAAGATGTTCACGGCCTAAATGACGGTTTCTTCTCCATCGACGACTTCAACCGCCAAACAGAATTACTTGAGCTCCAAGACATGCGTGGAGGACCAGAAAACTCGGACGACGAGGAAGAAGGCATCGACTATAACCAGGATCCTGCCACTCTCGAGGGCGGCGAGGATGAAGAAGATGCGCCCCTAAAGGAAAAAGCCCCCAAGGACGATTATGAAGAATCCGACGACGACCTCGATGGTGACGATCAAGAAAATGCCAATGATCTAATGTATGAAGACTTTTTTGTCCCTCCTCCCCGTAAAGCTTCAAATAGGAATCGTACGCCCCATGAGAAAAAGTCCTGGAAGCAAGCACCTGTCAAGAGATCCGCGGGCGGTGAAGAAGATGATTTTACAGCCATTGAGAACGACATGGACCGTGTCCGCCGTGACCTCTTTGACGATGAAGCGGAGGATGGTTCTGATGTCGATATGGCCGCTGACCCCTCCGACCCTCTCTCACGCCGGTCTTCCCACGAGAAGCGCCAGGCTGCCCTCATTGAGCAGATCCGAGCCCTTGAAACCGCAAACGTTGCGAAACGCGAATGGACTCTTTCCGGTGAAGCCCGTGCTAATAACCGGCCCCTCAATTCGCTCCTTGAAGAAGACCTTGAATTCGAACGGATCGGAAAGCCAGTACCTGTAATTACCCAGGAAGTGACGGAAGGCCTCGAGGACATGATCAAGCGTCGGATCCTTGCATCCGATTTCGACGAAGTGATTCGCCGTCGCCCGGATGATGTTTCTGGGAAGGTCCGCAGAGGTCGTATCGAGATTGATGATTCCAAGGCGACAGAGGGACTTGCGGAAATATACGAGAAGGAGCATCTTCGGGCCATCGACCCGGAAAATAACCCAACCGCCAAAGATGAGAAGCTATCAAAGGAGCATGCCGAAATCGAGGAGCTATTCGCGGACGTGAACAGAAAACTGGACTCCCTGACAAGCTGGCACTACACCCCTAAGCCGCCCAAGGCCTCGTTATCAATTGTTGCGGATGTCGCTGCAATCACAATGGAGGAAGCGCAGCCTACAGCTGCGGCCGGGGGCATGTTGGCCGCGAACATATCTATGCTTGCGCCCCAGGAGGTTTATGCGCCCCACAAAGGCAAAGCTATTCTTTCTGTTGGCGGCGGTTCTGGGCGTGAAATCGTTACTAAGGGTGGTGCAGCCATCTCGACAAGAGAGATGACGCGGGACGATAAGCAACGAAGACGCCGCAGGGAGAAGGAGAAGATTAGGAAGAAGAATGCTTCCGAGGGCAACAAGGGCGGCTCCAATGCAAAGGAGGGCAGCAAGAAGGATGTTATGGATAGCCTCAGGAAGGGCGGTGTTAAGGTGATTGGAAAGCAAGGCGAACAAAGAAATATCGACGGGGGGCTTGTGAAGGAAAAAGCGAGAGGGAATGGAAGCAGTGGATTGAAGCTGTAAAGTTCGCGCAGGCATATATGGGTCTTCTTAGGTTTCTTTCTAATTGACAATGATTTGCTTTTACTTTTTTCTTTTGTACATGTGGTTTGGAGTGCGGGTTTGTAATATAAGTTGTGTACTTTCTCTTTTATCTACTCGAGATACCCCCTCCCCCTCCCTATGCGTATTCGGCGGGGTTTTGAGGGTGACGATAATAAAAGGCGCGGAACAGATTTGGTTCAATTATCTGTTTAAACGGACTGTCTCTTTCTGAAGGTTGGCTAGTCCTTTTGGGTTTGAGGTACAATACACGCGGACGGATGGCCACATGGGCTGTGTGAGATTGCATGTGTACAAGAAGGCCAACAACCCCGGGTGGTAAAAGAGACCACTAGTCTCAGGGTTAGTGCGGGTGGTGGGCGTACATAGGAGTATGTAGAATCAGAATGTAGAATCAGAACTGCTTGATTCTGTCAGCGTCTGGCATTGTGATATAAACCACATGTACGGCAAGGCCAAACCCAGGTGTTTACGGGAAACAACACCTATTTCCCGAGAGCGTCCTAAGAGAACCACCGGGTCTGGCCAAGAGCGGCAGCCCCATCCAAGGATATACAAGTGTAATGGATGGGACGGCATGCGTGCAGTGCCTGGTATTCCCCATGCCGGTCCTACACAAATGTACTGAAAGATAGACCCTTAGCATCTGAACTCTAATTCATGGATCGGGCATACGTGGTCCATGAGCTCACTCGCGTCGAGCCGGGCCGCAGACTCGAGCCGCTCCGGCCTTTTACAACCTGAGAACGAAACCTTTGCAATTTGGCCCGGGGCCGTGAACCGGTTGTCAATGATCGAAAACACAAGATATTATCTAGCATACAATGATGACACCATGTCATATGCCGGCCAAGCTCCATAGAATAATAGCACAAAAGTTACTCATCAGTCATCTATCAATCCTTCCCCGACACAAGAAACCGGACAAAAAGAAATGACAATAAACAAAATCTTCGACCCCAATCACCTGGGTGCCCGGGATTCTTCGTTCTCATTCTCGCTCTCGCTCTCGCTCTCACTATTCCGCCTGGATTGCAGTTCCTCCTCTTCCGGCTCCTCGGTCCCGACGGCTTCATATCCTGCGCTCGCGGCAGACCCATCGTCTCGCATGCCGATCACCACGTTCCCGGCAACTAGTAGACTCGCTCCTAGCCACCATGTGCCCGGTAGGGACTCGGAGAAGACGAGCCAACCAAGTATGGCGGTGATCTATGTATATTAGCCTTTTGTATGCGGAACGAGGCGGAGAAGGCGTACCATGAAATTTGAGGAGGTGTTGACGATGCTGACTTTTGTGGCGGAGGAGCCTTTGGCTAGTGCGGCTGGAGATCAATGATTTGTCAGTACGTGTATACGTAGATGGCCAGAGTAAAAGGCTGTCCTGTTTTTCGGCAATGAATTATGCCTGAATAGATAGGAGCAATATTTGGCAGAGGTTGAACAAATGGTGCTCTAAAAAACTATCAACTGGTCTAGGTGCTATACTAACCGGTAAATAATCCCCACATCTACGAGTACAAAAAGTTAGACATAATCTATATATATAGTGTAAACTAAAAGAATTCAGACTCACGATAGCATTGAACAACAAATTCAGTCCAAAGAAAAGCTATAGAAAAGCCCAAGTCAATACCCTAATATATGTAACATGTGTAGCTCACAAGTATGTACTAGGAACTCAGAGAGCGCGTACCCCTCGAACAATGTACTCCACCACCTTCTCATCTTCCGGCAACGAAAACAGCCGCGCGATTGCAGCCGCAAATGAGGTCGTCAATGTCGTTGTAACAAGCTTTGCAAAGAGCCCATTGAGGCCAGCCGCGAGCCCGCTGCCGATGGCGAGGTAGATCCAGTTGGACGCCATAGTTTAACTGTTGGTTGTTGATATGAGGTTAAGGTAGGGTTTAGCGCGATTCCTAGCTACTAGTTCCGCCTAGCTAGATCGTCGTCGGCGCCAAGAACGTTGCCGGTTAAGGCCTGATTACTCCATCGCGTGTCTCAGATCAGACCAACCCCACAAACACACCCCACCAAAACACTCTCAACAGCAACAGCAGCTATGATTGAAGTCATTTGGTAGGCCTCTTTTGCCATTTTTTCTATGCTAATACTACTACTATCCATGCTAATGCCACGCCTAGCAACGATCGTCTCGGGAAGAAAATCCGTGTGAAATGCGACCCTGACGACACCATCGGCGACTTCAAGAAGCTTGTCGCGGCCCAGATCGGGACTGCTCCGGAGAAGGTAAGCAGGCACCTGGCAGGACGGCGGCGGCGGGCGTGAGTGCACGACGAGAGACTAAGAAGTCTGACCCCTTGGTTCCACGCAGATTATTCTTAAGAAGTGGTACTCGACGTTTAAGGACCATATCACGCTTGCCGACTACGAGATTGGAAACGGGTCCTCGCTGGAAATGTACGGCCTAGCTACAAGTCTTTTCTCCCTGGAACCGGTGCTGACGGATTATAGGTACTATGCATAAACGAACTCTGAGCGCTTCTTTGGGGGGGGGGGGGGGGGGTGCTTGAACTGGAAGGATAGTAGTAGTGTGTGGCGCATGGATTGGGGTTCAGGTTTTTTTCTTTCCTTCTTTTTCTTTTTGCGATAGCCGCATATGGTTATTCACTTCAGGCGTAATTACAAAAAATATACATTTCTTGCTTTCACTTTCTCACTTGGAATATCATCTGATCCTGTTATTTGCCCGGAGGTTCCCGTGGGCTGAAGGTTTGTAGGCACAGGCTTCTCTTCTGCAGGAACCTAGATTATATATAACACGTGCAAGAAACGCTGCCTGTAATACAGCAAGAGCTATTTTCCGGAACGCTATGCCTAACCTTCATGAACGCAAACCTCATGAGAGATTCCTTCAAAGCTCTACCTCAATAATCGATTGTAGTTGTTATTAAGAGTGGAGATTGGTTCTATGAGGTTTACATAGATACTAGTAAAAAAAAGCAAAGAATACTGGGCTTTGAGGCGGTCAATAATCCCAGGAGAATTACAAGACCGTTTCCGCGGAGGCCTTCTAGACCACCCACTTTCAACATAACGCCTCTAAATAAGCGTTTATCACCAGAAAGTCTGAACCACAGCCTGTCTTGTCAGACTCTCCACCCCTCCTCAAGTGGCAGCTCATCTCCACCTTCATCAAAACGATATTGACGTGGCATATTGGTTACAGTACACACAACATCCACATTCATAGCAAACATTGCCACATGCAACCACATAGTACAACCATTGTCACAGCCAGGATCATTAGCTCTTTCTCGATTCCAAATTTTACAAACTCGTCACCCTAGTGGTAGCACTGTAGGTATTAATATTTATAGATATCCAAGAAGTGCCTACCGCCTATAACCATCCCACGCCATAATATCGTAGCTCAGGTCTAGTTCTAGATATCATTGACCATAGCCTTTTTGCTTCATGCAAGTGCTTGAGTGGCAATTGCTAGGAAATTGAGAGGCCGGCTGATATTATAGATTACTACCTTCGCTACACACTCCACCGTGAGCGCAACCCACATTAGAACTTTTCCGCCAGCTGCGATTCATTACTTGATCGAGACATATAGTTAACGACAAGCCTGTTGACGACGAAATCGCCCCAATGGCTCTTGACGTGGCATATGTACCATGTCCGCGATCTAGGGCCGGAATAAAGTTCTCTCCCCGTTCTCCTTCTCGTCAATTACACTTTTTTCTCAGAGAGTAGGACCCGGGGCGGGGGGGAGGGGGGGGGGGGTAGTGGGTTAAGCACTAGAATCGCCAACCTTGGCCTGAGCTTCCTTAACCGTCATGGGTACGACAAGGCCGATTCCCAGAATTGCCATGCTTTCCAGGATATTGATAAATAATAATTGTATGATATGCCCAAATAGAGCGTGGGTGCCTCAAATCAGCATCCTCTAATATTAATAGAGGACTAGCTTCCCCTGTCTGTGTGAGCTCGGTAATACGTGCGCTCAAGGAAGAAAGAAAAGAAAAAAAGAAGAAGGAAAGAAGAAGAAGGAGTTGGGTGACACCGATAGGATACGTACCTAAGAAGTTGGTGGTAGATTCTCGCGGGTGCTCAGGTTTCACAAACCTTCGATAAGCAGGAGATTTATTTAGCCTCACAGGCTCGCGTGCAGGGAGGAAGGTATGCCCATGCAGATGCAAATGCAGGTACTCCACTCCACTCTGGGCTAGTAGCACTTATGGTCGGTACATGTGGGTACATGTACCCATAGCTGGCCATGAATGATATACCCCGCTCGTTTTAAACCGCCTGCTCGGAGGGGGGGTACCTAATGGTAAAGCATGTAGGTACGTGCTTGTACCTGTACTTGAGAAAGTCCATTTAGGCATAGCCAGCTACAGGGTCGTTGTGGGCAAGCGACTGAAATATTGGGCTTGTGGGGTCGATTTGGCATGAATCAAACAAAAACCATGGGTAATTGAAAACTTCCGTGGCCCACGTTTTTCAAAGTCAATTGAATCAATGATTTATCCAGGCTTCTGGATCCATGGAAACAAGGAATTTAGACTTTTTAGCGTGCACGTGCCATCGACTTCCGTGCATGTATGTGGTACATGAAGGTATTGTTAGATAAAGTACATGTAGGTACAGTCCCTACCCAGATGTCTTCGTGATTCCGGTTGCTCGGCGGCAACCTCAAAACCCCACGAATTTACCCACGAATGATATGAGATCAATGCCTGTTAGAGTTGCTGCAGTAATTGCAGCGGGCGGGTGGCAAACTAAATATTAAGATACATGTATTTAACTAATTCATTGAGTACCTATTGATTGTTGATCATTGAATGCCGAGGGTCGACGAGCGTTCGTTGCCATTGCGCGCCGTACCACCGGAATCACGAAGACATCTGGGTAGGGACTGTACATGTACAAGTACAAATATGCAAAAAGTGTAGATAGTTGGGCTGAGACATGTCTCACTCTCGCTTCCTCCGATCTTCTTGGCACTTTAACTATCTACATGTAGGTTTCCATATTTCAGAATATTTATGCCTAGATATTTTAGGCGTAATATATAGAAGAAGAGTCACTACTCCTACGAGTAATCTACATGTAAGTACATGTACGGGCCCAGTGTAATCCCTGTATATACTTCGATCTTCTTCCACCACAGCTGCATGAGATACAAACTTTAGACTCGCGCCGGCGCCGCTATGTAGTCAATGACAAAATCACTTGCAATTCCAGATCATACGATACTGCTAACATACGCCTATTGCGCTGTTCATGGCCGAAAGCTCAAGAACTCGATCTATACTATATACGATCGCGCTTATCAGTGACCAATTTCAATACGTTGTCGGTAGGTTTACACAGTATACGGAGAGCCGCATTATTGTAGTCCAGTGAAGTTTGCCTAGAGACTCTGATTGCTAGATATTGAAGCTCAAAGTGGCGTTTATAATTACCTACATGCTGTACGCGTGTTTATAAAAAAGCTATACATGTGGTAATGGGCGCGATATCTTAGTTCAAGTATCTCTGTAGTACTAGATGTATGCGCCGGGTTAATATAACCACTTCTACTACCAACAATGTCTTTCGGGAACTTACATACTTTATTCTTTATGCAAAGTCCTTTGATTTGGGTTCGGAAATGTTATAATTATTTAGTCATAATTGAATGCCGCACGGGTCTAACCCACCCAAACATCTGTTTCCCTAGGTTTACGGTCCCCAGCAATTGAATCCAATTCCAAACGATATATTCCATACCCATAGGGACTGCATGTATCTTGACAATGTAAGAAGTTCGCCAGTTCTCCAGCTACAGGGAGCCGGCGACCGGACCCATACCATAGGCTGAATGGTTGTACAAGATGGGCTCGTGCTGTTGTGTTACGCGCACAGAGGAATTATATGCCTAAAAAACTCTCGGCGCAAATAGCCTATAAGTATATGTATGTATTAGGTTTATGGCCTTATCTGTGCCTCTGAGGATGGGAAGGTATAGGCAGGGTACTTGCCCCATATTCCTCTGGGATGGGACTTATACCATGTGAATGCACATTCCTCCAATCGAGAAATATTGAACGATCGTTGTACAGAAGCCGCAGCACATGGATGGTTATTTAGATTGCTTTCTGTTTTCGTCATGATATGTATGTCCATGTATATGCTGGAAAAGGGCTGAGGCTAGTTACTAGTATCGTGGCTTTTTTTTTCCAGCTTCTTTTGATTTGGAATCATCATTCGTTATACTTGTTGAATAAAAGTGAAGAGGGGATCCGGAAATGGTGGGCCAATTAGTATAAATACAGACAGCAATCCCCCTAGTTCGATCACTCCTCAGTACTCACGACAAAACATCACATCAACACATATCTCTAGAGCTTCAATTCTAGCAATGTACTTCAAGACTCTTACTTCATCCGTTGTCCTCCTTTTGTTCTCTTCTGCCATCAATTGCAGCCCTCTGCTCGAGGAGAGGACCGATGGTACCGGATGCAACGCAGATAATTGTCTTCGAGCACTCCGCAGGTTTAGTGTGGAAGCCATCCCCTTCTGCAGTGCTTATATCTCGGTGCCCGTCATTACTACTGTTGTAGCTACTACTACTCCTGTCACGTAAGCCAATCTCACTTTCCCAAAGTTGGGAACTTAATAAAATACTTACACAAAAGCCCACACAGAGCTGTCACCAGCTATGCTACTATAACCTCCCCGGTGGTGAACAAGCGTGCTACAGCTACCTTTGTTGCCCGTGAGGAAGTTGAAATAGCGGCGGAGAGTGTGGTATTTGCACTGGAGGAAGAAGCAGGTGTTATCGAGCGCCGCGAAGTCGCGATTCCATCCTTCGTGTCTGAGTACCCTGCGTCTCGTATTTCGAGCGCTTGCTCTTGTATGCCGATTGAGACGGCCACTACATCTGTCACCTCCACCGCACCTACTGCAGTATGCGTCCTCTGTATCATCGGAAAGTCACATATGCATATACTGACTTATATATAGACTGCTACTAGCACAGCCACCGTGACTGTGGACCCCCGCAGCAAATGCGAGATCGCCTATGCAACCTCTGGGAACGGGTCAGGGAACCATATCGAGGTCATAAAGGCTTACGGCCATTTGGATTGCTGTCAAAAATGCCAGAAGAAGTTAAATTGTGTGGCTAGTGCGTATCTGGACAACTTTGCAATTTGTCAGCACTTGGTCAACGTGAAGACGGTGCCATATGAAACAACTACCGATATGTGTCCGTTGGGCTTGGAGAATTATAGTTTTGGGAAGCCAAATTCGAAGGGAATTGTGTACCCTGGTCCTTGTGGATTCTAGGTTCGGTCAGTAGTCAATGCTTGGGCTTGCATTATGGGGGATGTGTCAGCTTAGGTTGTGTTGTTTTGACGAGGCACATGTATTGTGGGCAGCAGTTTACCTGTAGTAGGCTTGATCCCGTTTATAGTTGAGATGGCAGTGAAATTTGATTCAGTTGACTCTTATTCTGGTTTACACTATCTTAGTCCGTTTTTAGACCCGTTCGGGTAATAATGGCTGACTATACCAAAGTAAGAGATGATCTCTGAAATTTCGAGTGATAACCTGTGGTCGAGCGGTTTGGGTAACCAATTCGTAGATCATAATCACATAACAGTACCGTGACACTGCATTCACGAATTACGTCAGCCTACCTGCAATGTGCGTGTAAGTAGGTACATGTACCGGGCGGTACTGTAAATAATTTACTTGTGCTGGGTACATGTATATTGTGGACATTTGTCTAGTAGATTAATTAAACATGTTGAGCACATGAAACTCTAGTAATCTCTCGGTATCAGGACGAACCCACCCAGCTACACGTGCCATAGAACGTGCAACATCACCAGTTTCCTTGGATGACATTGATCGCGACTTAATTTGTTTCTCGAGTAGAACGTTAAGGCATTGGATTCTCACAAATTCAATCATAAACCATGAAAAGAATGCTGTCACGCGACTCTTGTCACGCCACTACAAATCCTCTAGTCTGGGAGTACCCTTGTTTAAAATTGTTCCTAGTTATCGTTCAAAATGTCGCAACCAGACTCTTACTAATCTGGACTGACAGCAGGCAATAGGGAATTTACGGGATGATCAAACAATAACCCGAATAGATAAGTACATCCATACGACATATGCACCTCCAATATTTACCTCCCCCTTTTCCCCCGGCAAGTCCCGAATCCCGATATCTAGGAGACTTGCCATAGCAACGACCCAACGATTGGTCGTGTGAGGTGTTACCTTAGACAGTGTTAACTTACATACATTCCTTCATAGGAGCTATCAGTGAATAAAATGCCGATTGAGCTTCCAAACCCATCTCCTTTTCGCTTTTCAGCTTTCCCATTCATACTTTACACAATTTTTTAAGTATAACTACAGTCCAAATAATAGAATAGGTATGAATGCAGTCAACGAGCCCTCTTTTCAGATCCTCTACTTCCAAATCCTTTTCACTAGTTAGATCTCAAGAGCTTTAGCTAACTTATCATAGCAACACCTATCTAGTTAGATCCCTATTCCAAGCACCAATCGCGAACTACCCTGACAATGCCGCTCCTCGATCTTCCTAATGAGCTTATACAATCCCTCTCCTCCGAACTTAACTCTAAAGACTTGTCCCATCTGATACTCGCCTGCCACGATCTTCACTCAATTCTCACACCACTCCTCCATCGCCTCGCCCACGAAAAGCGAGGATACGAGCTCGATGCCCTCCAATGGGCAGCCTCCAAGGGTCATGAGCCACTAGTCCGGCTCCTCATCTCTCACGGCAGCGACATCAACGTTGGTTGTGGTCAACGCTATGGTACTGCGCTCCACATAGCCGCGCGTAACAACGCTGAAAACATCAGTGAATTGCTTGTTAAGCTTGGCGCTGATGTTGGAGTAAAATGCAACAGCGGGAGAACTCCACTGCATTGGGCGGCATACAGTGGGAGCACAAGAGTATGTGAACTGCTGCTTGAGAGGGGTGCAGATCTCTCCTGTGTGGACATCACCGGCGCGTCAGCACTCTCGGATGCTGTATCACAGGGACAAGACGATGTTGTTAGACTTTTATTAGAGAAGGGTGCAGACATTACTGCAGCAACAGCCGGGCAGAATATCGGTGGTATGAGTGCACTTCACCAGGCTGCTTACTATGGGCATGAAGCTGTAATAAAAACGCTGATGTCGCGTGGTACGAACGTTCACATTGAAAATGCACTTGGCGCGAGGCCGCTCCACTGTGCAGCTAGTAACTGCGCAGTTGGGGTTGCGGAGATGCTGCTTGATAGCGGCGTGGATATAAATTCAGAGACATTGGTGGGCTATACACCGCTTCACCTGGCGGCGGAGAGCGGTGATGTAAAAATGATCACGTTACTGGTCAATCGAGGGGCAAAGATCGATGCAAGAGAGCGTACTGGAAAGACCCCACTACATTTAGCAGCGGGGAATTGGCGCCCTGATGCAGTGAGGATGCTTTTGAGAAGAGGGGCCGACTATTTGGCCCGGGATGTGCATAAACAAACAGCATTGGATGTTGCAAAGGGAGCGGATATGATTGATGATAATCGCCTTGCGGTGGACATGTTGAGAAGTAAGATGGTGCGATGAGAGCTCGTTCTTATTGGGATACGAGGGAATTGCGGGGTTATTTAGATATGAATTAGATTTCTGGGATTGGGATTTCATTTTTCCTACTATCGTAATAGATTATTCATTGTAATACTTCATGAGTACTTGTATATATACATGTAGTTAATTATCCCCACTCATCGGTTTTTTTTTAGTAAAGTTCATAGTTATGTTATGAATCTTCACAATCAACTCATAACTATAATCTTACGGATTCGCTGTCTAGTTGACATGATCTCAAAAAGCATCGAGATTGAGATGCATCGAAGTGATCAATGGTATCGAATAAGGACATGTACAGCCACTCAGAGAGAGTGTTCGTGATTAGTTTTAATGCCAGCGCGCAGTGCTAGTGTGGCGCATCCGTAATGTTGATATTGTTAATTAATGCTGAGATTCGAAAAAACGAAAAATACGTTTTATAGTTCGTGACTACATATAAAAGAAGATACATGTAGGTCTTTGGTCTTATTCATCATTTATTCTCGGCGCCATTGGTCACTGGGGATGTCTTCTCTTGGTGGTTTTGACCTCTATTTGACAAAGCAATTGCCACGAAGAACCCAAACATCTAAACCCTAACACTGACTGTTTCTGAGTATAGTACCTGCTCTCATTTTGAATGCGCATATAACCGGCCATAAACATAGTATATATCGAACAGCCCACACCTAACTCAGTGAATAGTCAACAGTCGGGTACATACTAGTACGGAGGCCGGAGAAAAAATAAAGGGGTACGGAAAATGAAGAGCCAAATTTCGCTAGTTGTTAGACTAACTACATTATGCATGTATAAAACAATATCACACTTCAGTACTACATGTATTTACTTTATTTCGGTATAGATCTAACGGCACCAATATGTATCCCGATGCTGACTATGTACCAGAAATATTGAGTACATCTAATGGGTACAGTACGAAAGAATGGGGTGAAACCAGCGCCGCGTGCCGCACGGCCACGAGATTTGGTGAAAAATATTTAATTAAACCAGCATTACCAAAAGAATATCGTAGTAATGCCGTATTCTAGCTGCATTATAGCTATAGTACTCTTGGCGGTGTACCAATAAAGTGTAGTATTAGAGCGATTTGGCCAAGGACTTCTAAGTCTAAATATTTAGTTCTTGGTCATAGATTTTGGTGTGAAAATCCCGCCAAGAACTTGGGATTGGCCAAACCGCTCTATTGGCTTGGCAAGTTGAAGTGTGAAACTGGACCGAGTGATCCCATATGACGCATTACCATCCTCTATAGCAATATTGCTGGAACACGGTTCCGATCAAAGAAAGCTGAGTAATCAGTAAGAAGCCGTTTTGATATTCTTTATTTTCTTTATTTATTTTATTGCTTTTTGTCAAGTGACTTCCCTTGTATGGAATGCAAGAGTCTATTTATTTCTATAAAAGTATATGATAGATCCTCTAGATAATATATCATACATCATCACTCGCTTTAATCATCGTATCATTACTCTCAACGGCGTACCCCCTCTGTCAAATATCACACTCCCCAGAACTTCAATAACATCACAAATGACGCGTACGATAAGCAAGAAAGAAAGAAAAGTACATGTAACTACATGTATACAATGAAAACAGTTGACGCATCAACACCACCTGGTACTTAGCCAGCATTTCCACTTCCCTCTAACTCCCCTATCACTCATTCAATATTAGTTCTCTCACCCTGGTTAGCTCGTTCCAACCCCCGTAATCTCAATCTTCGGCTTAACCAATTTAACACCATCATCTCCACTCCGCCAATTCCGTCAATTCAATAAGACGACTCCATCGAAAAAGTTCTTCCGCTATCTCATCTTTACACAAAGCACTTCCTACGTTCGTCATACTACCCTAGCTTATTTTTCCCCTTCCTACCCATCATTTGAACCCATCTGCAATCATCCTTCACCCACCAGCATCCATCAATACTCACCCGTGGATCATCTCTTTACCGGCCTCTCACGCTCGCGGCGGTATTCTTCAACTTCACTTAAACACATTCATATCCTCGTTTTAAGAATCCTTCACCTTAATATGAATCAAGAAGCGCCTCGAGAGGATCATCCCTCCTCCCCCAACACCACCCCCGCGAATGGGGTCTCTTATCCTCAAGGATGTTACGAGCCTCACGAAAGAGTCCTCCAGAAAAGCTTTTTGGAGGAGCTTGCGCTTGGTATTGCTACCAAGGACATCAGGCGCATCAGATTTGCGTTGGACAACAAACTCGACGGGTCTTTCAACTGCAAGATTTACGCAGATGATAACCCTACCTCCGTCTGGGCTGTCGGGGTCAACGACCCGAGCAATGCTTATCTAACAAATATGTCTGGCTGGATTCATGAGAACTGCGAGAAAATAATCTTTCATACCTATGGCCTCAAAATTCCCACCTTAAATTTATTATTAAAACTCTGGTCGCCCCATATCGCCAAGCACTTCCAAAGAGCAATCGACTTATCATCCTACTCGCTTCTGAACGGCAAGGACGAAGAGGGGATTACTCCACTAATTAAAGCTGCTCAATGTTCTATCGTCGATGCAGTGAAGTTGTTACTCAGATTCGGGGCCGATCCAAACCAGAGGTGCAACAAAGGCTATACCGCCCTGGAACATTCCCGCTACGCATCGAAAACAATTGAGCGACGAGAAACCGAAAAATTGAAGGCCTCGCACAGTGTTATAAATCTTTTATTGGACAGCAATATTGAAATGGGATATCGTGATCATAAAGGCCGCTCATTATTTCACTTAGCCGTGAAACATGGACATTCATCATTGATCGGCTTTTTAGCTGAGAACCAGATGGAAAGTATGGACTGTCCGGACAATGGTGATCAAACGCCATTGGAACTTTCTGTTAGGCTTGGTGATCTTGATTCGGTTTGTAGCTTGATCGACTCTGGCGCCGAAACGAAAATCAGAGAGCATCTTAATGATGATGTATACAACCATTCAGAGTACTTTGCTCTATTTAAAAATGTGGTTGAACGATTGGAGCATAAAGGGCCATCGGCAATTTACAAAATACTCCACACTGAATGCACCCGGTACCATTTTATGTTGTCACAAGGGAGCCTAAAGACGGCTCTAGGGTCCCAGCCAGCTTACAAAAATCCAGCAAGTACTCAAAATCGCAGTCCCAGGTCGATACCTCCATCCAGAGTCGAACGAAAGCAACACCATATCTCTCGATCATTATCTATACCTGGAGTCAACCAGAACCAGGACCATGATCCTCAATCGATATCTGGCATTGATCAGAACCAGGACCTTCAGCCCCAGCCGGTACCTACACCTAGCATCTACCAGAGCCAGGACATTCACTTCCAACTGGGTTTAGAGAGTACATTTCAGAGGAATGTCCAAACCTTCCAGCAAAAGAGCCTTGCTAGTACTCCCATCGACATTCGCTACTATCTCAAGACAACTTTGGACGCCAATACTCAGGAAGATCTCGAAAATTTGGCCGCGAGGAGCGTTTGTTTCTGCTCAGACTCGAGTACAAGGATAGGGTTTTTTCATTCTGTGACTATGTTTTTCTGTCCATGGGATCCCGAGGGTCGCAAAAGGTCTTATGAACGTCTTGAAACCATATTTCATGACTACTACCTGGACTGTCAAGATTACACTATCCATGGGCCCTCGTCATGTCCTCAGAGTAGTTTTTATACACCTCCGCTTGGATACATAGATGATGAACTCATCCGACGCCAAGGTATCTTGAGGAAAGGTATGCTCCCCAGAGACCAGGAGGATCTCGAGATAATCATTGCAAATTCTTGTGATCACTATGATTCTATATCAAGGCAAGAGTACTTTGAATCTGCAGCATTGTTTTTCCACCCGTGGGTATATCAGAAACAAGAGAACTGCAGAGAAAGGCTGGAACAGTTATTTCAATTTACCAAAAACTCCCATCATCATGACTCACATGCCTCTGCCCTCCAAACCTCCTACGACAGTGTTCCACATGTTCGAGACGAAGATTATGAGCCGCAGCTGGATACACGCCCTGACGAATATCAGCCTTCAAACATTACCATCAATGACCACAAAAGCGAGAACGATGGAAGCGAAAGAAAGATTCAACAAGAGCTCAATTCAGGAACCCAGACAGAAGAGCAAGACTACGAATCTCAGGGCGGACTTGAAGTTAAATGGTATGTCCCTCCCAAAAAGGATCGGTTTTTTTTTTTTTTTGCTAATTGTTGGGTCTCGCAGCGAGGAGACAGTCACGGAGCGGAGAAGAAGCGGTCAGGGCGGTGATTGCTCTGATCGAAGTGATAATCATGAACAGGGTCAACTATCTAACAACGGTAATCAAAAACTTCAGTCAAAAAGATGTCATTCAAGGGAGGACAAGGGGAAAAAGGCGGATAAACGCCAAAGAAAACGTCATTCGGGGAAGGACAAGGAGACAAAAGCGAATAGACGCCAGAAAAGACGTCATTCGGAGGAGGATAAGCAAGTAAAGGTGGAACACGAACAGGAGCGCAACGATGCAAAGAGGGTTGAGAGCTGGAGTGATAGGGCCTGTGACCAAGGTGGTAATACGCAAGATCTTTCTAGAAAGCGTAAAGGGAGAGGTGAGGTTGAAGAAAAGCAGAGCGTTTCTACTAAACGCTCCAAGAACTACATGTAGCTCCAAACCGATAAAATAACCTTTGTATTTCTTACCTCATATATTTAGTTCAATAAAGATGATATATAGTTGATATATTATTAACACTGTATTGATTGTGCTTGAATCATGATAGAGTACTAGGATTAGGATGGTGGCTTAAAATATAGTAACTGGTTTCTTATACGATTCAACAGTAAATATTGTTAACACGGGATTTGTTAGTGGACCAAATTCTGATATAGCCGTTCGGCCTGTATCGAGGGCTATAGACTGGCTGTCCCGGACTTTGGAATTAATTTGCATAAAGATAGACCTGGGGAAGTGATTCAACGCCTATATAGTTCTATCATTATTATTAGTTTGTCTATTCATCCTTTCCCTTATCAATTATCATACTTCGTACCATAGACACTTCACGCCCACCTGGGACGGGAAGTTCGAAATCCACGAAAAGGTACACGCAATAAACAGTACTCTGATAATCCACGGACTAGAGATCATTTCAATGTTCTAGGATTATAGGTAATTTATAAACTATCGAATCAAGATTTGTTGTTGGCTTTTTAGTACTTTATGATTTTTTTGTTTTGTTTAACTCATTACATGTAATTACATTAGTACATGTACATACATGTACCTCTTTATGGTTAGCCAATATGGTGTGTAATCAAGTTGGCACAGTACCAAAAAGGGGAGCTACTACGTACTCGCATATGGGGGAAAGAACCAAAAATGCATTATCTGATTATCACACCGTAGCCATACCGTGGTTTTGCGGTATCTTGCTAGGTGCGGTGGATCTACCCGCTTTTTTGGTACTGTAATACTAATGCTATGCATAATAAAATCTCAGACGATACCACTCTAGAGAACCACAAAACTTAAATCTCTTGTCTTGTTCCTCTTATTGTCGTAATTAATGAGTTAAACAAAAAAAATCCCCTTATTGTCGTGGTGTAAAGCGATGTTGAAGTCGCACTCCCATACAAATGTTCGTTGCGACGCAAATTTCCGGTCGTATTTGACGACCCGCTATACTTATATTCCTATTAGACGTGCTTGGTTCGAAATGCGCAGTGACATGGGGCTATAAAAAGTCTTAATGATATGACACTGACTTGATACCTCCTCCCGTTTTCCAATAGACGAGAGTGGCTCAAACTTCTAAGTTGTTTTTGTTTAATTCATTAATTTTCATTACAGAGGATTTAAACTGGTGTCATGTATCAGATACATGTAGTGATGATTGTGGCCGGGTAGTAATATCTTCGAATGTGGGATTATTTATATATTAAGAATAATTGCTTTTCGAAGACAACTATCTGATCCATGGCAGTTTATTGTAATCTATAGAAGATATAAGTACCTACAGAGAAAGATTGCCCTAACAGGCTCTAGAAAATAACGCGCTGTTTATATCCGTATTACGTCCTTTCCCCTCATCTCAGGTCTCTCAGTCTCCCATTCATCTCTCAATACCGCAAATAACGCATCCGTAACAATGACCGTGACAGCAAGACTCCACACGAGTGTAATAGCGTAGAAAAAGTTCGCGTTACCTGAGCCTGCATATATCCACAAATAGTAGAATGCCGGCCCAAGAAGAGTGGCATAGAGTAGGGTCGAGGTTGCGAAGAAGGCGTATCGCATTACTATTATTGTGTCAGTAGGCTGGAAGGAGATTGGGGAGGGAAGCGTGAAAGGGAAACGTACAAGGGAAGATATGACGGTAAAGAGCGAGGAGAGATAGATAAAGCGTTGTGTCACCGATCGACGGGTACGATTTGAAGATGCTAAAAATCCCGAGAAGGGTTGTGATTACGAAAAGAGGTTGTTTCCTATAATAAATTGATTAGGACATTCTGTTAAGATACGGAATGAATCAAGAGAAAGATGAGTAATTACCGGAGGCGTATACATAGACCGCCTACATAAACTGCTAGGTGTAGCTGAAACACACATAAAAAGAAGTTACGGAAGCTGTCGAACATTTCAATAAAGAAATACCACCACAGACCCACGTTCGGTGTCAGGTCTGGTAGTAGGAGGTGTACCCCATAAGTTGATGCTAAAAACTCCCAACTGCCACCAGTGATTAGATAGCTTAGCCCTAGTAGCCCTGCCGCAGCAGCTATGAACACTGCCGTCATTTTAGCTGCATAAACGCCCAAACCTCCCTTAGGCACCTTAAGCCCATCGTAGCTCAGCAGTATCATCGGCGGAAGCAGAAGAATTGGGTAGAGCGATAGATATGCGCTCATAGCTAAGGCTAATACAGCAGCAGCGCCATGACCCTGGACGGCTTTTGAGATAGCTGTAAGAATGACCGTGTTCGTGAAAACGATAGTTGGTCGAGCTAGACAGGTTGCGACAGTAAAGGGGTTGAAGAGGAAAGCAGCAGCGACGGCCCACGGAGGGAATTGGGCATCCTTGCGATTTGACGTTGCGACAGAGATGCCGGAGGTAGAAATATTAATGAGAGCATATGCTGAGAAGACATCTAGTAGTATATAAATGAGGTTTGTAGCTGTCGCGGAGGATGGGAGAGTAGTAAAGAACGCGAGCAGTAGCGGAGCCTAATTGTGAGTCAGTTACGTAGAGGCGATTACAACGCGCAAGGAGTAAGTACTTGATGGAAAACTCCGCCATCATATGGCGACACTCCATGGGTGTAGAGAAACAGGCCCTCCTGCAGTCGTTTGAAGTTTGTAACGGGTGTTGAGATCTCGACACGGTTGGTTAGTAGGTCTGGCAGTGATGGAAAGGCCGCGAACAGAACCAGCCTGAGAGCGACGGCGACAATAACGACTACGAGACTCCGCCGGCCCATAGTTTGAGTTAAAAGGAGTTGAAGATAACAGGGTGAGAACCTT
The DNA here is from genome assembly GCA_024713705.1 of Morchella sp. 2018-W38C. Taxonomy (NCBI): domain Eukaryota; kingdom Fungi; phylum Ascomycota; class Pezizomycetes; order Pezizales; family Morchellaceae; genus Morchella; species Morchella sp. 2018-W38C. Next base: position 1,359,639 of record JAMJEX010000014.1, read on the forward strand.
AAAGGACAGATCTAGAAATCAAGAATGAAATTGTGAGCCTCAAGTTTGGATCTGTATATTAGTCAGCGAGACTGACCGGTGAAACCCACATTGCCAAGCAGGACCTGGACAGTGATGGCTATTGGTGAAACGTTACCTAAAGTGTGTAGGTACATACATACTCAAGCAATATCAAAATCTACCAGCGCTCCCGGGATCTATAAACTACAGTCAACTTTGGAGCAACGGCGAACCTGGGACAACGACTTTCAGTCAAACAAGTGGTTGCATACCAGCCTGAGCGCCACTGTCTTGACTGGCAAAGACCCCTGTGAATCGTCGTTCAACCGGCTTCGTCGTTGTCCCCAAGACGACTGTAGCTGGATTATAACCACCCCTTCGTCTGTCGATGCTGCCCACCCTATAATTGAGAAATTAAATTTGTAGAGAGATCTGTTATTTGACAAGGGAGATAACGAGATCTGTTAGTAAGGCCACACCAGATTTCCTTTTTCTTCGGTGGGCAGCATTTTCTGACAGACGAAGGGATAATTAAGATACTTTTTATATTGGTATACACGCATGAATTTGATTATAATAGTTTCGGTATACATGTATGCATAACTAAGAATCAACCTCTCTTTCGGATATCCTGGCTTGCAATGCCCGATTAAAAGTGCGGTGGTCATGAACTCTATCCAGGGTGAACCTTTTTTGATTATGCTCACCACTACATGCATGTAACTCAAGATACTCCTAACTTAGTTCTAGCACACGCACATTAACCACTTAGGGTCGAAATGCCATATCCGCTGTACGTAGCTAGTAGCATCTTTGTTGAGCCTATAGGCCTAACCATAGAAAGAACACTGAATTGATACTACCTATTGGTGGAGCCAGGACGGGCGCAGATTATTTTTGCTATTCTTAAGTCCGGTGAATGTTATACGTTAATGTCGAGGTACCGGTATAGACACGGGTAGGAATTCTTATGAGCAAGATGAAGCCGGGGGATCTGTGAATCACTAATATATTCAAACATACAAACTCTTTCTATTTGAAGGAACTAATGTATATACCTTTACCTACACGTACCCCGTGGTTTGATTTTAGTTACAATTTGTCTACAAGCTAAAGCTTATTTGAGCTTTTGCGAAAAGACTTGATTGGTGGAGTCTTTTCGTAAAGGCTCAATTTGTACCTCCCTAAAACGTTAGATCTAGATCGATTCGAGGATATAATATTCAGGTGAAACATGTATATTAAATAATACGTACATAGTTATTAGCTTGTGAGTAAAGTCAAGAAATTCGAATGTGCATAAATTGCACCCAGATCCAAATGGCAGGCTACGGTTACATGAGATTTAAATATCTCAAGCGATTAAGTGGTCTCAGAGACAATGCACCGCGGTTGGGTTACGGAAAGTATGTATTTTTTTGTGGAACAAATAACGTCACGTGCCCAGAAATGAATGTGATCTTGAGGAGGTAGAGCTGCTCAATCCTACTCAACCCCGTGCGAGATTTTCGTGCTTTAATTTTAATCCCTGAGATCTCCCTTAAGAAACATTAAATTTGGAATTCAATTCTCGCGATGCCCATCCGCATGCAGTCCGCCCGTCGTATCTGGGCAGGGTCTTTTTTTTACGCCAAGAACATGCAAGCCCCACCTACGGGCCCCTCCAAACTTCCCGCAAGGATTTGCACCACCAAACAATTCAGCACCAGCCAAAACACCCGCAGCTCATATTCCTCGATTATCGCCAAAATGAGTGACAAAAACCCTGGCTTTGTCGAACCCACCGACCTTCCCCCGGCCACATGCAAGGTCGTCACCGCCGCGACTGTCGCGGAGAAACTCCTCCAGGAGGTGAAGAGCTCGCTGCAGAAGTTTGATAGGGTGCCATTGTTGGTGGGATTTTTGGCAAATAATGACCCGGCTGCGAGGATGTATGCGAATTGGACTGAGAAGACTTGTACACAAAAGTTAGTAGCTCCTGCTATGTTTCGCGCATTTAGAATGGGAGAGAATGTTAATCTTGTTGTGCTGTACAGTGGGTTCAAATTTGAGCTGCGCGAGGTGGACAAGGAGGATCTGGAGGACAATATTCTTGCAGCAAACGTGGACGACAATGTTGATGGTATCATTGTCTACTTCCCCGTGTTTGGCAATCGCCAGGTGAACTCCGGCACATCCTCATATCGCAATCCCAAATCTAATATTCTTGCAAGGATCAATACCTCCAGCAGGTGACTGCCATGAATAAAGATGTTGAGGGCCTTTCCCACAAATACCTATTCAACATGTACCAAAACATCCGCTTCCTAGACGCTGCGCAAACGCAAAAGTCCATCCTTCCGTGCACACCACTCGCGGTCATCAAGATCCTTGAGCACATTAGAGTCTACAACTCTATACTTCCATATGGAAACCGCTTGTTCGGAAAGACAATCACTGTCGTAAACCGCTCCGAGATCGTCGGCCGGCCTTTGGCAGCGCTGTTAGCAAACGATGGCGCGAGCGTGTATAGTGTTGATATCACAGGGATTGAACACTTCACGAGAGGAGAGGGAATCAGGAAGAGGCAGCACCAGGTGCATAGTACTGAGCTAAAGCTCGAGGATGTGGTCCCCAGAAGTGATGTGGTGATCACGGGTGTGCCGAGCAAGGACTACAAGTTCCCAACTCATTTGCTGAAAGAGTGAGCCCCTCCTCGTCAGGAAAGCCGCCATGACTCCTGGATTGCGCTAATATTATATTATTTGATAGAGGAGCTATTTGCATCAACTTCTCGTCTGAGAAGAACTTTGACCCAAGTGTTAAGGAGAAGGCGTCAATCTACGTCCCTGCCATTGGAAAGGTCACAATCACTGTGCTTCTCAGGAATATCCTTGTAAGTCAGCTTTGGTATTCTATCAAGACAGTAATACTAATATACACCTTCACAGAGACTGGCGGAAAACCGCCGTGGTACCAAGCAGGTTGAGGAAGGAAAGTCCGCGTGAGGTGTTTAAAAGTTGGGAATTCGGTTTTTATTTTCTTTCGTGGGAGTTGCTGTGCTAAGGATTTATGGTATTTTCATTATAGAGTAAGAGAAGGGTCTAGAACGTACATTGCATTACATGATATCACATTGTTTCTCAGTTTCCTTTTTTGACGTCTTTTTTTCTGACTTCATTTTGCTTCGTTTTATTGGCATGGGTCATGGTGTGTCACTCGCTTCTTTCCACATAGATGTAACCATAAAACCAGAAAGTTTGGTGATAAGATCTGTGTGACATCTCGCTAATAACGGGCGCTAGTGATATTAAAGCACTAAGACCTGGCATTAAATCCTTAAAGAAAATCCACGGAGCCCTTTTATGAGGGGATTGAATTAGTGGACTGGGAGCCGTCGCAGTAGTACTTATATGTACTCAACAGTCCGATACGAACTTCCTTCCCATGTATTACTACCATAAAATAAACGCCTGCGTTTATGCTACAAGGACACATGGCCGCTCTACAAGGTTCAAATGAAGAAAGCCCTAGGCAGCTAGCAAACGCGGGCATAATGAGATTATAGCCCCAACCCCCCTATATTTGTGGCTTTAAAGCTCAGGATAAGGACTGGGCCGGACGTATAATAGCCAGCCGGCACCCGGGTAATTAAGAGGCCAACTCTCGTTATAGTGTCCCGGGCGTGCGGCCGGCGTCACCCTCCTAGAATATACTCTTCTAACTAAGTGATGATTTATCGGACCCCTCTTAGGCCTGGCCTGCTCCTCAAAAGGCCTCGAGAATCTGCGATTTATTTCCTTTAAAAATATCATTTGGATACTAATTGTATTACAAAAATTTATGTAAAGACTGGGTCCCCTAAAGACCAAGACCGCCGGCGGTAGAACTAAGCTTAATGCCTAGAGCTTTTGCCGTAGACTCATCCGCCAAGAACCACTGACATTGAACAATCCTGAATGTGCAAATGTTCTTCAAGGCCGTGCGACACATTAGACATCCAGCTGGCTCGAGCCGAGACATGAAGCCGCGTCATCGAAGAACAGGAAATGATCATAGCCCAGTGATTGGGTTCATGGGAAATCACTCGGTAGCATCTTTTCTTGCCAGAGCGCAAGGCACACATACAGTGAAGGGCAGCTAGTCCGCAGTCCAAGCGTTAGTATTTCACTCTTACAGGAAGTGGTTTGGGACTCAACCCATGATCTGCAAAAGACCTACATTGATGCTGGGTCGGAGAGATTGCAAATGGTAGAGCACATAATTTTCAGACCTATCACGACGGGCAAGCTTTGAGTATTAGGTAAAATAAGTACATGAGTGGCACCTCTAGAGCTTTAGTTAATTTGCCAAGGCTTTAGTGCCAACTTTCATTAATAATCATCATCATGTGACACTGAGGTTGAAAACTTACGTAGACTGTTTTAAAGACGGAACTGTTGATGGAGGTCACCCTATCAATGTGCCACGAGAGGGGTACGGTGGTTATATTGTGGAATCCATTGCTGCCGTATATTACTGTGGAAGCCCTGGGTTGATTGGTTGGGTTGTTCTTTTTACTCACCAGCAGTCACTCGTCGCTTTGAGACACACCACACATGTTGCGATATCTTGTCTCATACACCCAGGAACTTGGCTCAACAATCATGCTCGATAAATCAAACCGCGATAGAAAACGTCATTAATGGCATACCGCTGACGCATGCCATGCCGAGAAACTACTAACATTGGCGTATGTCATCGTCGCCCTAGTCCGCTAAGAGCTAAACAGTAGAGTCTACAGGTTCCATATCGACCCTCGAACCCTCGAACCCTCGAACCCCACGAACGCTCAGGTATAAAACCGGGGGCGAAATCGTTCAGGGTGCACATGGGATAACTACTTTCTAGCACATATAACCTACGCCACCAATCCAACCTAGAATCTAATTCAAAATGAACTCTTCAGTACGAATTCTGGTGCTCGAAACCGATTATCCTCTCGCCCCAATTCACTCCACCAGAGGCAGTTATGGCGAGATGTTCGGAAAGCTCTTTTCCAAAGTTGGCTCAGAACTCGACCCCCCAATCGACGTGGAAACAGTCCCATGCTACGTAGTGGGACACAAAGACCCCACATCTAAAGAAACCGGAGAATTGCCGGATATCAAGGAGGTCGAGGAATATGACGGTATTCTTCTTACCGGAAGTAAATATGATGCCCATGGCGACGACCCATGGATCCACAGGTTGATTGAATGGATTGAAAGTTAGTATCTAGCGTCCATGTCTCAACTAGTGTAGGCGCAGTCATTAACATCCAAACTTAGCTGCATGGGAATCTCACCCCCATATACGCTTCTCCGGCGTCTGCTTTGGGCATCAGATAATATCCCGCTCCCTCGGGGCCCAGGTCTCGCAGAACCCAAACAGCTGGGAGCTCGCACACACCCACATCTCGTTGACCCCACTGGGACAGGCCCTATTCTCAACTGGAGACAAGAAGTCGATATACCTCCACCAAATGCATCAAGACCATGTCGTTGATCCGCCGCATCATTCGACCTCTAATGGATTGTTGAAGGAGCACAATAAAGTGCATGTGTGGGGGGAGAGTAAGGACTGTAAGATTCAGGGACTTTACATACCGAAGCGGGTATTCACCTCGCAGGGGCATTTGGGGTACGATGAGGAGATGGTGAAGAAGAATATTGATGCGAGACACAAGAACGGATCGGTGGAGACAGAGCATGCAGAAGATGCAAAAGAGAGGGCGGGGATGGAGCATGATGGAGAGGTGGTTGCGGGGGCGATTTTGAGGTTCTTCAATGGTAGGGATGACCATATTGAGTAGACAATAGATATCTATGTATATATTTAAATGAAGGGTTTCCCTTTCCGGCTGACCTTGGTCCGTCTAATACTTGGACTGCCTGTGAAGGAAATTCACCGCAAACCACATATTCCGCCATATGGATAATCATCGTCTTTAACACTCGTATAATCTAATTGATATGCCGGCAAACAGGTAGGCAGTTGGGCAGCTAAGTGTAATAACAACGGCTACACCGTTCCTACAAGTTTAGAGAAAGATTAAAGAGTTTGTTTTTAGTTATATGGTTCCTTAATATACTTAGATCGACTGGTTTGATATCGCTATAACGTATTTCACCGTGTACCCGTTTATCACCACGTACCCGTGCAATGTCTCATGCTCAGCCACTGTCTCAGGTACTCGCCGGACTAAAATTCAATGAACTACCTATTGTATAGTATTGTTGTAAAGGGTCCCCAAATGCCAGCAACATATAACTATATATCATATCTAAACACACTTGGGTATGATTGTACTCATCTCATCCCTGATATTTGAGATACATGTGTTTATTCCATTGCATGAGCTTTGAAACTAAAGAGCCTGACAGAACAAAAATCTGGGTAGTAGATTCAGCAAAATCAGGTTGGCAACATTGAAGTTTTAACTCAAAGGACCTTCAAATATCAGCTCCGTATATTATGACACTGGTTCCAAGCCGAATCTTGGGTATGCTTATAAACCTGAAACCTGTGGCGCGTGTATACGGTGATACACGGGTACACGATGAAATACGTTATGCCTATAGGAGAAAGGTTTCGGGGTATCCACTTATTTTACTGTTCGATATTGAAAGTTCTGGACTTGATATGGTGTACTCGCCACAGAAGCCGGGGTTTTTCAATATGTTATTCAACTGATGACCTTTAGACATGAACCTTCTAATATTCACAGCGCCGGAAAAAAAGACTTTATTTTTATTTCCCCTATATTCCCACCAACACTATTTTCCCCACTTATTCCTCCTCCTCTCTGATTACCTCCTGTTCAGGCTCCTCATCGAAGGTATTCAACGGGACCTCGTATAGTCTTAACACCGGCTTGTTCGGGTCCTTCACAAGGACGTACTTGCCCTCTGGCATGTGCAAGCACATATCCACAATCGTACGAACAATACCCCATCCGTTGGATAAATTCAAGTTCATTTGGTTCGCGAATTCACGAGGCTTGTATCCAACGACTCCAAGGATAACGTGCTTGTTCGCGTCCTTGGGATTGGCACGTGATACGAATCTGGCCACAGTGTTAATATACTCTTTGTTGGGAAGGAGAGATTGCAACATACCCAAGCTTCATTAGGTCGGCCTTGGCAAGAATGCTCTGTGCGGTCCACCTTGCGAGCTTGCAAGAGTTATTCTTCATTTCGGTGGCCACAACAGCACCTCTCTGAGAGCTGAGCTTAGTGCGCCAGTTCAACGCACCACCACTGCCTTGTGCACGGTCGTCAAACTCGTTGAGAGCCTTGACTGTAAGGAAGAGGTCCTCGCCGCTGGGCGACTTCATGACTGCGTCAAGCTCGGTCCTGACGATAAGGAATACAGGCTCCTCGTCGTTCAATGACAAATCAAAACGGCGGTATTTGTATGCCTTTGAACCCAGTGGTTCGCTCTCTTCCTCGGGGCTATAGAATGGGTTCTCGTTGTCGAACTCGTATTTCGGGTCCTCGTTGACGGTCTGAATAGCGAAATTCTGGTTGATGAAGGTGGCTTCCATAGAGAGGGCCTGAGGAGAGTTAATTGAGTCCTTGTTACCCTCCGCTACCTCAAGTGGTGGGTCAGCGGCGTTCTCATTGACAGAGACGAAGTCGAGCTGAGAGCCCTCCCGTTTGTCGATGTAAAGCTTGTTTCCTTCACGGATGATGACAATGTCCCATGGGTAGATTGACCTAGGAGCACACATAAGCATAGAGAGGACTGAATCGGTGGCGAAGATAGTAGCTTCGTCCTTCTCGGCAAGTTGCTGGATAACAGGATCCTCGCTGGTGGTTGGGTTGAAGAAAACGCGATCCTGAACGATGAGCTTCTTCTCTGCGGCCTTTGTGCCGGCGGGTTTGTCATACTGGCGGTCGTAGTAGTAAAGGAATCCGTAGCTATCCACATCTTCTCCTTCATCAGTTTCCAAATTCAACTTCGCCAAACGGTTGAAATCAATTTCCTCGAGCATCTTCCAATCTGGCTTGATATTGACCGAAGCATCACGGTTACGCTGCGGCTTGTCGTAATCCTTCCAACCAAATCGCCTCCCTCTACCCCCACGACCTCCCCGAGAATCGAAGCGGCCTTCGTCACGGCCCCCACGACCCCCACGAGCACCATAACCACCCCGTCCTCCGGCCTGTTGCTGCGCTCCACCACGACCGCCCGTCTGGCCAGCCGCACCGCGAGCGCCACGGCCCCTGAAGATTGTACCACCACCACGGCCAAAAGAACCTCTTGGCTTGCTAGAGGTACGCTGGTTATCAACAACGGAGAAAGAAGCTTCATCCTCGGCATGCTGGTATGAAAAGAGCGACGAGGTTCCAGCACCGTAGACCTGCTGATCTAAATTTGCTTGTTAATAATGAAATTTAGTCGAGTAAGATGAGGTTCCGGAATACCTCTGTAATTTCTATTATAGCCTCCACGCCCTCCTCGTTGATTACCACCATCTTTTGCATTGTCGGAGGTCCAGTCGGCCATACGGCCTAGTTTATCACCCTTGGAGTATGGTGCGTATGGCACCTCGTTTAATGAAGAATCGGCATTTGATGGAGGTCCCCAAGCGCCAGTTTCGTGTTCTGGAAGGGCGGCGATGAGCGCCGATAGTTTGAAAGGCGCCATTTTGATTATTATTATCTATCTCGGTGGTGGTTGGTGATAATAATTCGGCCTATTTTTTTCCTTTTGGTGGGGTTGTTCGTTTGTGGGGATTTGTGTGGGCAAGGTTTTTTGCATGGAGGGGTGTAGTGGTGACCACAAACAGAGTCACAAGGGAAAAGTTGCAGGTTATGAAAATATTCCCTCTAAATATTTCAATTCATCTATCCTATTGTTATCTGACTGCTACTCCGAGGATAAATCCATCTTTGTATATATTTATACATTTAATTTCTTCTCTGCCCCCCCCAGGAAGTGCATCATACAGCGCCAAGCCAAACTAATCGAAGCTTTTGCTTTCAGCATCACGCTCTCACCCCCACTATCAACCCCCAACCGACTATCGCCGCTCCCATATCGCCGCAAAATGGTAGTAAAACTCCGTCTTGCCCGCTTCGGCGTTCGTCATGCTCCGGTTTACAACATTGTTGTCTCACATGCAAGGTACGTTTCTCCAGGCCTCCTGATTCTTTTCCGACACTAACATTACCAACTAGAACCGCACGCGACTCACGACCTCTCGAAGTTATTGGTAGTCCACCACTTTATCCCGCTGGTGGACGGAGAGCTAACAAGATATGAAAGGAACTTATGATCCTATTCCAAAACCCCCCGCAGACGGAATTGGCAGGCCAGTGAAAGACATACATCTCGACACTGCTCGAGCAAAATACTGGATTGGTGTTGGTGCGCAGCCAACAGATACTGTGTGGCGCCTACTCGCTATGGTATGTTCTGATCGAACGAAAGAGTGTATATAGGCGGTGGATATCTTGAAAAATTGAAGGCTAATATAAGGCAATGGATAGTTTGGATTATTGGAGCCTAAGTGGCCAGTGGCAAGAATTCAACAAATGAATCCGGAGGCTGGACCCAAGGTTCCGAAGTCGCTGAAGCAGGCTAAAGCGGGGATGGCTCAAGCGTAAAGATAATTTGGATTAGTAAGTGTATATTATTAGACATTGAAAATATTTGGGCCTTTTTTTTTGCCGGGTTTGTCTTTAGGAAACGGCTGGAGTGCATTCAAGCAGTCTTCTGGGGATAATGGAGTTGGGCAACGAGGAAATGACCCCTGATTGGGGTGTCAATGGCTTTGGAAAGCTACACCACGCTAGGTTTTATGCCTAGCACCGATCTGTGCATCACAGGAGCTCACTCGTCTCTTAAACACATAATAATTGGTTCAACTCTTGTCTCATACATCTGTCTCATGGATATATAATATGTGATAATAGATATATGTATATACCTTTCAATAAACCTTGTGAGAATCTATATAACGACTTATCCCAAGTGCACTGATACAGGAAGAAACGGCCGAGTGACCATCAATGACGCCTCATGCGGCTCAAGATTGCCAAGCCATTTATCCCCCACTATGTAACCACCTCCGATAGGAAGCAGCAGTTACAAATCCATCCCGCCAAAACCATACACCTTTTTCGAATCCACAACTTAACCCCGTCCAAAAATTCCACCATGGACCCCTCCTCGACTGCCCCCAAAGACGCCCCTGTAATGACCGCTTCAGATGCATCCGCCACCAAAACCCCTCCACCTGCAATCATTTGCATTGGCATGGCCGGTACCTCTCCCTCTTCCTTCTCGACCTAACCACAAGCTGATCTCCCCCCGTAGGTTCTGGTAAAACCACGTTTATGCAGCGCCTCAACGCTCACCTACATACACAGAAAACACCACCCTACATCGTCAACCTCGACCCAGCCGTCAAGAATGTCCCATTCGAGCGCAACATCGACATCCGCGACTCGGTCAACTACAAAGAAGTCATGAAGCAGTATAACCTTGGCCCCAACGGCGGCATCATGACCTGCCTGAACCTCTTTGCAACAAAAGTCGACCAAGTCATTGGCATTCTCGAGAAACGCAAGGATGCAGGCAGCATCGATTGCGTGCTCGTGGACACTCCTGGGCAGATCGAGTGCTTTGTCTGGTCCGCTTCCGGCGCCATAATAACGGATGCGTTGGCATCAGCGTTCCCTACGGTCATTGCATATATCATTGATACGCCAAGGACGACTTCCCCTGCCACGTTTATGAGCAATATGCTATATGCGTGCTCGATCCTGTATAAGACGAAGCTGCCGATGATCTTGGTATTCAATAAGACAGATGCCCAGGATGCAGCATTTGCGAAGGAATGGATGACGGACTTCGAAGCGTTTCAGAGAGCGCTGAGGGAGAGCGAAGAGGGAAATGATGAGGGTGTGGGCGGAAGTGGCTATATGGCTAGCCTGCTCAATTCCATGAGCTTGATGCTCGATGAATTCTACAAGCATCTAGACCTCGTAGCAGTGAGTGCGATGACAGGAGCCGGGATCGAGGACTTCATGGTGGCTGTAAAAGGCAAATGTGAAGAATACGAAAGAGACTACAGGCCGGAGATGGAGAAGGCCAGGAAGAAGAGGGATGAGCAGAGGGTCAAGGAGAAGGAGAAGGAGCTCGATAGGCTCATGAAAGATATGGATGTCGATGGGGGTGTAAGCAGCAAGAGTGGTAGGAAGAAGTCCATGCCCAAAGAAGAGGAGGAGCAGGATCTTCTCAGCGATATGGAGTCAAGTGATGAGGAAGCTGGCCAGGGCATGCAGGAGAGGGACGAGGATGAGGGTGTCATGGATGAGGATGAAGAGGGATTACAGGCGAGATATGAACGCGAGCTGAGGGAGAATGGAGGAACTGATGCTGGTGTCTTGCAGGATGCGAGTCTGAGAAGGTATCTGGGTGCTAATCAGATGTAATTTCTTTCCTTATTCCCTGCTCGCTGTTATTGACGCTGTAATTTCTTAGTTCATGTACCATAGTTATCATAAATAAAGAGATCATAAGAATCTTTCTATATACGAACTCACAAGCCATTATTTTCATATTCTCTTGGCTAGTATACGGATTAAAGGGAAAAGGCGACAAATAACTATATAACAAGAAAGAGAATCCCAGAAGAAAACACACACAACGCCATACAAGCCACTAACAGAAGGAAAAGAAAACGCCCAATACTACGCTAACATCGGTACAGGCCCCGCCGCCAACTCCTCTCTCCTCTCCCTTGCCCTTTCCTTCGCCCTCCTAGCTCTTCTCTGCGCTTCTGTTTCCTCTTCTTCGCCTTCTTCTTGCTCCTTGGTAGTAGCGACTGGCGTAGTAGTTGGCGCATTCGGCATCTGCGCCGCCATGCTTTTCGCCCTCTCTTCCCTCTCCATCTGCTCTAGCTCATCTTCGACTTCATCTTCCTCTTCGTTGGACATCCGGCCCGCCAGCATATTACTGATCTCCCGCTGGTATGCGATACCGTCTGCTGTTTCCTCCATTAATTTCTCAACACTCTCTAAAGACATTTCCTTATGAATTTCTTTGAGTACTTGATTCCCTTGCCGGAGCCCATAAAGCACAGATTTCTGCACGAGCGTGAACTCGATCGTCGATGTCTAATGCACAACCAACATTAGACCCAGCCTTCTCTCCTTACAAGCACCACAACTGCAGCCGCAGTATATATCAGGGGGGGCGAACCAGCTCTTCCAGCGCCTGCAGCTGTCCATCCGTCTTGATCAACAACTGTTCTTGGTACTTCCTTTTCCTGAGTGCCAACAGCGCGCGCTGTTTGTCGCCTTTTGTGAGCATCTCCTTTGCGATCTCGTGCTCGCGGTCCAGCACAGTCTGGATCTTCTTCTGGTATTGGCGTAGCTTGTCCCGTTGGATCTTCATGTCCAGGATTGCCCTGGAGTCGGCGTGTTAGCGGGAGGGGAGGGGGAGGGGGGGGTGTGAGGGGGTGTACCGGTCTTGTGCGGTGACGCGGTGGCTGCTGCTGTTGTTCCCCATGGCTAGATATGAGTATGGTAGAGGGTATAAGTGAGGGCGGGCTTGCTTGCCTAGGCGAATAGGTCCAGGTCAAGGCCAAGAGCCGCATAATGCATGATGTAGTGGGCCGGGTAACAGCAGATCATGAGATCTCACTCTTTCCACACTAGCTTGCGCAATTACTTAGCCTAGAATATTATACAAGAATACCTGTAACTTAAACTGCCATTTATTTACTGATAACAAATTCATTACACACCAGACACTTTAGATGTCTCAATAATCTCCCCACCGGGCAATTCACCTTTGCTTAAGTGGCCGTCCATCATTTCTCGAATGCGCTTAGTAACTATCTTATATCTAATTAAGTAGCGATGAACCGTAAGCCCGGATGCCCGCGACACTGTCGGTGTCTGAAACGTTCGAATTATATCCATAGGTCATGATGCGAGACTTCGGAATCTCATCCCGGAGAAAATCGCGGAGCCACATGGCGCTAGCACTATTACTCCTCGAACCCCCGTATGTCTAAGAACGAAATGCATGACCTCCAAGCCCATGAACCGCGATTATACTATGCATAAGTTTATAAGTTAGATTTATTGGATCTGAAAATATAAAGAGTGAAGATCTAGAGGAATATACGGATACGCAACTCAAAGCAGGTATTAGGGTCCGAATGCAATACTGTCAGCGCATCAAAGTCATCAACTACAACCCTATTTTTGTCGATAATGAGTGGGTTATTTTGGATTATATCCTTCACAGTGCTTTCATCCTTGTAGGTTACTGTAGCCGTCTGGATTTTGTCTTCTTCCCTTAAAGTAGTTCTGCATAAGGATATGGGGCAGCCTGGATATAACTTAAAAAGGTAATCTTTGGTAATTGTTTCCGGAATTCTTCTGATTCGTAGGGTCAACATATTGAAGTTCTGTGTGTTATAGTTTTAGTTTGAAGTTTATTACGCCGGGATCCATCAAGTGGGCAGGTCCTAGCTCCGATCTTTTATACCAGAGCTCTAAGACACCGTACAGTCGTTCACAGGGTTTTGGCGAGCAGGGGGTTAAGACCGCTAAATCCCCATGTTTGCCAAAAACCTTTAAACGACTGTACACATTAGTGAGGCGAGGCTGTGCAAAAAGTCTCAAATTCATGGAGGCCTGTAGAGTGATCTATAAGTGAAGTCCGAACTAACTAGTTGGTAGTGAGTATAATAGCGGCACTGCATGTCTTGTACTACATGTACTTGCAATTGAGGTGCAAGCTCTCAAGCTCTACAAGCTCAACAGAGGGGCGAGAAAATTGATATATATGGAATGTATATTCTACATTACCTATTACCAACATAGTTTCTTGGAACTGGTTAGTGCTAGAAATAGAGGAAATACAGTCTAGATTTCAAATATTTCAAGTGTAAGAACAAATCTAAGGGACGGCGCCGTATGTAAAACGCGATCTTACATAGGTCTCTAAAACTAAATAAAAAAAGAAGAAAAAACGGAGCTGGAATTTGAACCGCTTATCGTTTTTGTAGAGTTGTTGTGAATATCAATAATAAGATCTATTAACATGGTCTCATGGTCATTGACACTATAACTACGTCAGAGAAAAAATTATGTGAAACAAGACACAAAAACAGAACACAAGACGAAACACAAAAATAGCCAACTCACGTTCCGTCCGTTCGGATACATACTGTATGGAGTAAGCCATTCACTCGATCCCCATCCCCGAATTAAAAAAAAAATCACAAGTCCATGCCCACAAAAACAGGAATCATCGCTCAGTAGAAAAATAATATGGCTGGAAAACCAAAAGAAAAATGATAATGAAAATAATAAAAAGGAACAGGGAAAGAAGCCTTCCGCGCAGCTCTACCCTAAAAACAATCATCATCCCCTTTCTCATGTGCACACAACACACACCCCTTAGACACCTTCTGCCGAATCAGCGCCGCATGTGTGACCTTTGACCCCACATTGCGACTCGCCATGCCTAAGCTTGCCATGATTTCCTCCTCAGTCTCATCTACCTCATCACTGACTGCAGCAGGGCGCTCCCGCTCCCGCTCGTGTCCATGTCCGAGCAAACAGCCGAGGTGAAAGACGTGTCCACATGCGAAGCCGATCAGGGTTTCTTTCTCTACATCGTCACACCATTAGCATGCTAGCTCAAGAAGGAGGAAATGGATATACAAACCAGTAGGCAAGAACACATCTCCGCAATCACCACACGCATCCACACGCCTCTTCTGTGGCCTATCCTCGCCGCCGCCTTCCTCAATCTCCACATCCCTCTTAACCTCGAACCTGACGGCCCTCCTTTGTCCTCCACGTAGCTCTTCCATGCCCCTAGCCACCTCGCTGCGCAGGACCTTTGCAACTCCCTCACACACGCTCCACTGGACGCCATACTCCTTGAGTATCTTTCCTAGTGCCGGCTTCAGCCCCTCAATCTGCAGACCGGCGGGTATACGTCGTACCAGTGTGATCGGGTCGATGGCAGTGCCGACATTCTCTAGAAGCCCCCGAATGAAGCGGGGTTTGTCCATGCTGTACTCGAGCAAATCATTCCAGAGGTCGGGATCGTCTTGATTCTTTGCAAATGCAATAGCCTGACCGACGTCATGGAGCTTGTCAATGATGAGGAAGAGTGCACGCTTTGTCTGCCCGGTCTTGGAAAGCAGATGAACCAGCTCCGGAATGTAGGCACGCTTCTCACACACGGCGGAGGCCTTTTCCAGGCTGTAAGTGTGACTGTTGACTAGGAAGTCCATCAGCAGTGGGCGGTCGTACTCGGCGAATAGCGTGACCATAAGGTCCCCGAACTCGACAAGGGTACCTGCGGCACTGTCACTGCCGCTCCAGAGGTGGCGGAGGTAGAAGAAGAGGAAGAGCTTTCCCGCGCGGACAGAATCTGGCGAGAGCTGAGAGACGACTGTGGACGGGCCAACGATACCACGGTTGGCCTCGGCAACCAGGAGGGAGATAGCTTCAGAGGTGTTTTCTTCGAGGGTGGAAATAGGGGTAGTGGAGAGTTGCTCGGAGGATACACGCAGCAAGAGGAGATCGTAGATATTGTTTTTGATAGCGTCGATGAGGCGGTATTCACGGATGAGGGAGAAGGCCGCATCGGCGTCTTTCAGAATCATGTAGTGGCGTAATGCGCTCGCGGGCTCTAGTATCGTCATGTAGAGCTTTGCGAGGCATTCTTGCAAGGCGCGCCACTCGGCGTCACCGGAGTGCACAGAGTCCTCATGGTTCTTGAGCTTACGCGTGACGGCATCAATGATCGTGCGAGGGTCGTAAAGTGTTCGTGCACCTTCAGGCTTCCAGTTCTCCAGTAGCAGCTCCCGAAACCTGGCGACGTCGTGCGAGAGATAATGCGCGAGAACAATCTCATAGATGACACTCGGTAGCGGCGGCGATAGCGGCGTAGTTGGTATATACGGCGTAATCTCCGTGATCTTTCCCGCGGCCTCAAACACCCACACCCAGTGCTCCCAACGTCCCGACAAGCCTAAAACTCTCCCGCATACCTCGGCGGATGCCGTCCACTCGCCAGAATTAATCAGCTTCTGTAGCCACAATTCTCCAATACGTCGCTTCTCCTTCTCTGTGGCACTATAGTTCGTCGTACGCCGTTGCCCGCGCCCGCCGCTGACGGTTGAGTCCGAATCATAGCTAGGATCGTCCTCGGAGACCACACGGCGCACAACCTCGTCCTCTCCTGACTCGCTAATGGCACTGCTATCTGACGTGATCACGTCTGGGTTCTTATCTACGAGTTCCCAGGCATTTTGGTATTTCTCTTTCTCAAGGAGCCAGCCCAAATGGTCTCTTAGACTGCGTTCAGTTGCAAACACCACATCATATGGACTTGTGATATAGATCTTTTTTCCGGGGAATTCTTCACCCCAACCGTTATCCTCTACCTTTACTACGCGCCCGGCCACTGGAGGCCCGCGCCCGATACCCATACCGATGAATGACGAGGCGCTGAAGCTTTCCCGACGAGAGACACTGGTGCTGAAGCTACGGACACTGGTCGCGCTGGAAAGAATCTGGGTTGCGTTTACCCCTGCGTTCCAGAGACCGCCCGCGAGCGCTATAGCGCCGGAGAAGTCGTTATTTTCGTCGGTTGGAGCTGTTAGGAGTGGGGCAGGCGTCGCGGGGAGAATACCAAGATGGTAGTCGCCGGCGGAGAGCCCTTCGAAGCGGTTCATCATGAGCTCATCGGCAGAGAGCTCTTCAGAAGTATTGAGGTCTATGAAACGGAGTTCGGGGGTCAGGGCGTTGGAGCGGCCGCGGCGGGCGTGGGGGCCGATTTTAGCAGAGGAGGGCTCCGACGGAGGAGTCCCGGGCGGAGAGGCGTCGGAGGTGAGATGTGCGAGTAGAAGGAGAAGTGAGGGCGTGTACAGAGTAAGGCCGGAGATTGTACAGTCAGTTTGTAAACTGTAAATAATCGTTAGTACTGTGATGTCCTGTGAATAGAAAGGACAATGATAAAAACCCACATATGCACAATTTCTGCCCATCCAGCGCTCCGTTCTTCTTCCTCGCTGCTGCTATCACCCGCGAATACATCTACAACCCAGATTGTACCTCCCCAACCAATAACTAACTTCTCTTTTTGGCCCCAGTCAATGCCTAGCGAGGGCTTTCCTTTGACCGCCGTAGGACTCACGTCATCTGCCGTGCTGTGCGTGCCTAGTCCGCCCGCATCGTCCACAGCCAGATTTCTGCGATCGATCCACTCGAGCCTAGGTTTATAAACCGCGGCCATATCCTCCGGGATAGTTTCCGGGCGCTCAATCGCCGAAATGCGCTTCCATGCCACATCGCCAACAGGCTTCCCAGTGACTCCCAAGCCCGGGATCCAGCTCGTCACACCCGGATATCCAGCCATAATCAGGCCATTGGCTATACCAACCACGTCTCCCAATCCCGCCGCCGCAGCCGCCGCAGCCCCTGCGCCCGCCCCTGTTGCTGTTCCCTCTTCAGGCGCCTCCTTCTTGATCTCCGGCGGGATGATATGTGAGCGCATGAGCTTAATACCACGCTCATTGGCCCACGCAACAAACCGCGGCGACTCTTTGCTCCATGCAATTGCGCTAATTGCACCCTCTCCCGAGTGCAGAATCGTATCTTTTCCACTACTACCGCCAAGCCCCATCCACCCGCCGCCGCCGGCCGGGGGCGCGACACTGAGGATAAGGTTTCCAGCAAGACCGCCCGAGAGGAAAGTGCGGTCCGTACGGAAGTTCGGTGAGAGGGACACGGCGGTGATGGGCCGCTTGAAGTTCTTGAGGATTATTTCGGATTTGGCGTAGGGGGTGGTTGTAGGATTTGAGCCCGGGTTAGCTGGGAGGAGCGGAACAATACAGACGAGGCCATCAATGGAGGCCGTTGCGACATGTGTGTGCCGATCGTGTGTTAGCGGGAGCTGGGCGCGGATGTTAGGTGGGAGGGGGGGTGGAGGGGGCGGGGATATCGAGACACTGGTTATGGAGGCGGAGTGAGCATGATAGACGCGGAGAGTCGAGAGCGATGGGAGCGTTAAGATATGCTAGAGAGTGTCAATAACCGGCCTGAACAGGAGGTGAGGGCAGGTAGGTGTAAATGCTCACGATGTTTCCGTTATGCGTGCCTGTTATCTATTGCGCACGGGTTAGAGATTGCGCTCTTAAAGCTCCAGATGTCAACGAGACATATTATTGATGCGGTCATACCATTCTCTCTCCAAAAACCACACTGGCCGAGACCGCATCACCATTCCTATACACGCCACCGAGGTTCCTGGTCAAGCGCGTATACTTAAGCCTTGGCTCTTCTTCTTCGTCATCACTTTCTTGGTCCTCCTCCTCCTCCTCTTCAATGGGTAGCCGGTTCTGCACCTCCAGCTCTCTCTGAGTGTCTGCGGACGCCATTGCTGATTTTGTCTGTTGGGTTGTGAAACGATTTGTTGTGTTTATCGAAGCTCTCACAAGCTATGATGCGTTGGCCGTGGAGTTGCGGCTCTACAACATGATAGAGCTCCTGTCGCACCCACGAGGTAGGTGTGGTGGCACGGGATTATGTCACTGATTGGCGGGATAGCCGAGGAGGCTAGTTACCCGGTTGGCGTGGCCTAGGGCTGGTTACCCGGGGTGGACGTTGGGCGCTTGGGCCATGTGGCGCCCAGGATGGGGGGTAATGATAGGAGTACAGGTTTCCACGAGAATCCATGGGTTCTTTCTCAATGTCCCCAGGATATAAAGAACATAAATTACTTTTAAACCTTCAATTGATGGCCTTAGGCCTAGCTAGGGTATGAGATCGACTGAGGAAATCAAATATCCCTGATATAAGCAATCGACGGCCCGTCACATTCTTCTGAGGTGAAGTATGATTCTATACATCAGCTGGTATATATGTATTCTCGGTTACGCCTCAATTTGACTGCACTCTAGCCTTCGTTATCTCTCCTACATTGAGTATACTAGTCGAAGGTCGTGAGTGTACGTACATGGCATCGAGACTCATTCTCACACTATGCGCATGCATATATTCGGATTCATGGCGCGGAGTACGTACATGTAGCTCAGTTCTTTCATCTGTCTCGGGGGTGAGTTGGTTAAGATACTGGCAAGATTAAGTTAAGATGAGCTTCTTAGTGTGGCAAAGTGAGTCTGACTTTCGGCTTGAGTTTCTTTACGTATACGTACACGTATTCATATAACTGCTTTCGAATTTCACGTACTCCCTCCGTCACCTGTAGGTCTACTCTACCGGTAACGTGGGTCTGTTATAGATTATGGCTACGTACAGTCAACGTCTATCTTGCTTGAGAAAACTTACACATGCAGTACACGTACGCAGTGTAGCTAGTGCCCACGCTAGAATGTGCGGGTAAGCTAAGCTCAAGTTACACAGTTTAAAATCTAGTTCTAGCTGTGCTGAGCAAGCTCCCGGAAATTACCATAGATCTTTGCCCTATAACAACAGTCACCCGTTATTAGGGCTATAAGTACACAGTTCCCACGGAAATTCTTTTACTTCAAATTCTTGAAAATTGCCATCACCAAAGCAATTGCAATCTTCTGTGTCATATACGTTCACTCTTCTCCTCAATCAATTCATCTCTCCGCTAGCTGCTATTTAGTCTCATGCCCAGCCTGTGTTACTTCGATTCTGCGCACACACAAAACAGTCTGGGAACAGACTAGCTACTATTCCACTTTTCCATTTTACTAGATCTCTCGACTTCATCTCCCTTCCTCTCCCCCCCAAAAGTCAGTTACCCCAGAATTCAAACTCTTGAAAAGTTACCACTAACCATTAACTACCACAGCACTAATTCGAATTACATACGAGTTTCTCCCTTCTCCCCCTCTTACTTTCACCCTACCTCTAATGCTTTTCATCCTCTTTCTCTGGTACCAGTTACTCATCCACACCCGATCATCTAATGACCTACTCCTCCCCCCCATCCGCCCCAAGGTACTACAACCTAACACTAACGCCCACTCCAAATTTCCACTCTACTTTCCACCCCTCTTTTGTGGCTCCAACGAAAAGCGCCTTGGGATCGTTGGTGCCAGTCATCGAATGATATTCGATGACTCAGTTGAGTCGTCGACTATTGTACGACGAGTGGCACTAAGGATTGCCAAGGTTCTATTGGAGGCTATAATACTTTGTAGTGATGCGTATGGTAGACTCATAATTTGTCTTTCTGTGGCGGCAGTCAGCGAGGGGAGGCTCGCGCTAGTCTTTGCAAACACCAAAAGCTAGTACGGTACTTGATGAGTGGAAACAAACCGACAATTATAAGGGGAAATTAGTGGTGCATGGGCTTGGGTCGTCGAGACGACTCGAAATCTCTCATCTGTGTTTTTCGGATGTCAAATACGCCGAATAAGTGTTATATATGGTAATAAAAGATTCTACCTTATCATCCAGTGTGTTTCTTGTGGAGTAGTGGAGTAGAGTAACTAGTTAAACTACCCGTGCATTTCTAACCTTTTTTTTGTTTAACTCATTACGTGCATTTCTAACTCAATCAACATGATCTATATTGATCGTGTTCATGATCATTCTACCTAAGTTCTCATAGATTTTGCCAGAAAGACACTTGTTCTGGGTTTTGTCTCCAGAAGAGAAAACGGTAATTGCTAACATTTCGCCGTCGAGACTCTATCTTTCATTGGATGCTAGAGGTAATTCCCGCGCTGAAGTTTTCTGCTACATATTATATACGAAAAAGCACCTGTATGGATAAAGGGCGCTTTATGTGATATCCACAGCATGTCACTATATAGTTCCTCGTTCGACAATAAAACGCATCACGTCTTCTACAGCTCACGTAATCACGGACACCATATCTGCAACACATCTTATTCCGCCCCCGCCTCCGCCTCCACTACTCCCATCTCCCTACTACACACATAAATACATGCACCCACAATACCTCACCCAGTGTTTATTTGACCGCCACAACAACCACCGACCAAGCCGGTAAGGAGATTGTAAACTTACCCGCGCTGCCCGTAATCGCCGTTGTAACCGGCACCACAAGTGCATTCTTTGGCAGATTAATCGAGTCGGACGCCGGACCCGTCAACGTCGTAACTGACCCTGACGTCGTACCTGGGATCGTGATGGTCGTGGAGACCGCGGTGGCGCCGTAATTGGCCAGCTTGACGTAGTAAGTACCGGTATTGTCGTTCTTGGACGCGACCCAGTAGGCTGTTGTGTATTAGCAAACAGGGTACAAGAGCAAGACGTGATTAAAAAAGGAGAGGTTACGTACCAGGCCCAAAGCCAGTGTCCGAGGTGACAGGGAGGATTGTGGTTCCGCGGTTGACGGAAAACATCTGTGCGTGTGTCAGTCAGGGTTAGGACCGTCTACCGAGTGATGCCCTGTGAAGGGTGGGACAAACCTGCTGAACGTAGTAGCTGGTGGAAAGGGTGAGGAAGCTGGGATCGGAGGTGAATCCAATGAGATCAGGCTAGATCGCGGGATTAGCCATTAGTACTAACTATTAGGAAGGAGGATCGGACTTACCGCCCACTGCGTGGAGTTGAAATGCTGCATTAACGGCGCATAGGCCGCCATCTTGACCACATCACTGTTGCGCTCCATACCAATCATGAACACGGCCTCAGACACAGCACCAATGAGCGTCGCCCACCAGTTTGTGGCGCCGGTGTTTGACTTTGTGCAGGCGTACTCCCCAACAAAGATGCCGTAGTTGCGGTCGTAGTTGTCGTATGTGTTGAAGAGCGCGACAAACTGGTCGGGGCGGAGGTAGTAGTGGATGTCGATCCACATGCCGGCGAGCTTGGGGCTTGGCAGGCCTTGATCGGTGCTGGCGATGATGATGATATCGGGGTACTTTGCCTTGATGGCATCGTGGAAGGCGGTGAAGCGGGCGGCGTAGCTGTCGAGACCGCCTTGCAGGAAGTCTTCGTTGCCGATCTCGACGTGTGTTAGTGCGAAGGGTTCGGTGCGGCCGTGGCTGGCACGGAGGGCGCCGTACGTGGTGCTGGTGGAGCCGGTGATGTACTGGAGGTGAGTTTGTTAGTGGGAAAGTGGAAGAGGAGGGAGGGAAAGGTACCTCGATTTCGTTGAGGACGTCGGTGATGTAGGGGGTAAGGGCAGTACCGGTGGTAACGCCCCCACCGAGAGTGAGGCCGGCCCAGACACCGAGTACGGGGACGAGCTTCATGTCTTCGCACCAGTAGAGGTACTCGAGGAGACCGAGAGCATCAGTATTGGCATAACTCCAATCGCCTAGTCGTATACATATTAATATATTATAAAAATGTCAGTTTTCTAAGACCACTAACCTTGGCGGCCGGGTCTGGTGTGAACGGGTCCAATGGTCTCATTCCACTTCCATCTTCTGGCAAGAGTTGCACCTTCGCTATAATTCAGTTAGTATCCGTTTCTCACGACGATTTCTCTAGAATATCGAGTAATCTTACAGGTTGTTACCACCTAAAGACACACAGATAACTATATCAGCAACAATATCCCGAGAGGTTCAATGAAGGTGAAAACTCAATATCCACAAGCACGTACCGGGAAACCTCAAGAAAGAGCCCTTCACGTTCTCTAACGCCCCCGCAATATCCGGCTTGAGCCCATTGTACCTCTGATGGTACGTGACGGGGAACAGCTGGAACAGGTTAAAGTAGATACTCCCCGACACCTTCGCCGCATCAACCGTAGCCACAAAGATATTATCACCATCCGGCGCCGCACTCGCCGTGAACGTCGTCTCATAGTACTTCCATGTGCCGGCCACACTCGTGACCGAAACAGTCTTAGTCCCAAACACCGTTCCCGTCGCCACAGACTGTAGCTTCACCGTCACGTCCCCGGTATAGGCACCTTGAACCCAAAAGTAACATGCGTATGTGTCTTTCTTGACGGGGATACCCCAGTAACCGGCATTGGAAAAGCCAACTTGACCAGTGGTTCCGGAGGGCACGTCGATTCGCAGGACTTTGGGGAGGGCCGTGGAGAGAGGGTGGGCAGTGTCAACAGCGAGAGTGACACTGCCGACGGCGGCGTAGGCAGTGAGATCGGCGGTGGTGCCTTGGAAACCGTTGTTGCGGAGAAGCTGCCCGTGGATACCCCCGTCACCGGAGTGGTTAATATCCTGTGGTTCGTTAGTATATAATTGATGAATGGGAAGGAAGTGGTGGGGGTAGACTGACTTCGAACATGAACCCGTAAAGAAGAGGACTGGAGGCATTACCACCGGTGGTGGAGACAGTGAGAGCAAGACTGTGGACGAGGGTTGGGAGGGCGGCAAGGCCCATGAGGAGCTTGAAGGCTTTAGTGAAGCCCATTTTAGAAAACTAGCTTACTTGTTCAGTTTCTAGACTAAGATGCTGCTGAAGCTTGCTTGGACCGAATCGAATAACGGGACCGCTGAGTTGAGTATTTATAATAGTCGAATAGCATTGCTATATGTTATCCGCCGGGCCTTCCCCATTTCATTGGAGCCATTGCTGTGCAGCAGCAGCAGCTAGGTACCCCGCAAAGCGTAATGCAACGCCCGGCTGAGTTGCTTCCGAAATTGCTGGTAATTGGGACATCCCCCGGAGTATCTCCAGAGTTGTGCTGGGTAGAGCTATATGTGTACTACAGTTAGTTCTACGGCATGTAGCTGTTTCCCGGGATCTCTGTTCCTTGCATCTCCAGGGACGAGACCGGATTCACCCCGTCAAACGACCGAAAAGTGGGAGATCCATGTCTAGAGAGGATGAGCAGATCAAGGTGGCGTGCTCAAGGCCGGGCTAGAGATTTAAAGAAGGGTGGTAGTTAACTTTTTCGTCCTAGAAATTAGACCCTTTGCGCAAAAGCCTTCAGCTCCAAATTCCGGTAACCTGATTGGCGCCGATCCTCCCATCAACCAATCATACAAGTAGAATTTAGAGCCAGCTCTATCTGCGCAAAGGGGTCATTATTGCCCAAAGAAATGAAGTAGAGTAGTGGCTAGTCTAGGCTAACCGGTTAGATGTTGCTGTAAAACTATAGTTGGAGGGGTTTGTTCTAGGCATCTTCCTGGCGCAGAGAGGGGATCGGCATGGTGTTGATCTCTATCTCTGTGGGGTGGGGTACAGGGTGCCTACCGATGGGCATCTCGCCTGGCTATCCAGCCGGGCGTTGCATCATTGATCGGAAGTATGTGAAAATAGGCTGAGTGGAAATCGTAGCCAAGTAGCGAAATGTGGGGAAATAGGCTAATTGAAAGCTTGTCTTGTAAATAAGCCTTATAGTTACTGACAGACGGCACCCATGCAGGGCCTCTTCCGTGGGCATGCATATATAAAGTACCTATAACACTCCCGGGGGAGGGGGGATTGAACCTGCCGAGTTTTTATGGGTTTCGCATGTGACTGAATGCCAGGCATTACATACAATGTTCATGGCGGTCCTCTTCACAGTAATGTGTTTGTGTCATGGATGAATGTTGCGGGCAGCTACATGTAGCTACATACTTGGACTAGCTCTGTCATGAGGGACGATATTTGAACTTGGCCCCTAACGACACTAAGTCACGCTTCGTCTGCCGATAAACGGGTATGAGAATTGTATTATGATTGGATCTGATGATACAATGACTAAGAATACTTGTCCTTACAAGGAAGCCACGATTTTTTTCCATGACAAGCTCCTTCGTAGTACTTGAAATTGATATACTGGCAAAGTAGCACGGCTACATAATCCCAACCACATCTTGCTCATTTTCGGGGCTTCGTCCCTTATGCCATTCCTTACACGCCTCTCAATCCATCCCAACGTGCATTCCATCGCAAGTATTCAACCCGAGAACCGCCTCCACAGCCCGATGCTGCCGTGTGAGCTGATGTCTGATCTGAGAGTCATACTAACGGCCTTTCCACAAAAATAACATTCCCCTTTGTGATTTAGGCTCTTTTCAGATGGGGTGCATGTGGAGATCTTCGGCGCCGGCGCGGCAGGTATGCCGGGTATCGCAATATTGTGGAGTCCTGAATGATTACTGAACATTATAGTTATTGGGGCTCAAGTTTTAACTCCCCCCCGTCCCAGCGAACATTCCGCGATCCGGAAGGCTCGTGTTCATGGGAAAATTCTGGACTGAAATATGAGGAAGAGATATATAGTAGTCGAGCCAGAGGCCAGATTAGACACGATTTCAACCCGTTATACCCCCTATAATCTAGCTGGTTATCTGTGATAAAGTGCTAGTCTCATCTCTGCGCAGAAAAGCCATAACCTGGTATGAGAGGTGGTGAGAGCGCACGGAGGCCCCGCAATTAGGATAATTCCGTAGAATCTACCGGACTCGTGGGTCTAATCTTGCTCGAGCTCGGCTTTCGATCTATGGAAGTGCTATCCGTTGCTTGGCTCAGGCCGGTCCAATAACTTTTCAATAGCCATGCCCAGGTGCCTCTAGTTTCTTAGATAAACCTATGATTAGTAAAGAATATAGTTACGTTAACTCATAATCAGGATCGAGAGATTCTCTTATACATGTATGCAGCAAAGAGACGGAAAACCAGCGCCCCTAAACAAAGCGCAGCATGTGTGATAGACTGTTAATTTTGGAATAATACAAGCAAATTGACACACATACTAATACCGGAATAACCACTTGTGGACAAGTAATGATGCTCACAAATAACGCAAAAAGACGAGCACCCTGTAGCTGGAACTACAAATCATCACCCACTACCTACTACCAGGAGCGTGAAAGCTAATACCAGTGCATGGTCACGGCGTCCAATATCGAACTATCATACTAGTCTAAACAATCATTGGCTTTAATCGTGACTGACGTTACATACATGTACATATATATGCATAACACATGAGACCGGTCAGTCGCTGTTTAATTCACTTTGGATTGTTCCATCGGAGGAACTCTACAAATAATATTCCTGATCATAGAAGCAGCCCTACCATGAAGAGAATGTACCTGCATGTTGTGCGCGCTATGTGGCAGGTTTGCGGAATAGGTGTTTACATGATTTTAGTTGGTTACGAATATATATGTGTTGGTTTTGAAATATTGTAAAATTAAGCTGCGGCACCGACTTAGTCCAATCATCATCACTCTTATCTTCTTCATCCGAGCAATCAAGAATACTAGAGCATCTAGACCCCAGATAACGAGACATCAGTCACCAACAGCCTGGACATTTCCCAATGTTTATTACTACGAAGTGCGTCTAAGCGTCTTGACCGATCATATAGTATCACTCGGTCGTTAGCCTCCGGCCGCAACTAATTCGCCTCATCGCTAACCGCATGGACACAACATCAGAGAACTCCTTTACCATAACAGTGGTGCTGGTCACTTGCGGCAGAACGGCAACTACCACTAAATCCCAAAGCCGATAACTTTTATTCCGTTCATCACTATTATGATACAGTTCACTAATTTTACAGTTCTAAAGCACCTCTACCTCCTAGCTACATAACCATAATCTCATCACCCCTAACCCCATCATCCCCAAACACGTCCTCCATCTCCCGCAGCGTATACTCCACAAGATAGCTCTCCTCCACCAGCTCCTCCACTCTTCTGTAGTGCCTCTCCGTGTAGCTCTTCAGCGCGTCCCATACCTGCGCTGCCCCCTTCAGCTCTACCAACCGCTGAGGGCTGTAGCTCTTGACAATGACATACAGGATCCTCTGTGCCACGCTTACCGTCTTTGCATTCGTGTTCCAGTCGCGGACACGGCAAAGCAGCACAAACAGCTGTTCATCGCCCAGCGACGCAAGGACCTCATCGACCGCGGCGAGCCCAGACATGGAGTTTGGCTCGGCGGGCGATGTGGCAGTGACGGCGGTGAAGAGGGAGAGCAGCCGTCCGGGGTGGTTGAGCCCGAGAGCGAGTGTGATGGCGGAGCGGTAATCAGAGTTGTGGATGTAGTTTTGGAGCTTCTGCTCTTGCTCGATGAGCTCGGATTCGAGCTTGGAGGCTTCTTGGCGCGTGCTCTCAGAGATGTCTTCCCAGAAGGTGACAACGGAGTCGCCGCCGCCGGAGACAAGGACGTGATCGTCTTTGCGGACTGTTAGGGCCCAGACCTATAGGGGTTGTTAGTTTCCGTGGAATGGAGAGCTGGGGCGATGTTTTACGTACCTTGTCTTCGTGGTTATCCAGAGTAGCGTTACACTCTCCGGATTTCACGTCCCAGACCTTGACTAGCCCGTCTCCGCCGGAGCTTCCAACCTGCAGCCCGCCGCTCAGCCAGACAGTTTTCAGCACGCTGTTTGTATGGCCCTCAAACGTCTTCAGACAGCTGTAATCCGTCAAGCTCCACAGCTTCACAGTCTTATCACCGCTTCCCGTAACCACCATTCTGCCGCCCTTGGCGCCCTCAGCGCCGCCAACGATTGCACCGGTCACGGATGCGGGCCCGAACTTGACAGACCACACGCCGCGGCGATGGCCTCGCAGGACACCGAGCGCTTCGCCTTCCTGCACCGACCAGATCTTGACTGTCTTGTCCTGCGAGGCGGACGCAAACAGTTCGTCATCCGGAGACACGTCAATAGCGTTGATATCCTTCTCGTGCGCCTTCCTCGTATACACCGCCTTTGCCTTCTTTCCTGGCGCCGGGATATCCCACCTCTTTATTGTGCGGTCCTGGCTCCCTGTGACCACAAACTTTGGCGGCGCAAAGCTCTTTGCCGCGTTGCTTTCGGGCTGCGGTACGGCCCTAGAGAGCGCGATAGCACCAATGCTCTCCGCATGTCCGACGAACCGTGAGTGGCAGGTAAACTCGCTTTTCTCGCCGTCGATGCGCCATAGACGGGCCTCGTTGTCCTTTCCACCGGTGGCCAGCCACACACCGGACCAATCGCGGTCGAGGCAGATGACAATGTCGCCGTGACCGCGGAGGACGCCGACGTCGCCGAAGCCCTTTGTGAGGTCGACGATGCGGACGTCTTCTGAGTTTGTGGCGAGGG
Source organism: Morchella sp. 2018-W38C (assembly GCA_024713705.1). Classification (NCBI taxonomy): domain Eukaryota; kingdom Fungi; phylum Ascomycota; class Pezizomycetes; order Pezizales; family Morchellaceae; genus Morchella; species Morchella sp. 2018-W38C. The sequence goes on from JAMJEX010000014.1 coordinate 1,387,605, forward strand.
CGACGAGGGTGTCTGTGGGGGTAAGGTATGCCAGGTCGATGATCTCGTCGTGGTGCCCTGATACACGGCGGGTGACAGGGAGGGTGGTGGTGGAGGGGGGGAGCGTGAGGGAGTTGACGAGGATCGTTTGGTCGTTGTGGATGGAGATGAGAGAGGGTAGTGACTTGTGGTAGCTGCGCAGAGGTTAGCTAGCGTACGCTTTTCTCCGAGTAGAGTAAAGTGGATACTGACATGATATCGACAATTCCATCAGCTTCTCGTTCTTCTTCGTCGTCATCTGCCTCTTCATCGTCACCACTCCGTGTGATCTCCTTCCCGGCCCTGAGGTCCCATAGCCGTATCCGATTCCTCCGTCCGCCCATATAGATAACGCTGTCTCCCACGGTCTCCTCCTCTTCGCCCTGAATCCTCAGCGCCCCCGGCGCCAAAAAGCCCACCATTTCCAGCTCCTCGAGAACCGGTATAGTCCCCTTGAGCTTCCAGCTCTTTGTATCCCACACACACACAACCTTATCTCTGCTCCCACTCACCAGCGTCTTTCCATCCGCCGACCAGTCCAGCCCTCGTACCACACTCACATGCGAGTCCAGCACCGCCACACAAGTGCTCGTCACCAAATCCCACACCCGGACCCTGGCATCGTCCGCGCCCGTCGCCAGCCTCCATCCCAGCTCCCCCCCCCCATCGCTCCTCCCCTTCTTCTTGCCCCCCTTCTTTGGCGCAGACCCCACCGCGGCCTGCGTCGGCGCACTGACACTCTCTGGCGCATAGAACCGCAGCGCCGACACGACGCCGCCGTGGCCGCGCAGATTGTGGGTGACATACCCGCCCTTGATATCCCACACCTTTACAAGGCCGTCCGCCGCGCCGAGGGCCAGCAGCGTGCCGGTCGGGTCGGTGTCGGCAACAATGATGGGCGATGTGTGCGCCTTCACGGAGCGCTGGAGAGTGGGTGTCACGCTGAGCCTCTCGAGGCCACCATCAATGGCCAGCGAGTAGATGCGCATTGTGTAGGAGCGAGAGCAGATGATCAGGTAGGAGGCATCAGGCGTAACTACACCACCGCACACAGCACCCTATATCAGCCCTCTAACCCTCTTGCTGACGATCAATTGGGGGGGGGGGGGGCAATCAATACTCACGAGCCAAAGTAGTGACTTGCTCCGAGTCCTACAATCCACACATCTACACATCAGCACCTCCCGTTCCACACTTGCGAGAAAAAAAAAACACCTGCCGGCGGCGCGCATACTCACACCCTCGATCCTCGCCAGCTCGTCGCCCGTCTCAAAGTCCGTCACCAGCACCTCCTCGCCCAGCGTCGTGACCAGTATCCGCCCGTTGCGGTCGAGCGCGGCTTTGCCGCCCGTGAAGAAGGGCTGGATGACCTTTGCGGGCCGAAAGTCCGTTTTGAGCAGGATTGCTTGGGAGGGCGCCATGGCTGCGTGTCGTGTGTGCTGTGCTGTGCTGTGCTGTGCTGTGCTGTGCTGTGCGGGCGCAGAATTGGTGTATGGTGGAACCAACCCGTCCTTTTTTTTTATCTTTATTTGGATAGATAGAATAGAGGGAAAAAAAATATGTGGGTTGGGTGAGTTTTTTGGGGCAGGGGTGAGGGCAGGGTTGTGGTGCGGTGCCCCCCCGGGTAACTGGTTGGTGGGGTGGGGGGGGGCAGGATTATGTAAGTACATGTAGTTTGGCGAGTGAGATCCTGTGAAGAAGGTATATATCATTTCCTTCTTGTTTATAAGTATATACATGTACCTGTATATTAATAGCATTATGGAAATAGCTTAATTGAAACTGCCAATGAAAGTTGCCACAACCTGTGGCGCTACACCGCGCAAAGGCTTGTCCTAACTTGAGCTTGGAGTGTCCTTCGAAGTTACCACCTTCATGTCCGGCCGGCCTGGCCACGGTGCTTTCACGCATGGTTGAGGCTTGGAGCAAGACACACAAAAACAGCTCAGGACGCACACTATACGAGACAGGATCAAGTCTGGACGGCCCGGGACCGAGACAGCTTTGACTCTCCTCCCCCAACATTAATATATATTCACAAAGATAAGTGTTTATATTTACCACCCGGGAGAAACTCAAACTACGGACGGACAACCAGGGTTTTGGCATAGCATACTATGAACAAGCACGCGTACACCAGACCCTAGGCCTCCAGGTATAAGTATACGTATAGTCAACCGCCACTACCTCCAAGCAGAATATCGAATGGGCTCAATGCTTGCCACTTTCCATGTCTGCAGGCGTTTAAAGCCATATCAACCTATCCCCAATCGTGTAAAAAGTACACAGCTTCACCCAAACAGCAGTCATCGCACGATTTTATAGTACTTGCATCTCAATAATAGTGTAAACTAAACAATGAATACACATCTCCGCAGTTGACAACTGTAAAACCAGCCGTAACAAATATAGCACATCATGCGCATCCTATGGCCGCTACTCCAACACTGTAACTGTTACCGCAGCCGGCGGACTCGGAATCCCCGGAATATACGGCGTCAAAAACTCCGTCAACTGGCCATCCACATCCGACGCATTCTCAACCAAGTACGCCGCCACCTTTACAAACAACACATCCTTGACGGGCCCACACAGCTTCAGCTTCTCCAGCACCAGCGTCTGCAGCCGACCAATGCCCAACTTTTCCGCCAAACAGTAAATCTTTGCATGCCTCAGCGCCGCCTCACACTGCTGCTCCGGGTTCTCCGTCCCATCGTAGCCCTCAATCTCCCTCACCGGCGTGCTGCGGTTCAGCATCGACTGCAGCGGAGAAGGGTCCGACCGCACCGGCGACCCCGTCTCGATGACGCCGTCACTGCCAAGGTGATACGGCACAGGGTGCCCAAAGATGTTTGTAAATGCCGACGACTGCGTGTGCGGCTTCCTGGCGCCGACCCTGGTGACCATCCGGGGGGAGTACTCATCGGCGTACAGGTACTCGAGGATGGACGAGAAGATCTTGGGGTCGTCTTCAGGGAGCATGACCACGTTCTCCCTGGCCTCCCGAAAGCTGCCGTTGAGCGCGCAGTTGAAGAAGGGGGACTTGCAAAGGATGCCCTTGTGGGCGAGGAAGGTGCGGGCGGTCTCGGGGGCATCGCCGACGACGACCTGGATCACCGGGCTCTGGAAGTTCCTATACGTAAAAAGACGTATTAGTAACCTTACTGCTGCAACAAAGGCATCATCATCATCAATCGGGAACCCAGACTCAAAGTAGGACGCCGCTCCAAAAAAGTATTTCCCCTCTGGCCTATGGGTAGGCGGGTGGACGCCCATATCCACAATCTCGAGCTCGGCCTGCTCGGAGCTGCGGTCGGTGATCATGGAGATCTGGCGGACTGGGGCTGGGACTGAGCAGGAGAGCATTTTGGCAAAAGTCGTCTGCAGCTGTCTGGCGGTAGGATTTTCCCGCAAATGTCTGTGATGGAGGGACCCCCCACAGGCGTCTTATATACATACCATGACCACGCCCAAAAACGCCAGCTGGTATATATATATCGGTACTCCGCTACGTGTACGTATTGATCTACATGTATGTACATAGGACACCGTAAAAAGAAAAGCCCATGTATATATGCACATACTGGCTATAAGTGCACAACGCTATCACACCACACCAACCAACTGTCCCTCCCTCCCTCCCTCCCACAAACACACAATATACACACACGCCGCCGTAGCCGTAGCCGTGGTGGCCAGATGGCGGCACCCGCCCCGCAAGCTCACGATATATATGTGTTCCCCCCTCCATGCCCCATGCCCCACAACAGCCGAAAGAACGAAAGAAAGAAAGAAAGAAAGACGCGAGCACCAGCCATGCAACGAGGGCCACCGCACCGACAGCATCGAACAAGTCCCCCCACCCCCACAGAGCCGAGTGATACCTCATGATCCATATCATTATCGCCGCCCCCCATTGTTGCAAAGGTCTACAGCCCTAGGCCCTTACTATGGCCACATGTATGTACCTATAACATCGTGCTGCCAATTCAGCTGGGCACCGGGACGGCGAGCTGCTTGCCGCGGTAGGTCAGGGCGCTCGCTGGGAAGACGGCCGCTGGCGATGGGTACAGATGTTAGGGTATCTTGGGCTTCCGTTGTCATGGTAGTTCTCGTGGAGGGTTGTGATCGGTCTTCGGCGGACATCGACTTGGATCATAGCACATCACTCGCCACATCGCACTCCACTGCATGGAATCCACGTCTCTAAAAGCCCAGAACCAGATTGCCTACAGATCGCTAACCAGACTATATATATACCCCAAGCACAGCCCCCACTACAACCTCATCTCCACGCCCACCCCCACCCCCTCGCCCCCCACCCCCCACCTCCTCCTCCTCCTCCTCCCTCCACCAGCAACCTCGCGCCCTCGCCCCCGCCGCCCCCACCGCCACCACCACCACCCCCAGCCGCCCCGCCGCCTCCCCCTCCTCCTCGCCATTCAAAACCTCAAACACGTCCTTCTTCGTCAGCAGCCCCTGCAGCACCCCATGCCGCGCAAACACCACATACCGCAGCCCCAACTTCTGAAACAGCCCCGCCACCAACAACAGACTCGCCCCGGGCGCCAGCGTGATCGGCGTCGCGTCCATCCACGCCCTCAAATCCACCACCCCCGCCTCGCCGCGCACCCTCGGCGTCACCGGGAACGGCGACCCCGCCACCGCCGCCGGCGAGCCAAACACACACTCCGTGTCGTCGCCGGCGGCGGCGCCGGCGCCGACACGCCGCCGCGCCTGGTCGAGCGCGCACCGCAGCTCCGAGCGCGAGATGTACCCGACCAGCACCGCGTCGCGCGTGTCGGTGACGACCGGGAAGCCCTTATACTGCTGCGTCGCCAGCAGGGCGTCCAGCGTCGCCAGCGTGTTTCCGCGCTCCGTGATGACCACCAGGTCCTCTGTGCGCGTCATGACCTCGCTGACGGCCACGTCGGGCACGGGGTCCTCGCGGTTGTCGAGGAAGGGGTACTGCTTGAAGCGGATCCACGACTCGTAGATGCCGCGCTTGCCGAATGCGTCGCCGACCCACTTTGAGAGCATGACGGCGATCATGATGGGGAGGACGTAGGTCAGCGCGCCCGTGAGCTCGAACATGATGACCACGATGGAGACGGTCATGCGTGTGACGCCGCCGAGGGCGGAGGCGGCGCCGATGATGGCAAAGACGCCGGGGGTGACGCACTCGACGTCGGGGGTGCAGGAGGTGAAGAGCCAGGAGGCGGGGTGCGTGCGCTGGAAGGCCTGCAGCGCCATGCCCATGCTGCGGCCGTAGAGCGCGCCGATGGCCATGCTGGGGAGGATGATGCCCGCGGGCACCTGCAGGCCAAAGGTGGCGGAGGCGAGGAGGACGCCGAGCACGGAGGAGAGCAGCAGCAGGATGATGGGCGGGGCCGTCTTGTCGACGCAGAGGCCGAGCGGGTCCTCGGTCGTCTTTGAGCACTCCTGGAACAGCTCCGCGACGAGCGCCGAGGGCGACGGCCGCATGAAGATGATTGGGAAGTTTATGAGGGCCGTGACGAGCGCGACGGCCGTCACCTCGGTGACGGGGTACTTGCGCACGATTGTGGTCTTGCGGTACTGCGCGATGCGCATGTTGAGGCGGATGAAGAAGGCGCCGTAGAGGCCGCCAATGACGCCCAGCACCGCAAAGGGGATGATCTCAAAGTCGTGCCAGCCGCGCGTGTACTTTACCTGGTACAGCACCAGCTTTCCCGTGCGGAACGGGTTCATGAACTGCAGCGTGGCGGCCGCGACCATGGCGGACACGAACGACTGCCACATGGCCTTGTCGGGGAAGTAGTACGAGAGCTGCTCGAGCGAGAAGAGCACGCCGCCAATGGGCGAGCCGAAGGCGACCGAGATGCCGGCGGCGGAGGCGGCGGAGAGCACCTCGCGCTTGCGCGCCTCGTTCTTTGACAGCGAGGGGAACGGCTTCATGAGGATGTTTGCGCAGCAGCAGGCCACGTGCACGAGGGGGCCCTCCTTCCCCAGCCAGAGGCCGGAGGCGACGGCGAGACACTGGTGGTGGCAGATGTTAGAATGCGGGGACGAGTGAGAGTGAGGATGCGTGATCCAGCTGGGAGGTACTAACCAGGCCGAGTGACTTTATGATGAGCGTCTGGGCGCCCATAAAGCGGCGGATCACGAAGCCGCCCAGCACGGTCTTGATCTCGGGGATTCCAGAGTGCTTTGCGTAGATTGCGTAGGCGCCGACGAGGACGCTGGCCGTGACGGCAAAGAGGATCTGTGTTTCAGGCAGAGCAGAGCTGTGTTAGAGACGGGAGCAATGGGCCTACAGTGCTGCAGAAGCGGCGCCACCTACAGAGAAGACGATATAGAAAAAGTACTCGACGACATATGCGCTCCTCGCCGCGCCCACCGCCGCCCGCCACGGCACCCACTCTGTGCACGTCTCGCCCGCTGCCACACACCACCACCACCATCAGCCCTTCCTCCCCCCCAAAAAAACAGACACAAGAAAAGACGCACCATCAAGGCCCAGGCAGCAGAACCGCCTACTCAGATAGAACGCGCCGCCGCAGTAGCCATGCTTCAGGTCCCCCAGCCAGTTTGTGGCAATGTCGATCGCCGCGGCAATCATTCCCGCCGCAACGCCCGTGCACAGCAGCACCACCCACACCTGGCTCGCGTCCAGCAGGCGGCCGAGGCCCGAGAGCGACCGCGTGCGCAGGCGCTCCTTGGCATACTCGAAGATCCAGTCGATGGCGGTGAGGTCGTCGTAGACGCGGCGGCCGGGGGTGTCGTCGCCGTCGCCGTCGTGGTCGTGGTCGGGGAAGGAGGAGGGCCCGGGGTGCGAGGGCGTGTGCGTGGGCGGGAAGAGGGAGTAGCGGGAGGGGGGGGCGCGGCGCTTGAACGAGAGCCTGGCAGCGGTTGGTGGGCGTCAGTAGCTGCTACCTCTGAGCTTCTTGCTTCTGGAGTAGCCGGCGCTGTAGGGGAGACTGGGGGAGGGGAGGGAGAACACACCCACTGCCAGAGTCCAGATAGCTGGCGCGCATGGGGTCGTCGGCGTCTGTGTCTGTGGGGAGCTGCGGCGGGGGATCGGGCGGCGTGGGGGCGCGCGAGGAGTCTGTGGTCGAGGAGGCGAAGCTGACGAGGGGCGGGACGGGCATTGTGTGATATGGGGGGGGGGGGGGGGGGGGACGAGTGAACGTGGTGGTGAATGCGGTGAGGATGAGGACGAGGACGAGGATGGGCTGTGCCGCGGAGCTGTCTGGGACCCGTTGCTATGGAGAGTTGGGTGCCGGGGCTTGGCGGTGGGCTGGACCCGGTGGACCTGGGGCTAGCGTGGACCTGGAGGATGGACAGACAGAGAAGAGACAGGACAGGGACAGGACAGGGACAGGACAGGGACAGGGACAGAGACACAGCCAGGGAGAGAGAGACACAGCCACACAGCCAGACAGGCACAACAGACACAGAGGTGAATATAGCCAGCCAGACAGCCACAGACAGAGACAGCCACAGACAGACAGCCACACTCACCCAGCCACACAGCCCCCGCATGTCTGGACCCGAACCCTAACCCCCCTCGGCTGAGACCCCACAAAGCTTCTTTCTTAGCGGCATTGATCCACAGACACAGAGACATCACACAACAACTACACCATACACACACCATCACACATCTACACCATACACCATACACAGCTACACCATACACAACTAACACATCTACACCATACACAGCTACATACATCTGCACCAATCTAGAGTACACACCAGGCCACAGCATCCCATCCCAGCTCCCATCCACCGCATCTCCGCCACAGCAGCATGCCCCCGCCCCCCACCCATCTCCACACCCACAACCACACCTGATCCCCACCCACCCCCACCATGTCGCTCCTCCAGCACCAAGAGTACCCCCCCCCCCTCTCCATAGCCCCACAGCTAACCCCCCCACCTCTCACAACCCCACAGCTAACCCCCCCAGCTTCGTCCTCTACCGCATCCGCAACCGCTACCTCCACACCATGAAAGACGGCGTCGGCGAGCGCCTCATCAGCATCAACCCCACCGCCCTCACCATCCCCGCCTTCAAGAACGCCGGCTGGGGCTCGCCCTCCGAGATCCGCCGCACCTACTCGCCGCCCATCCCCGTCGGCGCCGAGACCGAGTACTTTGCGCTGCGCGAGGTGGGCGTCGCCGTCGGGGGCGCGCCAAACGCGAACGGCAACGGCAACGCAAACGGCAACGGCAACGGGGGCAGCCCGCCGCTGTTTGAGGTGCTCATGAGCGGGAGTGCGGGCGGCCGCGAGCAGCGCAGGCGGGCGCGGGAGAGGGAGAGGGAGGCGCACGCGCACCGCGAGGTGGACGACAGCAGTGTCAGCGAGGACAGCGAGGAGGAGGAAGGGGGCACGGCGTATGTATTTGTTGTTGTTGTGTTGTGTTGCATTGCGCTGCGGGCTGTCATCATTACCCCCGCGCAGATGGGCGGCAGCTCTGGTTTCAGAGATACTGCAAACATCGGGCTGCACCTCCTCTGCGCAAATGCCTCCCTCTCTCTCTCCATCAATCTAAAAAGTACATGCAAGACTAACATCGAAACCCTCCCGCATGTTGCAGCCCCAGCACACGCATCCAGTTTGACTTTCCCAAAAAGGAGATCGCCCCGCGCCCGCGCTCGGGCAGCTCCCCCATCCGCTCCGGCCCCCAAGTGCTCGTCACCTCCCCCTCAAAATCGCGCACGCGCCGCCTGCGCGGCGGCTCCCACGGCGACGTCGACTTTGTCAAGAGCACGCTGCACACCTCAAACATCGACCGCCTCCCCGACGCCGACGAAGACCTACTCAGCAGCGGCATCATCTCCGCCGAGAAGCTGCACGCGCGCATCACCGACCGCCTCCGCTCCTCCCCAAACTCGTCGCTCCCGCGCGACGCCGGCTTCGAGAGCCCCGACGACAGCGACGACACCGCCAGCATCAGCTCAGACTTTCCCGAGACGGCCGACTCGAACCCCGCCGTGCTCGGCGGCATCGGCATGGGCATGGCCGGCATGGCCGCGTCGTCCTCGCTGAGCACCGCCATGCGCCGCCGCCTGCCGCAGAACCACCAGCACCAGCAGCACCACCAGCTGCAGGAGCTGCAGGAGCTGCACCCACACGACGACGACGGCGGCGGCGGCGGCGGCGCAGTCCTGCACGCGCTGCCGCCGCCCATCCGCCCCGTGTCGCAGCTGCAGCCCGTGTCGGCGCTCACGCAGCTGCTCGCGGCAAAGAGCCGCGAGGCCGAGAACCCGCTCGAGGGCTACCGCCTCTTTAGCGGCAAGGGCGAGCTCACGCCAATCACGCTGCACCTCTACATCCCCTACTCGCGCAGCAAGACGCCCATCGACGTGATCCTCAACCGCCTGCCCAAGCAGCGCGACAGCCCCAGCGCCCGCGGCGAGACGACCGTGGCCGAGGCGATCGGCTTCACGCTGTACAAGTACATTGAGGACAAGTGCGAGCCCGCGCTGACGGACGAGCTGTGCGACATCAACATGTGGACCTTCCGCATGGTGGACGACGGCGAGCCGGACGAGGACTTTCCGCCGCTGGAGCGCACGCAGCCCGTCACGGCGTACATTGTCAAGAAGACGGGGCGCGGCGGCCGCGGCGCGCGCGACATGAAGATGGAGGGCGAGTTTGCAATGGTGCAGGCCACGCCCGAGCAGTATCTCGAGAACTGCCGCGCGACGCCCACCGAGCGCCGCAAGCCCTCCACCACGACCATGACCACCGCCCCGCTCACCGCTTGCACCCCTGCTTCCACCTCCGCCACTCCCATCACCCCCTCCGCCACCGCCCCGTCCGCAACCCCCGCGTCGCCCGGCACCCCAACCACAACAACCATCGGCCTCGCCGCAACCACCGACCACGCCACGCCCGCCACAAAGACCGGCCCCAGCAAGATCATCCGCATCCACATCAGCACCATCGACGAGTTTGCCCAGTCCGTGTCTGTGTGCGTCACCAGCGACACCTTCATCGCCGAGGTGCTCGACCAGGTGTGCCGCAAGAAGCACCTCGACAAGTCAAAGTACATTCTGCGCCTCACGGGCCACCCCAACGTCATCTGGCCGCTCGAGCGCACCGTGGCCGCGCTGGGCGACCGCGCAGAGCTCGACCTCGTCAAGAAGAAGATGCTTCCTGTTCCAGCGACGGTGGTTGCCCCGGCGGCGGCAGCGGCAGCAGCCGCCCTACCCATGCTGGCACAGCCCCCGCCGCCGCCGGCGCATGAGGAGGAGGAGAGCGGCCGGCGCATGCGCTACCTGCAGCCGTCGGCGGCATGGGCGCCAGACATGCTGGGCAGCCGCGACTACCTCGTTTGTCCCCCAAAAAGAAGAGTGAGCGTGAAAGCGAGAAGACCAAGGACTAACGACCAATGTGCTTCCCCCCCCCCCTTTCCCCCCTTCTTAGAAATACACCGTGTGGCGCAAGGCCGGAATGTCGTTCATGTCGCGGCACGAGCGCATCCTCGCCATCGACGGCGAGTACGTGCACATCATGCCGTCGCTCGCGCAGGACAGCAGCAAGACCACGAGCATCCACATCAGCACCATTGTCGGGTGCAAGACGTACCGGAAGCAGCCGAGCCTGTTTAAGATTGTGGTGCTGCGGCCGCAGCGCGAGATGAAGCGGTATGACTTTGAGGCTGTGAGCGCCGAGCAGGCGGTCGAGCTGGTGGCGGCGCTGAGGGAGGGGATGGGCCGCTTTGGGTTGCAGTAGAGTGGTGGGTGGGTGCGGTGGGGTGGGGGTGTGGAAAGGATGGGTTGGTGGGTGGGTTGGATGGGTGGGTTGGATGGGTTGGATGGGTGGGTTGGATGGGTTGGATGTCTGGCTTGGTGTTCATGTGGTTTTCAAAATTGGTGATGGGCATGCTTGTTTGTGGTGCTCCCGCGAGTCGGGGGAGGGTAGTGGGTAGAATGCGCATGGCTTGCAATTGTGTAGGTATGTAGCGTATATATCGCAGCGCAGTGCAGTGCAGTGCAGTGCAGTGTAGTGTAGTGTAGCGCGGTAGTGAAAGAGTTGCGATCACATCACGGCATCACGGCATCACACACACACACACACACACACACAGCACCCACAACACCACCTCTGTCTGCTCTGGCAGGCCAGATCAGATCAGGCATGCAGGCGCACACACACCGTAGAGTAGGGTAGAGTAGAGTAGAGTAGAGTACATACAGGTACTTTTCCAAGCTGCACCACATCACATCACATCGCAGCCAGCACCACACCACACCACACCCTACAAAACCAACCAGCGAGTGATTCCCGGTGACGCGGGGGATGGCGCGCATATATGTATTGTACAGACCTACATACAGACCTACATACAGACCTACATACATACATACAGACTTACATACAGACCTTCTCCGTTCCCCCTTCTCCCTTCTGAATTAGCAGAACCTGTTAGTGCTAGCTAGGGGGGGGGGATGTACTCCCACGGGCCATGCCGTGCCCTCAAGTTTTTTGTTTATCTATCTCCATCCCTATCCCTTCAACCGCACCCGTAGCAGGGGGGCTTTGGGCCCCCCCCTCTCTAGCACTACGCAGCGGTGCCTGGCCATGGTTTGCCGGCCTCAGCCCTCATCAGCAATGGCGGAGCTCGGGATATTTTGCATATGTATGTATGTATGTGTGTGTGTGTGTGCATTGTTCCATGAGTGGTGGGTGGGGGGGTTACAGGAGAGCGTTGTATGCATAACCAAGAGTATCAGAACTAAGCTACGAGGGAGGGAGGGGGGGGGGGGTCATCATGTCCATCTGCTTCGATGGGAGTCAATGCCCGCCTACGGCTTGGGATAGTACATGTAGGTACAAGTAATCCACCTAGGTGCTTGTATGTACATACGTACATATGTGCATGTGATGAGCACGTAGGTACATGTACATACAGGTGTCATGTTGCAGTTGAGACCTGTCTTTGCCATGTCTTGTCATGTCGTGCATGTACGTACGTTCGGGGGGAGGTACTCTAGACGCATGTATGGAAAGGGGTGCATGCAGTGATGCATGTAAGAGTGCGGTATTGAGATGTACATGTACGCTTGCCTCACTACCGCGATAGGAGTGATCTATGGAAAAACAGTGATATGGTGCACAGACATTTCGCCATACAATTTCACCCCCCCCCCCCTGTTTTTCCATAGATCATTCCGGCCGCTGTACATGCACATATCTCGCAGTTTGATATCCCGGGTCTCTTAATGCTGTCAGGTACATACTGCCTTCCTCCACATCAACATATTTTGCTGCATGTCTCGTGTATTTTGGTATCTATTTACCATCTCGTACGAACTGGGATCACAGAATAACGCTAACGACATAACGAGGTGCGACTGTGCCTACATGTAGACAGTGTATAAATCGAGTGATACTTCATGATGTACTTATGCATGTAATGAATATGAATGCCAAGGCTACGTCTGATTGGTTTCTTACACACATGCAGACACTAGGCATCCAACCCCACTTGGCCCCGCAAACCGCAGCAAACGACTCGCGTACAATACAAACCATACTACAGTGGGGGTTTCCTAGCGTCACCGACGTCCTTCTTACCAGATTCTCTGTCTTAATATTCGAAACAGCTCTCGACGTATCAATATTCCCGGCAGCCATAAACAGCTAGCTATATATATTCTTGCGTCACAAAAACATACCGACCATGGCAACGGACTGCGGTGGAATATTCACCAATGCTAGCAGCTACCAAAAGTTTGCAACCCCCCGTGTTAGAAACCTGGCTTTCCTCCATAAAGCATAAACTCACGCTTGGGACCGGTTGAAACAGACATTTCCAAACCTCCATGGTCAAGGTGACTGTCGGCGGCACGCAATCATTCTACGCACACGAAGGCATTCTTTCCAAATCAGACTTTTTCCAAAAGGCCCTGAACGGCGGGTTCAAAGAGGCCAGCACCCGCGAGGTTCTGCTCCCCGAAGACGATCCAGAGATCTTCTCGTCGGTTCTCGAATATCTCTACAGCGAAGAATACGCGCCCAGGCTAAAGATAATCAAGGCGGAAAATTCGTACGGCTTCGGCCACAGTGTTCACGACTCGAGCTTTCAGGCCCTTCCTTGCATATATGGCTTTAAACCTAAGAGTGAAGATATTGCGTTAGCAGCGTTGAGGCATGCAAAGATCTATTGCCTTGCAGACAAGCTTGGATTGAAACATTTGCAGACGCTTGTTATCACTAAATTGAAATTATGCGGCCCACTTCTGGGTGTCGACTTTCTAAAGGTGGCGTCCTATCTCATGCAAAACTCCTATGATTCCGATGGCTCTCTGGGAGCATTCTTGTCGTCATATGTTTCAGGAGTCCCAAAGCAAGTTTAAAGTCCCCCCCTTTTCTTTCTCCTTTTCTCTACATTCCCCCCCCTCCATCGTTCAATTATGTATCTATCATTTTCATTCTTGTTCAGCGCTGTGATCATCTCCATTTGTTGCACCTAGGTACTCTTAGGCTGCTGGACCAGGTTAGAGGTGTCAGTTTGGGTGCTTCCTGAAGGTATTGCAGGCGATTTCAGCCAAGGAACTCAGCCTAAAAAAATGTAAAGGCACATAATAAGTAGGTGGAACTTTGACAGCTGTTGATAAGCATGTATGTATAAGTACGTACCTACATACCACCTCCTCCCTGCAGAAGAGGCTGCTATTGCTTTTCCTGATAGATAAAATGAGACTTTACTCCACTTCTATCTGTTTTACAGTGTAGAGAGAATCAAAACCACCCTTGATATTGAAGATGGCACCCAAAGCTCCCAATTGACGACTCTATACACTTCAATGCCGTCTTGGGTTCAACAAATACCATAATATGGTCTTATGTACAGCGGCAGGTAATAAGTGGTGGAGCGCCCTGAGATACGGTTATACCTGCAAACACCGTAGGTTGGTGGCGTTATACTCAAAACAGGTATCACTCTGTCTCAGCCCGTTCCCTCACTTAATACCGACCGCAGTATATAAATCCATCAGATTACAATGCATATATTACTAACCTTCTTCAAATCAGGGCTGATTACAGGCAGCATAATGGCCATGTTCGTCCTGGACCGAGCACGGGCATACTCAAATTATGGCGTCTATATCCAGACCAAGTACACGACCGGCGAGCGCTGGCTAATGAACAACATCCCTCTCCAGCGGTCTGCGATGATGCTCCATATCGTCTCCATCGTGCGTACGGGCACCCATACCAAGTTATTTCTGGATTAACCATGTGTAATACAGCGTGCAGGCTCCTCTCGACATTCCAATTCATCCCCGCCCTGCAACAGAAACGCCCCGGCCTCCACCGCCTCAGCGGCACCATAATCCTGCTTCTGCTGCTGCCGCTCAGCTGCGTCAGTGGCATAATACTCGGGCGAGAAGCCCTCGGCGGCGACTTTGCGACACAGACGAGCTGCGCGGCCCTCAGCGCCATGACGCTGGGAGCAGCGGCGATGGGCTGGTACAATGTGAGGGTGCTGCGGCTGCATCGGCACCGTGAGTGGGTGCTGAGGTGCATGGGGTACATGTGGAGTATTATTACGAGTAGGCCGTTTCTGATTGCTGGTGCGGTTGTTACTGGGTGGAACCGCAAATATGAGAATGTAAGATAGCTTACAGACACACGGCGGGGTGATGGGATGGTGCGCTACTTTTGGGCGCCAAGCTGCTAAAAAGTTGTATTGTGTCTCCAGGTATGGACGTGTTCGCAACTCGCGGACGTGTTCACTGCGACTCAGAGGGTGGCCATGGATGTATATCCGGCATGTGGGAGCCTGAGCAGCAGTGTGGTTGTACCGGCGCACTTTGAGGAGGAGGAGAATATAGGGAGCTGTCTCCGGCTGTCCTTTGGGGGCAGTATGTGGATGGCGATAGTTGTGCATGCCATTGGGATTGAGATCTATGTAAGACCCCGGGCCCAACTCCGTTAATGTTGATGATATATGTACTCTAGGGGCTCATTAACCGGCCTTCATAACTTGGATAAATCTCACGCAAGACGAATCTGGACGTCTGAGATTGATTTCCCGTAAGCGGCGAAAGGATGCTGGGCTAGAAAGAAGTGCGGCGAAGGGGGGAGATTGCGTTATGGAAACGGGTTCTGAGCAGATAGAGCAGCTGGTGAGAGCCTCGGGGAGTGATGCGGTGCAAACATACGTAAGTTTGTTCTCCCCCACATTCATGATACAATGCAAATACATACATACAAATATAAGTAAAGAACAATCAAGGATATATATTTCATATCTCAAGAAGTTATACGTATAATATGACTAGCAAATTTTTGTTTATTTCAGTTATTGAGGTACTAACAACCGATAGCTCGGTCGTCCAACTAGACGAAAATTAATTCCTCCTGCTTACGGCAGCCCAAAATTAAAGTGATAGAGCATGGCTAGTAGTTGATAGCATCGTTGATTCACGCTTCGCCGGGTGAGACCGTCAGCTTCAACTTATTACAACTATATATTAACACATTACCAGGAAACGATAGCAAGTACTAATTTCTACAAAATTCCGACTCTGGAGAAGAACTACATGTAGAGTAGTCGAGTCCTACATATCCCTGCTCTCTTCAAGATGGCAACGAGTGATACTCCATGACTCACATAAAAGATTTTTGTTTAATTCATTAAATGACTCACATAAACTGATCGATTATTTCTAAATTCTCTCCAGGAAATTGTACAGTGAAAAAACAGAAAGGAAAATATTATACAATAAAGGGCTACATCCGACGTTAACAAACTCGACTAGCTAGTCCTAAATGTGCTCCTTCCCATCGCACGCCTTTCGACCTCAGTAACAACCATCTTAAAAATGTCTTTGGCCTTCACCTTATCCAGTACAGACTCTCCATTCTTATTTACGAGTCTGATAGGGGATACCCTAAGAAGTAACTCGATGATATCTTTACTTTCCTGGCTCACTGCAATGTGTAGTGGGGTTTCTCCCTTTACATCTCTAATTCCGGGTGCAGCCCCCGTTTTAATCAGGAGACGGACAAGATCGCAGTGGCATCGAAGTACGGCTATATGTAGCGCTGTTCGTCCCTCGTTATCGCATCTCGAATAGTCCGCATCACAGTTCAATAATAACTGCATCATATCTGTCGACCCTGTGGACGCTGCCAGATGTAATGCTGTCCAACCAGTGTGAGACTGTGTCGAGACAGGCGCACCTCCATCGATCAATAACCGAGCAGCGATTAGGTTTCGACGATTTACGGCCCTGTGTAGCGCTGTTTCGCCCTTTTTATCCTGGACAGATACATCAGCTCCCTTTTCAAGGAGGAGACGCAAGATTTCAGCTGCTTCACCCCCATCTTCCACGGCTTCATGAAGGGCTGTTTCTCCATCGTGATCTTGAACAGAGGGGCTAGCACCCCACTCGAGCAACAGTCGAACAGTCCCCTCGCTACCGGAAATCACCGCCTTATGCAATGGTGTTTGACCGTTTTCGTCTCGGGTAGAGTGATTGGCCCCTTTCTCAAGCAAAAGCTTGATGACCGCCTGGTGCCCTTGTATCGCTGCATAATGCAGTGCGTTCCATTCAGCTCTGCTTTGGTCAAATATTGGCACACCTCTCTCGATTAATGCCATAACTACTTCCAAATGACCACCATATGCCGCCTTGTGAAGAAGGGTTTGTCCCTCAGGGCTACGATCACTAATATCGGCTCCGTGAGCAATCAACAACAGGACCATTTTCACATTTCCTTTGCAGACAGGCAAATATATCGGCGACCAACCCCATTTGTCCGGTGTTAAAACACTAGCACCTCTCTTGATCAGTCGTAAAACTGCTTCAGAATGGCCTTGAGATGCTGCAATATGCAGAGCTGTTCTAGCATGATAGTCTTGACAAGATACGTCCGCCCCATTTTCAAGCAATAAGTCAATAATATCCCCATGCCCTCCGCGGGCCGCTGTATGGAGTACAGTTCCGCCCCAAGAATCAAGAGTGGAAATATCAGCACCTGAATCTATCAACCGCAAGGCCGCTAATCGATGTCCCAAAATACATGCCACGTGCAATGGACTTTGGATAAGGTCAATCCAGTTCCAATATTGTGAAACAGCGGGTATATTGTCCCGGACAATCTCGTACAGTTGAAGATAAGCTCGACGGGCGCAATCGTGTTTTAGGAACTTAAGAACAACATCCACTGTGTACTCTTCAGTGCACACTTTAAGATGGTCAAAGCAATGAGATACTGCATAGGCCTGGAACGGGTGTGTTTCGAGCCGTTTCACCGCGTCACGATAGGTTTCGCAGGAGCTCCAAGTGGTGAATGCGTCGAATAACAGATAAGTTGTGCAAGTCTTGGCAAGATATAAATCTGCATTTTCTTGAAAGATGTTTTTCTTCAGAAGATATTCTTGAACGGTATAATGGGCCAATCGGATGGTGTTTGTGTCTTCGTCGATTATTACAAGTCCAGCGCAGATATCTAATAAGGTTGATATGTCCGGTAAATCAAGCTCATCAAGCTCATATCTATCATCCTCTATGGATATAGCTACTCTTATCTCATCAACCGTAAGCGTTCTTCTAGCTTTAACAAGCCACAGAAGGATCTTCAGAGCCATCTCTTCACAGCATTTGGCCTGTCCGCGGAGATTCTCCATCGCGCGGTCATACGTAGGATCCAGGCCTCGAGAGGAAGAGTTTTTTATCCTTCCAAGCTCTAAGAGTATCTTCTTTGCGGTAGTCTGCTGGCAAAGAAACTCAATATGGAAGTGAACAAGCAAAAACCTACACCCCTTTCGTTAGTAAAACCACAACGATGTTTAAGTCAAACGATGTCACTCACATTCCTTTGGCGCAATCCAATAGATCAGTAACAATTCTCTCTTGACATTTCCCTTGTTTGATAAGCCTTTTCGCTCGAGAATTCTCTTCAATTCTGTTTTCAATATATCGCCTGATATCCTCTTCGTGAGCAGAAATCTCAATTCTCAAGCTTCCATTCGCAAAATACTCTTGGATGTCCTCTGGATGTGGTCGACTCGTTAAAAAGAGGTTGATACCATCTTTCTCCATACGAAGTAGCAGAGGAAGGAGGTCTTTCCTCTGTTTTTCATCGCACTCATCAAGGGCATCAAAGATGATGTACGAACGAGAGAATAGTCTCGTTATTGTAATGAGAACCAGGTAGAGTTCCTCCAAAGTGGGCCCCTTGAGGTGATTCCTGAACTTACGATGCATCTCTTCAAGGGTTGTGGGAAGGTATGGTATTCTACGGGCGAATTGCTTGACCAAGCTAGAAACAACATTTTCTGGCCTCTGTTGTTCCCTTTCTATGTAATCGAAGTATATATGTGCCACTCCATAATTAAGTGCCGATGATTGTGCCTCAAGATGATTGACCACAGCAGTACTTATATCGCAGCGCCTGAGTCAGTGGTGATCTATGTCAGATTATCAGAGCCGTGTGTTTATTCACCTTATGAATGTCTTCCCAGCCCCGGCTATGGCAAAAACCCTTGTTAGCATATTCCCTTCATGATGTTTTTCAGCTAAATATTGTTTGCAGTCAATACATACGAATTCCATAACCCCACAGCATTTTTGTATGCAAGCTTCCTATAGACCATTCTTGAAATTTTGGTTCCCTCAGAAGCCATTGGCCGGTTCCTTCCTGCATTCTATTGCTGACATCGTTGTGTTTTATATCGACATTCTCTGAACAAAACCAATTTAGTACAGTTGCACGTTTCTCGGCTTTCCCTCATTTACGCAGTTAATTAGCCACTAAGAAGTATTTCAAAAGTGTGGCGAGTATATTCTACTTACATGTATTGCAATCTTCGAACTGTATGCATTTAGAGGCCAAGAGATCCCATTTGTGTCTCCAGGCATCCTGGGCTGCGAATTCGGTCAAGATATTTTCCCGGACTTCTTTAATACCAATCTCGATATTTTGAACATGCTTTTCAATTTCCCTCGATGTAGACCTACGGATAAATTAAATTCAGCAATGCTCTCGTAAGGCGGCTCATCCTTCGCCATGAGATTGGCTCACATCTGATCTGCCGTCAACGCAAACATAATGAGACTTTTATGTCTTTCAATTCTAGAGATTAATTGAAGAGTATCTTTTTCTTTTAAAGGCCATTTGATACTATCCACCACACCCTTCCAACCACTTCGAGGTTCTACTTGTGATATAAGCTCTTCCAGCTCTCGACCACATACCTTTAACGGTCCATCAGTGTCATTCAGCCCCCGCAGCGCTGATATTGATGATGTTGTCTTGACTCTCTCCAGGTGACTCCGTAAGGAAAGTAAGACTTTACTCAAAGAGCCGAGTTCGTCTATGAGATCTCCGAGATCTTTTGATGCTCGCTTTACCCCGCAGGCATAGCTGTAGCTGATCGATGTCAATTTGCCTGCCAGTTGAATCAAAGCGATGATGCCGGAAACAAGCCCAATAACCTCAGCCATCGGGTGCAGATGTAGTATCGATTCCGTGTTATGTTCAAGGGTATCCCGGAGTTTGAAAGAATTAAAACAAAACCCAAACCTTGAGTTATATAAGAAGTACATTTCATGGTAGTAGCAGCCTAGACGCGTCGCCACGTCAGCGGCTATATGGACAAGAAACAGGATTCCGGATAGATAGACAGAAAACTCCAGATCCAGGCGCATGCATAGCGCAAACTAGAATAGAAACACAAAAACGAGTCCCATAGACTTCTTTTTTTTTTTTTTTTTTTTTTTATGTCATGTCAATTCTGTTTCTAAAGTCCCATAGCCAGCATTTTTATATCCTAATCGTCCTTATGTGGATGTGATTCACAAGGGAGGGTTTGGTCATCATGTCTCACTCGTGTAGCTATAGCGTAAGTTTGTATAAACGAATAACTGCTGGATTGCGAAATTTAGCTAGAGATTAATTGGAGATACATACTAAAAGGTTAGGGTTGAAATGAGCCTCATTATGTTTTGGGTAAGGTGCACCTAGACATCTTGGCGGCGCAGAGAGGACACGCTTTAGTAAATACAGCTTCAACCTCAACATCGATCCTTGAGTCTCACTAACGATCTGAGCATCCGCAACAAAGAAAAAATTCGGAAAGAACATCTGCGAATATGGAGACAGTACCAAAAGTCAATATCAATGCTCTTCCAGGTACATCACCACCCCCTAACTAAGCTTGACACATCCTTATACTAACACTGAACTTGCACCCAGCGCTCAAAAACACCACTGATGACATGATAGCTCCTGTTTGCAACCCATTTATGAGCCCAGCAATATAAGGGGCCGACAAACTAACTAGCGCATAGTATCTTAAATCTCTTGGGTATAAACAAAACCACACTCTGACAGACGTCCGTCTCGTTATTGGATTCGCCGCGTGTGCCATCGCGGGTGTTACCTTCTACTATGATTGGACTGCCGGATTCGAGGCAGTAAAAGGCGGAACGCTCTATGCAGTTATTGCGTATTTCATTCTCAATACAGCTTTGACCTTTTGGATATGGCTAGTTGAGGGTGGGACGATATATGTCGGTGAGAAAGATGGTGTTAAGGTCGGTTCTACCTGTTACTCGAAGCGCTCACCCAGAACTAACGGCGAATACTATTAGATCACTATCTCGACCCATACCGAGAAACATTCGCCAATTTACCATATGAAGATCACTTCGGTTCTTCCTGGGACATCTGGACCGCATACCGTGGAGGAAAAAAGCTCATTTACAAACTGGTTCGACGAAAAGGGCTATTTTGTAGCGAAACCGTTCAAGGCCTTCTTACAAGACTCCATTCCCTCACTTGCAGCCAAATCCCCGGAAGCTACTGCACTGAAGTCAAAAACTAAGAGTGTCAAGAATTAAACACTTATACTTTTATATCTCCTAGTACTTTATGATGGATTTAAAAGCAATTGAATAAGAATGCTTGGCTTTTGTTATTTGTCAAGGCGATGGTTTTAAGCGCAAGGCAAAGATATAATTTTCCATCTCTGCGCTTGGTTCTCTATGTTGTGTTGCATATCTACACCTCTCGCTCTACTTTCTTTGGGACTCATAGTGAGCCTTCAATGCCAAGAGATCATTACCTTGCCAACCGATTTCGTTCATGTAGGGAGACCCAGTATTGAAGCGTCTATAATAAGAAATTAGTGTCTCAATCCACCGGGAGCTCAACCATATCTCCCATTTGATGAGAACGGAACAAACATACTCTGGGAACCTCAGATTGACGGTCTTGCTGGGTGTTGAGTCCTCGAACAAACTCCTGTCTGCAGCAGCACGCTCCACCATCGATGTGTGTCTGGTGTTTCGCTCCTCCCAATCCTTATTCAGATCACTGTAGTACTCGATCGCTCGGGTCAAAGGAGCACCTTTGGCGCCGGAGGTGGACTGTTCGAGTTTGTAGAAGGCCAGGCAGCCCACAACAGCTGCGATCGAGAGGTAGAAACCCTTACCGAAGGCTAGATTCATAATCTGTCCATCAGCACCTGACCAACCGAGTAAGGTGAGGAGATAGAAGTTTAAGACGCACTTTCTTCAGCGGCTGGGTGATGGTGATGATCGTCATGGTGGTGTGTCTCGCCCGCTGGAACCGGTCCTTTGCCGGAGTGGGATGCAAAGGTGCGTTTAGCGAGTAGAGCTCGGGGTGAGCAGGCGAGGGTCCTGCTTCGGACGGCGAACATTGTGGTTGATATGAATTGAGTGGAGATATGTGGGGGGTATATTTGCTATCGATGCTTCGTCGTTCAAGATACTACACCGCCAAGAGGAGGTGGTAAATGCTCGCCAAGCCTTTGAAATGCCATGTAACCCTAACCCTATACATTTGGTATGTACAGCGACAGGTAATAAGTGATGGAACGCCCTGAGATACAGTTATACCTGCAAGCACCGTATGTTGATGGCGTTTTACTCAAAACAGGCATCACTCTGTCTCAGGGCGTTCCATCACTTATTGCCTACCGCTGTACAGCGATATATAATAAGTGATGGAACGCCCTGAGATATGGTTATACCTGCAAACACCGTATATTGGTGACATTTTACTCAAAACAGGTATCACTCTGTCTCGGTCCGTTCACTTATTACCAACCGCTGCACTCCACAATCACACCATCCCATCTTTAGA
Source organism: Morchella sp. 2018-W38C (assembly GCA_024713705.1). NCBI lineage: Eukaryota > Fungi > Ascomycota > Pezizomycetes > Pezizales > Morchellaceae > Morchella > Morchella sp. 2018-W38C. Next base: position 1,409,750 of record JAMJEX010000014.1, read on the forward strand.
ACAGTACAACCGATATCACCATAGATCTAATCATTCTAGTTATCACTGGGATCGGGGACTATGGAAGAAGGGAAAAAAAGGAAGGTACATGTATGTACCTATAATTATAATTATCATGCAATCGACATCCATTACTACTTCAAGTACCAGCCCTCGTGGTGTAAATATAACATATAGATCCCCTTTAAACTCAACAAACCAAACCTCATACATACGTGTAATTGTACAACTTCATAAAAACACAGTAAGCTGAGTTTATTGTTGGAATCAGGCATCAACACCTGAGGAGTACGTGATCTTGGGCGTCCTTTACTAGATGGAGATAGGGCCAGAAGCATACAGCGATGATTAGCGCGCGGCATATCTTTGGTTAAATGAGTTTGGCATGTAACTTGGAGATTTTTGCGCCCATCACGCACCATAAATTGGTTCTTAAGTCAACTCATTCAATTAGAACGTATCAATGAATCCAACGCAGTATTTTTAATTTCCACACTTACTGGTAGGTATAAATAATGCTCTTTACACTTCACACCCAAATCCTTCATTACCAGAATACCATCGGAGAAGCTGAATACATGATTCAATGAGAATTATGCACGTGTTTAGATATTCCTTGTTGTTGTCTGCGTTTAAATTGAAACTAGGCAATAGACCGACACGAATGATCTGTTAAGCACTAGGTACGGGATCGACATGCATAAGGGGTAAAATGACTATGCACTATTGGGTATATTTGTTGGTCTTTGTCACTATTCCTAATATGCATATATCCAAGCTTAAGAATTGATGGAGTAATCAATCAATCAAATGTATATCCAAGATTCAACATATGCATGTACCTGTCTCGTCATCGAGACATCGAGTGATATTTTATGAATACATGTATTCATGATTTATATCGCACATAAGCTGAACGAAGTATTTCAGAATACAGATAATAATGCCTGGCCTTTTGTCTATAATCTAAGCCAACACTCAGGGATGAACATAGAGAACAAGACTTGATTCAAGCTGCTGATTGTTAATCCAACATGAAGAAAGTCCCACAAGTCAAGCTCCACTTGGTAAACTCCCACCCCGGAGCTGAACTAACGTGCATGCCTAGTACTCAATGCAGGTAAAAAAGTACCGGATAATACAGGTTTTTGGTTCACCAATGGGTACCGGGTGCGCATGCTAGGCGTACGGGGGGTAAAAAAAACAGAGGCATAACTTGAATTGTTCGGTACTTTTCGCCTGCCCTGAGTACTCGTAACTTCCTGACGTTTTTGAACGTCACTGATATTGCATCCCGTACAAAAATACGCCAAGATCCTGATTTTAGGTGTATGCAATAGTGACCCAGTCCAAAAACGCTAGGAAACTACGAGTACTCATGGCCTGCACTGTTTTGCGTTCCAGCTCTCAAAACTATAAAAGCCACCCTGCTAGTTACTACTAATTTCACGACGCCCCCGAATACGACTACTATTGCATACCATACAAAAAAGCGCCAAACTCTCCTTTTTGTATGTAATGCAATATTACATGTAGCCGTGTTCGGAAACGCTATGGATAGACGAGTACATGCGTTTACGGCTAGTTCCAGTTCCATGGCAGGTTAAAATGAATACACCGCAAACATGCGCATATGCTTCCACCGCGAACCATCCTTCTCGTTCTTCAAGTTAAAGACCAGCCAATCATTAGCGCATATATGCACAGTTTGATCGGATAATTTAATCCGACCCAAGTCTCCGCTCCTGTCGCTTCTCGGCTCTTGTTTTCAAGACCAACAGGCGCAAGAACTGCAACCCTAGCCCTGTAATGCAACATCTTGCTATGCAACTTCTGTCCTGCTGGTATCGCCTTATTGACTACATACATGCAGTGCTTCGTAGAACTTTAAGTCCCCATTCAAGCGAAAGGCACCGGCGAACATATGGTGCGTTTACTCCAGTCTCCCTTGTCTCACCCTTCACTGAGCCGAGCTTCGATCAAATAGAAGCCCAGCCTTGCAGAGAATATTGATTCAGGTGTCTATTTTCAAACAAACTCGATTGACGAGAAATACATTGCATCGGCAAACACGGAGAACATAAACCAAACCTCCAACCGCGGATGCCAGCCATCGCATTGAAGAAAAAAAAAGGTCATCTCAAAAGAAAAAGCTCCGATCCTCGTACAATAACCTCACCGCGAGGTATCTGCGGATAAAAGGAAAAAAGAAAAAAGAAACGACTACGATCGGATGCCGGTGAGGATGTATATAAGTTTTACTTATCATACCGCGGCTGGGCTCATGGTTACTGGTTCGCTCACCACCACCATCACCACCACTGCAGATGCCAGCTGCCAGTTGCATACGCGCGACTGGATTGTTTAATTTCTTTTTCTACAGTTTATTTGGCGAGGTCACGTGTATATGTAGCTGCATGTGTAGCGGGAGTGGAGAGAGCGACATACATACTAGCCGTGTATCTGTCAAAGGGCGAATGAGCACAGCATTCACGTCGTCGACCTTCCGTTGATACTGGTTCCAACAATGTGAGAATTTTCTCATCTTGTGATGTTCAAACACCGTCTTTGAAATCGCTCAGGAAACGACTACAATCCGAGATCGACCTTTTCTTTGCCAATGCGTTATTTTCTATCGGTACTACCACGACCGCAGGATTCACGTGCCTAACGGTGCACTTTTGGACTACTTGCGTGCTGTACAGTAAATATATCCTCTAGACATCACGGATGGTATCGTTGCTGGGTACTGTTTATATTTAGGACAACCCAGTGGATAGGTTGAATCCATTGCTAATGACAAGTTGAATAGCATCGAGAAATGAGAAGATCGAATTCTTATTCTCTTTCTATACTTTCTCAGCAACAATACTCACGATCCTAGTAAGACCTCGAGATCCTCGGTTGAGCAAGCTATGAGCCGAGTGATATGCTGTGAAACCCCTCCGCGGGGACGGAGTCGTCTCCGACTAAGCTATGTAACGCCTTGGCGGTGGTAGTGAACGCAGCATCCAACCCAGCACATCGATGCTTCTCTACCCCACAACGTGGGGAAGTGGGGGAGCGTGAAGTGTAGTAGCGAATGAGGGCTGCAGTAGTGGCTTCACCGATTATCACTCGGGTTGGTAACCACAGCTGAAGAGTGGGTGTTTCACAAGTACCACGTCACGTTCGGGCAACGTTTCAGACGTGCAGAAGGGTTGATCCGGTGATAGCCATGGTACTCTTTACGCCTAAGGCGGATCGGACGCAACGGAAAATTTCCTCGGACAATTTGCGCATTACAATTGTGACTGGGGGGGGAGTAATTAAGTCATCGATACAGCATATTTATATATACGTTAACACTCATTGTGTTATACTGTTATATTTATACTTATACCTTCACGATGGAGTGCTTGGTGGTTGACCTTGCTGTTGTATCAACACACGCGCTTGATCGGACGATGAGTGATAATTCATGTTTCGACCAGCTACATAGGTAACATCATGATCAGCAACAACAAATTGTCTAAGACTCTGAAATGTTAGCCTTGTTAGAGACCGAGACAGTCTCGGACCGGAACCGAAACTCCGAACAAATCCATACAATGCCGGGCCGAGTGGCGGGCGCATGGGTATCCATGTATACAAAATCAGGTATCGTGAACGGGAAGCTTACTTAGTGGGGCAGTGCGCATGTGCTAACAGCTGTATCCAATGATGCTACCATGGACTGTTTAGTATGCCTTCCTAACCAAGTATAGAATCCCATTCCCAACAGTAGCGCCAGCAACCAACGCAATAGGATACCGGCCAGACGAGATGTTTTTCAAGGGGCATATGCATCCAGAATCGGGGTTCTGGCCTGCTGGTCAGCGCCCCAGATAGGTATTCTTACTGCACTAGGATCCGAACCGATACCACCCAGTTAGTAGGCTACTTCTGGAATCGGATTTTTCAGGTACCGATCTTAAACAACATGCTTCAGCTCCTGCACAACACTTAACACGCACTGAAGCACTGTTCCCCTTGTGAGGGTTATATATAGTTAAAGGGTGTCAAACCCAGAGTTAGAATTCCACACAGTAGTGGAAGCGAGGACAGCAACGACTGCATGATCCGCGCTTTCACAATTCAATACATAGTAGCCGGTCTCAGAGACGAGTGACATCGTGTGACTGTACGTTATCGTAGCCGTACCATATATGTGCTTCATAGCCACCCAGCGCCGAAAACGGGCTATAACCGAGGGATAAAAGCGCCACACGATTCCCGAAGCATGGGTACATGGACCATATGGAACCTGTCAACAGCTTCTTTGGAGCGCCCCATCAGGAAGGCCGTTCCGAAAAACAAGAATAGAAAATAGAAAAATAGAAAAATAGAAAATAGAAAATAGAAAATAGAAAAAAATCCAGCTTGAGCCGTAGAGTTCCCGGCAACAGTGGGGCCAACGTGTCTATCTCTGGGGGTATGCGTATAGTGTGTGTGTGGTACGTGCTCTATTTGACCGAACTAGTAAGACTATCACCTTGCGGTCAAATAGGTAGAAAAACCTAGGCCCTCCGGATTTCTAGCTACCCTTTACTGAAAAGAACGCAGCCACCGCAACCACCACCATGCCATGGACCTTCTGGATCCATATAAGAGGAACAGCCAGCTACCTAACGTTCGCTAAAGCAAAGCACATGTGGGGTGGTAGTTACAAACTACTACCACACCATTCTACTTGTCTACCACTAAATTCTGCGGTCGACTTTCAAATATAATAAGAATCCGACCACATCATGAAAGAGCATTGATTGAATGGTACTCTTTTTTTGTATGAGGAAAAAGGGGGTGGTGAACTGGTGGCGCAAAATAGCCTCAGCTGAGAGAGATGATGGGATGCGATGCGATAAGAGAGTTAATTGCGCGTTGTGGTGGTGGTGGTAGGTAGAACTTCGAAACCGTTCTTTCTTTCCTTGGATTACCTAGGTGTGGGGATAGTGGTGATGATGATGATGATGGTGGTGCGGTGATAAGAAGTGAGTAAGGTAAGGGCCGAATCCCAAGGTTCCCTACTTGTAGAGTACAGAACCCACGTACGGGACCTACGTACGTTACCTAGGTACATTTACATGCTACATCCAGCAGCCCGGGTAGATGAGCTGTGTGTGTGGAACTTGTTTTTCTGTCCTATACGCGGTGTTTACCGTATATAATCAATCATCCATTCAATCTCCGACAGCTAGCATGTATGTTCTCAGGAGTCTCAACGGGAGAATACATAAACCTTCCAGCCTGTGACTGTGACGTAAGGACATCACCCATCCCTACATTGTAGCCCATAGGTGAGGATGATACTTTGTTCTGCGAGCTGCATACATACACTGATCGTCGGCCGGGCCATTTCATGCAAACATGTACTGCTGCTGCTCACTGGTTATGTTTAAAATCGGGTTGTATGGGGTATGTGCATGCATAATATACACCACGGTTCACGGTCAGAGGGAGAGGGCGATAGAACTAAAAGATAGAGGACATATGAGTGAAGTGTTATAGTCTTATAGATACAGATTGATGTATACGTAGAGGTAGTATAACCATAAAAACACATACATACATACATACACGAAAAAAACCGGGAAAAATGTAATAAGCAGTTATAACTCCCTCCATGCCATAATAACCGTATCATGAGTTATGAAACCCCCCCCCCCCCATCCTTTCCTCTAACTAGCTAAAAACCAGAAAATACCATATATGTCATGGGGAGAACAGAAAAATATATATCAAAATGAAAACGGTAATAAATGAAAACGCTAAAACTCCACAAAATAGACCAAGAACACCGATATTGCCGACTCACCCCCAATGCCTTGCGAGATGAGTTTGCGAGTGAGAAGACAAAGAAAAAAAGTAAGACGGTAGCAGAGTGGCATGCAGGGTAAACCAACACATGAGTTAAAATCAAAATAATTTTGTAAAAAAATAAAACCTCGCAGCCCTGCAGCAGGGTCAAATCTGCGGTCAAGAACAGAAACACCCCTCTCAAACAACAAAGTTCATCCGGCTCAAATCAAACTTCCTAACCCCGCATCCTCCGGTCTAAAAGAAGCTGCAGACAGCCTCAATTGGGCCAACCGCCCCCACTACTTCTCATCATGAGAGGCTGTTGCCTTCCTACTCCCCTTACCGGGCTCCGCTCCGGCGTTCTATCCATAGGCGTGTACATTCCATTCCTCGACGCCGTCGGGCGGCCCCTGATGGCGTCGAAATTAAAGAGGGTCTTCAGGTTTCCAACCTGCGCCGCCACCTCGGCGATTGGCAGGGTCTTCTCATACCCGTATTGCAGATCTTCCGATGAGGATGATCCTGATGAAGATCCGGAGGAAATCGAAGAGGATGATCCGTGGCGTTGCGAGTGATCTTGCAAGAGGTAAGGTGTAACGAGGTCTATTGAGCGTGGCGAGGAGCTGTAAGAGACAGGATGGTGGAGCGGCGGGAGAGGGCGCTGCTGATGCAGCTGGTACTGTGTCGGTGGGTTATTTGAAGCATTTCCGGAGAAACTTGAGATAGAGCCGCCGGTCAAACTGCGCAGATGCACTGGCCTACGCGGGGGGTTGTAGAGATTCGCATTATGGTTTGTGGGAGATGAGGGCTGCGAATCAATTGGTGAGGTAGTCCCTGAATGGTGGTGGTTATAGTGACAGTTGCTATACCCCCCGTCGGACGAAGTAGTCCTGCTTGTTATCGAAATTGGTGGCGAGCCTGCATATTCGGGATATAATGGGGTTGGGCTGAGTGGTTCGACATAGTTCTTTCTTGGGGGCCCGTTTGAGAATTCGTCGCCGTAGGGTGTCAACGGTGGTGTTGACCAATTGCATGTTGAGGGCGATGAAGGCCCAATTGGGATTGGAGGCGGTTTCGCTTGATCTTTGCGCCTGCACTTTTCAGAGCAGTAGAGAATTCCAGTGTTTGGAACTATTATCTGCTGTTCGCAATGTGCACTATTGAATCACTGAGTCAGCTTTTTGAGATACATATTATGCGATTACTGATTATTTTTCGCCGAAAACAAAGGAGAAGATGAGGAATGCCACGGTTCGATTTGCAACAACAGTTACAAACTCGCGTTTCCTTATCTCGGCATATGCATATGTGATAACAAGACAAGCACCCGATATTCTTTTCTTTGAGAATATCGCGGAAGCCCGGATAATAACAAGAGTAATAGCAAATAATCGAAAGAATTATGGGAACTTACCAGAAGGGCAAAAAACTCGTCGCCATTGACAAATCTGAATCTGAACCCGCCGATATTGAGGTATTTGGTGCAGCCTGAGGTCCAGCTTTTAATCCTCTTGGTTTAGGGGCAGTATTGCGACGCACTGTTGGTGGTTTAATACCACGTGAACTTTTGGTAGCCAGCTTGACGGTTGGAAGGTGAGAGGGAACAAAGTCCTTCTCAGATCTTGGGGAAAAGGGTTATATAAATGAGGACGGAGATAAAACAAGATAGTGAATGAAACAAAAATAGGTTGTAAGGGTACAGTCAAGGACTTGTCCCCTGATGCTTTTTCGGTGATATCGACCGCAGGCGCAGGTCGTACTGCTAGCTAAGCTCGGAAAACTAAGCAGGGGTGCGGGGGTAGGTATCGCGCGCCGTGTGTATGTAGAGATAATTCCCTCTCTGTTTTCGATGGAGAGCGAAAACGCTTATTGGAAGATACAGATCCGGGTTTTTTTGTCTGAGAGTTCCTTGTGCTTCCTTATCTTTTGGTATTCGATCTGAGAGTCCCGTGCGCTGAGTGGTGTCGCTGGTGCTGGTGGTTCAGCTGTTGGTGCTTACGTTGCCGAAAACGGGATATAATTGAAACGCCGCCGCAGGGAAGTAAGATAATGCGTAGAGAGGCTGAGTCTTTTTTCTCTCTTCCTTTCTTGGGTGGAATTGGCTTTCGTATGGATCACAATTGCCTTTCAACGAAAAGTAATATAGTTGTGTTGGTTGGAGGAATGGGAGTTTCAAGATCGATGGTGGACCAACTTGAAGATGAAGGTGAAGAATGAAGAAGGAGGACCGATATATAATATTGTTGGAGAAGACTCAAGGGATGTGGGAGACCTTTGATGATATATGATGCAAATTGCAATGACGAAAGGAGGAGAAGTGGTGCCGTAGGTAGTAGTATTATATTTTTTATTACTTGAAGGCAGGCAAGCAGGGTGGATTGTATCCCGGGAAAAAAAGAGGGAGGGTAGCTTTGCCGTTAAGAAAGCTCGTGCTAATGATTTCGGCAGTCGTGTTCTAGGGTGGTCTCTGAATTGATCCAGACAGAAGCAGTATCACTGCAAGCAAGTCTGCGGCAAGATAATTATTTGACACCCTCGAGAGGCTGCCTATGACGATTGTGGACGTTCAAGATGGTGTGTGAATGCGCCTGCGTCTAGGGGAGGGCAATTCTATACGTCTATAACTCTCCTCTCCGGGCAGATGTTCTCGGCCCACGTGCTGGATTGGTGCTTCGATTTTGCACACGGCACCCAAAGCTGGTATGTATGTACGAGCTCTGTAAAAGCCGGTAGCAGGTAAAATGTGAGAGGAGGTGACCGAGGAATGTAGGTACTCTACTATGCAGTCTTGCGTTTGCGGTAGCGAGTGAGAGCAAAGGGATAATAGATGATGATAGTGAATAGGAATTGCGGGAACGGGAGAAAGTGGTGAGATATTGTATTACCAGGACAGATTTTCTTCTACCTCTGCTTCTTTATTCCCCCTCACAGGCCTTTTTCTGTTTCAACGCCTCTGAACAAGCTTCCAGGGATGTCACAGTGGCAAGAGTACGTGGATGGGATTGATAGTGAGTAAACAGAAGAAGCGCAACAACAACAACGATGAGGAAGTAGGTACAGCAGTAGACACAACTCTAGACCAGTACCGACCAGTGGTAGGATCTTTCAGGTATTTAATAGATCTAGCGCACACTGTTTTCATAGTGGCGTTTATTCATAGAAATAGTTGAAGCTTCAGCATCCCGCGGACAAGATCGCTTCTGGGCCAATCGTTCAAGTTCATCGGCTCTCGAGCTCTCTAAAAATCCCTGCGAACGCGTTTACCTCTCTGTTAGTGAATTCGAATCGAGGCCCATCGCGATGTTGTAGCTAGTAAGCCAGGCCATCTCAAGGTACCAGACACATCTAAAAATAGGGGAGGCGACTCGAGAATCGAGAGATCATGCTGCGAAACAATTAATAACAAAGAAAGCGTATTCAAACAATTGCTTTGAGCAGCCTTCGCTTCCCCGGAGTTTGTGTACTGCGCATGTTGTGCCATGGATCACGTTTAAAATCAATCCTCCACCTTCTCCTCATGGCTGAAATGTAACCCCAGAGGCTGGGCATCCAACATATAGTGTTCCTATGAATATAGGTATGCTTGAGTGTTCTTCTTCCGTGATACTTGAAGCTAGTAGTCATCTATCTCCACATCCGCTCCTGCCTCCACCACCACCATACCCGTGCGCCCGCGCGACAATTGTCTCTCCTCACTTTTTATGGTTTATTATAAAATTATTTATTTTTAATACCTTTACATCTATGCCTACACCTGATACGTAAACTCAAAAGGTGCAAGCTTTCTTGCGTGCACGCATCTGAATGACAGGTAATTAAATGATTGGTCAGGCGGGGGAAAGGGGGGGGGGGGTAAAGTAGTAAGCAGCGCATTAGGAGGGACCAATTTTCCACGCAAGCAAAGCACGCAAAGGATGGTTCGAAAGAGGGGATTCATCTTCTCACCACTTTCAAAGTGAGAGTTGAGTGAAGTTACGGGCTTCGGCAAAGAGAGGGCTCAGCCAACGCACTAGAATACGCACGCATGAACACTTGCATTGTCGCTCTCTGGATGGAGTATAGACGGATGGTTTGGATATGGGATGTGATAATTATCCTCACCTCCTTCGACCCAAAGATAAGCTCTTTGGCGCATTGGCTAGAGCCTACCTCCCTTCAAACGATCAACTCCCGGCATTGATTTAAGCCCAAGTGAAGGGGGGACTTCATGATGTGTCTGAAAAGCAGGAGAAAGAAGATCTGGTGGATCCATGGAGGAGAATTAGAGAGAATGAGGGGAAATCCATACGCATCTACGGTTCTGTTTAATTCTCAATATCACCTCACCCACCTTCAGCGCCTGTAAGAAACATAGATCACTTCTACAATCTACAGCGTTTCTCCGCAGCTCTCAGCCAGTCATTCGTCGCGCACGCTCAACATGGAAATCTCGGAGTATACATCACTTACCATACCCCCCCCCCCCCGGACTTTTTCGAAACAGATAAGGCACGACATACTTGTTTCGTTTCTTCCCCCACCGGTATGGATTAAAGAAAGGCAGATCACTTTTTATGAGGCTGGACGGATGGTTGGCACCCCCATATCGTTCCATAGCCACAGAATATCGATAAACTGATTATCAACGAACATCTCCCGAGTTCCGAGCCTAACGCTCGCCCTTCCATCCGCTGCCGAACGTTAGACCATAATTGTCACTTTTTGCTAACAAAGCTAAAGTTTCACCTGTATAGCTAGTAGGAACGTTCAAAAAATAAGAAAATAGAAACCTACACTATCATCGAGTGCTCCATGCCCTAGGTTCTCTTCCACGTTTACTTCAACACCCCCTTTCTCTTCTAGACATTCTAGCTACATATTTCTTTTTCTTTTTCACTTTACACTTGGGACCTATACAATTCTTCCGTCAATTTCCCCCTCTCCCTGGTTACATTTTTTTTTTCCTTCTCTTAGTTTCCCACTTTTTTTTATTTTTTATTTTTTATTTACCTCTGCCAGAAACTAATGTAGGGCACACCTTGCTTTGGATCATCCCATAAAATTAAAGATGGCCCTGTATTTCTTCCTACCGTGGAGTAGATGATGGGTTTTCAGGTACATATGTGCCATTTTATGGATTACACGCTAGAGTACCTAGGAACGTAGATTGAGTGAGATTCATACCTAGATACTCTCTACTCTACCTAGATACATGAGTATGAGATAGGCAATGCATCTAGCGCTTATGTTGCGTTGAGATAGAGTACTTACTTAACTCTACAGGCATGGCAGCTGAGGCTTCTCAACATGTGTAGCCCATGTATGTTGAACAATCTTGGTGTGATATGTCGTGTCCCCGAGCTCCCCCAGCCAGCCAGCTAGCTACGATACCAGTTTCTAGTACAAAAGTAGATATCATTTTCGCAGGGAAAAACAAGTTTAAGCAAAGAACAAAAGCAAAAAACAAGCCATTGAAACCTCAGGAGATCCCGGTAACAAGCCTGGCGGGAACCTTTTTTTTTTAAACTATGGACGGCACCGATTCGAAGTGGCCGATTCTGCATTGCGAATTTGCTGTAGGTACGGCCCCGTAAAGTACAGATATCGATGCCGCGGCGCGGCTTGGAAAAATAAAAACCCCAGACAACACAAGATTGCGAAAGATTGCGAAAGAAAAAAAATTCTAATCCTTGATATCCAAACTTTTATTTTCATTTCCTTGTCCCGATAGCTAAGCTATCTTAACTTCCATCACCCGTTTACACAGGATAGATTGATTGATGATGCCCTCTTTTCCCCGCAATCGGTGGCGCCCGCTTCTAACATGAAGTACACTGTACACGTATAGGAAACCAGACCGACACTACATACATGTACATACGCGAGTAGCACAGGCAGCAGCATAGTATGGGCAATATCAGTACATAGAAAGAGGAGAAGGTCCCAAAACACACCACGCAGAACAACACCAAGGTACTTTACAGGCAAAGCATAATGATTGACCAAACAACGGCTTCTGCACCCTTGGCCAATCACAGCAGCTTGATCGCCCACCCACCATAACCACCACCACCACTACAGCTCTGTCCCTTTCAGGAATCCGTCCGGAACTCCCTTAGCAGCTGTGTTTGGCCTCCCAACGTATGCTCCCAAAAGGCAACTCCATTGGATCTCGCCATGTAGGATATTCTGCACCTCTCTATATGCCTGCAAAGATGCATATGGCATCCCCGTGGTCGGATCGCGAAATTTCGCCGGTTGATGCGTTATGACACAGGTTTGTTTGGGGGCAGCTAGAGACACACAGGCGTCAGGAGTAAGTTATTATGCAAGCAAGCTAGCAGGCCATGCCATCGCTTAGTGATAACCGAGAATGCAGAAAGCACCGAGCGAACACGTTCCGGGTCAAAGCAATTGCAGGTAAAAACAAAACACATGCCGAGACAGATAACGTGCAAGGTGAAAATATCAAGGGAAAAAAAAGTACAAGGTAGAGATTTTTGACAAAACTCGAAAACGAATGAAAACAAAAACAGGAAAGTCCAATGCATTCTCGAAGGAGAGTTATACCCCTGTTAAACTCGGGCCGGATCGCACTATAGGAACCCGGAATTGGGAATGTGCATGCAATACACGAAACGAGCGAGGGAATATAAAAAAAACTTGATGACGATACCAGCTTGAAACGACAAAGTGGAAGGGAAAAATATGGAGTACTCACGCCAACTTCTCTTTGATTCGCTGGGAAAAAGCACCTTGATTACCCCCTCCCTGGTCTGAACATCCGGCGCATCAAAATTCTCAAGCACCACTAGATTCCTAGCAGATGCTTCGGTTTTCGGTCTCGGGGGTTCGACTTGAGCTTGGAGGGGTGTGGGGGTTGTTGATTCGCCTGTTGATTCGCCTGCTGGTTCGCCTGTAGTTTTTACCGGAGATGGTCCCTTAGTTTCCGAAGGGTCCGGCAAAGCAGCATACTCCAGTATTCCTTCCAAGAGCATTGGCAAAGCGCCATTGCTCCTGATAACCTGGGATTGCGAGGCCGCGTCCGGGGGAGTTGACGCTAGCAGCGTAGGCCCGGACGAAAGTGCGGGGTTCTGATTATCCGAAGTCGAACTTGTCGGTCGAGACGGGCTTGGGGAAAGTGGTGGTTGTGGAGACGGGAGGTTTGAATTTTTTTCAGAGTGAGGCATTATATTCGCGTCCTGCTGCCGCACCTCTTGCAAAGAAGGATCAACCTCACCTTCGGGGGTTGCCCTCTCCTTCCCTTTGACTTTACTTGTCGCTGTCGACCTTGCTTTGTTGCTCTTTCTCTTTTCATCTCTGCCTTTACCCTTCTTCCCCTCTCCTTCGTCGTTACCATCAATAATCTCAACGAGACCTTTGCCAACTCTCATCAATTTCCCTTTCTCATCCCATTCTGCCGTCCCACTCCAGAACGTAACGACGGGCCCCACCAACCGGCGATTCTGTAACGCCGCAAGTTTCTTCCGTTGCTCCTCCAACCTGTAAGCTTCGTTTTGTTCCCACCTATTCAAACTCTTCAGATTTTTTTCTTCAGTAAGCTTCGCTTCCCGCAGCCTATCTTCTTGCGTCATCACCCGCGGGTTTGTTTTATCCTTTTTCGCGGCAGCAGCTTCCATTAATTTAATGGTACGTAATCGTCGCTTTTCAGATTCCTCTAAACGTTTCATCGTTTCGGTTCTATTTTGTAAAGATAATGTACGGCTTGATGCTCTTACAGCGTAAACATCTTGGGGTAACCATGATATTCTTTCCGATTTTTTCCTCGGTCGCAAAGACGAGTCCGTAGAAGGAGTTTCTGTAGAATCTTGTGCCGAAGCGCCAGCATTTGTAGATGTAGTTGTAGACGGATCCTTAATTGTGACTCTCTTTCTCGGTTTCAGAAATGCTTCCCCAGCTCTGCGCTTCTTCACTGCGTGAGCCTCCTTCGCAATCCGTTGTAACTCTCTCTCTCCTTCCATATCCTCATCAACCTGTTCACCATTTTCGTTCATTGCAGGAGGCCCAGCGTCGTCCTCGTCCTCGCTAGACGATTCCAGTTGAACGTCAGACATGTCCTCGACCTCTCCGGCTGCAAATTCAACATCATCCTCATCTTCCAAAAAGAGAGTATCCTCCGCATCAGCCTCTTGGTGTAGTAAAGTTGCAAGCCTATTTCCAGCAGTAGAGCGTCGTGTGCGTCCAGCGACTAACGACTGCACTTGCATCAGCGGTGTGGGAGCTGTTGTAGCAGGCGGCTGCTGCGGTCCACCCTCAACATTGTCAGTATTATCTTCATTCTCATCATCGTAGTCGTCCTCCTCCTCTTCCTCCTCGGTAACGTGATCAATATTTGTTGGAGAGGCCGCGTCGGGTAGTTGTTCGTCGTCGTCGTTTCGAGTATTCGACATTATTTCAAGGTTGGAGAGCGGTAGGGTTGGTATTTAAAAAAGAACAGCTTGCTATGCCACCCTTTAGCGATTTTGAACCGGTGTTGTCTTGCGCTTCGTAAGGGATAAGCCTGGGGCGTGTGGTTTGTCGATGCTCTTCGATGAGATCGAAATTCTCACCAGAATCGATGATGGGCGAAATGACGCGCCATAATGGGCCTAACCCGACAGAGAGGTGGGCTGGTTTGAGGCGAAAACAGGTCTGGCAAGTAACGTGATCTGAGATCGTGGCGCTTACTGTGTGGCTTTGAAGCATATCTAGCCGTATTTGAATAGTTCTGTCACCTGATCTCGAGTGACCTGTCATGAACACTTTACGCGCTGATCACCAGGGTTAGGGTTGGAACTGGAGATGCGGCACTGGGGCCAAGCAAACACATATCTCACCACATGAATTAGAGACTCCATTATCAATGTATCAATATATATATCTAGGGTTAAATTGTCTACTCTCAACTCTCGAGACTCGATCTAGGTATGGCCCCGGCTTGTATCATTGATATACCCACAGGCTCAGTCCAGCAGCTCATAATATTGAGACTAACTATCTATTCCTATCAAGCTCTTGAATTCGGAGGGAGACAAGTGCCGTAGCGAGGCGCAATCAGGCTAAATTCGGTCTCGAACTGCCAGCTATACCAGACCCCGCGATATCTTCGCTCCACACAAATGCCTTCTCTAAGCCTCTATCTATGATAGACACCCCTCAATCACTACTTTCTCCATTACCGCGAGCTTTCATCAACGTAACTGCGGGTACTTGTAACCTTGCATCATACTGATGGAGCCGGAGTCGTTATCGTACGCAGTCCTTGTCACCTGACCGGAGTTCAACCATCCGTTAAACTTTGGAGGTGTGTTGATAATCATCTGGGTATCTGGCTAAGAGAGCTGATAGGAGATTTATCGATGCTTGGACATGACTTCCATACGATGTCATAGAAAACATAATCCTCCCTTACCTAGATTCTCGCAGAGAAACCCCATGTATAGATAATGGTTGGAACATGACCCCGGCGGTCTTTGTCTCAAGCCTGATTGCAACGTTGCATGTATGTACTTGCTAGGAACCTTTCTGGAGCCCACCAATAGGGGAAACAGCAGGGGGCGCCCCCGGAGGCGTCTTATACACTCTGGAGATTTCTAGTTCACATGCAACCTCGCCAATCTATAAGTTACACCCTCTCTTTAAGGGATTATCGTGAGTATCAATTTTCGAATCAAAAGGGGACGTGTGTCATTCTATTGGTTATGGTCAGATAGATATATGGCTAAATATGTTCATAGTGACAGGTGTTACGGTGACCCATCAGCAAGCAGAAAAGGTTCATTAGTGCGTAGAGTACTCGCGACACACAGCTGTTTGTCAAGTTTGGGATCGGCACTTGGTTGGAGATTCCCATGGTGAAGTAGAATTAGCAATTCTATCGCGAGGAAATTTGCATTTCCCTATCCCCACGCGATTTCTATGTTGGTGCTCTCCGTTAGTCTTGACAGGGGGTTTCGGGATTGTAGTCTGAGCCTTATGCAGCCTGCAACGGCGAGCTTAATCGAAAGATTGTTTTCCTACACCTTGAGGGGCCTTGGAGGTATTGTTTCTACCTTGTGTAAATTATAACATACAAGGTGAGTTTGTGTGTTACTTCTGTCGGGCCGAGTACGATGCTGACTTTAGTAACTGCCATTCACCCGAAATAACAGGACATGCCACTCTCAATGCCGGGGAGAAAAGAAATAAACATACAGGTATCACCATCCAGAAAGATGGAACATATTCATAACATCTTTGTACAACATGAATCTAGAGTAAAATGAAAATTATCCGGCGGGTCAAGAAAAACTTGCTTTGTGTGTCATTGGAGTACGTTCACGAACGCCCCTCTTGTTCCACTTCACACAACAGATAGTGGAAAAACAGGTAACCGGACAGTGCACTGCAGAAACGCAAATACCACTTGGCATATTCCCCAATTCCCGTGCAGAGTGGCGGTGGTCTGGATCTAAACACTTACACTCGTACTCGCATGCTCATACTTCCCCTCCAACGGACCGCAAGCCGGTGATTCGAGCGAAGGTGCAATTTTGTGGAGGATCGTACATGACTCGACAAGGAAGGCGCGACTCTCCGGAGTTATTACGATTAAGTCGGAGGGCGCAGAAGCGAAGATGTGACCGGGTATGCATCCTAGCGAGTGCTGTAATGCGGCGTTTACCGCATGCAGTATACTAATCGGGAGTATAAAATCTTTGCTACGTTTAGAGGGTGATATGAAAATTTTCAATTTCTGCTGCAATCAGGGGACGGAGAAATTTTGTGAGCAGTTTTTGCTTTTTTATAAGGAAAGAAGGTTTTTCCGAGTGGTGATGTGGGATCTGATAAGAATCCTTAAACTATATTGGGTGGAATGTTGAGTGGGAGCGCATGTATGTGTTCATCTCAAGGCATAGCTACAGGAAGGCAGAAAGCACATTAGGTACGTGTTGACGCTTTTGTATACACCGGTGGGGGGTAGCTATATTTTTCTTACTGCATTGAAATTCATAAATCTGTGAGCGACGTAAGATGTATGCATAAGAATAACGATTGGTGCAGGAAATAACAAGCATATTAAGTTGATGAGATGGACCTATCATTACGTTTTGAATACCTTCACGCAGATGAAGGTGTGACATTCGGTCAAGTACATGCAATTGTACAATCTTTAGAGGCCTCGCTCGCCCATAACCTAGCTTGATCTATAGCTATACTCTAGTAAAGTACATGTAGGTACTCCTACACGCACCTACTTTACATGTGATTACTGTGTTGTTCTGTAGTAGCGGGTTTAAGCGCTGTGTAACGTACGATAATCCAAAATTCTGTGCCTATGTAGGCACATACATGTACCTGTGTGGGCACTGGTTTACGAGTGATTGATGATGAGTGATAGAACCCGAGTGTGATGACAAATACACCCGAGTGACAAATTTGGGCCCCTCGCCCTTCAGAATAGCAATAGCTTGAAGCCGGCAGAGAAATATAGATTTGAAACAGCACACAGCATCCGATATTTCCGAATCATCATAAGTTTAGTTCTTGGGTAAATATTCTCGTACAACCAGTGAGTGTTACATGATTGTTCTTGAGAGAGTCCGGGACATTTAGGATGAACTGCACAATTAGTAAAATATCATGATACTTGAGCTGTACGCGGTGTTTCCATCTTTATTTCTATAGTTACACGTCATATACCAAGCCATCGTTATTTTCTGACCTGTCGTGACAGGTTAGCTCAGAGACCAATCACTGTGGAATAATCTGGCCAGAACCACAGTTTGGACCTGTTCCAAATCGGTGGGAACTTATCTTATCCGGTTCCGAAACCTTCGCTTATGGCAAATGCTTGATTCAATTCAATGTTCAATGGAAACATGCGTTCACGTATGATAACTCACGCCATCCCCCACGCTGAAACCGGAAGTGATAATCATTGCCTCGCCCCTAAATCCGAGTGACATCCCGTGCAACCAAATTCCACCACAAAATCGGTACCTGCATTAGTTGGCACATACATCCTCAGCTCATGCCACCCAACATCCTGAGATCGAGAAAATAAGCTGGGGAACATGCGAAGGGGACAGTTGTCGGGACTCAGTGTGTGGATGTTAGGTAGCTCTGTAGGCTACGAGAATGTTCCGCGATCGTTCCACAACCAATTCGGGCCTCGGTCTATGACATCCCGATCGATTCCGTGAATCCTAGATCTGTTCTATTCTTGGTATTTGTGGGATGCTCATTGGGAGTTGGGTGTGGGTAATGATTTTAAATTCGACTTTGTGTGGCGCTGGGTTGTGAATCGGTCTGCCTAGTAACTAGTCCATCACTAGCAATAGCCAATAAGGTATGGAGTATTAAGACTTAATATAAAAATGATAGAGTTAAATAGAAGCCCTAGCGCTGTCACGGAGAATCTAGGGATTGTTCTCCTGGGATACACACGAGGGTTGGTGGTAGATGTGTTTATTCACTAATTATCACTCGATATCCCGAGGGTTGGCAGTCGAATGTCTTTTTTTCCTGGGGGGGGTTACTGACTCACTAAGAGCGAAGTGGGACGTGATGATTGTCTCAGATCTCTGATGGTCATTTTGCGTGTGGTTAGATGCTCTTGGATCTTTGGAAGATCGACCTCATATACACCCTCCTTCTCTTGGGATTTTCGCCAAATACAGAACCTCATCGAGAGGTACACGTTTTATCATCACACGCACTTTAGCTCCGAATTAGCTCCCTAGAATGGTCACAGCCTATCACTGTCATCTCTGGGTTGATCGGTTGAGCTGACCGTTTGGAGTCCGGGGAACCGGAAGCGTGATCATCTACTCATATCAATACCTATGGCAATTCCCAAATCTCCAAAGTTTGGTAATTATCATATCTTTGGAGGGATCTAGGGTCTGTATAGATCAAACCATTGAATACACTGGACAAAATCAAGGTACGCACTGCTAGCTCTTACTTCACATGGTCTATTATTCATGTCTCTTATAGGTTCCCCACCCTTCACGACAATGCAGTAATGACCCACATTGGGTGTGTTTTCGTTGATTGATACTCGAATTCCGATGGCGATATTTTTCTTTCAAATTATGAGGTTCCCCAAACCGAAGGATCTCTCGGTTAAAGGAAGATGTAGTTGCATATATGGGTAGGAACGGCGCCTTATCTAAGACTAGGGCATTAGGTACCCCCAAAGAGTCTATCTGCGTAGGACTGTTGTATAACTTTCGCCGGGTGTGCGTAGCTCGTTTTCATATCTCTTCCAGCTACCAATCGCCTTGCGGTAGCAACCTTGGAGTTAACGACTATGTCGCACTTTTACACAGACTTGAAGTCAGGCGAAATATTACCTTCAACGCCAAACTATAAGTTCTCGGAGGGCTCTGCATTTAATCATGATTGTTTCGAGTCTGATATGCCGCAAAATCTTGGCATATAGTGGTCTCGGACCAGGGATACCGGCAAGAGTCAGCAGCAGAAACACTTTGGTAATTGACCCTTGCGGTAAGTATCACTTATCTCCGTTCGGTGACATATTTCTGGATTGAAACTCGCCCCAAGAAACCTTAGATGCTTGATCGAGATAAACATGGCCATGGAGCAATGATCTCAAAATTCGGGATGATGGGGGTCAAGTAATTTTCTGTGAGCCGAGATCGAGAGAGACCTGATGCAGTAGATGTATCCGGAAGCCTAGTCGGTTCACGTGATCATAGGGCCTCAGAGCTGTGACTTAAACTGTGTTTGCTGGTTAGGTCAAGGACTGTTAAAACATTGTTTTATACTAAAATCGTTTTTTGAAAGGAAAAATCTACCCCAAGATGACTTGAGCTATACGTCTTTACTCTCTGAGGCTTCTCCGGGAGACGCTCCAATAAGCAAAGAGCCCGAGAGGCATATATTTATGTGCCATGAAACAAACCTCTGCGAAACACCATCTGGAAGATAGAAATCGGGGTGAGAATACTCAACTTCGACCCTAGCTCCATACTAGGTTTCTAACAAAAGGATATGCTGGGTCTTTATATTGTCTGCACATCCGCCCCATGTTTTAGATACCTGATATATCGCGCATAATATGCGCATATAAACCCGTCGTGGATCGATAAAGGCGACAGAACACGTTGTTTCAGGCCTACAACTTACAGGAAGACAGGGATAATCAGGTTTTCAATCGTTGTATGATTAACCTCTAGGATCCCATGACTGGAGCATAAACATTCATGCAGCGCGAGATCTTGGACGGAATTTTGCGGATTTAATCTGGGTAGAGGGGCGATCTGTGGCCGGGGCAGGCCGTTGACAGCTTCGCTTTGGTCGATGGGTGTTCTGGAACATGTATGCAGTGGACACGTTGTTTACTTGCGGTATGGAGTTGTTTAATTTGTATTTCAGCTTAGGGAAATACAAGGTTTACTCAGGCCGTCTTGGGGTGACGAAGCGAGCCTTGATGTCGATTGCGGATGTTAGTAGAGTAACGTTGCGGTCTCATAGAAATACATGTACAGGAGAAGCTCGCTATAAGAATACGGACCGGACCAGGATGTCATATTCCTATAGCATACATGTATTTATTCTTATATGTACATGTAGTATGTAGTAGAGTACGGCCCACAGCCAAAAGTTCTACAACAATAGCTTTGGATAATTAGGCTCTCGGTGTTTCTTTTGCTGTGGGTGCGCTAGCTGTTGGCCTAAGAAATCAGAGGATCGCTTCAAGGGTTTTGCTAATTCAAGTAGACTGCGAAATGATTTTATTGTGTGTATCGGCAAACCACTTTTGAATGGATTGCCATTTTGGACGAAATCCGTTGTTTCCATTCTCAGTATTTACATGTACCGGGTACATGTAATTACCCCTCTCGTACAACCCTAACCCTTCCTACTCTATAAGAATACCCTAACAAACCCTCTCAAAATGCTACGCCATAGGTTTTACCTGCATGCGATCATTGTGTACCTAGAAACAGAATTGAAATGATATAAATAAAAAAAAAACCCTCTCAAAATGCACAAGAATATTCCTTATGGGCATTATTCTTATTTTACCATACATTAATTCATGGGACCACAAACTCTTATTCTTATAGGGTGTTTATTCTTACTCGCAGTATTCTTATAGCGAGCTTCTCCTGTAGTCACATACCCATCCCCTACAAGTACTTTTAGTAGCAAGCTGCAGTAACCAAGGGGGTTGGGGAAAGAGCCTACTACATTTACTAAGCTAGAGAGCGAAAGGGTGCTAAGCCATATAACTATTACCTAATAAAAACGAGAAGGAACTATACCAAGCTTCACAACTCATCACTCGCACTATTTTTTGTTTAACTCATGCAGACTTCACCATCACACGCCACATACAATTTAGAGACATCATTAAACTCTCAGGTGTTTAGGGTACCGACTCTACACCTCTGTGGGTAAAGAATTTCCGGGGCCAGCCTTCAAAGTCATTGAATTTATTGACTACATGTACTTTCGAGGTGTGGCTTCCTCGAGTGGTGTATCATATGTATGTTTCTAAAAGATATATACAAATGCCGGTATTGGCAGCTGCGCAGGACTAATACAATATTTATATACACTCCAACGGTGATATATAGCGAACTTGTGCAGCCATTCCTGCTTTATTCAGTAGGCATTAGATCAGGGTTTTCCCTGAACTAGATCCAATTCGACCTGGTTTGAGAAGGGTTTCAGCGTTTTGTCAACGAGGTGCAAAAATGTTTGTTATTTTGTATTTCAATTTATTCTTTTACCAGACGGTATGTATACTTATTCGCGAGCGAAGATTCGTAGTTTTCATCATCCTGATAGGAAGCGTATACATGTGTTCAATAATATAGTGTCGGGGTGGGGGTTAGTGGTATTCCAGCAGGTCTCGTCAGCATTCTGCCTACCTACGACAGTGATCCAGTTTTTCTTTATAATATTTCCCACAGTATGTGGAGTTAATTCGGTATTCTCACACAATGCCGTACTAGCACCGAAGGTGCGAATTGTATTGTGTTTTCCCATATTGTAAATATATATATATGTATATATGATGTAGCGCCTGTTGGAACTACCGAGTTATATCATATACCCCGCTTGAATACATTCTGTTGAGGCTTAGTATATGTAGTTAAAGTAAACGTTTGTCGCTGTATACAGCTAATGTTATTCACAATGTTGCTAATTCATAATCTACTAGTGTCGAAGTATGGTTTTTCAGTTAAACGAAATTGGGATCCGGAATGCCATTGACAGCGAGACTAGGTTTGAGTGTTTGTTTTATAAATACTTGTGTAGCCACCACAATGCACGTTCTATGATTTATAGGCGGTCCACGCGGTTTAAAACCCAGTACTGCAGGGATCGTATCTATCACAAGAACAAGGAACAATCCCCGAGTAGAGAATCGGGGCCTGGGATAGGAGCAGCTTTGGTGTCTAATTATTACTGTTGATAATGATAGCTAAAATATTCTTCTCTTCCCTCAATAAAATTCGTTCTTGTTAACCATGCCCGCCTCGGCCCATACTATGAATTAGAGTGGGCTGCCTATAACTGAGTCAAATATTGGGCAATCAATCTTCGGAAGCTGGATCCGAAAGACTCCCCGGAACATTCGGAAAATCCAAATAAGGTTTTTAAATTGACACTATCCGTAAATTGCGTATATGTTTTGATTTTTTATATAGCTCTATAGAATAGATAGATGAACTGGTCTGTAAGAAATCAAAGTTAATTGGTAATAATTCTCCGGCTAAGTGTAGATATGGTTATGTTACGATATGCATGAATTAGTAGACCATTCAATCGGTGGACAAAGGCTTAGGATACTTTGTACTTAAATACATCGGGACCACCTTTAATACGAAATCGGCTTTGTTGAGTATGGCTAAGTCTTAATACTTAACGCCGAATCTTTTGGGCAGTCCAGCTCTTTCCCCTTTCGGTTGGGATTCTAAAGCAACCATCGTGATCAAGCTCATGAAGTGGGTGTTAGCATGCGCATGTGGTGTTTCTACTCAAAAACCTTAAATGCGAGTAGGAGAGCTGGACTAGCAAGTAGGAAACTTTGTCCCTCGCAGTGGAGGGTGACAAAAACAAGCCTAGATAAGAGACGGTTTCCCCCTACGGCTGGCGAGTAGTCCCAAAGAGGTCGGTTATCAATCTGTACTTAAGGGTAATTTGGGGACGTTCACCTGATTATGCTTGAGGTGGGAGACTACCGAAGGATAGGTTAGGTCTGGTTAGGACCTTAACCGATAGCAATATGAGAAAGTGCCAATGGCACTGAAAACTAGTTCTCGGTTTACCACGGACAAACGGAGGTTGAAGTAGTCTGCGCATGTGAACTTTGACTATATGTATTGAACCAGGGAATCACCATGCATGCACATATATCACTTGTACGACTCCGGCTCCAGAGGGAAATTCAAATGGACTGACCAGCAGCCAGGTGTTCCAGAAGGATTTGAAACCGTATGCATGCAATTGCGCAATTACAAGGGTCCCGGTATTTTTTTCTCAATTAGGATGTACCTTTTTTATTTTATTTTTTAAAACCGATTTGGTGTATGTTATCCCTTGGATAGCATTTAACTCGAACCTGATGTTCGATTTAGAGTGTGACTAGAACGGTCTAGTCTAGATAGAGGCGGGCTCGCAGGCCATGTGTACCGGGCCAATAAATGCGCTGCTGGCGGATCATATTGCCCTAGATCCTTTTGTATGCTTGATAGGAATAACTAAAGACGAGCTTCAATCCTATTCTCCAGCTAAAGAAGCTTGTTGTAAGTACTAGAATGGTTATAAAAGTTGACCGAAGCGTAATTAGGAGAGGGATGTATAAGCTTAAAATTAGAAGCACATTCGTAGTTTGTTTTTAGGATTTTTATGTTTGTTTCTTTTAAGAAAATGGAAAGGGAATAATATATTTTAATATTTTTTGTAAGTGTAGTAGTATATGTAGCTTATGGAATGCGGTCAATTGCAATCGAAGGCTTCCAATAGCTGCTCAGATTAATTAAGCTGCCTCTTCACGCGTGAAAGTAGGTAGCACATGGTCCGGTCCATAGTTAGAAGGTCAACAGTTTGTGCGTGCTAAATCCAGATAAAATAAATAAGAAACACCTCCCACACCTAGGCCGCGTAGGAGACGCGAATCAAGCCGGCCTGGCCTGTCAACTACTCAATGAGAGTCGCAACCAAAGCCGGGTAATGCTAGCTAGGGCGTTACGTTTCAGATTGAAGGATGACATCCCTGGAAAACCGTTTTAAAGCGGTGATGCTATTTCGGTACCTCTGGGGCACGGCGTCTTACAAGACGGCGGTGTTTCGACGTGACGATAATAATTTGATCTGCAAGAAATTTACATAGCGCCGGCCCTAGATCAGATGAGTTGTAATTTAAACTTATGGTAATACTTTGGAAGGATGTCTTTGAAGCCTTTTTCATCTGGAGACTCGGAGCTCGGTGGGAGAGTAAAGAGCCGATGACCAAGCTTGTAGGTAGATACATAAGTTGAATGCTTCTAGAACACATCATGGTCAGGTACGTTTCAACATCTCATTCTCATTCAAGCAAAGATCGACTATTTCTTAAAAGTCGTATATCCTGGGCCACAATTACTGACCGGAAACATTTCCAGAAGACCTGAAGAAATAGGGGGTTCGTTGTTGGAACTTTAGCAATCGGAAGTCACGTTTCATGAATGTTCGGGTGCGCGGGTAAAAATGCCAGCTGGGATTGATCCTGAACCTCGATGATCATCGATGGAGGGCAAGGACTGACACTCGTATGTACAGTCGCACCTCGCTATCTCGTAATTCGATATCTCGGATCTCTTGCTGTCTCGTACGGGTTTGCGGGACAGGTACTGCCTTCCTCCACATAAACCTATTTGCTATCTCGTATATTTTGGTATATTTGCTATCTCGTACGGGTTGGGCTCCCAGAGTACGCTAACGACATAACGAGGTGCGACTGTACTCGCTATCAACCATAAGACCCTGAAAATGCGAGTGACGGAGACAGGGATAATTTGTATGGAGAATTGTCTTGGTCCATACAAATTATCCTTGTCATCGGCACCTGCATTTTCAGATTCTTATGGTTGATAGCGAGTACGTAGAAGGAGTTACCCCGTTGAGAAGCCGGGAACCGAAAGTTAACTCCCGAGATATCGGGGTTGCAGAGGAATGAAACTGGTATGGGGATAATGGTTGATGATAATGTCCTGGCGATTCGAATTAGTAGGCCCAATTAAGCCAGTCTGCTGAAGGCACCTTGTAAGCGGGTTGCTTGTTGCAGTTTGAGAACTAGATCCATCGTACCAGGCGGCGCTGCTATCCCCACAAATTCCATCAAGAACCCTATATATACTGCACCCATACACTTTGACATCGGAGACTTGTTTCGCTTCCAAAAAAGGGCATGAGGGGACGAAAAGATGTACTTGATTACATGTAGCTATTGGTTGATGTCTCAACATTGAGCCAACCTGAAAAATCTTGAGATGGGTAAAGTACACCTATCCGTTACCGGCGAGTAATATTCCGATGACTAGGAGCTGGGGCCAGAAGTCATCATGGGAAGGGGAAACCCTTGCATAAGAACACTAACTCCTGGAGAATCCGAGACTCCCCACACAACAGCCGCTTGTATAATTCATACGGGTGCTCAATTGAAAGGTTCACCGAGTAGCGGTAGGTAATTGCTCTGGAGTAACGTAGGTTGGCCGGGTATAGACTGTACATAGACTCGAATTGGAAACCAAAGGATTCTCTTCTGACCGACTAACTGGATCGATGCACGAATCACGAAGAGCAGTATGGCATTCTAAGTCATTGGTTCTGAGTAATTGGTGTGCTTCCAGTCAGTACACACTGTACTATGTAGGGATTAGATATTCGTCCATCCAAGAGAATGAACTGCATGCTGCCACACTACACTCCGCTCTCTACTACCCTACTCCTCTCCTGTACCCTTTTCTTCACCCCTTAACCACCCCTTCTTCTCGTGCCCTATTCCTTTTTTCAGCTTCTTCTCCTCCTTTTCTTCTCCTTCACCTCCGCCTCTAATCTTTCTCCGCCCGCTACCCCCTCCGCCCCTCAATTCTCACCCCCTCCCCACCCCACCCACCCCCACCGCCGCTTCCTTCAAAGCCCTGCTTCGGCCACTGTAGTCTGCTCCTTACATTCGGGGGCTTTCCTTCCACTTCGCACTACTCTCAACACATCCCCCCTTTTAATCTAAAGTGACTTTGTAAAGTCAGCATTAACGTATACACGGTCCCTTCGTACATTCACCATCCCTATTATATACCGGCGAAAATCGGTCTTTTTTTGGAGCACACGTCTCGCGTTGTAACGGAATGTGAGTTAAAGCCCAGCCATCACGGAATTTTAGCGTGCAGAGCCTCCTCCCCTTCTTCCTTGGCCCTTTTTTTCTTCTGTGCTTTATCTACCCGACTCCGCTCCTGTCGATAACCGGTATTTTATCTGACCACGTTTTCATCTGGTGTCAGTGCTTTCCATACGCACATTACATATATTCGAGATAGCCATTTTAATCCTGGCCGCTGTAATCTGACAAAGAGGCCTTTCCAGCTGCGCTACATAGAGGAATAATCTTAAATCGAGAGGACCACAAGGACATAAATCTCCCGGTTTTCTGCTTGAATATCGGATCACCGGGCTTAATTTCCTTCGGTTTTTTTCAGCCTTGGCCATTACAGACCCTCGATAGTCGAGTCGTCGACATATATACATTTGCTCAGAGCAAACCTCTTTCAATTGGCGGGCCCACATCACTGGTTTGTAGACCTTTCTTTGCAAGTGGTTTCTCGGAGTCTGACGCAAAAGTCTTTAGGTGTAATTCCTAATGTCGTCCAATTCTGACCTAACTATGAGCCACCTTCAATCACTCGCCACTCATCACGGCTCCGGTTCTTCTACCGGAGGCAATACTGCCAACTCTTCTCCTACTGACCCGGGTTCTGGATCTTTGCGTCCTGGTTTTGCTAACGGGTCAATGAGTGCCGGTAATTCGACGAATAATGTAAGAATGGGGGCAGGTTCTCCTAATTATGATGCGTCTTCCGGTAGTAGACTGTTCTCAAAAAGGGCACGCGAAATTCAGGCCGAAGAGGGTGTCGGACCTCCACACCCTCCGGGTCTTTGGGGGCCAATGCCAACAACCTCGGCATCATCTCTACGGGACCGCGAGAACACCGTGCAGGAGTCACAACCAAGTAATAGCTTCGCTGACAATGGTTCAATGACATCCGACTACACGTCTCCGGTGTATCGCCGCGCACGCGCAGGGACCGTCCCCTCAAAGTTTTCGCCCGGCGGCCTCACCAACGCTCCGCCAGCTATCTCCCAAATTCTTCCGCAGACAAGTCGCCCGTCCCCCGTGCCAAGCCCTTTCAAGTCCTCCTCACCATCAAATTTGGACTTGGTAGACACCCCTCCTGTATCTGGGGCGGGCCTCTCAACCTATTCAGTAGCTTCCAGGTTACGCTCAGGGTCTTTGAACCTGCCTCAACGCACAAACTATGTTAGTGCTTTTGGGCCATCTATCTTTTCGAGCTCCTGGTCACAATCCCGCCCCGGAAGCAACAATCTGCCTTCCCCAGCCCAGTCGTCTTTCTCGAAAGATGATGAGGGCACCCATATGGCGCCAAAAACCCTAGATTACCTTGGGCTTGTGGATACACCCCAAACATCAAGGGCAACTCTTGCAAAGCCGATGACTCTTGACCCGCTTATTGAAGGTCAACGTGCAGCTGCTCTACAGCCATTTGTTTCAGATCTTAGCTCTGTACAGAGGAACATCAACCGTATTCGGTCTTATTCGGTCAATGCAAAGGAGAAGTATGCTGAAGATGAAGAGGATGATGAAGATGATGAAGTTCGTCATTTATACTCGACCCAACACAGTGGTTCCGTGACACCAAACTCCATGACCGCAATGGCTGCTGCTCAAGCTCAGGCAAATGCCCATGCTTTGGCTGTGGCTGCTTATACAAACCACGCATCGCCGAGTCGACCTCGAGCCAGGACTGCTGGTATTTTGGACTCTCCACCTGCCAGTCGGTTGAAGGGTTATTTGGCTACTCCGTCGAGGCTTGACTCCATGACAAGTGCTTCTGATATGAGGGGTGATTATTTTGATTTACAGAGTGGATCTGACACATTGAAGCTCGCTTCCTTGCATCCTCGCCCGTCCAGCGGTGAGGGTGGGTTGGCTTCTATTGAAGAATCTTCTTTGGAAGGTCCTACAAGATCTCTATGGCTTGGAAATATTCCTGCCTCTACAACTACCACCTCCCTTGATCACATCTTCCGTACATTCGGACACGTTGAATCAGCGAGAGTTTTGACTCATAAGAACTGTGGTTTCATCAACTTCGAACGCATGGAGTCTGCAATTCAGGCTCGTAATCAATTGAACGGAAAGGAGATTTTCCCAGGTGCAGGGCCTGTTAGAATTGGATTTGCCAAGCCATCCTCAGCCGGAAGCAACGGAACACCCACCCCCAGTGGAGGTGTATATGGAACACCAAGCCCAGATCCCCATCAAAACCCTACAGCCATTGGTGCCGAAAATGGTCTTTCTATGTCTCGTGATGGCAATAACTCAACTTCAGGTGTTAACGGCAAGGATACAGGCACAGGCCACGACAGTACGGCAGTACCCAAGGTTCCCGAACTATCCGAGATGAAGGATGATATCCTCTCCATTGTTGTGGAATTCGGTGCCGAAAAGTCCGAGCTCCCAAAGATGGCAAAGAATATCGATTTTGCAATCCAATATGATGAGTTCGAAGCCGAAATTCCTTCTATCCCTGAGCCCAGTCACAACCGGGTTCACGACGCACCAAAGCTTAGAGATATTAGAAAGAGGATTGATAATGGAAACTGCTCTAACTCTGAGATCGAAGAGATTGCTCTCAACATGCTCTCGGAAATTGCAGAGCTTTCAAGCGGTTAGTTCTATTCATTCTTGGAAGTTGGTTTGTAGCAAGCTGACTGTCGTATAGATTATCTTGGCAACACTGTCGTTCAAAAATTGTTTGAATATTGCTCCGAGGAAATTAAGGAGACGATGCTTGTTGAAATTGGCCCTCACTTGGCTGAAATCGGAATTCGTAAGTACACTATTATCTAGTTTTAAAATATTTTCTAATTGAGATAATAGACAAGAACGGGACCTGGGCTGGTCAGAAGATCATTGATGTGGCAAAAACACCTGCACAGATGAACAAAATCTGCGACTGTCTTCGCCCTTACACCGTTGCACTATTCCTCGATCAATATGGAAACTATGTACTCCAGTGCTGTTTACGATTCGCAGCTCCTTGGAATGACTTTATTTTTGAGACTATGCTAGGTCGAATGTGGGAGATTGCACAGGGGAGATTTGGTGCAAGGGCAATGAGGGCGTGCTTGGAGAGCCATCACGCTAGTAAAGATCAACAGAGAATGCTCGCTGCTGCCATTGCCTTACACAGCGTGCAGCTCGCTACCAACGCCAATGGTGCATTACTGTTGACTTGGTTCTTGGACACTTGCACTTTCCCCCGCCGACGAACCGTGCTTGCCCCGAGATTGGTTCCTCACCTAGTTCATCTCTGCACCCACAAGGTAGCGTACTTGACTGTTCTAAAGGTTATTAATCAACGTAACGAGCCAGAGGCACGTGATACTATTCTCAAGGCGTTATTCTTCTCGCCCGGAGATAAGGTATTGGAGGATATTTTGAGCGATCATTCTTGCGGAGCCACTCTTATTTTTAAAGTTCTCACTACACCGTTCTTCGAGGAAACAATGAGGAGTGAGGTTGTACAGAACGTCCGAAATGTTCTTCTCAAGCTCAAGGCAACTCCTTCTCAGGGATACAAGAGGTTGATGGACGAGGTTGGTCTATCCACTCGCAACGGTGTCTCCAACAACTCCAATAGCAACAACAATAGCAACAGTGGGCAGAAAGACCATGCTAGAGAGGTGAATGGAAACTCGAATGCAGGAAATGACCGCAACCGAACACACCACAATGCAGCTGCAAGTAATAACCAGAACAATCATCACAATAACCGCGACGTTCCACCCGCTCCCTACTATCCAACCGCCCAGCCAACCTTTGACCCTGCCGTTGCAGCCCAGCTCTCCCAGAATGGAGGTCTTGACCTCGCGACCTTAAGGGCATTTGAACAATTCAATCTCAGCGCTCAACTCTATAACCCTGGTGGTCCACCTGGAATGAATAACCCACTGCAATACCAAGCCTTGTTGCAACAATCATTGGCTCGTCCAGGTGCAGGATTCTATGGCATGCCGCCCCCAATGGGCAATTTTAACAGTGCACCTGGTCCTCAGGATCAATTCCGTGGAGGACACCCGGGTGGTTCTCCAATCCCTCAACAGCAGCAAATGGCAGGAAGCCCGATGCTTGGAGGGATGGGGATGGGTCCAGGTGGAATAAATCCATTGATGGCACAACAACTCATGGCCAGCTATCCTTATGGAGCGATGAATGGACTCCCAGTTTTCTCTCAGCAGCAGCAGCAGCAGCAGCAACAGCAACAGCAACAGCAGCAGCAGCAACAGCAACAGCAGCAACAGCAGCAACAGCAGCAACAGGGAGGGGCGGGTGGTGGAAGAAGGGGAGGAAGGGTGAGTCATCCAGCCCTTTCTCGACCTCTGGTAGAAGTTGAGTACTGATTCCCAGCAGCGCTAGGGGTTTTTGAGATGACATTTTTGACCTGATTCTTTGTTATTTCAATTTTCATATTTCTTCCCTCTTCTCACTTTGTTATGGAGTAACAAACATGTATACAGTGCTTTTCGTCTTTTTATGGTGATATAAATGTTAACGTTGCCCTGCTCTGCTGGGCCAATACTTTTTTTCTTCCCTGGTCTTGTACTTTCAAGTTTCCTTTCTTATTTGGGTGCTTACTATTTTTAACAGCATTGACCTTTTGCCTTTCCCCCCTTAGACCTGGCTGAACGTCATGGTTTTTGTTTGTCGCCTTTATGTACCAACTTTGTTTTGAATAGTGTTAACGGGTTCCATTGATCCTCTATTGTTATTGTGTATTTTCTCTACCCTCCTATCACCCCCCCCCCTTCTTCTCTACATCTCTTGGCATTTTTCTTCGATCACGCACACGCACAAGTCTGGGGTTTAAAACTACCATCACCCCTTTCTTGTTTTGTATGAATTACGGAAAGTATTGGTTGGACATTTTCGCGGGAGTTTGTTGGACAAAAAAAGAAAAATCGGAGCTGGGAGTTGGTTGCGGTACTTTGATGGGTGGGTAGGTTTTACGAAGTTGTGATGATGGTGAGTAACATAAAAAGTCTTCTTGTTTGGTTTTTTTTATCATGTTTGTTGGAATATTGTGTAGTAGTGGAGAGAAGGTTGATGGTGGTGGTGATGCATGGGCTCTGTTTATGGGGGGAGGGTTGGGGGAGGGGTATTGGGTTTACGGGAAATAGTCATTGTCTTTTCCTTGTTGGTTTTTTTGTCTATGTTGGAGTGGGAGTTGAGCTTCCTGCTGGGATAAAGATTAACAGGAGACTTCAAATAAAAATAGTTTTTATTGCGAGAAAAACCGGAAGTTGGTTAGTTGGCAGCGAGTGATCGGAGATGAAGCTTGGAAGATTTGCGGCTTCTTGACAACACATTGGATGTCATGACGTCAATGTATTGTTAGGTTACAAAAATAACCGATCACTGGCACCATCCATCGTGAGACTCATAGCAACCAAAACTATCCAGTGAAGAAACCTTCCATCAAGAGCTTCGAGGTAAGAAGGATAAGTCAATATTTTCCAAGCATCTAACTCCATTAAGGAAACTCAAAATTATTCAATTGCTCTCCCGGTTGTTGAGCTATTCATGTAGGTGATCGGTTATTTTTGTAACCTACAATACATGCATGCACTTTACATACATAAGTACTTATTTCCCCTCGATCGAAGTGTGGGCCATAGATTAACTCCCCAGACTGCTTATAACCCCACTCATCCCTTCGAAACATGTGTCCAGCCAACAAACGGTTCAATTCAGTCAGTACACTCACTAACCATAACCCGAAGCCCCCAAGCCCCAATCTTAGCCCTAATGGCACTCCTCATTAACCCTACCACCGCCCACACGCACGGCCGCCACCCCCACAAAAAATGGTGGAAGTCCGCGGCCGTCTACCAGATCTACCCCTCCTCCTTCGCCGATTCCAACGGCGACGGCATCGGCGACCTCCCGGGCATCATTTCCAAGCTGGACTACCTCCACAAGCTGAACGTCGACGTCGTCTGGCTCTCGCCGATATACCGCTCGCCGCAGAAGGACATGGGATATGATATCTCCGACTACTGCGATGTGGATCCACGGTATGGGGAGATGAAGGATGTGGATGCGCTGCTGGACGGGCTGCATGCTAGGGGCATGAGGCTGGTGTTGGATTTAGTGGTCAATCATTCTTCGGATGAGGTTTGTAGGGGTTCTTTCTGCTTTTTTATTACGCGGAGAGGGTGGGTGAGGGCTGAGGTTCGTGTGCGGTGTAGCATCCATGGTTCCAAGAGTCCAAGAAGGACCTCACGAACTCCAAGGCGGACTGGTACATCTGGCGGCCGCCGCGCTACATCTCTGGCGTGCGCTGCGCGCCCAACAACTGGGAGTCGGTGTTTGGCGGGCCGGCGTGGACCTACGTGCCCGCGCGGGACCAATACTACCTCCACCTGTTCCTCCAGGGGCAGCCGGACCTCAACTGGGAGGCGCCGGCGGTGCGCGAGGCTGTGTACGATGTGATGCGCTTCTGGCTGGACAAAGGCGTGGACGGGTTCCGTATGGATGTGATTAACCTGATCAGCAAGGTACAGACCTTCCCAGATGCGCCTGGGAACGGTCTGCAGAGCGGGATGGACTATTGCGCGAATGGGCCGCGGATGCATGAGTTTTTGCGCGAGATGAGGAGGCAGGCGGTGGAGGGGTATGATGTGTTGACAGTGGGGGAGATGCCGTGGGTAAAGGATGAGTGGGAGGTGCTGAAGGCGGTCGGTAGGGAGAGGGGAGAGCTTGATATGGTGTTTCAGTTTGACATGTATGGGTCTTTTTTCTTTTTTAATCCTGATCCCCCCGGTTCGTGGGTGTGGTGGTGGTGGTGTTGATATTGCGTAGTGTGAGCGTCGATTGGGGCTCCGGCAACAAGTTTGAGTATCGCCAGTTCCATCCGAAGCTGCTGGCGGATGTTGTGAACCGCTGGCAGACCTTCATGATCGAGCACGACGGGTGGAACACGCTGTTTGACGAGAACCATGACCAGCCGCGTACCGTATCGAGGTTTGTAGACCGCAAGTATACTGACAGCGACTATGACACCCGCGCGAAGGTGTCAAAGATGCTGGCGACGTTTCTGGTCTGCCAGAGTGGAACAGTCTATGTATACCAGGGCCAGGAGCTCGGCATGAGGAACTGCCCGAAGGAATGGCCGATTGAGGAGTATAAGGATATAGAGACTACTAATTACTGGAATAAGTATATATCTTTTTTTCTCTTCTCATCTGTAGACATGTAGTGTGGTAGTGAGCGCCGAGAATATGCTGACGGGCATCCTGCAAAGGGTGCTGGAAGAGCGGGGCGGCGGAGACGCAGACATGTCGGACGTCATGGCGCAGGTCCAGCTCAAGGCTAGAGACAACGGGAGGACTCCCATGCAAGTATGTATACCATTCAAGTAGCCCTATGGGAAACCCTTCTTTTACATTGGTCAACACCAGTGGAACGACACCGCGCACGGCGGGTTCACGACCGGCACACCATGGATGCGGGTTAACGACGACTACCCCTGCTGGAACGCCGCGCTACAGACCGGCGACCCGGACAGCGCTTACAGCTACTGGTCCAGACTGCTCAGGTTCCGGAAGGAGTTTTGCGATATCGTTGTATACGGCGACTTTGAGATGCTGACGGGCGGTGAGAGGGGCGTGATTGCGTATCGGCGGAAAGGGTACATGGGCGCAGAGGTGGGGAGTGGGAAGGCGGTGGCGATTGTGGTGGTGTTGAACTTTGAGCCGGGGAATGTGGGGTGGAGGCTGGAGGAGGGGAGGTTCCCGAAGAAGGTGGTGCCGGATGTGTTGCTCGGGACGTATGGGACGACGTTATTTGTGGAGCAAGGGATATTGGTGTTGAGACCGTTTGAGGCGGTGGTGCTGGATGCAAGTGTGTGAGACAAGGGCTTTGGAGTAGCGACATTTGTGAGGGGGATTCATGCCTTTCAAATATTATATTGAGAGTATTTTGTCTGTTGCAATGCATGCTGTATTTAGTCGGGTGGACATGAGGATCTAAACAGAACGATAACGATACAAGAGAGAAAGAGAGATATAGGCAAGGAGAAGAGCTGTGCCTGTTACTATAACTATAACTTTGAGAACAGTTGGTCCCTCAGGTTGAAAAGGTCCAGAGGAATTAGGAAGTTTAAAACTAGAACCAACCTGTAAGATTTATTGGAGTCTCAAGCCTTAGAGAGGGAGGAGGAGACTCTCTCTCTCTCTCTCTTCTCATTTACCCTCTTTGCTTAATACATATAGCTGCGCCTTCATATCTGTATACTTCCCTTATATGTTTGCTCCTAAACGACAGTTGCAGGTTGATACGTCGTTATAAAGCCAATTAGCGCACTAAAATGGCCGAGTGATAAACCATGATGCACGCACTCAACCAACTCCTCTAAACTCAGCAAGGTTTCATTTAATAAAAGCATCTCTCGACAGAAACCACCAACCTGTCCGCAAAGTTGCTATTCTAATAAACGATCCTCCCCTTAAGTTCGCGATGATCATTTAGATCACCATGTATCACTCGATTCGCTAAGGCAGATTACACAAAGATACATGCTGCTTTACTGTTATTTCTTACGATGGGGCCAACAGATTAAGAGAGAGAGCTCTTTCTAGGTCCCTACATGTAGCTCAACCATCTAAGGCACAGATTTTCGTCCCCTCGCTGCCAGCCAGAGAGTGATGTGTTACCGAGAAAGATTGATCCAGAGACCCGTTGTTTCTACTCAGTACGCCGCTACGTCTATAGAGATAAACAGCCCTCTTGATATTCCCTGTAGTATCCCGATAAATTGCAGCCTTTAAGCCGTCTCCTCGCTGTCAGCCAGAAGACGAGATGTTTAGTTGAAAGGATTGCTCATTTGAACTGATCAACGCATCAACTACACATCGTTGCACATGAACACTCTATAAGCTGGATCGCTATTTCCCCCGGTACTATCCCATTATAGAGCTAGAGCAGCATATTCGTCTCCTCGCTGCCAGCCAGAAGACAATGTGTAGTACAAACAAAAAAAGCTAACTGAGGGTTGACTTCCTTTACTTTGTAATACACCGCTGCCCTTGAGTCCTCTGTAAGCTTTAAACCTGTAAAGCTGTTTCCCCAGTGCCTGCAGTTCTCTCGCCCCTTCGCTGTCAGCTAGAAGGCGATGTGTTGTAAAGAAACAAATCAGTCACTGCAAGAGTGCCTATCGACTTAGTTTTCTGCAACACCGCTACGTCTAGTCAAGCCCCACAGACTCTCCACCAAATCAAGTAAGCTAGAGTCTATTCCCCCAGTTCTAATCTTTGCCAATGAACCCACTATTCTGCTCGTTCCCTCGCAAGATGCCAGAGAACGATGTGTTTATTAAAGGATTCATAAATAAAAGATGAAAATGATACCTTCAATAAACACCGATGCACCCTCTGTAGCTAGATGTGTTTCTGGATGAATCACCACCATTTGCCCCCAGTGCCCACTTGTGTTGTTGTGTTGTTGTGTTGTGTTGTTGCGTTGAAAAAAGAAAGCTGAAGAGTGGGAAGAAAGATTAACAAGAGAAGAGAAGGAGCAAAAGAGGGAGCGAGAAAGCGGGGCTTTATAGCCAAAAGGCCAAGCCCCGCACTCAGGAATTAGAACAGATTAGCTGCTTAATTGGGGCTCAGACATTAAATGCAGTCACATCCCTCGCACGCAGGGTGTTGCGTCGTCATCTACCCGTGGCTATGCCCTAAGAGCAGCTTGCGTGAGAGGCAAGGGTACGAGCGTAGGTGGTGGCGGCGGCTTAAAACGCGTCACCGCCGCAATTGGAGAATAGAAGGGGCACATAGGGTAAGGCGCTGTTTCTATATGCCGCTTCCTTCGGGCGTCGTTGTCCACAGGCGTGGATCATCGATTGTCACTCGAAGAATTCGCCCCACGTAATCTCTGGATCAAACAACCCCGCTGTATGCATGAGTGCACAATGAAAAGCACCACTCTGCCGGAATGGGCTGCTAACAAGCAAAGCCCTTCAAGGTGTTCGGGTTAACGTTCTCCGTAGCCATTATATCCCCTCCTGGTGCACTCTGGCTGGCGATAGTTGACTCCCCATAGACTGTCGTACTCCACACCTTTCTTTTCCATCCGCTTTCAACCAACAAAAGCTTTCCACCACCATTGCTCAGATCTTAGGAGGATTCCTTCTTTTCCATAACGAAATTTCTACACGCGGAAAACCAGAAACAAAGGTGTAAGAGAAAACTAAAAATGATCTGAAAGGGGGGGAAAGTGCTCGTTACAGGTAAACCACCCAACTCACCACCCACCCCCCAGCACCGGTAAGTTTGAGATACTCTACGCCAGCAGCTGGAACCTCTTGGGTATATCGCTGCGTTTTACATAGGTGGGATAACAAGTACGATACCTACCATATGCATCAAATACTAATCTACAGCTGTAGCCCACCGGTAGATAAGATGCAGATACTTGCGCAGAAACCTATAGTCAGAGGGAAGAGATGAAGGGGCCCACACACGAGCAGGGGCTAGGAAAGTAACACGCAAGGTATGGAAGGCCAGCAGAGAACGCCGCAGGTAAGAAGCGGTAGGTAAGCTTCCGCCGGTCCCGTAGACAAGTCGAACAGAGAATCCTGGAGGGGGCTGGGGCGCTTTGGCTCCTAGGCAAGGAAACGACAAGAAGATGCGGAAACTGGAAAGCGAAAGTGGGACGTCAATGGAGACAAACAGCCCATGCCGGTCCCTAGAAGAAGAGGGAGGCATGCGGCATGGTATAACATTACCAACTAAATACCTTTGTTCTAGTTATAGGTATCAAGTAGGTTCATTCTCGTGATACACCACGGCTATGGAAAGAAGCAAGGGGAAAAACACAAAACAGGGAGGGCTTCAAGCTAGCTCCAGCGCTCTCAATACTCCATCTCGACACCAAGAGGTAAGGGTCCCAGATCCAATGGATCGGATTCGAGCATGCGGGGGGGATAAGAGAAAATAATTGAGGAAGTGGGGCAGCGCACCATGTATCCGATTTCCCTAGAAGAATAGAGATTCTGCAGTCTCAAAAGATGCAGAGCCCCGGATTTGAGATGCTGGGCAGGATTTTGGTACGAGATCTAAGTTGTGAAACTGACCCTCAAACTCCCCTCTTCACAAATCGGTAAGTTCAAACCGGATTGAGCCCTCGACACTTCGAGTACGTATGGCGCGGAAGCAGCAGCAATGAGGTGGATACTTATCCGTCCATAGTACATGTATATATGGTATGGCATATATATAGAGAATGGGAAGGAATAAAAACCCAGGTGGCCCAGAACCTAGGCCAAAGAACCGCCGACCCGAGGAAAAAACGTCGCCCTACCCCCGCTCGTCGTGCGGAACCCGTCAATGCCTAGTATCTCCTCCTTCTCAAGCGCCCTCCCATGGAGTTCCCTACAAAATCTGCCGCAGAGCTACGATAGCTATATTAAAAGTGGATCTATATCGTACCATCACGAGACTACAATAAAGCGGACCTGGGAGGGCGCTGATGGAAATTTAGAGATTGTGGCTGGCCTTTCGGGCAGGAAGAATTGTCTCGTTTTCTCGCCCCGGAAACTAGTTACAGGCTGAGAGAAGTACCCATTCCTGAAGATAGGTCAACGATTTGTTGCTAGATAATGGCTCAGTGGCCACGCTCATGGATAAGTGGGCTTTGACCAAACTCAGCTGTGCTACGGGTTTAGCTGTCTGTGCCTGGGGGTGGTGTTCCAATACATATACCAAAAGCCAACCTCAATAAGTATCCCCCTTTAGGCCTCGTAGTAGTATATCTCTGGTCATAGTTCATCGACCTCTCCCCACCCTGACAACACATATGTATAGGCACGGCTGTACGGCTCCAACTGATGGCCAGTGGTGGCATGGCCAGCTATTGAACCTGAGACCCCCATCTCCCCGTAAAGTAGCGCAAAATAGAATAGTGAAGGAGAGGAACAAAAAAAAATACACATATCCCACCATAGTATACTACACTTCTGCATTCCTACGTTCGGTTGTCCGTAATAACATGTCCGCTCAAACTGGAACAGAAGATGGCTCTCATGGACAGAAGGGAAGCATGAAGCAGAAGCAAGATGGGTGATTTTTTATTGCTCTCGGGGGTGGTTGGTAGCGAGGTATGTGGGGAGTAGAGTGGGGAGGTGAGAGATGGAGGGGTAGAGAAGGGAGAGGTAGGCCAGGAAAGAGAATTTAAGGTTATGTGTGCCAATAATAGACGGAGGCAGGTAGAGCGGGCTAGGTGTAGTAAGGCTACATGTAGCTCTGACGCAAGATCAGTAAGTCAAGACCTCTGGTATCCGAGTATGATGTTGGTTCTTTTTCATAGATCTTGAAGCCTGCCACTGCAAAGACCTCGAACAGAGCTGGAACACTATATTTAGATGTATTCGCATATAAGACCTCATCTTTGTTCACATATTACATGCACGTACTTCCACACTATGCACGCAAGTAGCCTGGGCGACTGTACAGACGGACATGGCAAGCCAGCGGGATGAGACTTACATGTACCTACATGTACATACATGTAGGTACATACATGTACTCTACTCACGCTGCCATGTTGGCCGAGTCGTAGCCAAGGTGTCTTGCAACCAGAGCCTCTATAAATGCGTTTCCATCAACACACCGACACCGACACCGACACTCGAACTCTCCTGTAAAGTGTTGATTAGCGGCTCTCAACACCAAACATTCGAGACGAGTGATATTCAATGACACAGCGGCAGCAGCCAAGGATTACGTGAGAGCGACCTTCGACTTGGCAGCGCGTTGCTGCGACGAGCGAGCCGAGCTTCCGCGCAAGGCGCAAGGGTTCAGTTAGGGTCCACTGGACGCTGGAGAAGTAACTACATGTAACGGTCCACGGATCTGTAAGGAGAAGGAAGAAAGGAAGGAGAGGAAGCAGCACCAGCAAGCAGCAAGCAGCGCGGGCAATAGACAGGCAGCGCGAGTGTGTGTGTAAGAGAAAGGGAAAAAAGAACTGAGAAAAGAAGCACAGACGGGCGAGGCTGATTCCTACCATTATACCTTGTCTGCTCTGCATTGTTTTTGTTTTTTTTAGAGTACATACGTACTGTATAGTGTTCTGTGCTCTAGAGATATATATCATCCGGCACCCATCGATACGCTCTCGTCCCCCATTATTACCTCTCTACACTGCTTGCTTACCTAGCTTTGTTGCCCTCTCCCGAACCATCCAAACACCCCCCCCCCCCCACACACCCGCCACTATATCCATCACAACTTCCCACTACTTCTATTAGGGAGATATCCCTTTCCTGCTTACTTTAGATGGCCAGTTCTTCCACGCGCCATGATAATCAACGCTCAAATGCGCCGCCAGGGTTCCCTACGCCCTCAAAGAGCTCTGTTGCGCCACCCGCGGTGGATATGGACACCGTTGAGTTAAGGGACATGATGGCGAGCTCACCGCCGCCAGAGCTGGAGCTCAAGAACGACATCGTCAAGTTGAGCATCTTGGGCGACGAGGTCGCCGTCAAGGCCCTTCTCGACAGAGGAGAGATCACTGCACGCTGGACCGACGCTGAGGGGGTCGGGCCACTACATGTAATTAATACCCCCCCCCCATCCCTCCCTATACCAATCCTTCCCCCCCGCACCACTGACAGATGTAGTGGGCCGCAATCAACAATCGCTACGCTGTGTGCAAGCTGCTCATAGATCGCGGCGCCGATGTCAACGCAAAGGGCGGCGACTCGGTCTCAACTCCAACCATGTGGGCCGCGCAACGCGGCCACTACTACACCGTCAACCTACTCCTCCGGAACGGAGCTGACCCCCTACTCGCCGATAGCAGCGGCTACAACATCCTCCACCTAGCCACATTTGACGGGAACCTGTTGCTTCTGGTGCTGCTGTTGCACCACGGCATCCCCGTGGACTCGCGAGACTCGCAGATGCACACAAGCTTAATGTGGGCGGCGTATAAGGGGTATGCGTCGAGTGTAGATCTGTTCCTGCGCTGGGGCGCGGATATAGATGCGGTTGACGACAACGGTTTCACCGCGCTGCATTGGGCGCTTGTGCGCGGCAACTTCGGGTGCATACAGAAGCTTGTCGAGTACGGCTCCGACCGATTCGTCAAGAACAACGACGGCAAGACGCCGGCGCTTGTCGCCGAGGAGCTCAAGTCGCAGCGCGTCTGGTGGGATGCGCTGGAGGAGTGCGGGTACGACCGGGACGGGAATCCGCTGCACCCCACCGGCACGATACTGGGCGTCCGGGTGCAGGACAAGACGGCCGTGCTGCACAAGTTCTTCTTCTGCTGGCCGACGGTGGTGGTCTGGGCGGTCACTACGTGTCTCGTGCAGCTGCCGTGGTTCCTGGGGCTTCCTGTTGCGGGCGCGGTGGGGGCTGGGTTGCACTGGATCGCGGATAGGGCGCTGGATTATGGGGATGGCGAGAAGGCGATGTATAAAACGCCCTATTTGGCAGGTATCTTTGGAGCTACGGCGTTCTGGATTGCGGAGAGATGGATTTTCCACATATTACCTAGTAATAACCCCTCCTTTGTGTATTACTTTTCTGAATATAAAAAAAGAAAGAGGAAAAAAACGGTTCCTACAAAAAATACATGACTGGAGGAGCATAAGTTGACTTTCTCTACTCTCTTTGCGCCCTAAAAGATACATTTGGCACCGTCCCATTCAGCAACATTTTCTTTGGGATTATCTTCGGCTTCTGCGTCTACTTCTACATAGTTTGCATGCTCTATGACCCTGGATACATCCCAAAGCTCTCCAGCGTCACGGAACAGAAAGCCGTGATCGAGGAGCTACTAACCCTCTGGAAATACGACCCTGAGAACTTTTGCGTCCAATGCATGGTTCGCATGCCCCTGCGCGCAAAGCACTGCAAACGCTGCGCCAGATGCGTCGCCAAACACGACCAGTCAGTGCTCCTCCACTCCCTGTCCCCCAGACTCCCCTCCCACTAACCTTCCCACCACAGCCACTGCCCCTGGGTCTTCAACTGCATCGGCGTCAAAAACCACCGCCAGTTCTTCCTCTTTGTCCTCTGCCTCGAGTTCGGCATCTTCATCCTCGTCAACCTCGTCATCACGCACTTTACGCTGCTCCCGCCGCTCACGGCCACCCCTGCCTGCGCCCTCCTCGCCGAGCCCTTCTGCTCCCCCATCCTGCAGGACCCCTTCACCGTCTACATCTGCCTCTGGGGCAGCCTGCAAACCACATGGGTCACCATGCTGCTCGTCGTGCAGCTCGTCCAGATTGCGCGCGCCCAGACAACATACGAGAGCATGCACGGCAGCCGCCACGGCCACGGCCACACGCACTTCAACGAGCACAAGGTTGCCGCCACCATCGCGTCCACCATCGCCGCCGGCTCCTCGTCCATGGATGGCGCGCAGCTCACGCCGGGCCTCCGCGGCCCCGACCCCGCCATCCACGGCCACCACGCCCACGGACATGGACACCGCCCGCACAACACGGACACGTGCTGGACAAAGGTCAAGAAGGCGCTCGGCGTCGGCGCGTTTGTGAACATCACGTCGGACCGCGGCGGCGCGGCGCGCGCGCGCGGGAACCCGTTCTCGAGGGGCGTGGTCACGAATTGTAAGGATTTTTGGTGCGACCCGGCGCCGCTGCTGCGGCCGGGGGCGGAGGGCGGCGGCGAGGCGCTGCTAGGTGGGGGGGTGGTGGATTATTTTAATATGTATGAGACGCCGCCGAGGATGAGGGTGGTGCGTGGCAGTGGTGGGCGCGCGGGCGGGAGGTATCAGAGGCTGGCGGAGGAGGAGGAGGAGGTATAGTGGGTGGGGTTTGTGCTTGCGTTTGTGTTTGTGTGGGATATCTAGTCGGGATGAGGGGGAGGGGAGGGAGGAGGGTAGGGAAGAGGGGAGGGGGGAGGGGGGGAGGGGAGGGCAAAGTGATTTGTTTGTGTTTGGCTTTTGGTGCGTGTAGGTAGACGGTAAATAAGACTCGTAATCTGCTGCGTTGCTTTGGTTTGAGTGCGGTGTGGGCGTGGTCATGGCCTGTCACTCGGTCACTCGGTCGGTCGGTCGGTCTCGTAGTGCAGTGTAGGCAGTGCAGTGTAGTAGTGTAGGCGCGGGCGAGAATACCAAGATGAAAAGTGTGCAATCGACGGCTTGTATGTAACTTGGCTCCCAAGTAAAGTACATACAGGTACATACATGAGAATACATGCACCCAGATCCCAGCTGCTGTTGGTTGGCTGTACCTACATGTATGTAGCGCCGGCCACCGGAGCGATAAGGATGGTTGGTTGGCTGGACCGGTGGGTGGGTGTGTGTGGCTGGTTCATGTATGTAGTAGCACAATGGTGGCCACAATTTTCGCGTTCTTGTTTTATCGCCCCGCCGCTGGCTGTACAGCGGGGGCTTGCAATGACGGTACCTTCGAATCCCGCAAGAGTAATCTCTCTACAGATACACACGTGTATGTATATATAATAGGGTAGTTAGTCTCTCTAGAACTATGGCGGCCCCCCGGGCGGCGTACGCACCGTTGTAGAATTGGGGGCCTTTGCTGTAGTGTGTGGCGGTGGCAGTGGGTGCCCGTCATCTACTCGTGGTGTTTGGTGTTTCGGATGTGGATGTGGATGTGGATGTGGGTGTGGGTGTAGAGTGGTGTCTCGGGGTGGGGTGGGAGGGTTCATATTACTCTACAGTGACAATTATTCATTCGGCTCATGCGACATGTACAGCTCATGGCTATATAGCCAATTCGGGTCAATTCAATTGCTACTACACATGCACATCACCGACCCTGCCATTCCATGCCATGCCATACCATTAATCCACACAAACCCCCACCCACCAGCCAATTGATACACCCGCTGCCCCCCGCCCCACTCCCCACTCCCCTCTCCCAACCACTACTTCCCCCCTCCCCCCCTCCCCCATCCCCCGGCCACTGCCCCCCCAGCCGCGCATCATACACGCCGCCGCCCGCCCTCCTCCACGCGCCCTCCATCTCAGCGTCCCTCGCGCCCCTGATGATTGCAGCGGCCTTTGCGGGCTCCACGGCAACAAGACACGCGTACCCGAACCCGTGGCTGAACATGAACACGCCCTCGGCGCACTGCGCCACGACGCAGCCCGCGGCCCACTCGCGCCAGAAGCCGCCGCTGCCGGCGCCGGCGTTGTGTAGTCCGAAGCGCTGGGACAGCTGCTGGGAGAGCGTGGAGTGGGTGTGGTGGCGCGGCCGCCAGGGGGTGAGGTGGTGGGTGGCGTGGAGGGTTTGCCAGGGGGTGGTGGTGCGGGCGCGGGTGTGGGGAGTGCGGGGCATAGGAGGGGGGGGTTGTTGTTGGTGGTTTTGATGGTCTTGTTGGTTTTGGTGATTTTTAATGGTATTTCTTTCTTCTTGATGGTTATATCAATGTGACGATATGTGAGAGGGGACGAGACGGGTTGAGGTTGGCCGGGTCAGAGGTCAGGACCAAGACGGGCGCGGCAGCAACAGTTGTAAACTAGCACTAACTGCATGTAGCCAGGGCCACAGTAGCGGGCACGCCGAGTGATAAGCTGTGACTACATGTACATGTGCGGGCGACACAGCGATCATTGACCCCCGCCCCCCGCCCCCCCACAACAACGCCGCAACATCTCCCCTCCCCCCTTCCCCCACCGCAGATAAACACACCCCCCACCCTCCGCCCTCCGCCCTCCGCCCTCCGCCCTCCTCACGCCCGCCACTCCACTCCGCTCTGTCTACACCCCCACCAAGCTCTCCACTATAAACCCAAACACCGTCAGCATCCCTCTTGCCACAAAAACAAAGCCAAAAAGAAAAGAAACACCCAC
This sequence comes from Morchella sp. 2018-W38C, assembly GCA_024713705.1. Lineage (NCBI taxonomy): Eukaryota > Fungi > Ascomycota > Pezizomycetes > Pezizales > Morchellaceae > Morchella > Morchella sp. 2018-W38C. Next base: position 1,453,698 of record JAMJEX010000014.1, read on the forward strand.
ACTCCCTCACAACCGCCGGCACCGCCGTCAACACCACCACCCCCACCCCAAACACCACCATCGCCACCCCGCCCACCGCCGCCGCCCTCACCTCCCCCCCCGTCACCAGCCCCGCCGTCGCAATCGCCCCGCCATTCACGCCCAGCGCCACCCCACGCACCACATAGTCCTCCTTGCGCACGCCGACAGCGCGCAGCACCGCGCCGCCCACCAGCGCCCCCGCAATCCCGCTCATAATGCACAGCACAGCCGCCAGGTTCGCGTCGCCGCGCAGGTTCGCGACGGCAGGGAGCGCCAGCGCGAGCGTGAGGCTGCGCGCGGCAAAGGCGAGCGCGCGGGGCGGGGCGAGGCCCGCGGCGCGGCAGAGCAGCGGGTAGGTGAAGAGGGTGCCGGCGGCGAGGGCGGCGCAGGGGAGGAGGATGGCGGGGAGGTGGGCGCGGAGGGTGGCGCGGTGGGTGTACATGGGCAGGGCGAGGGAGACGATGGCTGCGTCGAGGGCGGAGGCGAGGATGTCGCCTGCGCCTGGCAGCGGGAGGGGGCGGCTGTGGCTGTGGCTGTTGCGGAAGAGGGCGAGGTAGCGGGTGGAGGTGGAGTAGGTTTTGAGGGTGGTGGGGAGCGCCTGGCGCGTGCTGAGGGAGAGGAGGGTGAGGAGGAGGAGCGCGAGGAGGGATGTGCCGAGGACGGGGTGCAGGATGCGGCGCACGCGGGCGGGCAGCGAGAGCGAGAGCGTGTAGCAGAGGACGGTGAGGGAGAGGTGCAGCGGCATGGCGTACGATGTTGTGCTGAACACCACGGCCCCAACGAGCAGGAAGAGCGCGTAGGTTGCGGTATCAAGATGGGCGGTGAGGAACGCGGCCCATCGCTGCGGCCTCGACAGCGGCGCCCCCTCCTGCCGCAGGATCGACAGCAGCGCGGGCGTCTGTGCGGCGAACGCGCATTGCGGCCCCGGGCCGCGGAGGTGGGTTGGCTCTGCGGCGGGCCGGGGCGGCGCTGGTTGTTCTGGCTCTGGATCTGACTCTGGCTCTGGCTGTAGGGGCGGGGTTTGGAGCGTGGTGTCGATTGATTGCGCTTGTGTGCGGGGGGTGTTGGTCAACGGGATCGACTCGGAGGCCCTCGACTCGTCGTCCGCGTGCTTGGGGGTCTTGAAGAGGACCTGGAGCGCTTGTACGAGGTAGGCGGTGAGAGCCAGCACCACGACGAAGCCGATTACTGGTGGTGGTGGTGGTGGTGGTGGTTAGTGATGCACAGGCAAGTAAAGACTGTGGGAGGGAGGGGCGGGCTAACTGAAGATTGCGACTATCTTTGCGATTTCGACGCCGCCGATGCGCGGGCTGAGAGGCAAGAGGATGAAGCTGGGCGTGAAGAAGACATTGATATATCGCAAGGCGAAACCGGTCTATAAGAGTCGTCAAGCCAAGTAAGCGGGTGAGTTCATGTTAATAGTGGTGCCGGGACTTTGCCAAACAGGGCCCTGGTCGAAGGACTAAAGCCCACAACCACAATTAAAACAATAATGAAAATTTCAAAACATTTGTCCGGCAGCCACAAACAATCATTCACCCCCCAAAATCACGGCAATCAACACTCACAGGCACATCCACAACCCGCACCACGCCCCTCGTCCTCCTCTCCCCGAGCACAGCCTCGCACCCCACCAGCGCCGCAAACAGCAGCCCCATGCACGCCACGCTCGCCGGGAACGCCGCCCCCGCCCGCCGCAGCGCCGTGTCCACGCCCCAGCACGCGAGCAGGATCAGCAGGATCCCCGCCGGCGTGTACACCCACGACACCAGCAGCCGCCGCCGCGACGAGTGCACTGTCTGCCGCCGCGCAATCAATTGGTGTCAGTGTCTGCTGCCCAGCTCTCTGTAGTGGCTCATGGTCGGGCACGTACCAGTGATAGAGCCAAGAAGGCGTCCGACAACGACATATTTATATGTGTGTGGTGGTGATAGATCGAGTACAGTAGAATCCAAACTATGCAAGTACAATCCAGCTATGTATATATACCTACTGGTGACTACTGCAGCATGAAACGGAACGATAGGTACATGTAGAGAGAGTCCCCTCACTGAGCAGAGGGCAAACACATCATGTATGTATTATGTATGGCGAGAACCCCGTCTTGTTATCTTGTTATCTTTGGAGTATTTACCTCGGCTCGGCGGGGGAGTGCGGTGGTGCCGCTTGCGGCTAGTGCGCGTATGTACTGTCACGCAGGGACCAAGCTTTTCTCACGCACATAGCTACATGTAGCTCTGCTTACCTCTCCTCAAAATACAGACCACCACCACAATTAATCAATTGAGCAATGGACCCCTCAGAGGCCCACTCGCACCTGCTGCGCGAGCTCGAGGCCCACCAGATCCCGCTGACCAGCGACGATGTCTCGTGGGCGTTCAGCAGCCCCAAGACTGCGGTGCCAGTCACGGACTGGGTGGAGCGGTACCTGGGCAAGGATACGCTCGTGTCTCTCGAGGAAGCAGAGATACCTCCCCCTCCCCCACCCTCCCGCCAAATGCAATCCAGCACACATAGTATAGTAGCAGTGTACTGACCACCAACCCCCCCACAGCTACAACCACCTCCAAAAGACAGGTGCCGTGGCAAAGCTGCAGAAGCTGCATCCACAGCTGTCCACGGTGCGCCCACGGCTCGAGGACGAGCTGCGCGCAGAGACGGCGCGGCTAGCAGAGTCGACAGAACAGCTCCGGCGGCAGGCGGCGCAGCTGCGGCGGCAGGGCGCCATGCTGGGGGCCGTGAAGGCGCGGGCGAGGGCGGAGAAGGAACTGCGGCGGGAGATGGGCGAGAGGCGGCGGAGGAGGTGGGCGGCGGAGATGGAGGGTGAGCAGGCTGCTGTGAGTTGGTCTTCTGCCCACTGGACCGCTTTTTGTGTGAGTGGGGTGGGGGGGCTGGGCGTGTGTGGCTGACAGGGCGAGTTGGAGGTAGATTGATGATCTGTTGGGGATACTGCGGGAGGAGGTCTCGGATTTCAGGAAGAACACGAGGGCGTCGGTGGACCTGGAGGGGGTGGAGAAGATGCTGCATAGTGATGATAGGGTGCTCGGGAGACTCGGTCGGTTGGCAGATGGGGTTATTGTCAGTGGGAATGAGGTGGCTGAGGACAACGAAGTTGTCGAAAGGGTCACAGTGCTTGTGGAGAAGTATGGATCTTTGCTTTTTTTTTTATTTTTACTACTCTCGATCCTGGAGAGTGTGAATTTCAAGTCTAATCTTATCGTTCCCCCAGGCTATCAATACTATCCGCCACCTCTTTGAAGGCCCGGCTGGATCGCATGTTCCTGGAAATCGTCAACCCAAGAAACATTGCCAATACAGCCAACAACCCCGATACAGATGCCGTTGCAGAACTCAAGCAGGATCTGGAAAGTCTATACTCTGAGATACCCTCGGTCGCCCAGATGGCTGCTGAGCAGGAATACCTGCGGCCAGTTATCAGAGAAGTGGAGAACGGGAAAAGGAAGGCAAGTGAAGGGCTACAGGTTGGCGGTGCATATGTAAGTATCCCCACCCCAAGGCAGTACCAAAAACCAAAAGCATGTACTTACGCTTGCCCCCCCCCCCCCCCAGATCCGCGACGTGTTGGTGCACCTACAAAAGCGCAATGCCTCCGCCGCCGAAAAGCTGAAGAGAGACCTCGCAAAGGCAAGGGCCATATCCCAGATAATCGCCACCATCGAACGAGAATCCCAATCGCCCCTCACCAAGCAGCAAGCCGACACCCCACCCGCAGCAGATGCCAACAACAACAACAACAACCAGAAGGCAGACGCCCCTTCATCTTCTTCCTCCTCCTCCTTCTCCTCCGCAAGGCCCGCAACCCCCGTCAAGAACCCCCACCCTTTCAAAAACATGCCCATCTTCACGCCGCCCACCACCCGCCGCCGCGGCGGAAGCCTCGGCACAGACGCCAGCCGCAGCACCGCCGAAGACGACATCCCCCCGGAGCTGCGGATGCTCACGCTCCTGGGCGTCCCCGTCCCCTCTGCCCCGGCTCCCACCGCAAGCTCTCTCTTTGCCTCGCCTGTCAAAAGCAGCGGCAGCGGTGGTGGCGGCGGCCCCCCCGCAGAAGCAGCCCCAGGATACCAGTACCAGTACCTGTCTGCACACGTCCGGCAGCAGTCCGCAAGGCTACAGCAGACGCAGGAGCAGGACTGCTCCGCCGAGGCCGAGATCCACAGCGCCGTCGGCGAGTTCTGGAACGTGGCTAGGGCCGCGCAGCAGGCGCTGGTGTGGGCGAACGTGTTTCCCCCAGCGGGGGCGACGGCGCGGAGGCGCGGCGGGGTCATGGCGTTTGTGGCGGAGGAGCAGGTGGAGGCGCTTGAGGAGGTTGAGCGGCGGGTTGGTGGCGTGGCGGGGAGGATGGGCGGGCTGGGGAGGGGGTTGGAGGAGTTGCAGAGGAGCGGGGGACTTGTGGGGGCAGCAAGGGCAGCGGGGGGGCGAGAAGAGGGCGTTCGTGGAGAGGTGGGGGAGGCATTGAGGGTCTTGTGTGTGGGGCGGAGGGGGGGGGGGGAATTGCTTGATATAATTCCTTCTTGATGGTGGTTGGATACTCGCTTTTTTGGTCCCGCTGGAAGCGCTGTGTTCCTTGCAATTAAGATGAACAGATTCATCTATTTCTACTACCCAGATATCTGATGGCGAGAAATTTGTGATGGGGCTCTTTCGAGTTTAATATGGATGTGTGTGCGTATACACATACGCACACGAAGATTATCGTAGACAATGGCTCTGGGCATAATAGTTTGGGGCTAGCATGGTTATCGCAATTAGAATCATGAAGTACTTGTCTTGTACAGCCACGCCCGCAAAGTTTTGGCACCCTGTAAATACGTCCGCGATTGCAACAAAATATTTTGGTCCTCTTCCTCGAAGATGGTCATACAAAGTGTTGTGATATACAGCAGTATAGCTAGGAATATCCATCTATAAATTTCTCCTTATATAGTCATTCTTATCCGGTTGTTGATATCACGATTTAAAACTCATGAGCTTCGTTCGATACTGGGGTGCCCAAAACTTTGCGGACGCGGCTGTGCGTACATGTATACATGTATCTATCCTACGATATCGATGACCATACATCAGTAACACTCCGTGGTTTAGGTTCTTGCAAATACACGTTACCCACGGGTAGCCTCTCATCCACAGTGTGGCTTTGAATTTTTGTGGCATAACAGATCTGTTCTTACGAAAACTAAAACACAATACTTAACGTGTACGAAGTGGCCTTTACGAGATTTTCTACCCTGCCCCTACAGTAGCCCTTTCTTCCTTCTTCTTCTTCTCGTTCTTCCTTTGGGGGTGTTTGCTGGCTCCCTTATGTTTCTCCCCCCCTTTCTTATCTTATCTTATCTTACCCCCTTATCGTCTATTGAACTATGGTTTACTGTTTTTTTCTTCTTCTTTCTTTTTTTCCTACTTTGGTTATTTTCCACGCCTTGTATTCTCCATGTTAATTCCATTCGTATCTTGCTGCTGAGTATTGCACATATCGGCTTGTTCTATACTCCATATGTTTGAGATCGATCGAACGCTGTTTATTTACACCTTGTTGGTTTATTCCCCTACCTACATCTCCGCCGAAAAACATGTGGATTATGCCCTACATGTTATTTCCCCTAGCCCATTGTTTGTTTGTTTACCTTATTTTATTGTATTGCTACTAGACTGTGTACGGTTAATTCACTCTTTTCCCGCTGGGTTTTTAACGAGGCTCCGAAGGATACAATTATGTCTCAGAATTTTACTTCACGTATAGCGCATACTTATAATCCATTTTTTTTAGAGAATTACGGTTACTACATGTATCCATAATCGTGAATCGAAGCCCTGAGCGAGCGAGGGTATGTCTGACTGAAAAGGCACAGTTTTCAGTATATGTGCTCTAAAATAGCACATGATGCAAGATGACACAGCTAGTTAATTCGCTATCCCTTCGTCTGTCGACGCTGCTTACCCTATATTTGAGAAATTACATTTGTGTGAGAGATCTGTTATTTGATAAGAGATCTGTTAGTAAAGCCACGCCAGATTTCCTTTTTCTTGGGTGGGCAGCATTTTCCGGCAGACGAAGGGATAATATTCCGAAATGAAAAATGTGATCAAGATATCGAATATTGTGGATGGCTGAGCATGGACGTCCACGAGGGGTTAGGTTTTCTGCTTCATCTCGCCAGAGTGCCAAGCTCAAGTATCACTTCCAGCTAGTGGCTAGACAGCTCGTCGGGCTAGACACCGAGATTTTACCCAAGATAAGGTCCTAGGTCCAAACCAGGGGTGGGGGTTAGTAACAGTATGTCGTTGGTTGCAGCACTCTTTGCCCCTTTTTACACCCCTCTATATATAGTGAAATAGATTAGGTGCCTATTTTGAATCTGATTTCTCCAAATGACGAAAGGGGTGATGTTGTGTAGACTTTCTACTCTGTTTCATAGCGAGCTGTGTCATTTTAGACCTTGACTTTCTATATATCTAAACATTTTTGTATCTGCGATATCACGGCACGGCCCAGCATTGCGACGCAAAGTGGAGATACATACATGATACAGCCGGCTCGAGTCCACTCACTGTTACGTGACCTGACCGGGTTGCATACAATCAACGAAGTAATCAATCAATCAATCAATTGCGCGAGTGAATTAAACAAAAACAAAACAAACAAAAAATCAATTACACGATCTGAGTTTATGCATAAAGTATCACTCGTAATCTCTCGATCTCGTTACTAATCAAAACTAGTCCTATTCAAGGCTGGTTGGTGTCTACGATATCCTACAAACCGTCGATACAGACCTGGTACCTCTCCTCCTTTAGGGTAACACATAACTAGAGACAACAGATCCTATTATCCTTCTCCGATCTTAAGATCTGACAAAATACAAGGGGTGTCAGCATCGACTGTTTATATATTCATGGATTACTATGAGGAGTGCATCCGTGTGTTACACCCGGGATTATCAGTTTCTTCTAAATTGATTCATATCCTCCATGTCCCGTCATGTCATCGATCTCTTACCGGCGCCGCCAAATGAAGGGCCAGGGTTTGCGACTTTATTTCTCATCATATTTTTCTTCTCAATGGCAGATGTCGATGTTACTTTCTTGTGCGCCGGTATGATATCATTATATCTCCTCCAATATCGATATCGATCTCTCTCTCTCTCTCTCTCCAGAGCGGAAACCGGGCACCTAATTTCCCATTCATCCATCCAGTTGGATGACAGCTGCCGGGACGAAAACTTTTCTTGAAGGTTGGAAGGGAGGTTACATGCCTATTTACGGTCGATCCCTCGAGCCGGGTTTCTGATTATTCGCAAGCTGTAGGACCAGCCCTAGACTCGTTTTATTTCTATTGGTCCCAAAATTCCACTGATCTTCAGCAGGCGGTGTACGTATTCGTGATCAAGTGACTGTGAATATTGTATTATACATGATCCTCATTCGGCTCTATAAGTCGGCCGCGGGCATATTCCTCACCTACCCACCTACTCGTAGGTTTCTGGCGTTTCCGGACACAACTGCTATTGCATGCCATACAGAAGATAGCCTTGGCGGGGGTTTTCTGTGTATGCAATAGCAGTTGCGTCTGGAAACGCCAAAAAACTACGAGCACAAATATCGAAGCGCCGGGATAGACATATATCTATGCTTGACTTTGGCTTTCCTTCCCATTATGGCGGCTCAGCTATGGCCGGTGGGTCCAAGGAACCAATTGATTGCAGCGCAAAGCTTAAGCGTGCGCATGATGAAGAAATGCGTATCGATCCAGAGCTGTATATATAACCTCCGGGTCATATAATATATCTGCATGCAGGATAACGTCAACGGACATCAACATATATATATGTACTCCCGATATAGGACACAAGGATTCTGGCCGATACACCCCGTGCGCAGTGCCCCTCATCGCGCACTCAATTGCAAGCAGCTAGCTAGTGTAAGTGCTCCCCCACTTCTCCACATATGCAGGGTGTACTGAAACTGCGGCTCGAGGCGGGGCACTGCCAATTGGTATGAAGATCCTATTCATCGGGAGGGAACAGGTGGAAGTGGCGTCTATAGCATATATATATTACACTAACCATGCGACTAGCGATGACGCCTAGTATTCCTATCGCTGCTCCATTTATACTTGTATTGAGAGAGATATACTCGGGGTAATAGTCAATAGAGTTATGGATATTTCGTATCCTGTCCGACAGCAATTAATGGCGTTGAAACAAGATCTATGCGGGGGAATACGGAGTTGAAGCGACAATGATAGTCGAGATTTAAAGTTATACTATATAACGAACTTTGGATATATTCATCGATGAGGAGTTTTCTTGGGCCAGTGTCTGGGTAATGATGAAATTTTTTGCTTCTTACTGCGGCTATTCTATGCCACTGTAGACAAACATGGATACGATCAACCATAGCCTGTACGAAGTCTTAGCTACTGTGACTTCTAGAGCAGCAAAAAACAAACAAACTTGTTTCCCACTCCACTACACTTTATTCGCTTTTGTTGCACTTAGAGTAAGTTCGGGATGGGATGCTAATCAATTTGCGCATACTTAACCGCCCATACATGAAGATCCTTGCCTTCTCATTGAAAATTTTCCTGGCTGTCCATGCACTTCAATTCAGCTCATCGCAGATTCCATGGTACGATGATGATCATCAGTTCGGTTTTGATTTTTTGGTTTTTGGTTTTCTTCATTTTCTTGGGTCACGCCACCTTCTTTGCATCATAGCCAATCACTCGCCATGGCGCTTTGTTTCGTTCTGCTTGTTCCACAGAGAACATGTAGTATGCACGGCCGGACCAACATTGAAGGCTTAAGCTTAACCTCGCTAGCGGTACTTGGTTTTAGTTTTCGGCAAAGCTAGCTTAAGGTGTGGCTTGCGGGGTGGATTCGCAAGGTCGCACGAGTCCGCACTTAGGTAAAACCGGATTGCCTAAACCATCTAAGGTACATTACATATAGCTTTTAGAGCAACGTTGGTGATAGCCGTTACGTCTGCCAGCTTCAACGTCAATGTCCAATCTTGACTGCAACGTTTCCCAAACCCCGTGTTTAGGGCAATTGAGCAACCTCCTAGTCTCCTTACGGACTGAAGGCACCCCTACCCCCTCGCAGATGTATTTTCCTAGGCTTCAGCCAACTACAGTAGTCTCGACATCAGCCAAAGACATACAAACTAGGCCAGGTTGGTCGTGTTAACACCAATTGCAATGGTAATACTCCGATAACCCTATCCTTTACCGGCTGTTAATCTCCTGGTGATAGACTTGCCAGACTTAGACGGGGAAATACTTGAAAGCTTATTCCAATATCGATCACAAGCAAAGGTCTCATCCCGGGTAAGTTCTGTCCTACTATATGCTCGCAATAACCCTACGCACGATCGAGTTCACCCAGCTTCAATATACCCAATAAGGAACAATCCGAAATTTTGGCTACACAGTCTTCAAGACATCGGTACCTACATTTCTAGATGGCCTGCTGGAGCCGTAATGCGGACCCAGTCCATTTTAGAAGCTGTCTACTCTATATCTTTAGACTATGGGTACGATCGAGATCCCTTATAAAGGGGCGGTCCGTATGAAGGTTTTATTCGGCTGTGTTTGGAACCACGTGAACACGTGCATCTTCTAGGACTCCACACACAAAGTCCGAGCCTCTAAGTTTCAAATGAGTCAGATATAGCTCTACGGCTTCCATCGGGAAGCTCACAAGACCGAGGATAAACCCACCAACTCGAGCCCCCTCGGAGGGAAGGACAGCTGTTAACGAGGCTCGAGAAACATTGGAAGGAAGATCTTCATCTGCCCGTCCGGATTACAATATTCGTTGCTCCAAGTCTTCTGACTTGTGGATATGCTTCCTAAGAGGGAACAATTCCAACTATTGAGTTTTGACGTTCCTTAACTCTCCCAGCCTCTTCTAGAGGGCTAAGAGTATTGAGCGTCCTTTAACTAACCCAAACGACGTCTCGGGCGCCGCCGGGATGCAGCTAGAGCCAAGACTTGGGCTTTAACATTCCAGATTTTTTCATATGCCCAAATAAATCGAGATGCTATGAGAGTACTGCATCTATATTGCAGTCATACACCTGGTTATACCGACCACGGGTTTTCGGTATATTCACTATGTATTGCTCCTTACCCGGTTTCTAGATGGGGGTTGGGAATGAGAGGAAGTTCCAGCTTCCATGTACATTCTACCTCGCCCAGGAGATGCATATACACGATCCCTGTCCCCACATAACATAACCCGAGAGCCGCCGCCGGCCGAAGATTTATGCGCGGGGACAGAGATGCGATGAGCACAAGCGATGAGGAGAGATGGGTAAATGCTACAGATGGAACATGGGGAGAGAAGAGGGGGGAGGTTTACCGGCGATGTGTTACCATGGGCACAAAGAATCTGGGGTTTCCGGTTGAATTCGAAAGGACCTTTTAATTTTCCAGCCTTTTCAATTTTGCCTACACCACCATTTGCGGTACGAGACGAGAGTGCACTGGCCTTGTAGTGCTCTTTGTTTAGCTTGACGGTTCGTATCGTGGCCGTTGTAACTCGTCAAGCGAATTGCGCGAAACATCTATGTATGTGGAGCTGAACGAGCCAAAGCTAAGAGACTAGAAACAAAACATTACGGAAACTTCGGTACTACCTCGGTACTAAAGTAGCCCTCGACACTAGCCAGTAAAATAGGGCAAAAGGGAAAGCATTAACGGTAAGGCCGACCACCTCGGGGTTCGGGAAATAAATCTCACGATCATTGTCGTCAGCCAGCGCGCGCACGGGAAACGCAGGGTCCTGTTTACAGGCGGCTGAAACAGGATATGATATGCCGCCTAGACTACCCTGAAGTGACTATTTCTACATCTAGAGCAGGTAGTGACCCAGTCTACACAACCCCCTACCCTCGTGATAGTATTTCAGATCCAAAACAGTTACAGCATGGCGAATTAAAAAGTCAACCCAACTATCACAAGGCGAGAAAAAAAATATTTAGAAGAAACGGCTAAACCTACCTACTATGCCATAGGGACCTGGTATTTTTCTAGTTTCCATTGCACCGCCGAGATTTCCCCTAGTTCCAGAGTAGAGCATGTACGTGCGGCGGGGTGCTTCATGTACAATTCGTACGTTACATGAGGTTCAGTAAGGGGAAGCGAGAAGAAGATCGGAAATGCGGAGGAAAAGGCGTCAGCCACGACTAAAAAAGCAAAGGAAAACATAATTCGAAAGGGTAAGGAAAAATAAAAAAGATGGGGAAAATCTCAAGAGTTGCATCTGATGCCATACCTCGAAGCACGGTCCTAGAGTTGAAGGGGAAAAAAGGAAGTAAGAAAAGAAGATAATTAGCTAATGGGGCAGAATAATTCAAACCAAACCATAGAAGCACGGGAAGAAGAAACTGGACGGGATGGTGACCTGCAATTGACGAGTGAGAGACTTTAAAAGCAAAAATTGCCTACTCGAGATTCAAACATCCCCATGAAGAGACGCGTGGAGAAAAGCAAAGATTAACCTCCGGACTTCCTTTAGCCCTACCAGAGGCTATTCGGGATTTTTTTTTAGCATCTCCTGACCATTTTCCAAAGAGGTACCTTTGAAGCGCCGCATCTCTACTTTATTGCTGCAGTTGCAGCGCAGAGTGCAGTCGCATCTCATTTACTGGGCTTTGATTTCCTCACCCCCCACGCACACGCCCCACTTAGGGTGGATTTCTAAGGGTGTCTACTATCGTGTGTTTTCTTCTCGTTGCTGGTTGTTTCACTCCCCGCCACCTAGAGTCCAGGACCTCCCGCGTGACCTCATCAGAAAATTTTGGACCTTTGGAGTGGATGGGCTTTGATCGAGTACTAGCTCACGATACGGGAGTCCGGGAACGAAGGAAAATTTCATATTGACAGTAGCGGTTGACAAGGGCCGTACTCTAGTTGTTAGTAGGTACATACATGAGGTGTTAGTGGTGAACGCAATCCCGCCCCTTGCCATTGCAGTCGCGTTCAATTGGGGAACATCACCTGCGTAGAAGAAGAAAAAATAGGTACATGATACATTTCCGGCGAGTCATCTAACTAGCCTAGGGGTGGTAATTGGATTTTTGAATTATGATCATTCAGTTGCCGTTGCAGCAGCATCGTCAGTCAGTACGACAAGTCAGCTTGGGGGAAAGATTCACATACCGAAGGCGGCGGCGGATAGGTAACAAGTCGTGCATGGGGATGGCCATGTGGAGAGTAACCGAGAACTGATGTCAAGGCAAAGCGAGATGAGAAATGCAATTGTAAAATGTACGAAGCAAGCCATATTTTTCGAATTGTCCTCTCAAGAGCCGTGTCCCAAACAAAAGCAAGCGTTAAAATGACGATCAAGGGTCCTTTCAAGGAACAACAACAAAGCGGGCAATCATTATCATCGTGAGAAAAGAAAAAAAAGATGGGAAAGTAGAAACATTTGTTTTCTCAACTGTCACGAGGCTTAATTCTACATACGATGGTTGTCAACTTATGACGTCCTCGTACGTCCGCTTTGTGGGGATGAGGGGAAGAGGTGAGGAAGAGGCGGGTGGAATCAGTCACAAACCCTGGTAATAGTGATTGGTCCGTTTTCGAGGGTTCGTTTCGTTCATGCAGGGACTCTCCTTCCAGAAAAACAGCTACTGTTAGCTAGCTAGTAATAGCGGCAGTTTATGGGGGCGAAAGAGCTACACCGGCCCATGCCCGCAACCCTCCGACTACTCTACTAGTACACTAACTCGTTAATCAGCTGGTGGGGCAGCACCCCGCAATTCTTTCAAGATCATTTCCTGGACATGAGAGATGAAAGAGATGACGGTGGGCTGGTTCGATATCGACGAAGGTATACGCCCCTTCCCTTTCCTACTTCAGACAGAGTTAACTCAAAACGCGTGTGGTAATATGCAGTCTATTGGTGAGGAGGGTCTGGAATAACGTCCCGGCGTAGAGTTAGGCAAAACCGCTAATCTTGTGGCTCGAGAAGCGACCACCCCCTCCAGACCCTGGCTTAGGAGATTATGGACGGCATCTCGGATTCTTCTCCGTGTCTACACGTTTTTTAAAATTTGGAATCGAGACCAGGGAAAGACGAACTGCATGTACTGCACTACATATGTCGTTTCCACGACAGATAGACGATAGCTCGGTAGCCCCGTAGAGAGCACATTGGGTGAAGTGGCCAAAGAGACTGGGAGGATAGAGAGGAAGCTAAGATAGACAAACAGATAACAAACAAACGAATAGAAACACGACAGAAGGGCAGCATCAGAAGAACACAGATACAGATCTGGCCGAGATCGGTCCTTGACCTCCTTACATCCCCCCCCTCCCTACCTTCAATTTACTATCATTCATTCCATCCTAATTACATGCCTATCTGTGGATGTACGAGATGTAAGTGGAACAAATGAAGCAACAGCGGGTGGGTACGTCCGCGGCGGCAGCAATAGCAGTATGTACAGCAGCCCCTTGAGTTAGAGCCAGCCCTGTTAGTTAGCTGTTCGGAGACCGCAAGGAGTCCGCAACCGGTCCCTTTTTCGGGCTTGAGCAGTTGAACGGACCCTCACTCGCTGCTGCGCTGTCAGTTTGGGGTGATATGCGGTGCTGATAACTGCTATTGTTGGCTGGCGTATTTGTCTCTCACATCTGTTGTCTCTTTCGGCCGTGCGGTCTCATGTGTATTTCTCCGCTGGTGGTTCCGAATTCATCCCGGGTCCCCCCTTCCATGGTTTCCTAGCTTAAGCTCCATAGAAGGATAGTGATTGAATCGTTTCGTTCCTAAGTTTGAAGGATTTTTACGACGTGTCTCTTTTTTTTTTTTTTTTTTAGAGGTAGAGTAGAGGAGCACGAAAAGGAAAACAGGGCTATTGTCAATCAATCGGGATCGAAAAAATCGCGAAATCGACCAAACGAGAGATATACCCAGCGACAACAGGCAATAGGGAAGAACACAGAAGAGACTGTAGGTACAGAGAGAGTAAATAGAATCAATCATAGGGCCTCGAAAACTAAAGAGAGTGAAAAGTAAAAGAGAGAAAATACCTTTACAGCATCGGTATCGTATCATCATGTAGTGGTAGTACTAAGGGTCCAGGTAGCATGAGCCAGGCATCTCCAGCTGACCTATCCACCTCGCTCTGCCACAATAGAGAAGTGCGAGTTAAAGTGCCGTTTGTGATTGATATTAATTCCGCTAAAATTTATCTTTCCTTTGACCTTGGACTTGACCCACCTCAGCCTAACTAAAGTAGAATGCCTACTCAATAATACTTGACTACCTCTGTACTATACCATACCTGCTGTCTGCCTACATGCCATACCCACTTACCTACCTCCCCTACCCACACCCCGCCGCTCAACCGACTAGTTGGTGCAGTGCCCTGGATCATTAAAGCCTCGCTCGAGGACATACATATTTCAAGCATCATCTGCATAAGAGAACTATATAACACAGCAAACGCCTCATCACGCATACGCATATATTCTACATACAACCACTACCTACCTGCCTACAGCCTACTAAATTTGCTGTTACTACTACCGCCTCTGCTCTACAGACGTACTACATACTGTCTATACATACTGCACCACATCAAACCTTACCCACCTTACCTGACTTGACTTTACACACATTATTATACATTAATACGCAAGCCCCAGAACAGAGAAAGTTCTCCTTATCTGCCAGTCTATTACATTATCCCAACAATATCTGTCTGTTTAAGTTTTTTCGATCATTGCAACATAAAACATAGACAGCTCTTCGTTGAAAAGCAATCAAAAATCCAACAATCAAGAAAACCATAGCACTTCATTCATACCTTATTTACGCCTGCCACCACAGAAGTGCGCATCCGTCTCCGGGGCAATAATCAACCGTCATATCAAACAGTAACTAAAGCAGGCAGCTCGTTGTGTCGTTTTTGTTGCTAGTGGTGTTGTCGTAGCCTGTACGCCCCTAATTATCAGTCCAGCCAACTTCGGCCATTCTATCCTTCGGGTAACCCAGTCTTCACCGTGGCGGCCACCGACACTCTCCTTTCGCAGCATGCCTGCCATGCGGAAGCCCTTCTTTCAAAACTACGCACCTCGACCTACGGAGGAAGAAAATTCTCTCCAACAAGCTTCAACACTGCCATTGCAATGAGTTCTCCATTTGCTTCCCCACCACCACCCTACACGCCTGAACATCCTCATGTCATCCTCGACCATGAGAAGATCCCCCAGGTAGGGGCACCGCCTCCACCACATCCTGCAATCGACCCAGAAGGTGCTGCTGCTGCTTCAACAAGCGCAGTTATGGGATCATCACCAAAACCGCTAGGAATGCGTGCAGATGACAGAGATATCTTTCACTTGCCAGCGACAACTGCTCTGACACTGCTCTCAAGGAGCATTGAGATGCTCGTCTCTATGACTGGGGATGTACCCCCTACTCCACCCCCAAGCGACCCTGCTACACCTGAGATGGAGGAGGAGCTTCACCCTACAGCCGTCTCAACGGGATTCAGCTTTGGCAAAACCATGGCCCAGGATTTGGATGGCGTTCATGTCAAACACAAGTATGAGTTTAGGGATGAAGATAGTGATGATGACTTCTTGAGCAATGGAGGGGAGATTAAGATCATTGGTGCTGGAGCGAAGGGTATTCATCAGAATGCTTCAATTACACGAAAGTTCTGGAGCAAAGCTGCACCTGAGATCCCAATTGAGGACTACCTCTTCCGGTTTGTACCTCCATCCTTGGATGATTCTATCATCTCATTGAATTTTTTGAATTAAAGAAAATTTATATGATTGCTTCAATGCTATTGGTTTAATTTTGAAGCTAATGTGATATTCCAGGATACATCGGTTCTGCCCATTATCAACAGCCGTATATCTCGCCGCCTCAGTGTACCTCCATCGCCTTGCAGTAACAGAACGCGTCATTCCCTTAACCCGCCTTAATGTTCATCGATTACTTCTTGCCGCCTTACGAGTAGCGAGCAAGGGATTGGAGGATCTTAGCTACCCACACAAAAGATTCGCAAAGGTCGGAGGGTTGAGCGAGTACGAGCTGAGTAGGCTCGAAGTCAGTAAGTGTCACCTGCCACCTCCCAAACCGGCCGCCTTGGTAGGCAATGTCTCGGATTTTAGTTACTAATTCATTTCCCACAAATAGGCTTTTGTTTTTTGATGAACTTCGATTTGAA
The DNA here is from genome assembly GCA_024713705.1 of Morchella sp. 2018-W38C. Classification (NCBI taxonomy): domain Eukaryota; kingdom Fungi; phylum Ascomycota; class Pezizomycetes; order Pezizales; family Morchellaceae; genus Morchella; species Morchella sp. 2018-W38C. The sequence goes on from JAMJEX010000014.1 coordinate 1,469,934, forward strand.
GGTCGACAAGGCTGCAATGGAGAAACAGGTGGCGAGCTTGAGGGAGACGGTAAACCGACAAGTCACTATGGGCACTTCAGCATTGGTGCTACCGCCTAGCCCCAAAGAAAAGGAGGTGACAGCGAAACCGGCCATGCTGGATGTATAGCCCGCCACCATTTTCTCTCTCCTATCTTCATTGCATTGTAGTTGTACACTGGGCCTATTTCTTTCATATTTTATTTCTTTTGTCTGGGGTTGGGATGTTATTACGGGGCAAAGTCATGGTCTGGAGCTATTTTTTTCTTCCTTTTATTTACTTTTTTTCTGAGGCATGCGATCTTGTTTTTTTTTTTCATTTCGATACATATACCCGGCGAACTTCCTACGTGGTTTGCGCTGATTCGCATTTTTGGGAGGGGAAAGAAATGTATTTCCGCTGCTTCATCTTTTTAACTGATACCTTTCTTCTGTTTTGGGATCTCGGTTGATGAGATGTAGTGGCGGGCCGATGGTCATTATCTGAATTCTTTGTCTCAAATCTTTTTTCTTCTCTTCCATTTAAATGGGCGATGGGTTTACTTTTTTTCAATTGGGCTTGTCAACTCCTTTTTTTCTTTTTTTCTTCTTTTTTTTTTCTTCTCAACAACACGTGCTGGCAACAACTTGAGCTTGTGTTGAACCGCTTATTAATTTTTCGTTACGGGGACGACATAATTTCAATTGCTTAATCCGGAGAAGTTGACGGGCAAAAGAAAGAAAAGGGAAGGACCGAAAGGGAAAAAAGGAACTACTTCTTCATCTCTTTTTACTTTCTTTCTTTCTTTTCTTTCGTTCTCTTAATTCTTTTTCTCACTCTCTTTAGAGAATGACATGTCTGGTGGGGAAAATGGGGAAAATGGAAAATGGGAATTTAAGGGAAACAAAACTACTTTTTTCAATCTTGAAGATCCTTGCAGTCAATTGCATTTAGAAACTCAACTCCGGCCTGATTGTTTCATGCTGCTCAAGTTTCACGGCCATTTTGCTATGATGATTATATTTCTGCTAACCCGCAGTACCCCAAGAGGTGCGCTCGGCCCGTTATTTTTCAAATACCTCCGGCTGGATCCCGTCGATCATGACGATGTTATGATGACCTTTCTGGAAAGGCGCGGGAATACCAGTGGGGAGGGAGAAGAGAGCAAGAAAAAGAAATTCGAGATCAGAAGCAAAGGCGCCAACTTTTCCTCGTGAAAGTGAATGGAGGGGGGGGTGGACTCTTCATCCGGTGTAACGGATGGGAATTGCGACTCACAGGATTTTGACTCAAAAATCAATGTCATTTGCGCGGTGCCTGTCGGTTGATGAATTCCTAAGGGTGACTGACTAGGCCTAATCATATCATACGTTCCTAGGCACTGTAGGGTAGCGGGGGCCGGCCGGGTGCGGGGTTGAAGGATTCGAGTTCGGAGACGAGAAGTATTGTGACGAGGTTATTTGACAATTATGATGATGACGCTGAAAGTCCCGGGCAGTAGAGTGATCAGAATGTTTCTTTTTTTTTTTTTTTTGAATAGGCGCTGTTCTATATCCAGAATGTCGTTAATTGCGATACCTACCCTGTATCACGACAATATCGACCACTATGTTACTTCTCCCACGCTAACCAGCCAGGGGTATGGTGTTTTTTTTATTTTGTTTTGGCTATGGAATATATTTACCTCAGCGTGTGTAGTTGAGAAGAGGTTACATACTCGCGACCAGCAACAAGAACCCGAAAATGCACGTCCTAATCTGCAATTTCCATTGGAGTAGAAGTCAAAATACACCAAAGACTTGCAGCTGCATATTCGGGTTCTTGTTGCTGGTCGCGAGTAGGCCGTAGATCGAAATCCCCATATCCGAGTTGCTCGCCAAAGGATCCACATGAATCCTGTTTTCTCGAAGAGGATCCTCGCTCGCTCCCCGATTAGGATAGTTGGAGTTGAGTTAGTAACTGATCTACACCCCCATGCCTTCTCCTTCTTCGCTTAGTGACTTTGGATGGGATGAAAACTACATTTCAACGAACCCGTTACAACGGCGCTAGACCAAAGTGAAATATATACCGCACCTCTAGAGTACCTTAGAAGTACTTATTCCTAGGTTTTACTTTTAAGACTCTGAGCCTTTCCCCAGCACCAATACGGTTCGGATTCCCAGTGGTAGAATTCGCAACCCAACGGCATATTTCGGACAGGACTGGCCCATGGTGATGAAGGAAGAAGAAGGAATCTCAGAGGTTGCCCGGGTTGTCCGAGCGGTTTCCCATCCCCAAGACAGTCCAGTCAGTCCAGTCAGTCTTTGATAATACTGGGTCAGCCCAGCCCAGCCACTATGCAGTATGTACCGGTCGAAGCTGCGATGAGATGAGCTCAGGGTTAAGAGAGGGACATCAGATGTTTTGTTTATGTTATTTTCCTTTTCCTATTCCCCCATTGGTTTTATTTTTTATTCCTTTTTCCCTGTGAATTTTGCCTGTAAGGGTGTGGTGGGAGGACGTATATGTGGCTGTTGAGGGTACAAGTGGTTAAGGTGGTGGTGGTGTGGCAGGAGAGGGGAAGCTAGAGAGGGGCTACTCGCTGGCTGGCATGGAAGAGGGGATATTAAAGGAAGGGCATTCAACTCACTCAGGAGGGGTGAATCCTTTTTTTTTTTTGCCAAAGTCCGATGACGGACACAGAGTATATTTCTGGCTAGATCTGAGCGATCGTTGGTGATGTACAGGGGGGCTGAGGAATTGCGGTTGGCTTTTCTCAATTGAGTGGTGGGACTAGGAGGTTTTTCTTATGAGCTTCGTGGTGGATTCTTGCAATCTACGGTGAAGTGAGACATGTAGAGTAGCTGTATCTAGCTTGTGATACTGTATGTACTGCCCCTCTGTTGAATGTGTGCAGAGAGGAACAGCAGACAAGTATGTAGGATGTAGGTATGTGGTGCATGGAACGTAGGTAGGATGTAGGTATTCGTTTTCTAATCATCATCGCCAAAGACGAGCCATTGGCCTAGCTTTTGCTTTCCATGCCTGCTCTCGAATCCTTTCCCCGGATTGAAAATGGAAAAAATTAAAAGGCGCTGGCGGGTAAATTGATATCGGGGGAGCTAGGTAGAGTCGAGTATGGCATTTGGCTGTTGCAATTGGGCATGGTGGAGAAGCGAGAGATGAGTGGTGCGGCAAAAGGCAAGCTACCAGATCCAGATTCGGAGAGCACTGAGGTAGACGCGCTGTGAACAAAGGGGCAGCAGATCTAGAATAGAGTGCTTTAAAGTGCTAGTAGAGTTACTTATCTACTATATGTACGGTATATGTAGGTGTGCGTACCTACAATATACTCATGTACTGATTGCCCGAGGATCTGCCATAGGGCAGGCATCTCCCTTTATTCAATAAACGTGTGACTATCATGAGGTTGTATTGGGTTGATTGAGTATGTTATGTTCTGACAGGACAGACGTCGAGAGATAATGGCGACTCTCACATGTGATTGGTACGTGGATCGCTCCAATTACTGGTAGCCAACTTGCCTGCCTCTGTTGTGGAGCCTCAAGCACGCACGGACCAGGTGGGAGGGAGAGGGGTAATCTGAGGAGGGGGAGGGGCAATTCGAAAGGGGGAGGAGGGGGAATGGGAGAATGGGTGGGACGACGCGAGCGAAGGGGGGAGACGCGAAGCTGTCTAGCTAGAGTGGGCATTTTACATAAGGAATGTACCGGGTGTTGAGGGTAAGTGATCAGAATCTGATAAGTAAATGCTGCGGTGAATACGTGTATTTCTCTTATCAGATTCTGATCACTTTTCGCTGCACCCTAGTACATATAGGTACAACAACTCCCACTATATTCTAGACGTGGAGATAAAGTTTTGACCGTTTACCAACAACCTACCTGCCAGGCCAGGTGGCAGGCAGGGCATTTTTTCCGGACCGGCAATGAGCCAGGTTCTTGGACCAGGCTCTTTTTATCTACTCCCCCCTCCTCCCCACTTTGGATTAATCCTCCTATCCTGTGTCTTTAAGCTCAGCCCTCTACACCCATTCCCCTATCTAAGCCCCGTGTGGTTCCGGACCGGATCAACTGTCCGGAGTTCTCGGGTTGCAGCTCTATATTCTAAACAGAAGCTTACTGGCTGGAACTCGTTTTTGATAGTTGTTTTTTTCTCTCACTCACATGGGAAATCTATCGATCGCTCGATGAAAGATCGATCGATATGTCCCCTGTAACGGTATCGGGCGCTAAACCCGTGTTTCCTGGACCTGACTCTGGGACCACAATACTAGTCGTGTCCTCCCTACCCGTCTGGTCAGGAACCGGTAGTTGCTTCTCGAAGAGGAGCATTTGGCATGTGGAAATGTTTGTTGTTGATATCGCCCAAAACGGTGAGAGGCTCAGCAAGTAGCGTGCCAAGCATAATTAAGCTTTGTGACAAGCACGTGCACTGGTAGTCTACCTTTCTACTAATCAGCAGAACCCTAACCCATGTCCCGTGGAACACTTACTTAATTTAGGCACTGACGTAAACTATATTCAAATGAATACCGTTATCCGTGCTTATAGTGATTTCGTCACTTACCTGGATGTAGATGTTCAAATACGGAGACCGCGAGACCGTGAACAAGACATGTTCTCATATCTTCATCGCATTCAATGGCTTCGCAGCTATCTCGGATATGGTCTGATATCGTCACCTCTCACAACCCTCTGTTAATAGAGCTCACAGGAGCTCTTATAATACAAATATTCTGCTTCTGGGTTCCAAGTCTCTTGTACTTATCTCTTGAGCGGATATTACCAGTTTTTTCAGCTGCACATAAGATACAGCCCACGCAGCCCCCAGCAACGGCCACTGAGACAAAACACTGTATAGCAGTAGTGCTCAAGAACCAAGCAATTGGCATACTCGCGCACACAGCGCTCATCACGCTATTCCCTCCATCACCAATACCTAGGCAGATCCCCACTTTCAAAAAGTTCTCATCCGATGTCCTCTTATCCATCATAGTCTGCGAGGTCATCTTCTTCTACGCCCACCGTCTTCTCCACACACGTAAGCTCTACGCCTGCATCCATCGCAAGCACCATGCTTTCACAGCGCCGATAGCGCTCGCAGCGCAGTATGCGCACCCGGTGGAGTTTGTAGTGTCAAATTTGCTGCCGCTGCATCTGCCTCGGATGCTAGTGCTCAGGGATTGTCATATCTTGAGCTTCTGGGCGTTCTGTGCGATGGTGGCGCTCGAGAGCTGTTCGGTACACTCGGGCTACGCCATTTGGAGTATGGGGGGGCTCGCTAGGAGGCATGATTGGCATCATGAAAAGGTGGTGGTTAACTTTGGTACGTTTAAGTTTCTGGATTGGATCCATGGGACGGATGGAGGGGTGGGTGGAGATAAGGCTAGGAGAAGGAATAGAAGGAGGCTTGTGGAATAGATAGATGAGGTGGTTGCATGCGTTATAGCTACATGTAATGAGGTAGTGTATATACGAGAGGGCATTTGGTGGTGGCTTGGGCTTGCGATGAGCTGTATGTGGCATCTGTAGAGGCTTTTTTTTTCTCCGTGCAGTTATGTCTGATCAGTACATACATATAGTTAGTATTTCAATGGCCGTGTCTTCTGTGATGGTTTATGTCCAAGCTTTTTTCCCAACGCTGCAAGAAGAGAAACTAATGCAGTAGCTGAAGAAGTCTCACACATGCTTCCTAGACATTTCAGGATATTACTACTCGCGTTTCCGGGCTGGGCTGGGTCTGCGTGCGTGAGAACCATATTTAGGTGGTATGCAGACCCAGTCCAGTCCGGAAACGCCAAAAAGTTGCGAGTACATACATGTTTTATCCTGACCCGGCTATCTCTCCTGTCACGACAGAAGCACATCTTGTGGTTTCGGCAAGAAGCACTAAGATAAAGATAGAGTAGAGAGAGGCTGTTATCCTGGAGGGTGGACCAGAACGTTATCTCCTCATCTCCTGGCCTCATGCTGCTGCGCACATTTGCGAGTGATACGGTATGCAGCTAGTCAACCGAACCGCATCCACACACAGAAACAGGGAAGTAACAGTCTTACAGAGGACCTCGGAGAAATGATTGGAGTCTCTGAATTATGCGTGTGTTGAGCTCAAAGTTCGTCTCGAGCATCTTTCCTTTTGCCAGTCTTTTTTTATCTCTCTGCTTTTCTCTGGTCAGGTTGCATCCCTTATCTGGAACCTTCTCTCGGAGATCAACAGGAGAAACTCGAAAGGGCCCATGCCACGCACCCACGGGTGGCTGTCACAGCTAGCCCCTTTCTTGGCAGCCAGCAACCACCAAACCAGCTTTGCACTCCCACGAACGTTCTCTTAGTAGAAGTACATACATACATTTTCGACGACGGAGTAGTTTAGTAGAGTAGTACGAACTCTATCTTGTCCTCAATTCAATCCCTTTTTTGTTTTGTCGATAATCGTTAGCAATGCGCACCTCCCTTTCCCTCACCTCGCTCGCGTTTTCCCTCCTAGCATCGCTAGTCTCCGCGGACGTCAAGTTCACGAGCCCGACTCGGAGTACCAAATGGAAGCCTAGCGTCACGGTGACCATTGAGTGGGAGGACTCAGGTGATGGCCCCAGTTTATCGGATTTTAGCACCTACACAATGTGGCTATGCGTTGGAAGCAACAAGGACCCCGTATGTTTCCCCATTCCATTCCTCCTACTCCCAATGTTTGTATACAAATTGTATGCGAGAGATAGGAAAGAGATCTTAACGATAGAACGCGATAGTTCTGCGACCACACGATCGGTGTCGTCGGCTCCATTTTCGCCGAAGCTACATCTGCAAAACTAACCATTGACCCGACATACGGTGATGATGGCGACAACATCTACTTCATCAAGATGCAGTCCGTCGCTAAGGCTGGCGGTATGACAACCAACTACACGCCGCGATTCTCGATGTCCGGCATGACAGGCACCTTCACCAAAGCCCAGCTCGCTGCCCAAGAGGTCGGCGATGATGACCCCCCTGCGTCGACAGACACCGTTGCAGATGCTGCTGCCGCGGCCAAGGGAACGGCGGCGGCGAGTAGCTTGATTAATGTGCCATATGCGATGCAGACGGGGCCCACGAGATATGCGCCGATGCAGACGCAGCCAGGGAAGAGCATCACGGCTACGGGCCCGAGGATGCAGTACCCGACGAGCGCATATACGGTGTATAAGAAGGCGGGCCCTGCGCCAGATGTGCAGACTACCATTACGCAGCCGTGGGATTACACGATTACGAGTTTGGTCAATTCGGTATGTGATCTTCTTGTTGTTTGGCAGTGAGGAGTGGGGGTTGGAGGATCATATACTAATGGGATTGTTGTGTTGGGCTTTAGGCTTCACCGGCGCCACAGCCTGATGATATGCAGAAGTTCCTCAACAGGTGGAAGGATTAGGCGTATCTATGTTCGTTTTTGTGTAGCTTTTTTTTTTACGAATTTGTTTTATTGATTAGAACTGTTTTGCGTATACAGCTGTTGCAAGGCTTGCACGGAATTGAGGAGAAGAAGAAGAAGGAGGGGGGTGGGGAGGAGGAGGGGGAGGAGGAGGAGGAGGAGGAGGAGGAGGAGGAGATGGGAGGGTTGGTTGGTTGTTGTTAATTCTTGCTTTCCCTCGCTCAACGTTGATACCGATTTGCTTTCTTTTGTGCGCGGGGCCGGAAGTAAAAAAAAAACGCACTGCTAGCTTTGTTTATCGTCTTTCCCCGCGTATGTAGCTTGTTTTTTCATATGTTGGCGTAATAATGGCTGTTTGTTTCTTTCATACCCTACGCCAGCTCGAATTGAGTATTTCCCCACCAAATTCAGATTACCCCATAGTAGACTAGCGCCGCAACTGTCAGAAAAAGAAAAGCAAAGTGCCGTTTATGAGAATGTTTGGAGATGCAAAAGTCGAAGCTTCCATAACGAGTGCCCTGCGTATTGAAACCCGGGCCGTTATGCTCTGTTTATGCAGGGTTGGAAGGATTCCAAACATCTCCACACCCCAGAGAAATTACATGTAGTGCCATGCTAGAGCAGATAGCGGACCGGGTAGCTCAAGCAGGGTTCTCATCACCACCACCACGAAATAATTAACATCACATCACCGTACTGATTTTCATGTAGCTTCGCACCAGGTAGGTAGTTAGATTAGGCAGGCAGGACAGGCAGGCAGATAATCGTAATACAGGTGACGTGACTCGTCTGATTTGACTCGGGCGTGGACCTCACCCTCTCCATTCCATGAAGCTCGCTGGTCCAATATATACGCGGATATCCACGGGCCTTCTCCTGCGCACCCCCACCTCCGTTATCCCCACGTGCCTGAGGGCTCACTCTTTCCTCTCTCTCTCTGCTACTGCTGCCGTTTCCCCGCACCAGCCTCATCAGCATCATCGTCGTCGTTCCTTTCACCGATTATTCTCATCGACCCCGCCCCACCTCAGACTAAAGCCAAACGCAGCACTAACATACAAGCCGTTTCACCACTGCAGAAACAAGGCCATCTACAAGATGTTGGCAATAAAGATAGACCCCCAGATAAACGTCGTGCTGCAGGGAAAGTACCCCGCAAAACAGCATGCAAAGCAGGTTGCAGAGTTCATGGGCCTCAAAGAGGGCCTGCTGTATCTGGAGAGTGCGAAGGAGAGGCTCTTGGAGGATTGTGATAGTGAGGGTGAGTTGCCACGATGGGTGATCAAGATTGATACAGGTGGTTGATTAAATGGGAAAAGCTCCCTTCCGCCAGCGCAGATACTTTTACTACCTCTCCGGATGCGACCTCCCGGATTCATACTTGACCTACAATATCTCCAGCCAAACCCTAACCCTCTACATCCCTCCCATCTCCCCATCATCGGTCCTCTGGTCTGGACTCCCTGTCTCAATCTCTGAAGCAAAGTCCCTCTACGACGTTGATGATGTCCGACACACCACCCCGGACCTGCACAATGACCTCCTAGCCAACTCGCACCCCATCTTCGGCATCGAGTGCCAGCTCTCCTCCAAGCTCCCAGAGCAGATCACGACCAGCATCACCACCAACGGCAGCCTCAAGACCGCAATCGAGGAATGCCGCGCAATCAAGGATGTCTACGAGGTGGCGCTGATCCGCCGCGCAAACGAGATCACGGCGACTGCACACCATCGCGCGATGGCTCTGGTAAAGAGCTCTGTCAATGAGCGCGAGCTCGAGGCTGTCTTTACGGAGCGCTGTATTGCCGGTGGTGCACCGAAACAGGCGTACCATGGCATATTTGCGTCGGGGCGCTCAGCAGCTACACTGCACTATGTGAAGAATAATGATACTCTAGCGGGGAAGCTAAACCTGCTTCTGGATGCGGGCGCAGAGTATAACAACTATGCATCTGACGTAACGCGGACGTTCCCGATCAATGGGGAGTTCACGAAGGAGTCGCAGCAGATCTACGACCTTGTGTTGAGGATGCAGAAGGAGACGATCGAAGCGACAAAGGCGGGCACAATGTGGGATGATGTCCATACCCTTGCACACAGGATTGCGATCGAGGGCTTGCTGGCGCTGGGAATCCTGAAGGATGGGAGTGTCGACGAAATCCTGGAGAGTAGGACGAGCTGTGCGTTTTTGCCGCATGGGTTGGGGCATATGCTGGGAATGGATACGCACGATACTGGCGGGCACCCGAACTATAGTGATGAGGATAAGATGTTTTGTTATCTGAGGAAGAGGGGCCCGTTGAGGGTTGGAGAGGTCATCACGGTTGAGCCGGGCGTGAGTATTAGTTGGTGATAGCTGGGGCGTAGATTTGTAAGTACTAACGTGGGCACGGTAGCTTTACTTCTGTGAATTCATCATCAACCCCTTCCTTGAGGATCCCAAGCACTCTAAGTACATCGATAAGGATGTCCTAGACAGGTACTGGGATGTCGGCGGTGTTCGTATCGAAGGTTTGTCTTCAACCGCCCCTAATCGGGTATCGTGTACTAATTCATAGCTTTAGACAACATTCTCATCACAGAAGGTGGCAATGAGAACTTGACCACCACGGTCAAGGAGATTGAAGACATGTACAAATTAATCAACGGCGCCTAGATTATCAGCAGTCGGTTAGAACTTCGCGTACGCTGCTTCTTGTAGCTAATGGGTTTGATGCAATAAATAAATAAGAGAAGCTAGTTCAACTTTGGGATTGTGCTTGTCGGCGGCTTTGTAATCATGGATTATCACTCGCTCTTGATGCTTTTGACATGGCCACTAAGATGCGTTTCCTCTTGTGTCTCATTTGCCCTTTAGAAGGGTGGATATGTAGTGGAGTCAAGGCTCAAAACAGATGGACTCGGTGGGCGTGGAAGGCGGGAGATATAAGGTCGCCGAGCTTCCCGCTGGGAAGATATGGGGAGGGTGTTAGGGGAAGTATATAGACGTTGAACGAACGAGGCTGATGATGTAGGGTGATAGATAGAGAAGGCGGAGAGGTAGACGGCGGGAGATGATGTAGGATATCCGCGCCCTTCGTTTTCTTTCTTCCTTCTCTTTTAAACCACCCACCCCTTCCCCCCCCCCAACAAGGTAAGCCCCACCCGCCCCCACGCCCATTGACCGGAATCATTTCAGGCACATTTGACTTTTATGTTCAAGGTAAAAAGATCAGAAGGTAAGTTGTAATTTCTTGACCTGCAAGAATGTGAATGATGATTCATAAGTACGAACGAGTGTCATTTTGGTTTAAATTCTGTTTGATTTCTGTTTTTCTTGTAAGTGGTGGTGGATGTAGCTGGCTTGCCGAATACCCTTTATTGGGCGTGGCCGAGAGCCAGCGGGATGGTTCAGGGGCAGTGCGATATTACGGTCTGCATGTAATTAATGAATTGAACAAAAAAAAAAAGGTTTGTGGTTCATATAATATCACTCGGATATGCACAACAACTAATCCCGTTTAGGCTAGGCTTTTCAAAGTAATGAAACCGTGTCCGAACATTTCATGTCGACACTTTATCCTGGAGTGGCTACATGATATACGGAACCATATGGACTGTAGATTTCTTGATTAATAGAGTTACTTCACCGTCTCTTGTTCTATAACAACAATAATCCAACATCCTGATATAGCGAGTGATAAATGGTGATGTAAACTTTGTTATGTTAGAAGTCAAGTTATTCTTTATAAAGTGTTTCCATGTCGCTCAGCTGATACTACTTGTAGCATTGATATTGGGATGCGTCGGAGTATTCTTTTTGGGTAGCCAACTCTCAGAACAAAGATAGGAATTACGATACATTACACATGGACGGGCGTTTCAGGGCCAAATAGCCAGTGTTCGCGCCCTCTCTCCCAGAAATGAACTGCACGTATTAACAAAACTAACAAAATCCAAATAATAGAAAAGAAAAGAGGAAAAGAGAAAAAGTACAGACCATCCGACTTACGCAGGGGGAAGACACACTGGATGTGCCAACAGCTCACTTGGGATATTCACACTCGCGCCCCCATCCATACCCTTACCCTCGCCCTTATCGCTCAAGGCCTTCTCCACCATCTCTGCACTCCACATCCACAGCTCCTCTGCCCATTCCTTATCTTCCGCCAACGAACTGGTCTGCCCCTTCACCGCCACGGGCACAAAATAATTACCCCTCCCAACTTCTCCCACATCCCCCACGGCCAAATACATCCCCGTCGCCGCCCCCTGCTCCAGCGTCTGCCCCACCAGCTTCAACAACAGCGTCATCATACTACCGCCAAACTCCCCTATAAGATACTTCCACCCCGCGCTCGACTCCGTCGGTATACTCCCCGGGAAAAACGAGTTTGGTACCACCCCCTCCGGAAGATGCTGCGCCAGCGCCCGCGTGAACAATATGTTCGCGAGTTTGCTGCGCCCATAGCGGTACCATCTGTCCCACCCAGGCCCCCCCGACGTAGTCGGCGTCGGCGACACGAGCTCATCAAAGTCGAACTTGCTGGCGACGGCCATATGGAGTGAGGATGACGTCACAATCACACGCGATGGCGCGGAGGCGACCAGAAGCGGCGTGAGCAACTGCGTGAGGTGGAAATGGCCCATGTGATTTGTGGCGAACGTTATCTCGACTCCATATGAGAGGTGGTAGCCCGGATCGAACCCCCTCGCCGCATTGAGGAAGAGGAAGTCGAGGCGGGTGAGGGTTGAGAGGATCTCCTTTCCGATGCGGTCGATTGCGGCGAGGTCCGCGGTGTCGCAGGGGATGAAGCGGACGCGGTCGATGCGCACCGGGGTGGCGGACAGCGCGGGCCGCCAGACGTTTGTCAAGCTGTTTTGGAACTTTGTCTCATTGCGGGCGAGGATGAGGACTTGCGCAATGTCGTTGAGGAGAAGGTGTTTAACGATTTCGGCACCGATGCCGTCGCTGCCACCGGTGATGACGGCGGTCTTGCCGCTGAGAGAGGGGCAGGCGTGGATGCTGAAGTTTGTGGACGGGAGGATTCCCCACTGGCGTAGGAATTGGGTGAGCATGTTGTTAACTGAGATAGATATGTAGGTTTAAGTGACGACGATGGGAGTGTCTGTGGGGAAAGGGTGCTTAAATACAAGATTAGATACTGCACTTCAGGCCGCGGAAATCCGTATTGAGCGAGGCAGTCTATACTTGATCGATAGGGAGATCAAACATGTGAGGAGATGTATTTAGGTTTCTAATTGGGCACCTCCCCCCCCCCGCCGACTCGGTTTTGATAATGTCCCACCTCCTCAAAGAGTAGTAATCATCTATGGCCATCGTCATTTGGTAAGAAGCCTGTCTAAGAGTAAATAGTGCATCGCGGGACTTCAGCTGCCCAGACTTCTAAAATGAATTCCAAGAATCTTGATTGGGCGCTGGATTAGGTATTCTATCTTCCCAACAATAGAGACTTTGCGGAAATGGAGCCAGCTTCATTTTCCGGTAACATCATTGGTGCCGATCTCACCAGCTGCCAATCAGATAACGAGAATATCGAGCCAGCTCCATTTGCGCAAAGTCTCTATTCTCGCTACACTGGATACTCTTGGGATTGCATCTTTGCCTATGCGGTTCCTGGGCATACCGAGGGAGTACTCGGTCATTCGAATCAAGTATATCCAAAACCGCAATTCCCATCATATATACCCTCCAGCCAACTGTCCTCAAAGCATCATTTACAGAACACTTGGTGCGTCTGTTTTCAGTGCGAAGTCTGAGGCCTTGAGTTGGCGATACAATAGCTAATATCGGGTCTGGCCTAAAAAGTGGTATGACCGATAATAACCAGTTATAAAACCATATATTCGGATATGGGGAAAGAACCAAAAAATGCAACAGGGTTGTTTTGTATGACAGAGCGACGCCACTCCATACAAATAATCCCTGTATCCTTACTTGGTTCTTTCTCCTGTAGGCGAGTATAACACAGTTCGAGCTGCACTGTGAGTGATAGTATAAATATCGCCTATAAGGACATGTGAACCGGACATGTGAACCGGGAACGTATTCTAGCCAGGCCCATATGAGATAGAAAATAGACGACCTCTCACTCGGACAGTCAATCATGATTGGTTGAAAAGAGGTATTGAAGCCACCTAAAGCGTTGATCTTTTCTTTTCTACGTTAACTGTCCGAGTGAGGGGGGTGTCCGGATGGCCCGGGAGGTTGTCCATACGAAACAGCAAATAGTTTTGGTGGAGAAAGGCAGTACCTGTCCCGTAAATCCGTACGAGACAGCAAGAGACACGAGATATCAGATTACGAGATAGCGAGGTGCAACTGTAATGCTTAAGGGTATACCTTTTCATCTAGTAAGCATATTGAACATCTTTTATGAGAGCCCGGGGGGGTAGCTATCTTTAGAAAAAGATAGAGGTAACGGTACTTGCTTGTATGCACTTGCTAAGCTCGACAGGAGAATAGTGCGTATTTGCCAACCGTCAATTTCGGGAATTTACAAATTGTGGGGCTCCAAAATGGCAACCAAGACTGTTAATTTTGAATTTCTGTGGAGCAGCGTACTGTGAGATATACCACAAGTACCTAGTCTCGTGCCCAGCCTCTGCACGAAGTAAACACAGGCTGGGCACGAGACTAACAAGTATCTAGTTTTGTTACTACCACTACCGAAGTTACATGTACATAGTATCATGGGTATGACTTTTCAGTTCCAATGGCGTATTTCACAGGTAGCGTGATGAATTGTATGATTTTCGGGGTTTATTCTGTCATACCGCTGGCCAGATCTATTTTGGCCACTGAGGGGAACTGTCAAGTGTCAATAGTTGAAATTGACGGTTGGCAAATACGCTCTAATGAAATAAATTCAGCGCCAAGACTCAAACTTTTCATAGAGCTGTTTACCGCATTTTTCTTGATGTCACTATGAGGAGCTTTCTGTTTTATTGTGCGAGAGTGGATATGAATAAAGCTTTGAAACACTGGTGTTGGGTATAGATGGCGGGAGCCATACCTTTCCTGAAATACATGCGCATGCACTTACATGTAGTTTGTACCGTACTAAATCGTGGACTTGGGGCGTCTTTATATGGTATGCAATAGTGGTTCCTTTTTACAAACGTCACGAAATTACGAGTGCGCTAGGTACTCTAGGTACATGTATGTACTGTTCACAAGCTACTACATGTACCGCAAAATCTCAGGAATAACGAATCGAACTGGACTGGAACCCTGGGCTTCAGATTGGTCAAATACTTGTTGAGCCTCAATCCGACAGACCCAAAGCGTAACTTTTGGTTGTCTTGACTAATGGGCAAGTGGTATTCCAGCCCAGTCAGATTCGTTATTCCTGAGATTCTGCGGTGGTCCGAATATATCGACAGGGATACTATCCACCAAGACAATTCTCCATACAAACTATCCCTGTCTCCGTCACTCGCATTTTCAGGTTCTTATGGTGGATAGCGAGTACAGTTGCAACTCGCTATGCCGGATCTCAATATGCCGGATCCCTTGCTGTCCCGTACGAAATCCTGGGGGATTTTGATTTTCTTCCTGCGAAATCAGTTTACTATCCCGGACTTGTTGTGAATACCTGCTATCCCGTACGAGATCCTTAGGATCTTGGCAATCCGGCATATCGAGTTGCGACTGTACTAAAAGTCCAAAGCGATAGTGGGTGAACAAAAGGAATGGCTGGAAACGCTTGGGCTACCTTAGAATCCCTACTCGTACGTCACCTTATCTTGAGGCACTGCTAGTTGCGCGCATAATGCAGAAGGTTCAAACACTGGAAACGAAAAAAAGAAACAACGGCGAATACACACCCAAACGTTCGGGGAAAGGCCCAGACAAGGCTAAAGCTTAGCTAGATATCGTTGTGCTTATTCTTTTGTTCCAGAATACCCCGCAGTTTTTTCTGGTTTTCAACCATCCTCAGCTTATTTACGTAAGGTAGCTGGTACAGCGGTGGGTAATAAGTCATCGGACGACCTAGCCACAATTTTGCCTGCAAACGCGTATTTTAGTAGCGTTCCGTCTGATGACTTATTGCCCATAGCTGTACAGTAAATGAGCTTATTATATCCAGTTCCTCCCTAATTGGAAAGTTTACACAAGCACAGCCATTGGCGTCGTAGTAATTAATAATCCCTCATGGATTGCGTATACTCACTCTCTTCTGGGTGTATATTTGCCCACCGATAATGATAATTACTCGATCGTATTGATTCGTGAAATGTGACTATTGAACCAGTGTTCAGGGCAAAATGGCCACGCGTGCGCATGGTGTCTCAAATCGAATGAGTATAGCGCCAGCAACCAGTAAAACTGCGAGTTTGACTTAGATATCCTGACTTTTATTCCCTGTTCGTCAAATGGGTGTATTCGCCAAATGCTTGTGAATCGCTGTAGTTTTAAAGGCATCGAAAGTAGAGTCGTGGAGGTCACAAAAGGTGAGACATGGTTGCAATAAATGTATCTGCAGATAGATCAGTCGGGCTGTGTCTACTCTAGTTCCTTCGTCCGTCTGCATTTATAGCTCGGACCTCGCGCTGGTATTGGAGAATGAGTGTCGATCTGTGAAGAAAGCGATCAACATCCGGGGCGCCAAAGGTTTCAAGACAGTCGTTCACAGGGCAGTCATGAAGCTGGACACTGTGTACTGACGAAGTGGGGATTTAGTAAATAAGAAAGCTTGTCTGTGTCTCACCATACTTAGACCTAGTGTTTGTGTTACCTCCTGAACGACTTAGTAAGTGACTTTTAAGTTCTATGCACGAGCTATCACTCGCGCTAGGATTCTATACCCATAGAAAGAATGCTTGGCACCGGTCAGGGACCTCAATACAAACCACGGCGATCCCCCCCCCTTAGCAACAAACCTTCCAATATGTATTGTCACGCAGTATGCAAGCGTGACATGACCTGATGACCTCATAGAGTGCCAAGTCACTGCACTTCAGGGCACAACAACAACAAGACTTCTCGACTGATCCAAGAACAAGCATCGAAAAGTCACTCCAATCCCAATACTGCCATCATTCCGGGTGAGAAAAGAAAAGTGAGACAACCAGTAAATTTTTTCTACGTAGGGTGCGGCTTTCAAGCTTTTTACAGCCCCGTCTTATCTCAAATAAGCGCAGGAGCATGGGTGGGTGTGCTATATGGAGATAGGATCGTAAAACAAGCTACTGCCATGACGGAGATCCCAGCACTGGGACACGTCTTTCTCTCTCGTTTGCTTCGGCACCTTCCATGTAGCTAGTTGCCTTCCATGGTAGCTAGTTGACCAAGCTCTTATAAGCTGACGTCTATCTGGGCTTTTTCTCCTCAACTTTCTGTGAAGTCCTTCTTCTTCAGTTAGTCGGGATATCGATTCCTTCCTCCCATATTCCCCCAACAACCATATAAGAAATGTCAAATTTACCCCGTCACCAGTCTCAGAACCGCCCCGGCAATTCCTATCCAGACCATATGCCGCCACAGGCGGGCATATACGGAGATCCCCCTGGTTCCTCTTCCCGGCGGGCCCCAAGGTCCAAAGAGCAAGGTGATGCCATCCCCGACCCAGAGCTCGAGCGCATAAAGCGCCGTGGATTCCACCCGATTCAGGCCTTAGCTATTGCTGCGAAAAGTGGTTGTTTCCTCGGGGCATGCACAAATGTTTTATGGCCCTTTGTACCTATTGGAGTGGCTCTTCATTTCGTGAGGCCGGAGTGGCATTTGTGGGTGTTTATAACGAATTATGTTGCCATGGTTCCCACGGCAAACTTACTGGCATTTTCGAGTGCGGGGTTGGCGCGAAAGATACCCAGGGTGAGACGTTCTTGGCTTTGGTGTGGTTGCTGTTGGTTATGAGTTGGACTAATTGTATTAATTAATTGGTGATAGGTCTTGGGAGTAGTAGTACAAGTGACGGTTGCATCAGTGGTTGAGTTAATACTGTGCATCCTTTTGTTGTTCAAGGGCCAATACAAGGTGATCCAGGCTGCGCTTCTTGGGTCTATGCTAGCAAATCTGTTGCTGTGTACGGGACTCTGTTTTGTCATTGGTGGGATCAGGACAGAGGCACAGAATTTTGGAGATGCGCTTGCAGAGACTGGAGGAGGGCTATTGCTGCTATCTGTTGCGGCATTGACGCTGCCAGTAGCATTCTATGAAGGCCTTGTTGGACTGAATAGGACAACAACTGTGGACCTGACAGATAGGGTCTTGAGTGTTTCGAGATACATGGCAATTTTGTTATTTGTTGCCTACGCTCTGTATGATATAGCCATCTCTTCCTGCCCTTGAATTGTTAACATAATACTAATTTGATCCCCAGATATCTTTTCTTCCAACTCCACACACACCATCATCTATTCGACTACGATCTCTACCATGCGGACCAGGCCAACAAGGACCGACACGACAATGTAAACCGTGCAAAACTCACCATCACCGAGTCTCTATTTTTCGTTCTCTTCTCTCTGACACTTGTCTGCCTCCACTCGATCTTCATGGTTGAGCAAATCCATTGGATCGTAAGCAACCGTCACGTCAGCGACGCGTTCATGGGTCTCATCCTCGTACCCCTCGTCGAAAAGGCTGCAGAGCATCTCAGTGCCGTTGATGAGGCCTGGGATAATGCGATGGAATTTGCGTTATCCCATATCCTAGGCAGCACTATACAGACGGCACTGTTTGTGGCGCCAGTTGTTATCATTATTGGGTGGATTGCGGGCAGGCCGATGGATCTGAATTTTGAGATGTTTATGGTTGTAATATTGGTGTTTTCGGTGTTGGTAGTGGGTAACTTTATCAAAGACGGGAAAAGTAATTATCTCGAGGGCGCGTTGTGTTGTATTTTTTATCTCATGATCTCGTAAGTTACCCTTCCCAGAAGACCTTGGACGGTGAGGTGTGAAACATAGATATGCTAATAGGATTTTTAGGGTGACTACTTGGTACTATCCAAACCCACCAGAACTCGAAAGTGGCGGCGAATAGTGGTGCTTTGGGGAGGGGTTGGGAGAAGTATCTGCTAATGGCAGCACTGGTTTTCTTTGGTTCTTTTGATTATTTAGCCAGAGTGAGTTTTATCAGCTTTCTTTTTTGTACTTCTGATTTTTCCAAGCTTGATTGGGGTCGAAGGCAGGCTCCTTCTTGCATTACCTAACTGTATACTATCTATCAATTTTCCTTTGTTTTATTTGAGGGCTTCGGTTTGTCCATCGGCCATGAAGGTCGTTTCCGAAAGAGAGGTGGCCTGTAGTATTGAAAGAATCTTCGGCCCTAAAAGCAGTTTCTGAAACTATGTCATAAGATCTCACTCGGATTATCATAATAATATGGTGGATGTGGACTGCAACAAACACCTGTTTCAATGGCCAATTTAGGTCTAAACTCATAGATATATAAAAAAATCTGTGACCATAGGGAGGTAGAGCTTGAATCAGCGCATATTTTTGTGGTTAGCTTTTGTAAAAAGAGAGACTTTCTGCAGAGCAATTAGCGAAATTAAGTGTTTGAATGTGGTGCCCGTTGTAGTCTGTATCTACCATATCCTTAGCATCATGATATAGCTTCCTTATTATTGATATCATTAACTTATGGTAGATGTATGGCTGTATGGCGTTCGAGCCTATGAAGGTATTATATATGGTATAGTTCATCAAAATTATCCTGAGACTTAGTCCAGAACATCAAGCCCGGCCGGCTCATCATGCTCCAGTCTGATTGTGATTCAAGATTAGCATGCGAGTAGTAAGGACTTGACCAATAGGGGCTGGCCCATAAAATCTCCAGAAACAAATGTTAGGATAGCTGATGCGGTTCACCTAGTTAGTCAGGGTTTAGTGAGGCTGTAACATAGCTTGGTCCGATGTTCAGTATCGAAGGCCCTGTCCCTCAAAGTCCATAACCTGGAAAGAGACAGATCTGGGCCACCCATCGCAGCTTTAATCCCGACTCAATTCTTACTCAAGTGATGAGAGACGACTGAACCTTAATCTTGTCCGAACACGACAGCTTGAATGAACATTAGTTCAGCTGTTTTTATCAACTAGAAAGTCGTACTTCTCTCCTTTCATAAAATCACAACCTACCGCCCCTCCCCTAATTGAGGCTAGCTTCTGTGTGGAAAGATTTCCTAACCTACATGTAGTATTAACACCATTGCAAGTTAGACCAGGGGAGCTCAATTAGGTTAGATGTATATAGATTATCGACTTTTCCCGCGGTGATTTTGGATTTGGGGCTGTGATCAGCTTCCAGTTTTGAGGCGGCCTTTTAGA
This sequence comes from Morchella sp. 2018-W38C, assembly GCA_024713705.1. Taxonomy (NCBI): domain Eukaryota; kingdom Fungi; phylum Ascomycota; class Pezizomycetes; order Pezizales; family Morchellaceae; genus Morchella; species Morchella sp. 2018-W38C. The sequence goes on from JAMJEX010000014.1 coordinate 1,489,624, forward strand.
TACATGTACCTACATAAAATGCACGGGAAACGGTCACCCATTAGGGTTTGGGGGTGAAGTCTTGATGGAGACTTCCAAAGCCCCATATAACCATCTCGCGAGCTTTAAATCAATGGCAGACCACAACTTTCAATTATGTTCATGGCTGAGAACTTACTAGGGCAAGTTATAGTTGAAGAACATCTGATCATAATCAAGGCCTAAAGTGTATAGTATGTACTGTGGTAGGCGGCTGAGTGGAAAATCTGAACAGTATCGATATCTCGAAGGCCTTCACAGCGGCGAACACGCATTGTGTGAGATGGGAAAAGTTGTTTTTGTGTTTCTCGAGCTGAGAATGGAGTGGAAGCAGGGATGAGGGAACGACGCTGAAAATTCCATAACTTAGGAGCGCTAACAAGCTAGCTTAAAACGAGAACACGCTTCCTATTATAGACTTCATGCTTAATTCATGATCAACGATGTCATGATATGAACCATGCAACAACTACGTAGACGATAGGTTTTTGCTCTCACAATAATCCACCTTTCTTTCGCCATGGATACTACACTCCCGTTATATCCTTTCATTCAGGTTTCAGAAGCTCACCCCATAGGCATTTTGCAGACAGTGTTTTGGCCGACTATGGACGATCTTCAATTATCAAACGCTTTTTTTCTCTCGGCGCCAAACTACTGAGGTTGTAAGAAAACTCGTCGGGGCTAGACTGATCTTTGCTAATATTGCCAATATTATTCTGGTAAATACAGTATGATACACCAATTCCTTTTCTGGGGATTCCGTTTGTAACATATAGTACCTATTGAAACCTGTCGGAGCACACTGACCTTTTTGTGTAGCATTGGAGAGTTTTTTCATTCCGTTATTTTACTGGATCCTGGACCTATTATTGCATGGGCGTTATGTTGAAGTTGCTATATCGCCCCTATACATGTACCTACATACATGTATTCAATGCAAGTTAAGAATTTCGAAGGTCCATAGAGTTCGAAAACGCCCCCCAAATTGGAAGCTCCCGCCGACATAAGAACATCCTGTTCCTCTTTACCATCTCATAAGCCCATCTCCATCAACAACTGAAACATATCAGAAATCTCAATCCATGCGGTACGATCCTTAGGGTATGGGGTCTGTAAAAATCTCGCCCTTCCGGGGGCAGTACTAACTACTAACTGTATCAAATTTCTACTCTACAGCCACGCATACTAGCATAACGATGTCGCCACGTGACAGCCAAGCTGACCATACTACCGCTCAAACTGATTTGTTCAACGAAGAAAGCAAGCACTTACAATCCCTCCCCGACCATTCATCTAAAGAATAAAGTAAGCAAGCACGGGCTTCCTAAGCTGCAGGTAGGCAGGCGGTGTGTGCCGTCGGCGAAAATAGAGGAGTGAGAAAAAAAAAGGAAAAAAAGAAAGAAAGAAAGCAGGAACCAAGCACCACCATCACTGCACGGTACTTGGGCCTGGGTACCTACCTGGGGGAAAGAGGGGCCACCCAAGAGGCAATAAGAGTCAAAGGTAGGGTGTCAATCCAGATTCCGATCAGTTTAGCGGCACGCGTCGCATTCCCGATTCCTTCGTTCGTCCCGGAAAAACCTCAATAGTTATTTCAGCCTCCTCCGGACTTTTCCTGTGATTCCCCCCCCCCCCTGTTCGAGCTAAGCTTTTATTCTCCCCGGATTATCTCTGGCTGAGTTTGAGGTTGTTCCTGTTGATCTTCTCGTTTGTCGTTTCCTGGTTCCGGTTGTCTGTGTTCACTTGCCTCTTGTTGGCTATTTGGAGTTGTGATGTGTGGTTGGGCGCGTTCCATCGGCTGCTTCCAAGGCTTCTCTTGCATGGACTACGAGCCCCTTCTCTGATCTTTTTTCCCTCACACGTATTAGGCTTTCTTGCGTATTCCATGATTCTGTCTTGCCCTGTCGTATCTATTTTACCCATATCTGCTCACCATACCCAGCGATTTTTCATCCGAGCCCCCTTACTGTAGTGGCGAACCTTATTTGCGATACCCTTCTGTCGTTTTCATATACCCCCTCACACATTCTCTCCTTCGTCGTTCAACACTCATTCCCTATCACACCCCATCAAATATTGCCCCCAGTCATCCTCAAACGTGGGTGAACAGACTTTCGCCGCGCCAAACACATACGCCTTAATATACACACTCGCTCACTCATTCACTCACTGACACGCACTCACACGGCCTACAGCTACAATTACCGCCCCAGCTCGCAAGATTGGTCCATTACACACCACAAACGCACACACACCCACTTGCTAGCTCCGCTTGCATATACCCCTCCTAAACCCCTTGGCCTCCCTCGATTCTTTCCCCCTCCATCATGCCCGATACTTCTCTTCCGGGTCCTGGTTCTCCTAAGCATGATATCCGCCAGAAAACCCCTTTGCCTGCATCGTCCCTGAAAGACTCCTCCCTCCCTTCACAAAACTCATCACCATCAAGCCTTCCATCCTCACCAACTACAGTCAAATCATCTTCCGACGCGCCTAAAGGGAAGGGGAAGGCGGTCAAAGATGATCGCGATTCTCCCTCGTCAGAAGCGAAGGGCAAGTCGCTCAAGAGACGTCCCAGCACAACAGCCTTGCACCTTGAGCAATACATAACACGCGATCACCTTCACGCAGCAGCGCTCATCTCGCAAACAGAAGCGTCACACGACCTGATACGTAGCAAACGACGCGAAGCAGAATACTATCAGTCCCTGCGACGCGAGCGCGTCCATAACCCCGGTGCGATATTTGGTTACGGATATCAAGGCTATGGGAACGGATCAACCAACGGCAAGGCGCGGATTTTGTACCCATGTGAACGGAAAAGGCCAGGCGCAAGGAAAGCGCGGGAGCTGAGGCTAACACGGACGCAGCTACAATCTCAGGCCGACCTGCTTGAAGCATTAGTCCCCATCAGGCTGGACATTGACTATGATAAAATTAAGTTGCGCGATACATTCACATGGAACATGCATGATCGAACGGTACCGCTAGAAGTATTTGCGGAGCAGCTTGTGGAAGACTTTCATCTGCCATTAACACCGCAGTTGGTGCATATGGTGTCGAACTCAATACGGGATCAGGTTACGGACTACCACCCCCACATCTTCTTTGTGGATGATCCATTGGATGCAAATCTACCGTACACCGCATACAAGAATGACGATATGAGGGTGCTCATCAAGCTTAACATCACAATTGGACAACACACACTTGTGGATCAGTTTGAGTGGGATATTAACAATCCACTCAATTCCCCTGAGGAATTCGCACAGCTCCTTACCCGTGACCTCTCATTATCAGGCGAATTCACAACAGCTGTGGCACACTCTATTCGTGAACAAGCTCAGTTATTCACTAAATCGCTTTTCATTACTGGGCATCCGTTTGATGGACGCCCTATTGAAGACGAAGACATCCGCTCCGCAATGCTTACCTCTCCCCTACCATCTATCTTCCGCCAGCCTGCACTCGCAAGTCATTTTACACCAATGCTGTACGAGCTTTCTGATAATGAGATGGACCGTGCTGAAAAATCACTGTCCCGAGAACAGCGACGGAAACGTCGTGTCAACCGTCGTGGTGGGCCACAGCTTCCCGATCTCCGGGAAGTACCAAAAACACATAGGTCCCAAATTGTTTCGAGTGTTTTACCAGGTGCGGTACAAGAAATTTCGGAACTCAAGAGGAGCATGACCTCCAAGGTAGTCAAAGATGGCGAATCCGACGACGATTCTTCGGAGAGTGATGCGGAAGAGACTCCGCCCGAGAAGGCAATTCCCGGGTTTGCCAATATGACCAAACGTCAGCGTATTGCTGCGCAAAACGCACTCCGGTCTTCAATCGGCCGCTCAGCAACCCCAGAAGTCTCCGGATTCCACCGAGACCATCATACTCCTCTCTCTCTAGTCCATACCCACCATTACCCAACCATGACTCGTCGGCCGGGAGTCTCTATGCATCTTGATAGTGCACTTATAAAGCTCAAGATCAACAAAGATAAGCTTGCGAAGCTCATCGCAGAAAATGAACGCCGGGATAAAGCGAAGGCCGCGCAACAAGCCGCCGCTGCCAATGCTGCTTTCCAGCAGCAACAGCAAGCTCGTCAACCGATTACCCCACAGCAGCAGCAAACTCCGGCACCTGCTGCAGCGATGATGCCGCCTGCTACCCCAGCAAATTCTTCTGTCGCTCGCCCAGCTGCAAGCCCTGCGGCACCTGCAGCGCCCTCTCCCTCTCCAGCTGCGCCGGCAACACCCGCTGCCGCAAGCACCACACCGGCTCGCCCAGACGCATCAAACCCCGATGTAAACCCCACCTGCTCATACTCAATCTTATTTAAAAGATAAACACTGACAGTGATATACCTAGCCCGTTCCTGAATGGCTCACTCAAGCGCTTACCGTACTTCAAAAATCATATAGCCAGGATAATTTTGAAGGAATGATGCGAAAAACTGCGTATGATGCAGCCGACCAGCAGGTCACACAGGCTAGCGCAGGTGTCAAATTCAGATGGATGCCCAGGATCAGGTGTCACGATTGTCCAGGCAAACTATATACCCCCGGACCAGATAAGACAGTAGAAAACTTCCTCATGCATTTGAAGAATCGGACGCATAGGTATGTTGGCGCGTTCTGCGTTTTAAAGTAGGATTTTTTTCTTCTAACATTTTGGTGCATAGAGAGAAAGTTGATGCAAGAATTAGTAAGGCTGCGAAAGCAGCAGCCAGTGGAGGGGCTTAATGAATGAGGCTTGTATGGCGGCGGTGGCGTGTTATGTATTTCCCAACTTTTATCCCCTCTATTTCTTTTTACCTTTTATTTTACCCATGTATTTTTTTTCCGATCATTTCAACTCTGGAGGTTTTATTCCTGCCTTCTTTTTTTTTTTCGTTCCTTCTTTCCCGTTTCTTTCTTTCTCTCTTGACTGGAATGTTGTGGGCCTTATCTCTATTTCGTTCGTTTCTTTCTTTTCATCTTTTTTATTACCAAGCATGTAGAGCTATGGAGACAAAAAAAAACCGAGTCGCTAGGCGAAGAAGGAGAATGGGAGGATGAGGGGGTTGTATGTGTAGGCAAAGACCGGGGACAGCAGGTTGGTAATTAAGTTAACTACTAGAAACTAACTCAACTATAACCAAAAAAAAAAAGCGACGTTTAAACATGCGACGTTTGATGTAAACCAAGGTATATATAGATTTCATGTTTGATTTTTCTTTCTTTTTTCTTCTCTTTTTTTTTTTACTTTCTAAGATCTTGGCAGCGTGGTCATGAAAGATCACTCGTCATATTTTGTTCTGGAACCTCCCCGGGAAATTACGGGTCGATCGGGTGAAAGTTACCCTTGATGACGTATAGCGGCGTCTGGGCGTTATAGGTGGTGGTCTTGGCGTGGATGGGCGTTTTTGCCTTGGTAGCAGGCTGCTTGTGGTGGTAGTTCCTTGGCTTGCAAGTAGACGCGTGGATCTATCTATCTATCTCCATCCGTGTAGAAACGATTTGATATAGATCTCCATATTGTTATCATATGAGTGGTGTAGTGTTTGGGGGGGATTGGAGTCTTATGCTTTGCCATGAACGGCGAGAGATATAGCGCGATGGTGGTTTGTGGTGATGTTGATACTGACATGATGGTGGTGGTGGTGGTGGTGGGTAGTGGCAGCGGAGAGTGTTTGTGGTAGCTTTCAGCCCTTCATTAAAAACACAAACGCCGGTAAAACACACACATGCAACCACGCGTCTAGCGCTTAGGGTGTGATGTGGTAAATTACACCCAGACAAAATCCAACCCAAACACCCAACCCAGAACCCAGACCCAGACCCAGACCCCAAACCAGCCAGCCAGCCACCCTACACCCCCACGCTATAACAAGCGCTGCAATCACAAGAATGTCAAACAGCCTACACGTTGTGGACGACTCCCACGCGGAACCAACACGCGCAGCGCAGCGGGGTGTCTAGTGGAATGATGGATCACAGGATATCACTCGACCGCCACCCCCCACCCGCATTGTTGGGTGAGGCAGGAGCGGTGTCCTTCCTGGCCTTCTATGGGGGGTAATTACATGTACATATATGTACATAGCTTCTATCGGCATGATTAGACCGTCGAGCGTTAAGGCTCGCCCTGCTTACAGCGCGCATAACACGGCAGCTACATAGCTACATGTAGGCAGGCAGGCCTCTATCAAAAAAAAAAATACCCCTCGTGCCCGGCCTATCAAGTAAGCTCCCCCCCCCCCCCCCCCCCCCGCGCCACTGGAGCGGGAGAGGCTCTGTTATGCCTAAAAGCTGGCCGCTGGTATGGTGCAAAAAGCTGCAGGCAAGGTTTATTTATGTGCTACGCTGGGTAGATACATGATAGTGGGCTCGCGCCGGGTAGGGGATGAGACGACTCCCGGCAGCCAAGGGGGGGCCACTCTATGGGAGACATGTCCCTGTGTTGTGTTGTGTCTGTCTGGCCGGGTTGGATCTGGGATAGCGTTTCGTACTGTGTGACGGTTTCATATATAGATGGCCTCCCATCTGGACCTTTCATCTAGAGACCATTCGATATATCGCTAACCTTTCGGCGCCGTGGTAGCAGCGGAAACCATGGACAGTATGTCGCAGTTGATACTCTATGCGATGCGCGGGCCCCCGAAATCCGTAGGAGATATTGGTCGAGCGTGGTTTTATCCATACATACATACATGTACGTTCATGCAGAAACCCGAGTGATAACTCATGACCGGCTCTAGCTAGTCGAGCGAATCATAAGCGGGGATTTTTTCCACTTCTTCCCGCAGCCAGCCCTACGGGCACAAACAGACTGTCCCGCGGCGCTTTGTATCGGATAGAATGTAGTTGGGGGTTTTTAAGGCTTTCGATTTCTAGTACTTGTACAATGCGACACCACACCACCACCGCCCTGCAGAATTGTTTCCTACGCACGCCTTGTTTTGGGAAACGGTGTTGCAATTGGTAGCCGCGGTGCTGAAACGACCACTCCACCAACTCCCATGCCAGTACTGGCCAACTAACCAACCGACATCGCACTGAGTTCCTCCACCTTCCTCCAGACACAATTGGTCTTGAATCGTACAGCACTTTCGCCTATGCTCTAAGGCCCAGCCATTGATGAACACCCTGGTAGATACATGTAGAGTCCACAACCACCCTCCCGAACAACCACTCCCCCCCCATTTTTGCCATTTGGTTTGAAAGGGCTGAGTCACGGCCGTCTCCTACGCTACGAGTCTTCTCGCACATGACGGGCTGCAGGGATACACCCTGCTTGGGATGGGGGGAGATCGGATGGCGGTGGTGGGTGGGTGGGTGGGTGGTGATTACATAAGCAGACGTATGAATCGCAAAAACGGGGTTCCGGGTTCTTGTGTCTGCAGATCAGGTTTTGCGAGAGCCTGGTTAAGATTGTTGTAGATGACAGATTGTAGATGAAGCACAAAGCAGTATCCCACCTATGTCATGGCAAAGAAAAAAAACCTGCGCTGGATGATCCTGCACGAATGCATTGGGGGCCCTGACTGACCGGGGAGGGGGGGGAGGTGGGAGGATCTGCAGGAAAGGAAGGGCCTGCATGCTCTGCTATACTCTAGATGTTGCTATCTCAGGATCGGCGGGGCTTGCTTGCTTTGCTCTACAGATAGATACTGTATAGTACCTACGTGCAATTGCATCCAGAACCCCCATCCACCCACCCACCCACCCGCACACACGCAACAAAGACAAAGCGGATGGATATATGGGTGCCATGAGGGGCGAGGACTGCAACAAGCAAATCCCACCCGGGGGGCAAGGATGCGTGCGTGCGTGCGGCGTGCAACAAGAAAAGCAAAGAGAGCAGCCAGGCTACATTTATAAGAACCGCGGGGTATCTAGAAGTAGAAGAAGAAGAAGAAGGCAAAGACGAAGACGAAGAAGAAGTCTAAAGAGAATAGCAAATCGAAAATAGTAATAAATAAATAACAAAAAGCACGTTATCGCCTCCACCCCACCACACACTACAGCCGTGTAAAGAAAGTCCTGACCATTTTCACCACTTCAAATATGAAAAGTATTCCCACTCAACAACTATTGAATAGATTAAATTAAAACAAGGTAATTATGCATCATAGACATCCAGAGTATAGTTGTTCTAGCCTACAATAATGTGTCTGTATTTCTGCTCTTGTTACATAGTAATTAGTGAATGTTGTGGTTTTGACACCTTTGAGAGAATAGCTACACAAACTGGGCGGGGGGAATTTCTATAATTTTATCAAAGGTATCATGGATAGTATACTCAAGAACGAAATTGAGTTCTTTAAGATAACCCATGTCTTTGTTGAGATATTGTGGGTAAAGCATTTGGGCCAATCACTGTTTTACAACCGGAATTTATTATTTTAGCGACACATTCAATATTGATTGTAAATTCACAAGACCTCAAAGTATAGTAATTAATATCCTGAATAATCTATTCCCCAAGACCCCAGAGCTTTGGTGTCATGGTTGTTCAGGAGAGCTGTGTTAAATGTGTCGCTATGGCGTTTCATCCACGGTCAAAACTTGTTTAACACGACTGTACATACTCTACTTCGCCTTTAGGCTTTTCCACCTTCAATCCGCGTTTTATATCCGCGTGTTTTTTCCTAGGCACGGACGGCAACGTACGGGTAGCTATTACTATTAGGCCATTGTCCATTGCCGTTACTTACTGATTTGCCCGCTGTCTGCTGCTGCTGCTGCTGCTACACCCTTCTATTTACCCCCCCCCCCCACTCTTCTTTACCCCCACTGTCAGTCACCTCGATCTTCTTATTCCTGTTCTTCCACTTCTCCTCCTCCTCCTCCTCCTCCTCCTCCTCCTGATCTCTCTCTCTCTCTCCATCTTCCGTTACTGTACCTGCCATCTCCACGTCCCGGGCCCAATTCCGTTGTCACTCGCTACTGAGCTCGCGACCAAAGACACAAAGCAAAAGGCTGACTCAACCACCCGCTCGCCCACCGCAAAAAGTACCCCCCCCCCCCACCACAACGCAAAAATGACCACCGGAATGCCCACGCCCACGCCCTCACCCTCTCCGGAAATTGGTAGCGGCGACATGAGTAGCTACAGGTTCCCCGCCGCGAGGCTCCAACGTACGCTCACCGACCCCTCAAAGACCCCGCTGGTGGTCGTGGCCTGCGGTTCCTTCTCCCCAATCACGCACATGCACTTGCGCATGTTCGAGATGGCCGTGGACCATGTAAGACAAAACATGAGCGACGTTTATGAGGTTGTTGGCGGGTACATGAGTCCCGTCAGTGACTACTACAACAAAGCCGGTCTTGCCAGTGCCGCGCACCGGTACGGCCCCCCCTCCCACAGCCCTACAGTATTGACATAGCATCTAACTAATCTCCTCCCTCCTTCTACAGTGTCCGGATGTGCGAGCTGGCATGCGAACAGACCTCAGACTGGCTCATGGTCGACCCCTGGGAAGCCATGCAGTCCAGCTACCAGCCCACCGCCAAGGTCCTCGACCACATCAACCACGAGATCAACACCGTCCTAGGCGGCATCCGCACCTCCGCAACCAGTGACGAGCACCGCCCCGCGCGCGTCATGCTCCTCGGCGGCTCGGACCTGCTGCAGACCATGTCGCAGCCCGGCGTGTGGTCCAAGGAGGACCTCGACCACATCCTCGGCCTCTATGGCATCTTTGTGATTGAGCGCAGCGGCTCGGCCGTGTCGGATGCGCTGGACCCGCTGCGCGAGTGGGGCGACGAGTTGGGCCGCGATTGGGTCAGCAATATCCATATCGTCAGACAGCTCATTGCGAATGACATCTCGAGTACGAGGATTAGGCAGTTTCTGAGGTGGGGCATGAGTGTCCATTATTTGCTCCCGAATGTGGTCATTGAGTACCTGAGGGAGCACGGCCTGTACAGGGAGGAGCCGCCGAGGGAGAAGGAGAGGGAGAAGGGAAAGGAGCGGGCAGATTCATCGGTGGCGGCGGCGGCGTCGTGACCGCGTGGTGGCTTGCGAGTATGAGCTTCCGACAGGCGGGGCCGGTGAATGTTTTGCCGGCGGCGGGGGGTTAATGGCCTGGGTGGTGTTTTTATTTTTTCCCGTTTCCTGGGCTCACTCCCACATCCACTGGCTGGCTGGAAGGGGCATATATTGGCTTGGCTGGCTGGATGGGCTGGGTCGGGCTGGGTAATCGGTCGCCCTCAATAATCTCCCCTTCATACCTTACCTCTTAGGATATGTCTTTCTGCCCGCTGTCCTCAGTTTGGGCGAAAAGGACCTGCCTACCTCGAAAGACGGTCTATAGTACCCGCCCGTACAGTAGGGACCTTTAAAAAAAAACACTATTGGAGTTTTTTGCTTGCTGTTTTTTCTTTAATTTCCTTAGTTCCTTTGTTATCCTTTTCTTTGCGTAATAATTAACGGAGTTCATTTATGATTTTTTAAACGAGTCTTTTTGCATCCTCTCTCTCTCTCTCTCTCTCTTTATATCCACGGATGGGATTTTTATTTTTATGTTTTCAGCATGTAGACCAGGGCCACTCTCACTCCCGCTAGTAGCTACAGTACTTACCTGGCCACCCTGGGTGGGTCATAGCGGGACTGATTGGCTGGCTAGTAGGTAGTAGTTGGCCGATGAGACCGAGGAGAAACGCGATACCCTCAGGGCGGGAAATATATAGATATATATATATGTGTGTGTGTGTGTATGCGTATGTGTATGTGTATGTGCGCGCGCAGTGTCAATGGCATCTAGATACCCCCCTAAAACCAAAACCAGTTCTTCTTCTTCTCATACCTAATACGTAGCATACCATACATGTAGCTCTCTCTCTCACTCTCTCTACTCTAGCTCTCCTCTCCGGGGTGTCTCACATGTTGTGACACCGCCCCCGGAACGGTGCGGGTCGGCAGGGAGGTCGGGGGGGATAGGAGCCGGGCGCGATTCCTCGGCCCGAAATTGGCCCGCGAGGGGGGGGGGGGTAAGCTTTTTTGTGGTCGTCGGTGGAGAGGGGGTGATTAGAATATGGAGTTTGGAGGTTGTGGGGTCCTTCCTTGGGTTGGGTTCCTTTGTTTTTTTTTGTGGTACGTTACAGTATTGTAGATGGACATTGGACGGGAACGGGATGGGTTGGGGTTTGTGCATGGGGTGTCACTCGGTTTTGCCAACAAAATAAAAAATGGATGTGTAGGTTGCGTATGGCGACCTAGTACGTACGTATGCAGAACCGCCGCGCCGGGTTGTATCGATATAGAGGAGCAGTTGCAACTGTATACTAGAAACGAGTATATATATAAGGAGACTACCTTGCCTCACCTTACCTGACCTGTCTTGTGTCTTGTGGGAATGAGGGTAGGGTATGTACTAGATCTGGGGGGTTGTATTGTAGTATAGAGCTATACAAGTCGTTCCCGGCCTTCAGCCGGTTAGGACAATCATTTACTTTTGTATCGTTATTGATAGAAGATAGAATACCAACAGAAAGCAACATCACTCTCTACCCAAGTTAAGCCCTGGATCATAACTAATATCAAATAATAGCCACCAATACCAATACCAATACTAACAAAAATGCAAGCCCCGAATCACCATCAAGATGGGGGTAATATCACTCTCAACGTTGTATCAATACTAACAAAAAGCAAGACCCGAACCGCCACCAATACCAATACTAACAAAAAAGGGAGGCCTCGAACCAATACTAACAAAAGAGCAAACCCAACACCAGCCCCAGATTACTGCATCTAGGGGAAAAGCAATTGTTAAATTTCTCATACTTAGCCAATCAAACAACCTTTAAATCGCACATTGCATATCGGGTATACCTATATACTTATTAGATAGATAGCGGTCAAGATGCCTCCTCTCTGGCCCCCCTGCATTTTACTGTTGGTTGGCCGAGAGGTGTCGGGGGATCAGGGTTGGGAGAGGGTGTTGGTGGGCCCGGTATGGCATATACGGGATTTGATATGCCAGGGCTGAGTACATGTAGTGAAGGCGGGCTCATCTGCTTATACCGCTCTGTAGACGTATATATATATGCTGGCCGCAACTTCAGCTGTTAATTACATGTACAGCTCTATCTTTTTATTGACATCCCACATGAATAACATGATACATACACGATCTGTTAAAAGAAAAAGTATATATATATAGATGACATCCCCCTCCCCTTCACTCGGACAGTCAATCATGATCAACTATGGTGCAAGAGGGAGTAGAGGGCGACCCCGTCAACCCCGCTCACACCAGTTCAGTGCAATACCTTATTGGCCCTGACGGCCACAAATTCGGATTAAAGGTGAGGATCCTCAATGTTTGCGTCCCAGAGCCAATGAAATATTTGACTGAAGTGGTGTGTAGAGTACAGGGTTGACGAGGCCGCCCTCTACTCCCTCTTACACCATAGTTGAACGCTGATCTTTCTTATTTCCTGTGTCAACTGTCCGAGTGGCCCGGGAGGTCGTCTATTGGTGTGTAGCACGCCGGCTACTAGCTAGTGCTACACAAAGCTTACGGGCTTGGGGGTGTCGGTTCTTGATTTCGTTGTGTAACTTACGTATACCATCTTTTTATTTTATTTTATATATATATATGTGGGTGTGTGTGAGACTTCCCCCATGGCTCGATCGCGAACTCCCTCCTCGCGGCGGCGGCGGTAAGTGTCTTCACCCCCCCCCCCCCTCCCCCCCAGGCCCTCAAGGTCTCAATACAGTTCAAATTCAAAGTTCAAAGCGGCAACGCGTAGGAACAGGGCCAGCGAGAGCTACAATTAGAGTGATCCGTGATGTGTTAGGTTTCTAGAGATACTTTTTTGTTTCCCGCGGTTTTTTGATGTTGAGGTCTAAGTAGCTAGTGAACCTTAAGGATACAAAAAAAAGTCTCTTTTGCGCCCCCCCCCCCCCCTCATCCCCGATATATAAGTGGCAAAAAAGAAAAAAAAAGATTACAATTCCAGTATATAGTTGATATAATACTTGATAGCATATAACGTAGGCCTAGTTATGTAGATGATATAAGATTGGGCGTTTTCGGATGGTCTGCCCGGCCGACCCACATCCGTTTCAAAGCTACATACATGTCCTTCCCGAGCAGGAAGTTTGTTTAATCTTCGTGTCGGAACCCCAGGTTGTTATAAACTTTTCGAAACCCGATGACGACACAGTGAGTACATATTATATATACTACATGTATTTATAATAGGTTCACCAGCCCGCTGTGGTGGGTGGGGGTGGGGGGGGCATGTCTTCTGCTTGATATCCCCAAAATTAATTAGTATGGAGGAGGGGGGGGGGGGGGTGAATACCACCATTCCTTTGGAAGGGCCGCTCTGAGAATAGAAGTACATGGAGTTAGTTAGCTACTCGCCAGCTAGCTAACCAGGAGTGGTGCTGTGCTCTTCACCATTAATATTACCAGTGCCCCGGCAACATCCCGATAATATTCTACCCCCCCCCTTTCCCAGAGCGGGTGATTCACAAGATATCACTCGGTCACCAATAAAGCGGCGGGTAGCGCGTGTGGCTTCTCCCATTGCAAGATATACTATGTAGTCCTGGTCTTAGATTACACATCCACATCCACAGCTAGCCAGCCACTTATATACTGCCAGGGGCCGGGTTGTAGCTACATGTAGGTATGTGCAGCCACTCATCAAAAGTGTCCGTGATTCACATCTTATCAAAGATTGGGTCAGTGCGTGATGTGGCTTACCAGGCTTTTAGGGTCAAATCGAGGAACTACATGTAGAATAATGTATCTATATAATTGTATCCAGTGAGTGAGTGACAGAGAATGGAAAGAAAGAAAAAACACCATGAATGCCTAATATCGATTTCTGACCACCATTGACTGTTGCTGTGTTGAGCGTTTTGAACACTTCAATGGGCACTTTGGTTCCTAGCATGCCACATTAAATCCGAATCATAAACAGTGACTGTATATACTATGGACCATATCTCCACTCCGGCCACAACATTCTACCTATACCCCCCACCCCCCACTGGCCCAGATACCGTCTGCGCGCGATATCACCATCAACAGCAGCCAGTACACCACCCCTAATCTCGCTCGCTGGCCGGCGGTAGGCAGCCCCCCCCCCCTCCCCCATAGCACTAATCCACCGCACCACTACTCGGGGAGGGGGGGGGGGTGCTACAGTATATACAGTAGCAGAAACATGGCTAGAATGACTGCCGCAGTCTTTATCAAAATGGCCGCACCGCTGCAGCAACACTACCGTACAGTCCGTTGAAACACGGAGCTAGATAAAGCGGCATATCCTCGAGGGGTGCCGTACTGATGCGGATCAGTTTTTTTTTACCCCCACCCCCATTTCTGATACTGACACTGTAGCTATCCCTACCCCCCCCCCGAAGCCCATGGCGCTGGGCACGAGCCGAGCTCAACGCCCCAAACACCTAGCTAGAGCTCTCTCGCTCTCTCGCCCGGGCCAGCCAGCCAGCCAGCCAGCCAGCCAGCCAGAGCCGATATGGGAAGGACTCGACTCGAGCTCCAGCTCGGGCTTTTTAGCATAGCAGTAATGGGGTGGAATCGGGTAATATAACAAATAAGATAAACCCACCGAGGAGTCCGGCCTCAAAACTAGAGAGTACATATATCGAGATGGCATGACTACATGTACATGTATCCATGCGAGCTTGGGCCATCCCCGCCGCAGAGCGGGGGTCCGAGCTCTGTCAGGCTCGTCTCGGACAGGCTAGCCCATGACTACATGTACATGTAGGACCCAACAAGACGGTTGGGAGAGAGAGAGAGAGAGGCCCTAGCTAGCTAGCTGCATGTAACCAAGGGTGGGGGGGGATGGGGGGTCTGTCTGTAGTCTTTGCGCGGCGGGCAGCTTACACATGGTAATAGGATGACACAGGCTATACGAATAGCTGAATACATGGATGGGGGGGGGGGGGGATGGGTACCTACATGTACGTATGTACATGTATGTATGAATCCCCCCCCAACGATCCATGGCCTTAAGCTGGGTCCCCGTACGTGTTTTTTGAGAGATCTAGAGTAGAGACCTACGGTGGGTGTCTATATAGTACTACAATACAGTATGTCTCAGAAATATGAAGCTAAGACATTTTGGAGTGGTTTGGTTGGTTGGAGCAGGGATAGGACAGGGATTGGACCGGGATCATTGAGAAGTCACCTTACTAAGCATGCCCCATCAAAATACGACTGAGTGGGACCGAAGGTCCCCCATGAGTATAGAGAAGAGTGAGGTAGTAGAGGGCCGAAGGCCCTGAAGGTAGCAGAGGGCCGAAGGCCCCTCATAATTCTTGAGGAATCAAACAGAGGAGGTGGAGTAGGGGGGGGGGCCGAAGGCCCCCATTGAATTCACAAACTCGCGGTCGCGAGGTGGCCACTGCTAGTATACATGTATATATATATATGCATTTCCCACACGGCTCACACACACCGCGGACGACCGCGATACACATACCCCCCCCCCCCCTCCCCCTAGCTGTAGGCTAAGCCCTTCTTCCACCTCATGTGTCCCATCCATCCATCCATCCATCCATCCATCCATCCATATAACCTAATCCACATCTACATCTACAGCGGCCGAGAACGTAGTTTCTTTTTTACACTCTTGTGTTTGCACGTGCACAGCTCAGACAAATGATACCCCCCCCCCCCGGCCACATCCCCACGCACCCAGTCACCGATTCTCACTCACTCACTCACACACCCGCACACTCACACACACACACATATACGCATACCTGCTATCGCCATCCAGCCAATCCACGCCAGTACCCGCCTGACTTGACCGATTATTCACAATTCACCACGCGCAGACCCAAAGCAGCAACAGCAACAGCAATATCAATATCAATATCAATAGCAATACTAGTAATAGATACTATCCCCCCCGCCCCCTCCCCAGCACGTACGCAGAAAGAAAAAAAAAGCAGAGTCCCTCCACCCACCGGCGCACGGCCAAAACCCAGTTCCAACAAAAGATAAGCACAAGAAGAGAAGTCAACAGAGAAGCAGAGTAAAAAATAAAACAAAAAAACGTCGACAAAGAGTAAAGAAGAAGAAGAAGAATAGAAGGACCACTAGATAGTTAGTTACTCACTTAAAAAGCTACGGGACTCCATAATAACCCCTACAAAAAAAAAGGACAAAAAACCTCAAAAAAAACGGGCAAAAAGTCCACCACGTAAAAAAAAGAAGAGAAAGAGGAATATAACAAAAAAAGACCCCCGCTACCTCCCCCCCCCACTCCCCTCACTCACCTCCAAGCTCCCCTGCGACACATCCTCAAACTCCATCTCCCACCTATCCACCTCCCTAAACTTCTCCACAACCTCCCTCATCCTTGCCGCCCTCCCCCCACTCCCCCCGCTCCCCCTCCCACCCGGAACCACCGTCTCCTCCCCACTGCTCTCCGCCCCACCGCCGCCGCCACTGCCGCAGCCGCCGCATTCCTATTCCTGTTTGGCGAGTCGTTCTCCTTCTCGGACGAGAAAGACTTGCGCGCATACGTCTTTGACACCCTCCCCGCCGCCGCCGCCGCCGCTATCGTCGTTTTCTGCGCCTTTGTCTTGCCCCCCCGCCCCGTCTTCGTCTTTGTCTTTGTCTTTGTCTTCGCCCCCCGCAGCAGCAGCAGCAGCACCACCCCTTCCCCCCCTTCTTCCCCCCCGCCGCCGCCTTCTTCTTCCTCACCACTGGCGCCCGCGCAAGCTCATCCGTGTCGTCGTCATCCTCCTCCTCCTCGTCCGCGTGCGCGTGCGCGTCCTCCGACGTGCTAATGACATCATACTCGTCCCTCTCCGCACGCACCGCCTTCCTCCGCCGCGGCGGCAGCAGCCCGCGTAGGTCCGCCGTCGTCAACGGCGCCGTCTTCTTCGCGGCCTTTGCCTTTTCGGCGGCGGCGGTGGCGGCCTTTCTGCGCTTCCCCTTGCGGTCCGTGGCGGCCTCTGCCTCGTCTCCCGCCCCTGCTGCCCCCGCCTCAGTAACAGCAGCAGTAACATCATCATCACTGTCGACCACGGCGCCGGACGAGCGGCGCTTGCGCATGCGCCCAGGCGACGGTGGGGGGGACGACGACTCTGGCGGGCGCATGGTGTCGTCGTCGTCAAACACCATGTTGGCGTTGTTGTTGTTGTTGTTGTCGGGCAGGCGCACGGGTGACTTGGGGTCCGAGTAGATTGTGAACGCCTCGTCGTAACCGTCGTCCACGCCGCCGGGGATGTAGAACATGTGTGCCCTACTGCTGCTGGTGCTGCTGCTGGCGCCGCCCAGCTGCTGCTGCTGCTGCTCCTCCTCCTCCTCCTCCAGCTCGACGGGCGCAAAGCCGCTCTGACGGCCGCGCTTGGGCGTGGGGGATGCGCGGGGGTCGCGGTTCTCTGTGTCGGTGTCGGCGTCCGAGTCTGCTGCAACGACGGCGTCGAGGGGCTCGAGCGAGATGGGCTGCAGCTCGCGCAGGCGCGGGCGCTGCGCAGATGTTGGGCGCGAGGGCGGCGGCGGGGAGTAGCCGGCGTCGGAGCCAAACTCGAGCACCATTATGCGCTTTGTTGCCGTCGCGGTGGTGGTGGTGGTGGTTGGAGGCATGGGCGGGGGCGAGGAGTGGAAGCGTGTGGGCGTTGCTGCTGCTGCTGCTGTCGGGGTCGGTGTGGGGGTGTGGTTCTCGGCATTGCTGGAGGCGGGGACCTGGATCTCTGCTGTCGATGCTGTGCTGCGCGCTGGAGTGGACTCCCGCGATGGGAGGGAGGGCTCTGGCTCTGCGGTGGGGTTGCGGCGCGTGGTGCGGGGCGGCGCGGGCGAGGGCCTTTGACGCGTCGTGCGGGTCGTCTTCTTTGCGGGTTCGTCGGAGGTGGGCGAGTCCTTGTTGCCCGAGCGGGTTGTGCGCGACCTTGTAGTGGTAGCAGCAGCAGCTGTTGTTGTTGTTGTGGGCTTCTTTGTGGCTGTGGCTGTGGCTGTGGTTGTGGTCGCGGTTGTGGTCTTGCCTGGCGCGGAGGGGTGCTTGACGGTGCGGATTGGGCGGGGCATTTCTCTGTCTTGTGTTTGCTCTGGCAGCAGTGTGCGTAGTAGGTTGGGTGTCTCAATATGATGACTGATGATTGATGGCTGCTGTGGAGGTGTAGGCGCGAGTGATGTTTGCTGTGTGGTGGTGGTGGAGGTGGAGGAGGCGGCGGTGGAGGCGGTGTGTGGATGATGTGCAGGGTGCCGAGCGAGAGTGATGTGATGTGATGTGATGTGATGTGATGTGATGTGGAGGAGGAGGAGGAGGTGGGGGGAGGAGGAAGGAGGAGGAGGAGGGAGGAAGGAGGAGGCGGAGGGACAGAGGGACGGAGGGACAGACAGACGGGGGGAAGAAGGACCAAGACTCGGAAGTGGCAACAACACACCCCAAATCCGGCCGTGGGTGACGTGACGCGTTGTTGTTGTGGCTTCGAGGGAGACGGACGGATGCTGAGTCAGGACTGCCCGCTTAGTTTGCGAGATGTGCAGTCAGCCGGGGTTGGGATCTGCGGGAGGCAGCGGCGAGACGGATGTGTGGGGGGGAGTCTGGGGGGTGTCTGGGGGTGTCTGGGGGTGTCTGGGGGTGTCTGGGGGTGTCTGGGGGAGGGCAGGGAGGGGGAGGGGGTATATCAGAGGAGGGGAGGGGGTATATCAGCGGAGGGAGGGAGGGGGATGGGGCCCTTTATCTCCCTCTCGCACGCTTTCAAGATACCACCGCCAATGCCGTTGTGGTACTTTGCCCCAAGTCACCCCCTCCCTCCCTCCATGCCCATTCCACCACCCACCCACCCACCACCGCAACCACCACCCAAACCAACAACACATGCACCACCACCAACCAACCAAGGGTCAAAACGCATGCAAACACAAAAAGCAAAAAACAATCAACCCCTGCCTGCACACACACACACACACACACATATACGGGGGGGGGAGGGGTCAATGATCAATATGCCACTTTTTCTCTCTCTCTCCCTCTCACTCTCTCTCTCTTCCCGCGTTCAGTTTGTTGCGGCGGGTGCCGTTTCTCTGCTCCATACTCTACCCTACCCATGATATGGCATGTGGGCGTTGCATGATCCGTACATCCATCCATACCACCACCCACCCACCCACCCGCCCACCCATCTACTGCAAATCCCTCCTGTGTATGTCTGTGGCGTTGATGGGGGGGGGTGGGGGAGCTAGGGGAATGACAGGCGGGCCCTGCATCGCAACATCCGTACATGCATGCACAAAACCTAAACCTTGCTGACTGGCGATGCGGGCCGTCACGTGGGTGGGCATGGGCAGTGGTCGGCCCGGCCTTGGAGGGGGAGGAGGGAGGGGGAGGGGCTAGGAAGGAAGGAAGGAAGGAAGGAAGGAAGGAAGGAGGAAGATGAAACACAGCTCCCAACCCAACCCAACCCAACAAACAACAAACAACCCACCCCACCTACGCACAGCAGCAGCAGCAGCTCTGCTGCGCCGTGGCAAACACAGGCGTTTCTTTCTTTCTTTCTTTCTTTCTTTCTTTCTCCAGCCCGAGGCCCAACCCGCGCTCTCCACCCGCAATGTCCGGATCGCACCATGTAACTATTATACTGTACATACACGGAGGCCGGACGACGACGACGACGAGAGTGCTTGGCATCTGTGGTGGTGATGATGGTGGTTGGCTCAATCAAGTGGGGGGTGGTGCCCGCTTTGGAAAATAACACCTATACATGTACTCTACCTACTACTTGGCCGTGTCTATCCACGTAGCCCTAGCCCGACTTTTGAAATAAAGACACATGTTCTACTAACTAGCCTGCATAGACGTCACCGCCCACCGCCGATTACTAACGCCGGAAAAGGGGGGGGGGGGGTGGAAGCTGTGGGTTGCGTCATGGCCCATCACTCACCCACCACCCACCCACCCCGCATCAGATTCGCATCACACACATCGACCGCGGGGCGTAGAGCCGCCTCCTGTCTACGCGAGCCTGCAATCAACGTCCGATCTGTGCATACATCACAGAAGAACAAGAAGAACAAGAAGAGAAGGGGGGGGAGCGTGGTTGGTGTGCTGATGTTGATATATCTTAATGTACATATAGCCTCGATCCTTCTTCCATCTCCACCTCCCGCTCACCGTCCCCCCATCCCTCCGTTCGCCTCGGACGGACGGACAGGCAGACGGGCAGACGCACCCACGGCCTGAACTGTAGGAGGTTCACCTCACCTCACCTCATCCCACCTCGCCTCACCCTCTCATGCAGAAAGAACAGAACTCCACATACACAAACGGAACAGAGAAAGAAAAAACAGAAACAGAAACAGAAATAAAAACGGAAAACAGAAAACAGAAACAGAAACAGCAGAGCACAACCATGACCCCCCTCCCGGACAGAGATGGGAGGGAGAGAGAGAAACGAAAAGGAAGACTAAAAACAACTAAACGAGCAACTCGTAACAGGTCTGATATAGTAAGGGGGAAAGCATTTCATCAAAAAAGGAAAAACAGATCTTATCATACCGGCCGTCGACTAGAAGGGAATATGAGAAGTAGGTGTAAGTAAGCGGGGGGCGCGCATAGTTTAAACGGGTGAGAGAGAGAGAGAGAGAGAGGGAGAGGGAGAGAGAGGGAGAGGGAGAGAGGAAAAGAAGAAACGCATTCAAAAAACAAAAAAAGCCACCATGAATCGCCGTCTCCCGCTATCCCACCCCACCCCCTACCCATAATTAAACCCACCCACTCACCACTCTGATCTACCGCCCTTCTACCAAATCTTCAAACATGGGTGTAAAGAAACGTCAGTCAGTCGCCTGCCCTCTCGTTTTCTCTAAACAACAAAAAAAAGAAGGATAATTTCAGTTATTCCTGGTCGATCCCGTATTTTTCATAACAAGGGGGAGGAGAGAACGGGAAGAAAGAAAGAAAAAAAAGGTGAAAAGTAATAATCTCCCCCCTTCCCCCTTCGTGGTCCCGTCCTATCTGATTCTGCTAATGATGTTTCTTCTCACTATCATTCCCAACCCGCATATGCCCGCCCATCTGACTCTCCCCCATCTAAATCCTTTGAAAAAAACAGAATGAAAAAGAAGGGAAAAAAACGATTTCGCAACACCAAACACATAGCAAAGAAAGAAGAAAAAAACGATATCATCTCACTCAAACATGAAAAAAAGGCAGCAAGCACTAGCAAGTAAGAAAGCAAAAAAAAAAAAAAAAAAAAAAACCGGCAATATCCCCCTCCCCTTCCTACTACCACGAGGCCTCCTTCCCTCCAATCATCTGGGTAAAGAAGGAAAGGGAGGAGAGAAGGAACAAGTGAATAGAAGACAGAGCTGTGGGGTCTTTAATGAAGAGAGGGGGAGAGAGAAGAAATTTGGTGGTAACTATAAACTTGTAAATGAGAAAGAAGAACAATAAAGAAAAAAAGAAGAAGAAAAAAACCCTTCGAGTTCAGACAAGCTGGAAAATAAAAACACCCAATCAAATTCTCTTACACCATTATTTTTTTTTGCTTGGCTGGTACGAAAAAAGAAAAGAAAAAGGAAATCCCGAGACTATCGCACCACGTGACTATGCTGACAATTGCCCCACTCCGTTTCGCCCGATTCCAGCCTTAGGCCTTCCGTTCCGCTCGCACCCCCTCTTGGGTTCCAGCCGATTGTACTATGCAGAAAATGGTTTCCACCAGCTCACCCGCTGCACCCGAGACAAATAGCTAGAGACCAAAAGGAACAACGCGATGTTGATACAGTAGCCAAGGTCCTTATCTAGATTTCGAAGGGGGTGGTAAAGGAAGCAGTGAAGAAGCCTGCAACGCTTGTAACCGCTTTTTGATTATTTCCTGCAGCGCTAAAAGTTGTGTCTTCTCCCTCTCTGGGGAGAGCGTGGTGTTGCTATTGGCATGTGTGTCAAGTGACGCGGCTGGCGACAGTTGATGGTTTGTCAAGGGATGAGGCTCGCCAAAAAGAGCTTTGACAGATGGAGTAGCCTCGCTCTGTGTATGAAGAAAAGCGTGTCAACGTGGAATAACTAAAACAATCGACTATCCATTGTACTTACGATTAAAGCTTCTATCAAGGTGTTAATGCCTCCCCCATTAAAGGCAGATAAGACAGCTGAATTCCCCGAAAACTCTAACAAATGCTTAACAAGCTGTTGGTCGATGAGTGGGCGGTCCTCAAGTGGCAGTACGGGCGAAGTAGATAGATGGGTGGTGCTTGTTGCTTTACTCTTCTTGAGCTTGCGCGTTTCCTTGATAGGTGGTCTTCTTTGGGGGTGGTCAGTCCAAAAATGCCATAAGTCTACCTATAGGATTGAGACACTCACTCTGTCTTAACTTTTTCAATAAAGTCCAGCTTAATACCTCTTTCCGGCAACCTGTAGACAATTCCACTGACCACGACATCCTCAAACATTAACTCTTCCTCGTTTTCAATCTCGATAACCCCGTTATTCTTGAATCCTCGCCTAAGGGAGGTATCGACGATAGGCGCTTTCTTCGGCCGGCGAGGTTGTAGCTACAAGTAATAAACGGTCAGGGGATCGAATGGAACGTTAAAGAGCGGATCTTCAACTTACTCCGTCTGCGTGCGCTGGACACATCCACTTCTTTTGGGTTGGGGGGGGATTGGGCATTGGCATTGGCCCAATACAATCCAAATGCCAACTAAGTGGACAAAAGTCGCAAGAAATGATCCGCTGCCCATTAACGGCAGACTTCCCACACTGGTGACAGAGGATGGCATTTCCAGCTTTATCCTTCAGTTTCAGAGTATCGTATTCTTCTACAAAGCCACTCTTACTACACACATGCCATATCGGTATTTTATTAGCATATAATCACTGAATCTCGTTTGATAAAAATGCAACACATACCTAAACTTTTGCGTCTTATTATCCCGGACATCAACGTATTCACCCAAGGCTCCTGTCTCTACCCCGACAAAATAGCTACGGATATCCGGTGGCAATCTAAAAGAGGTCGGGTTTCTTCGATTGATACCGTCGATTAGTTCGGAAAAAAGACCCCTGGGGGGCTTTACTGGAGGATTGTGTTGAGATGTGCATTTGTTGCAGAACCACATTCCTTCCGGAATCTCTTCTAGAGGGGGATTCAAGCACGTGAAATGGAAAGAACGAGGGCAGCGTTCGCAGCAAAGAAATCGACCAGGTCCGTTACATACGGCGCACACATCTTCGTTCTCCTGATGGGGCGTTAGCATTGGGAAATTTCAGACTCATCTCAGAAGTGATGTTCTTCGCTAAAGAAAGCGGGGGAAACGCACGGAAACCTCCTCTGACCCGTACCGAACACGTCTGTGATCACTCAAATCACCAATCCCAGCGGTCACCACAAACGGTTCCGTAACAGTTTTCTTGACCGGACTAATTTGCAATATTCTCACACTTGTCAGCTGTTATATACTCGAAAAAAATTTCATGTCGTAGAACTCTAATTTGAAAAAGTCAAATTTTTTAAATGAACACTCACGAAATTTTGATTTTGTTGGTCTTGTTTTTTTTCTTAGGAGGTTGGGCTGGAAGGGGGGCTGGAGCTGGTACTGGCGCTGAAGTAGGAGCCGCAACTGAAGAGGATGGGGTGACGGAAGATGAGGCATACGTCTGTGGTGGTGGTGTCGAAATACTAGGGCTTCGATTCCTTTTCCTTGGATTCCCGTTCCCCTTTGCTGGACGGCAAGCAATCCCAGCGGGCGGTGGATCACGAATACTGCTGTCCTGTTTGATTTGTTCGAAAGTTGGAAGCTTTATTCTTTTTGCCTGATGTTCCGAGTCATTACCCTGAATATTTGGCGTAAAATTATTGACTGGAGAAGGGACTCGACTACGATGGTGAGGTGTCGAATCAACAGCAACAGAAGCTTTGCCGCCTTTTTGTTGATCTTCGTCGGTTTCTGAGCAAATTGAACTCAGATCTGAATCCGTGTCCTCATCAGGTTGCTCCCCATGTTGGTGCTTCCGGATCCCATTCTTCTTCCGCTCCTTCCTGCTCATCTTCTCCTTCTTCACAATACTGTTGCCACCAGTAGAAACGATGCCGTTTGTCGCTGCAGTATTCTGGGCCTGAGTCTGCTCCTGTTGCGGCTGCAGTTGTTGTTGTTGTTGTTGTTGCGGCTGCGGTTGAGGTTGAGGTTGCGGTTGCGGTTGCGGTTGCGGTTGCGATTCTTGTTGTGACTGCGATATATCCATGGGGGTTGGGGGGGGGGCTCCGTCTGGAGGCTGTGTACCATTTGCTGCGGATGTAGGCTCTGCGGAAGTTGCATTGGGATCCCGAGCATTCCGTACGTATGTCTGAAACTGATGAATCTGTTCCGATGTAGCCTTCTGGGCAAGCACCGCGTCCAATAGATCCGCGAGTAGGGAGTTGGATAGTGATTCATCGTAGAGCTTTTTAATAGCGCGTCCTAGATCAACATTCCCAACCTGAGCACTGCGCTCGATCGCAGCATCAACTACCATAGACAACCGCTGTCGGCCTTGTGGTGTTTTGCTGTTTGGGGCATTTCCATTCAGCCAGGCTCCATTAACAGCACCTGGTCGGGAACCATTTGAGCCCGAAGGAGTTGAGGGATTAGCAGGCGGCGAACCGGAAGAGCCTATCGTCATTCCTCCAGGTGATGGTGCAGATACGGGCGCCGGTGTCGTTACAGGAGGCTTCACTTTAACAGTTTGTGTAGAAACTGTCTGCGTCTGCGCAGAACGTGAGGATCCAGCCACGGGTGTGACTGGCGGTGGTGGTGGTGGTGGTACTCCGCCGCCACCATTTCCTCCAGCAGCAACAACCGCCCCAGAAGCAGCTCCTCCGGCAGCTCCTCCTCCGATAGAAACCCCTCCAGCAGGAACCCCCCCAGAAATAACCCCTCCATGAATGGCGCCCACAGTGGCAGCGCCGCCAGGAACAGCGCCTCCAAGAGCGGCGACTCCAGGAGCGGCGCCTCCGGGAGTAGCGCCCCCAGAAGAAAAACTAGAAGGAATACCGATAGAGGCGCCAGGAGCAACTATAGGAGCAACGCCAGAAATCATTCCTCCAGGAACTGACCCGGGGACTCCTCCGGGGACTCCTCCGGGGACTCCTCCAGGGACTCCTCCAGGGACTCCTCCAGGGACTCCTCCAGGGACTCCTCCATGAACGACTCCGTGAACAACTCCTCCAGGAACTCCTGCAGGAACTCCTGCAGGAACTCCAGTAGAAACTACTCCACCAGGAACTCCGGCAGTAACTCCCGCGGTAACTCCCGCAGGAACTACTCCCGCAGGAATCACTGCTCCTTGAGCAACTCCAGCTGGAGCACCTCCTCCCCCACCCCCCCCACCCCCTCCTCCTTGGGCAACTCCTCCGGGAGGGACACCTGTAGTAATAATTCCTCCTCCTCCCCCGGAAACTCCAGCTCTAATTCCACTCGAGATTATTGGGCCGCCATTTGCTATTTTGCTTACAGGCGCTCCATTTCCTCCAGTTCCTCCTTGTGTCCAACCTGATGCCCCATTTCCCTGTGATGACTGCTTTCCCTTCTTCTTTCCCCCGCCAGGATAAGGGCGTTTTGTTGCCTCGAGCATTTTCGGTGTAGGTAGCTCCCCAAGCGGGAGCATGTGTGTTGTAGAAGTATTCATCAAAGCCTTATCGTCGTACTCCTTATAAGATGCCTTAGGAGTGGCCAACGGGGGCTCTGACCAATCTGACTCGGAGCCGTGTTTTACGCTGCCCGAAGCCGAAGCCGAAGCGGATGTCGCTTTGTGTGGAGCCGAGGCGGGTTGTGTATGTGGAGCGGAGGGTTTAGAGGATGATGGTGTGTTGACAGGAGTCGAGCGACGGGTCGATGGTCGCGACGAACGTGATGGTCGCCCATCCTTGGACTCTTTTGGAGGCATGGCGTAATAAGCCCGGAAATTTGGGTTAACTTTCAAGCGGCAACGGATACGGGAAACCCAAAATGAAAAAAATGAAACAGCAAAACGATGATTGCTACTTCACGCGAAAGAGTAAGAGTTGCTAATGCGAGCGAACTCAAGAAAGTAAAAACGTGTGCAATCTAAAGGAAGTTCAAAAAAATGTGAACAAAGCAGAAAGATGACGATTGAAATGAATATAAAAAAATAACCCAATTAAAAAGGGGAAGCCAGGTTTCTAATAGGTAGTGATAGATATGTAGGTGTGGGTTGAGGGTTGGGGGTGGTAACGGGGGATGTGGGTGGTGGGGGGAGTTGGGGAGTGGGGGGATTGAAAAAGGATGACGGTGGCGGGAGAGGATAGGGTAGAAGTGATCGCGTCGTGAATTTTTAAGTGTTGTGGTGGTTGAGGCGTGTGCCGGTAAGGAAAGAGATGATCGAGTGAGCAGGTTGAAGAAGTGTGGTGTCCAGGTAGAGGGGGTTAGGTTTGGCGCGGAGACACAGGGCTGGGTGACAGGCGGTGTACGGTGTAAAGAAGAAGGCCGGGGGGAATAGACTGAGAGAAAGAGAGAAAGAGAGAAGAGAGCTGGGCTAAGCACAGTCTCTCGCTCGTTCGTTGGTTTTTCCTTCTCTTTACTATGTAGTATTCTTCTACCAACTCTCTGCAGTAAGCACAGGGAAGGAGAGGAAGGGAGGAGAATAGAAAGGGAAAAGGGAAAGGGAAAGGGAAAGGGAAAAAAGGTGCGGGTGAGCTGTCAACGACTCGAGCCACTGCCTAGCAAATTCGCTAGACAACCGCTGCTACTCCTCTTGTGATGACGGTTTACACAAAGACTCGGTGGACCAAGATGAATCTATGTGGGTGGACGGTGGTGGTTGTGGATGATAATGATGATGATGTGTGGGTATGGAAGTGTATGTAGGGCACAGATCCGAGGAGGGATCGCTGGTTGTCTCTGGGTAGATGTGAGAGGATAGAAAGAGGAAGGGGAGGAAGGGGAGGGGAGGAGGAAGGGAGCCGGAAGGGAAGTCCACGGTGAGAAACAACTATCCTCACTCGCTCGCAGTACAACCCATGGGCTCATTGGGGGTGACGATGAAAAAACATTAGGCAGCTTGCTACATATAAACATCTTCATCATCAAGGACATGTTTGTTTCCATGTTGGTAAGTGTGCCAGCATCATTTTGCCCCCTACATATACCTTTCCAGGCAAATACATTTCATTCCCTTCATCTTATTGCAATACAATATCCATCTTCCCCCTAGAGCTATCCGGACCTAAACCCGTTGACCCATTCCCGCATCATCATTCATCCGCTGAAGACACAAATCCACTGTTGTACGTACATAAAATCGGCCAGACCGTATGCTAGAACAAAGAATTTCAAGAAACAAACCCCCAGAAAAATGATAACCGACAATGCATGAGAAACATTTCATCGAAAGATACATGTATCTTAAGATCATTCACCCCGCCACTGATCATCATGCAAGCATAAATATAATGGGTGAAAAGTAAGAGCTAAATAATAGAATTGGCGTCAGCAATATCATTAATGCCGACAGGGTGAAGCAAAACTAACCACTAGTATCACTATTTGGATACATGTAGTGCTGCATAAAGATACAAGGCGGAATTCCAAAATTTCTCGATGCAAATTTAGCCCTTCGTGCAAGATTCGTCCCAGAAATGGCCAAGATCCAATCTGAAAATCCAGGAGAAACCCTTCCTTCGAACAGTAAACACAAGTAGGAACCAAGAATCAAGAATTGTTTGACATTCTCTGACATGTATATTTCTGGGCCTTTGATGTATAGGTCCAAGGAATTAAAGCTTAAATACCTTTTGGTGAGAAGGGAATGTATTGGAAGGAGGTCTGGAAATGATGCAAACAACCACTTTGGTGCAAAGGTTAAGATAATAGACCAACCGTCCCCTTAAGCCAACGTATCCTAGTCATTGTAATAATGCCCAATTTCTTGATCATAGAACGAAAACTCCAATTGTTTGTGGCGATAGAAAAGTGTCTTAATGGATAGAGTATTTTATTAGAAAACATCCATGGTGAGGGAAAGCGTTGGAATGGAGGGTCCTGGCTGAGGAGTAAGAGCGTGGATATCATAAAGGCCCTCTTGATATTGTAATTTATCTAGTCTGATGAATACCATGTGTAATCTTTACCACGGACCTGGATTAGGCTGGAAGTTCTGCCAGTATATCAGCTTCACCGCAGGTCTGATTTTGCCTTCTGTGGATGCCACCTGGCCTCCATGTTTGCCATGTAGATATTGTTGGGTGGTTGGTTAATCAACCATCCGGTGAGCATAGAAACATAACTCATGTATATACTAGAGTCTAGTGCCAAGAGCCAGTACGTGGTAACTTTCCGCCGCTGGAAAATACTATGGTCTCGGTCCAGCATTATAGCCGGACCTTGACCGCAAAGAAAACGAAATCCAGGATTTCGTATTTTGGTGGCGATATTGTTGACTTCCAGGTTCCCCATGGGATAAGAAGCAACCCGAGAGACGGGCCATTGCAGCCAATACTTGTGATATGGACTTGCTCTGCAGCACATGTCGTGTTAGCACCTTCCGCAATTCCAGCAAGAGTCCAGAGGGTGGGAAACCAACAAGAATTGCGTCAAGAAGTTCACTCACAGAGAAAGATTAGATAGATATAGGTACAGTGGCACGTGGTAAAACCACGCGCTATTCACTCGAGAAATCTAAACCGAAATACCCCGCAAAGGCAATTGATATGTGAATGGAAGCTTTGATCGCGTCCTCTTTGACTTCCAGTGGCGATAAAGCGCTGCTGGTTGTCCTGTTCTTCACCTCGCAGCAGCTATCTTGAGAGTCCCCGCAAAATGTACTGTCATGAACGCTGGATAAGTAAGTTCAAGCTAGTAAGCGCTGCGGGGAGGAGGTGTACGTTAATAGATTGAAGGTCTTGAAGCTGTCACCAGGGTGATTGTTGCTGTCTTGGCATTGTCGATACCACATAACCGTGTGCCGGCGACGTTGGGTGTATAGTATCGGATTCAACAAACTTAAATTTTCGAGTCCATCTACAACAGCAAGTCAAAAGATATATAACGTACAAAGCAGCTATAGAAAACTTTGTTTTAGTGTGTAATTTATATCATTGGTCTATAGAATCTTCACTGACCAAGATATCCTGCAATAGAAGCCGTGATAAAGCATAAAAAGCGTCCGTCTTATATTTCATGTAATTTGGCAATTATAACGTGGCTCTTCTTTCCCTTCTCTATCCATAAACTCTAGTTTCAGTCCAATTTACCCCCCTCGGGATATTCATAATACTTACCTAAGCTGCAGCTGCGCAGGTCATTGCCTTCTTGTTTGTCCGCCCACCCTACCTTCATAGACAACACCTGCATTATACAAGGTTATTCCAAGTCGCGGCCTCCGTGTTCCTCTTCAATACGTTTCGGTTGTCTAACGTATACGTTTTTCATACGGTTTCCAGTCAATACATAATACTTACAGACATGAAACTACACCCAGCTACCTCATCTCTTCGTAACCTACAAGTTGTCTTCGTCCGATAAACTTAACAGTATACGTACCGGACAAGCCAACGCCAACGCTGACACCCGAATGAACCGCCCCTAATGCGGTTGGCGACCAGGCTTCGCCCCCTGACAACAAGCATGGGCCTAGTGCTCCTAAAGCGCAGTCTACCAGATATGATAAGAATTGCGGATAGTAAAAATACTGCGCAATATGTGCTGCCTCTCCTTGCCCCCCGGGCGGGCATGGGGAAGGCGCGGGAGGCATGAGTGATAGTCTGTGATGCTGGTTCATGGAGGCTTAAAATGGCTTGGCATTATGATGCCGCCAACGACTTGGCGAGAACCTTTTTGACGCGAGGATTCGCCCACATTACATTACAGAAACTTTTGATTTGTTTATGATCACCACGATTCTGCAGATCCTCGGTTGATGACCCTTCCGTTTATACCTAGGATGCCTTACACGGGAGTGCAAGTCTAAACAGTGGTATGAACTAACGATAAGCTCTAGGGACAGATACATTACATGTATACATATAAACCTATGCGTCCCAATTATAGGATTTCCCCGAAATATTCCGGTTCTGCGCCAGTCTGAGACAATATGATTGTTGAAATAGTTAATGTCGGTTGCATCACAGAATATCACTCGGCATATATATTATTGCACGACCTCTACGTGTGAACGGGGAAGAGCAATACGTAACCACTTAGGGTGTTCCAAGATATGAATCGTCTGAATGTTAAAACCCGGTTGGAAGAATGTTGGACGAAAGTACATATTTCCTTGGGCACGCGGATATTGTTTGATTTCACCTGCAGACAAGCGAGCCGCAGTAAACCTGCCTGAGAATATGTAATTTGTGTTTTTTTTTGTTTCTTTTTCTCCCCGGTTGAGGTGCGGTTACACGCACACATTGGGACCTTCATGGATTATCACTCGGTGTCTTGGCGTACTCTTCCACGTGGGCGTGGTGGTAGCAACTAGCGAGCATGTCAATGTATCGGGTCCCAACGAAGGACGAAAGCACTCCAATATGGACTTGCAACACAATATTTGCTCTAGTTTCCCGAGAGAGCTGATACGGGTAACCGCTTAAAAAGTTCTCCTGGAACGACCATGAGCTTTGAACGAATGATACTAGTAGTAACGTGAATGGTTCTAGACACGCATTGAGCATGAGTGGCTTGAGCCACAGTCGTTCGATAAGGAGCGATTGGATAGTTTCTGTCAAGGATGAGGTAAGTCGATATATATTCTGTGTTTGCGCTTCAGAAGGTCACAAAACACACGTGTGTAAATCAGAGGATTGTAGACATGCGGTACTAGCCGATTATAATGGGCCAGAGTTCTAACTTAAAGCGCTTCTTATTGATAGATAACGAGCTGAGTTTGCTTGAGGACCTATGTTTGTACGGTTGTGGTTACATTACTCGAAGTTGTGATTACATGTAATTAATGTTTCAACACATTGATTATATGTGGGGTTTAGGTTGCTGCTTCCTTTTGTCTAGGGCTGATAGTGATAGGCGAGTACACACGGCCCACGAGGTTATTCAGAAATACATCTTCTCAAAACCTCTATGGAAAGGGAATATTTTCGCTATCATGGCCGGGGGGTCGGCGATGGCTGAGGGAAAGAGAGATGGAAGTAAGGACGGACGGGAGAGGGACCACTCACAGTTCTGTGCAGCAGCAGCAGCGAGGGTCAATTTCATTTCGGTCAAAGCTGGCACGGTCCAACCGAGAAGGGCTTAAAGCAAAGTCTAGGATGTCCCCAGTCGGTGGCTGCATTGGGACGTGCCTAGTCTTGGATTGGCAACACCAACCCTCTCCCTTCCCCCTTTTCCATGATTTTCTTTTTTTTCCTTTTTGCACAGTATTTTTTTTGGGGTCTGGGGGCATTATATTTTGGGGATCGTTGGTAACGAAGGCAAAATCCTGGTGGCCGTGCGCGCCTCTTCTCTCCTTTCTCTCTCCAGGAGGACTTCCAGCACTTCACAGACCCTCGCACACGATCTGGTGGGCAGAGTTCAGCCAGTGCACTGGCTGATGTGACCTCGAGACCTTCTTCGTTATTCTGGATGTCTGTATGACCAGGTTGATTCAAGTGTTCGATGAATGGATGGATGGCTGACTGAAGACGGAGTACCTAATTGCCCATTGATGGCTCTTTTCTTGCCTTGCCTGTCTAGCTAGCATACCTAATCCTTGGCTTCCCTATCCCTCCTTTCCTTCCATATTTTCTCGACGTTGTTCTCTCTCCTCTCTCTCGCTTCTCTCCCTTACCTTTGGTCTTCCCATTCGTTCTTTGGTGCCCTACTTCTCTTCCTCTTTTCACTTCCTTCTTCCTTGCTTCCTTCCTTGGGTGCATTCTGTCAAGCTTCACCTTCATTTTGTGTTTTGATTTTGCCTATTCACAAAGTTATTCAGTGCAGCTTGTTACGTTATCGTTGCTCTTTAGGGCTGCTTTCTGCTTCCCTACAGACTTCAGTTCATCCTTGGAGGAAAATCAATAGAGTCAATTGTACTTGAGGCTGTAGCTCGGGTTTACTCGTTTGGTCCTTGTTGCCTCACTTGGATTCAATCTGCCCAGCACACTCCAGGTAATACCGTTTTTTCCGGTGAAAAAAGAATTTAGTGAGATACTTTGGGTAGAGTTGATAAAATTTCATCTTGTGAGTTATCCCGAGTGACAATGCCCCTTTTTACAAGCCCAAGCCGTATCCCGAACTTTCAACTTTTACCAGGGAGGTCCATCGATACTGATTAGCAATGTGCTAATAGCTCTCGATATATCTAGATAATCCATAATTCATTTACCGTAATTTCAACGCGCCCTGGACTTCTATAGTAGGCCATATATTTCGCCACCAATCTTACCTTCACAAGATCGAGTGTTCGAGTCCGGTTGTCAGCCTACCCCCCTAAAATCCCAACGCGTCCGGAGATAATCCACCGGACCGTCCCTGAAATCAGTCAAAACGGCCGTCTTGCCAGCATCCCAATCGGACAGATTTGTCCACTCGCATTATATCATGCACAATGAGAATGGGAATTCCGTAGGCTCCAATGGAGCTAACGGACGAATTCCTCACCCTCTCTCGAAATCTTCGACAGCCGATCGTTCGAACGGAGATCAAGTTCAGATGCCTGCCGGCTTCAGTGCCGATGCGGGAAACCACAGCAGACGCCGTATTAACATGCCGTCGATCGACACAGCGGCGATGCACCAGGATAATGGAATGGCTTCCCCGGGGGCTGGATACGACATGTTCACTCCTCTGCTTCCTTCTCAACTTCTACTTGGGTCCCCATTCCAGCCATCCCCGCAATTTCAAATGCACGGTGGCTTCACACAACCCAATCCCGGCCCCCTTTCCCCAACCTTCGGAATGGCGCCTGGTGGACTGAGCTCACCTACGGGGTTTAACCAACAATTCGCCTCCTACTACCAGCAGAGCGTTCAGACACCTACTTCTCCCATGGCAGCCTCCCCCGGTATGGTAGCTGGTACTTCCCGGACTGTTTATCTGGGAAACATCCCACCGGAGACCTCCGCCGAAGAAATTCTCGGTCACGTGAGGTCTGGACAGATTGAGTCAGTCCGCCTTTTGCCCGACAAGAACTGTGCTTTCATCTCTTTCTTGGACCCTGCCTCTGCTGCCCACTTCCATTCAGATGCTATTCTCAAGAAGTTGTCTATCAAAGGTCAGGATGTCAAGGTTGGCTGGGGAAAGCCTTCACAAGTTCCAACCTCGGTTGCCCTTGCTGTTCAGCAGTCCGGCGCTTCCCGTAACGTATACCTTGGTAACTTGGCCGAGGATGTTACCGAGGAGGAACTTCGTGAAGATCTCGGAAAGTTTGGTCCTATTGACACTATCAAACTTGTTCGGGAAAAAGCTATTGGCTTTGTCCATTTCCTCTCCATCGGGAATGCGATTAAAGCCGTAAACCAGCTTCCCCAGGAGCTCAAATGGCAGACGCCACGTAGGGTGTACTACGGAAAGGATCGTTGTGCATACGTGTCAAAGACACAGCAGCAAAATGCCGCGCAATATCTCGGAATTGCTCCCGGTTTTTCGAACATTCTCAATGGTGCTGATAGAGAGATGATTTCCTCTGCTCTTGCTCAACAGTCAGTTGCAGCTGCTGCAGTTGCTACATCAGCTGGGGGCCCCAACAATCTTGGAAACAGGACTGTATACCTTGGTAACATTCACCCGGAGACTACCATCGAGGAGATTTGTAATGTTGTTCGTGGGGGGCTTCTGCACCACATTCGGTACATTCCTGACAAGCATATCTGCTTTGTAACATTTATCGACCCTACTGCTGCCGCCAGCTTTTACGCCTTGTCGAATCTACAGGGGTTAATGATTCATAATCGCCGCCTCAAGATTGGCTGGGGCAAACATTCAGGTGCTCTTCCTCCTGCAATTGCTCTTGCTGTTTCCGGGGGTGCAAGCAGAAATGTCTATGTTGGGAATCTTGATGAGTCGTGGAGCGAAGAGAGGCTCCGCCAAGATTTTCAGGAATACGGTGACATTGAACTTGTCAATGCGCTTCGGGAGAAGAGCTGCGCATTTGTCAACTTCACCAATATCGCAAATGCAATTAAAGCGATTGAGGCAATGAGAAGCCGTGACGAGTACAAGCGATTCAAGATCAATTTTGGGAAGGATCGATGTGGAAACCCTCCAAGGCAAAGCACTGGTAACCAGGCAGGCACACCAACATCTGCAACCCACCCCCCAATGCCCAGCTCCAGCCCAGTCAATGGTGGCCTTCAGCCTGGATCACAGTCGGGGTCTGGTGGAAGCCCAGCCCAGCTCAGTCCGTCCGGTATGCCGAGCTCAAACAGCCCTAACATGCTTGGAACACCAACAACCCCGAATAGTATGCAACAGCTCATGAATAACGTCGCTGCCAACCCTCTTCAGGCATACTTGGTTCAGCAGCAGCAACAGCAGAACGATGCTATGTATGCATCGTCACTGCAACAACAGATCGCCGCCGCCCAGGCCGCTGCGGCGTATGGCCAGCAAAACCAGATGGATCCTTCTGGACAAATGCCTACACAGGCTGTCGACAATATGGGCCAGAATGGTCAAAACATCAATGGACTCGGGCTCGCGGGCCTTGGAATGCAGAATCAGAATCTACGGATTGGCGGGCAACACAACCGTGCCTTGAGTATGCCTGTCTTGAGCCCTCAACAGGGACAAAACGGACTTGGAATGAATGGATATAATAATGGGATGAACAACGGTATGGGTGGTTGGGCTGAACAGGATGAGGGCATGCATTAGATGACTATTTATTCTCGGTCAAAATAGGATGGTGGGAGGGATGTAATTGATGGGCAGGGGTTTATTTACTTTAACATAGGGGAGTAAGATTTTGGGACGTAGAAAGGACTTTGGATTATTGAATAAGCAAGAGATGAGAGAAGACCCTATAGCATTTTTAATGGGCATTTCGGTATGATAGTTTCATTTTCGTTTTTGCTTCTGCCCGGCCTCTTAATTTGTCTGTTTGGTTTTGATGCCTCAAATCATTCGCAACCATTACTACCACCGTTTAGTGTGATGATTGAACTGTAACTTTGCTTCATTCTTATTTCTTCTTATTTTTTTCTCCTTCATTATTTCTTTGTATTTCAAGTTCTCTTTTTGGCATTTGGATTCATAAAGCGTTTTCACCAAACGTTGATCTTACACTATATCTTTTTTTTTCTTATTTTTTCTTTCTTTTTAACTTTATTCTTTCATTCTTTACTACTTCGTTTTCGATTCACTAGGGATGGAAGATCAAAAATACCTTTTTTTGGCAGACTAGTTTTTTGGGTTCGTGTCTATATTTGTGCATTTCCGTGGGGAGCTTTAATTTGCTGCCAGCATTTTTTTTCTGGGTCGGTTCATGAATAATTTAGTGGATTGATTCGTATATCTTATCCTGAGTTTTACATTTTTTTTTCCACCTCGTTCGAATAGGAACTGAACCGGTTACCTACGTGGCATTCAGTGCAAGTTGGCTCTCTATTCGATGAGATTTTTTACCATCGAGTGATAGCGTATGATTGCCCGGCGGATAAACCGACCAAGCGAGCCAGCCCGGCCGGGGGTGTCCAACCAACAACAAATCCACAACCAGCGTTACCTGAGTGTAATCATCATAATTCTTGATAAGTGATAAGGTCCGTGGGGCGTCGGATAGATAACCATGTAGTCCGTTCCTTTTCCACCATCACGGGACAGCAGACAAGTATTTACTAAGCCAAAGATCTCCATCCCATCCCATCCCATCCCATCCATTTCTTCGACGCACATATCTCTTGGCGCTCAGCTGACCCACGATTACCTACTCCACTCTGCTTTCGTTTCATTACGGTAAAAGCGCCGTCGCCGCCGCGGGTGTTCGGATCCTTTCCTTTTAAGAGATGAAAAAGAAAAGAAAAAGAATAAAGCCCGGCCCACACCTGCTACCAGGAAACTGGGTTGTTGTTACACTACGGTCAGGGGGTTGTGGTTGGGAAATGTTGGATCATGCGGTAGCACTCGGTCCTTTATTCTTTATCTTTACTCGGTCTGCGAATTTGGATACCGTTGGGTTGTGGCGTTGGTTGATATGTAAGTTCCGTATCTCCCGGCTTGACTCATAATAGGGTTAGGGTTTCTTTGGTGATGTCCTAAGTAATCCTTCTTCAGTACATGTAAGTATGTAGGTAGAGGCAGGCTCTTCTGTACGCCCGAAGACCCCGGGTTACCGCAAAAGTCGGAGCGTTGCACCCGAGTGATAAATAAGATCCTGGTAAGTTTCTCTTACCAAAAACTGAAAGACTTGCCACAGTTCGAGCAAAAATTGGATCTTCTCCAACACCCAGGCATTACGCTCCAAATCTTGCGATATTACATGTAGCTGAAAAGGATATATTTTGTGGAGGGCGGGGGCGAGTAATACGGATGACACGGCACAGCTCGATCACTTAAAGAGCAGAGGCTGATCTTACTCAGAGGAGAGAAAGCACAGACACGAGCTGCAATAGGTATTCTGAAAGGCAACTGATTGGGTGCCGATATTCACCTCCGATATTTACATTCGGAGAAGAATTTCTTGTAGTATGTACTGTACATGTAGTGTTGTACCCACCCACAATAGGGTAAATAAGCTCCCAAAGTTGAAAGTGTAGCACCTATCCTAGCTTCCCCAGATTAGTTATGTGCCGCTGTCATACCGTACATGTATGTTACACCGGTGATGGGTCATTCTAGTTGACTACATATAACTACTTACATAGGTAAATGTATGTCGGTGGCGAAATAGGTACCTTCTCAAGGTGGCTATCTGGTGGCAATTGTGATTTCACCGTTGGAATATTGACTGTTGGCTTCTTGCCGGCATGGAAGTTTGGCCCGGTAATACATCCATTATGCAATGCGCTAATCAATTAGCCATATATACTTCTTTGTAGGGCGGCAGTACCTCATAGTGCTCTATCTATCTCACGGATACTCTTGTTAGACGTTTTGACTTATGGTTTATGGGAAGAGTGCATGCCTGAGATACGGCCAGCGGAAGACTGTGGGTAAAATTTAGGCTCCTCTCCCAACCCCTGCTTCCACTCGTTCCATTGCTGCTAAAAGTAGGGGATGGAGACTACTTGTAGGTAAAATCACAGTGTCAAAGAGCAGCTCGTGGTAACCTGACCACGTTCGAGGAGCTTCTGCGGTAGATCCATCTATGCATCAATGTGAATATTAGATGAATTGGAGGGAAGATGGTGAAACGGTTATTTTATAGGGATGCCTCCTTAACTTATGCATGAATATAAAGAATTAACCGTGCATCGGTGAAGCAAACGAAAATGAGCAAATGATTAGGCCACACCCCCATACTCAGAATTCAGACCACGCGCGGCCTTAGTTCTGGCCAGCCATCCTGGTGGAACTTTCTTGGTCGTGACAAGATTACTTGCCAGAAAATTGGTTACCCAGATGGGGTTTTGGATGGCTTAATTGACTTGATTTATCTATGAAATAACTTCTAGACATAGTCGAAGAGCTCGTCTTATACCAAGAAAACCATTGTCTTGAAACCCCTTTGATGTCCTTTTGATTCTCTGATATATAATGTCAGCATTAGAGGCTGGGTCCCCCCTTATATTAACCATGAAAACTGCCTCGTGTTTCCATTAGACTATATGGCTGTAACGTCACGATACCGCGGTAAGCTCGCCTCAAACCGTTGGACTTCCCTCATTTAGTGACATGCCTTGAACTGCGTCTGTGGCATGAATATAACCCTCTCCTCGAGCTCACATAATGACATAAGACCCAACCTAGCCGGGCCTCTTCACTACCCACCCCGCTCGCCGCCTAGTTCGATCATGAAGTGGTAACCATCTGGCCGGATGAAGATTGCACTGGCGTGAAGTAAGAAAGCTCTCGATCTCGTGCTAGAGGCGAACCTGGCCGGTTATATCCCTGGGAGAGCGACCGTCCCAATCCACTCAATTGGAAGAAACCTTAACATGTACAATTGCGGTTGGCTATAATCCATCCTGCTTCTGGCGCGGGACCATGATACGGACTCGATTGTTGAAGATCTCTTCCGTTATTACTGTATAGATTTATTCCTGGCTGTGCACGGAAATCCTACACTGTGGTGCCTCATAACCCGGGCTTCGCTAGGTGGGCCGGAATTTAAGGTTGCCGATCTCCCGCCTCGCTTATGCAGGAGGCAGCCGCAGCAGAGCCGCAACACAACAACCACGATGTCGGAAGCTCGCTGTAGCAATGCACCGGGTACACAGACAGTCGGGTAGTTTATAGTGCCCAAGAATTATCGCGTATCTAAGTCAGGCACATAGGGCGTTACTTCTCGCGCAAGGCGTACCAGCCTCGCGGGCAGTGGCTCCCACGGGCTATATGATATATGCGTCGTGGAAGTTTGAAGATTTGTGGAGTCCATACATGTATCTTCACATATTTGGGGATAATAAGCCTTTAGAGCCAGAGCAGAATGTTACTAATAAAGTTCAGGGTATACAAGGTTTATTTTTGATCGAAAAGCTCTCGAGTGATTATCTATGAAGTGAACTAAGAAAAGTATAAATTTACTCTCAAAGCCCGAGCACAAAAACCCCTTAACCTCCTCACTACTAACCCTAAATTCTCAAACCGAGATACGATGACCAATAATAATGAGATGCAGTTGTATCAGAATCACCACAGCAGCCACGGATAGCTGTACCTAACACCACCATCAGCACCATGCATGATCAATATCTCAAACACAACATCATATACACACCCTTACATCAGCCTCTGCTTCAGCACTCTCTCAGCTTCGATAAGCTTCTCCAATCTGATGCCCAACTGCTCATAGTCGCAATCCATCCCGGCCAGGCGCAATTGAGCCCTCTCCTTATCTTGCAGAATCGCATATAACTCTGACGAAGGCTTTGCCCCCCCGAGGGCATTGTTATCAATGTCAAAACCCAAGTCGACAAGATACGAGTTCATCTTTGCGACGAGGAGGCGAATTTTTGACCGGTCGTCCTTGAGGCGGGTGACATACGCGGCGAGAGTAAAGATTATTTCCTTCAATTCTTCATGAAGGAGGGTGGACTCTGGTGAGATTGGAGAAGTCATGTTTGAGTGATCGGCGATTGGATATGATGAAGTGTTTGATGTGGATGAAGAAGGTGGTGATGGAAAAGGTGGTGATGGAGAAGGTGGTGATGGAGGAAGCGGTGATGGAGGAAGCGGTGATGGAGGAAGCGGTGATGGAGGAAGCGGTGATGGAGGAAGCGGTGATGGAGTTTGAGGAAGGAGCATCTGTATAGGGTTTATACATATAACAAAGGGTACAAAGACTCGGCGAACATTTTTTGTTTACCGGGTTGGTTAAAATGTAATATCTGAACCAGTTTTTTTTATATTCGCAGGACATAGTACGGCCGCTGGTGTCTTATTCCCATAATAACTTAAACAATTGTGATAATTCATAAGTTTACTTTATGGTTCTTTGGCCTTGATATTTGAAACTTCGTATTCACGGTGATGAGAATTCCAAGTTTTGGGCCTTGACAAATAAATAAGTTTGTGAAATTTTTCAGGACAAAAAGCAGGACCAAGAATCAGAATGTAGATATTGTAAGTTAAAAAGGGATTGAAGTGGGGCGTAGTTGATAAACCAACAACTCAATCTGGGAAATGTATTGGTTGAATGGATTATGTAGTTTAGGCAAACTACCGTGGAGATACTCTGGTTATCTAACTTGATGGGATCTTGTCGAGAGGTGAAATGTGGGATATGAGTTCGTATAAGAGATTGTGGGGGATTAAGGCAACAAAGAAGGCTGATCGATGCCAATATGTTTATCGAATTGCCACAGGCACTTCGGCCATATACATACTTTTGTCGAGAGGCTAGATTGTTGGTTACAGTTAACTTGGTACTGACCTATTATGAGCAGTATACATACATGTATGCATGTAGTTAACGGTGACTAGAGGTACTCAAAATGGTCACATGTACAGCGATAGGTAATGATTGATGGAACGTCCTGAGATACGGTTATACCTGAAAACACCGTATGTTGGTGGCGTTTTTACTCAAAACAGGTATCACTCTGTCTTAGCCCGTTCTATCACTTATTACCACCGCTGTATACATGTAGCTGAATATTTCTCCGTCGAGCACGTATGACAGCTCGACTTTGCTCATCCTGTTGCCATAAAACCTTTATGGCGCTGAAGCTTATATATACCACATAAGTCTCGTACACATCCCCTACCTGGATGGAAGCAGGGCGAGCCTAGGGTCTTCCATGCCAAGAGTTAATGTTGAATGGGAATCGCCACTAGTAATGCAGTAAGAATACGGTATTATTACGGTATTCTTTTTATAGTGCCGGTTTAACCCCGTATTGTTCACTAAATCCCGTAGTCGTATGTACAGTACTGATTTCACCCCGTTTTTTCGTACTGTATTATAGATACAACATTGCATTTCTACTCATATACATGTGGACACCAGACTGTTCTCGTTCCACTGGTCCTTGGACTCACAGAATATAATATAAGCATACATATAGGCATAGGGATTTCATTGACTATAGGTGCCAGGTTCCAAACAAAATTCCCGATACTGCTATAGTATTTGCGTTTCTTTGTGTAATATGTTTCTCAAACATCTTAACCACGATTTATTGGTTGCGAGGAGCCTTGTCTATTTCATGTCTCGTTTGAGCGCAGATTTGAAAATTGGTGCACGTGAGCAATAAATAAGATTGTTGCTTTAACTTTCTATAATTAATACCATCTCGTCAGTTAT
Source organism: Morchella sp. 2018-W38C (assembly GCA_024713705.1). Classification (NCBI taxonomy): domain Eukaryota; kingdom Fungi; phylum Ascomycota; class Pezizomycetes; order Pezizales; family Morchellaceae; genus Morchella; species Morchella sp. 2018-W38C. The sequence continues at coordinate 1,530,405 of JAMJEX010000014.1, forward strand.
ATATACCACTTTAATTCTAACGTTTACATCATACTCACATACTATTAATCAAAAAAAAAAAAAAACCAGCCTTTGAGCCCGAATTATACGTCCTGATCAGTTGATCCCCTATTCAACAACGAGGCCCTGGACCTCGCCATCATTACGACAAAACAGGGGGCCATGCCAAACAGCGGAGAGACCGTAACTGTTATTGGTCCTGACACTCTTCTGCCTCTCCATCTACCAACTCCCGGACTTTTTCACTCCGGCAACTTCGGAAACGCAACGAAAGAGTTGATCTTCCCAACGAACATGTCCACCCACCAACCGACCCTCGATATGATAGAATTAGTGAATAGTGCGAAGCAGTTGTCTCTCTGCGAGTAGAGTAATGCCACAGTAGCTTTCAAGGTTATGATAAAATAACCCCCTGCACTACTGACGCCCCTAAGATGGTTCGACTTTTATCCAAACGTCTTCGAGGCCAGTCGAGTACTCCGGCAAAAGATACATTAGTCAAAAGCCCAAACAATGACGAGGAGGTAGTGGCTATTGGTTCAGAGCCACTTATGTATGAGAACGTATCTCTGGGCAAACAACTCCCTTTTCTTCCCAATGCCCCCAGCACCCAAATTCAACGCAGAGGATCCATATTGGGAGAAGATAAACCGGTATTGGAAGATTTGGGCGTACAGCTGCTGCCCTAGGGTATAGCCCGACTGTAAGTTGGAGTCTTCCTAGGATCCTGGTGAGAATCCTGTGCGTTCTTTAGCAGCTAGTAGCTGATGAACTGTTTTTCTTCTACAGAAGGTGAATCGCTGATCTGTTGGGCGTGTCTGCGGTATATACCGTGGTCTAGGCTATGAGACTGTCCCTTTATGCAGAAGTTAACAAACTATCCTAAGAATTATTATGCGAGTGATATCCTGTGTTCTTAACAATAAAGATTGATGTCTACCTAAGCCTTCGAAACCGAACGTTGGGGGCATTAATTACCACTTTGTAGAGAAAGTATACGTAAGCCCAATATCTAACTTAAGAGCTGAGCTAGTGATATTAGGAAGCCCTGCCCCTGGTCTACATATCGTCTTTTCGGGGCCGGGTGACCTCAATGTCATTGATACTGTTTCCCTTTAAGTCCCCTGGTAATTTTTTCATTTGCCCAAAGACAACTATAGTCACAAGCCATCACGCGCGACAGCTATTACGTGATTGTACGCCTCATCAGTAGCGCAGATCCGTACAACCTGTGGTTTGAATGCTAGAATGCAGTTAGAAACATGTTTATCCTAAGATCTGGTTATTTTGATCTTACTGCGTGATAGACTACTGGACAAAGTAGAAGCATATAGAATCAAAACAGACTGTATATATATTGAACCAGGCCAAAGGAGCGGCGATTAGATACAGCGGTGGGTAATAAGTCATCGGACGGAACGCCACCAAAATACGTGCTTGCAGGCAGAATTGTGGCTAGGTCATCCAATGACTTATTACCACCGCTGTACATTATCGGTGACTATTTTAATGCAAGCGCTATATATGAAAGCTGAACGCTTAACGGATAGAAAAGAAGAATCTGAAATCCCGGGTGAGGTGGTCCCGGAAGCTAGGCTCGCTTATTGTTACAGGCGACGTGTACTCGAGGCAGGCCAGAAGAACCTGAAAATGACTTTTTGTGGTAACGACCTCTGATTCGCGGCTGGCGAAAAGCTACACCAAATTGAGCCCCTGCTTGCAGCTTGCATTTTCAGGTTCTTATGGCCTGCCCCGAGTATTAAGGTTGGTGTTACGCTGCACTTTAGGGGCCTTCAGGGGCTTCATTCTGGTCTAATCCAATTTGCCCGACCCTCGTATGATCATGAGTAATAGGACTGAGGCTTAGATATGTGGTCCCAAACTACATACCTGCTGATCGGGAACACAAACATCATAGTGACAGCTCATCCACGAGTGATGTGTTATGAGTAAATTAAAACGTTGTCATAGGTGATGTATTCTATCTGAGTGTGTTAGAACTGCCGTCGCTGTCACTTTATCACAAGAGAGATTGGCTCGACCATTTGACACCGTAGGGTATGATCATGATATGATATATCGATTGTCTCTACAGACCTTCCTGTATATAGCATCCGCAAAACTCGCACTCATTTATATAGAGAGAAACAAAATATATCGTAGTCTCTGTCATTCATGGAATTCGAAAATCCCTCATCCCCTAGTCTCGAATCCTCATCAGCTATCGGTTGTCACCAGACTAGAGGTTCCAAGCACGGGTAAAAGAAAAATACAGACCCGGATACGCCAGGAACCGCGTATTGATTATTTTCTTGGCAAACACAAGCATCAATCCTTGCATCGTTCTTATCCCCTGTACATGTGTATATAGAGTAGGAGGCTGAGCCAACTGGTAATAAGGCATCCGGGACCATGTGAGTTTGACTCGCGACTAGAAGGAGAAATTCACAAGGCTGAATTATGGAGCTGCGATAGATAAGATGGGTTAACAGCCTTACAGTCCAAGAATGTATAGTGCATTTAGGAGTGAAAAGTCATACATCGACCCGCCACTCCTTTTCTTAACCCTTCCTAGAGATTTTGGAATTTGGGCACGCGCACATGATTTGACTTGTTCGCTAACCTTAAATAAGCGTATGGTGGAAAAAGAAAGAAAAAGTCTCTGGACAGCAGGTATGCGGATACGAACCAGAGTATAGTACATATCTTGATCTTCAATAGTTCCGACGTGTTTAGCATTATGAAATCATAAAATCTCACTCGTATGTGACAACACCCCAATAGGCTTTTGGCCACCGCGCATAATGAAAATAAGATGAAATTGAGCCCGTTCGCTCAGGAATACAAAACTATCGTTCTCCTCTTGTCCCCATCAATTCCAGCAGCCGTGACAGACCTCGAATAGGAGTAAAGATGTAGGAACCCGACCACCCTAAATAAACACCCAAAACAAGACGAAATCCAGCTTAATTAAATAACAACAACTGGAATATATTGCGCCAGGGTCCAAAAAGGCAAACCAACTCCGTATGGAAGGGATAAACGATAAAATCTAGGTATAACAGAATATTCGGCGGTAATTGATGGCGTGATCGATTCAGAGAAACCTTGGATACACTAGCGGCGATTGGTCCCACAATTCGGTTTCGGCTTTTTAATTCGGAGCACCCATAAAAGCAGATCTTCAAGTGGCATAAGAACTAAAAATACGCGGTTACACAGTAACGCAACCGCTGCAACTAATCCGCCAGCGATAGCATCAAGCCAGTACTGTGATTTGGAATGTTAGTAAGTATTTCGTATGGAGAATCAGGTTTCTCATAGGATGGGATAAACATACGTGGTTAGCTGTTGCAATGATGGTGACTAAGATCATGGTCGGGTATGCAATTCCCAATGCGCAATACCAAACCTTCCACCATTTCCCAACCATCTGGACTGATTTTCCCTTCCTTCCTCCATAGGAGAGACCGACACACCCGAGGACACCGGAATGATAGATGAGTGTGCATCCAATCATAAATGACCAGCCAAAATGCATACTTGGCATTGCTGCAAGATGATTCACAAATTTACCGCTCATCCATACACTTTGAGCATCGTCACGACGGACAGTATCAATGAAGCCGTACTCCTTGGGAAGCAGTCGGGGCGGCATACAAGGAAATAGGGCGAATACTGTGAAAGCGAGGAAGTTGCAGAGTGTCACTGTGCGGCGGACAGTGGCGAAGATGGAGTGGGTGGGGGCAGAGTAGTAGTACCATGCAATAAAGCTATAAAAATAATGTTTTAGAACATATCTATGACAAAAAAGTCATGGGTAATCTTACAATACAGAGCCCGGGATGTGGATCAATGCATAGGCTTTGTTTAGAAACGTCAAAATTCCCTCGTGTCCATTCATGAACCATTTCTGTACAGTGATTTCTTGTATTGGTAATAGAAATCTCAAAGGTGTGAACTGTTCGGCTGCTAATACACTCAGTCCGTTTGCCTGGGCTGTATCCCAAATATCGTCCGAAAACATCTCTTGCGAAAGAATATGCGACGCTCGGTAGATGGCATAGGTGAGAATCCAATAGAACATTTCCATGAGGAAAGGAAACTTGTATAACACTCTAGAGTGCCAATTTTCGGCAAATTTTGATGAGTTCGGCGTTAAAATCATTGCCCCACAACAGTTACGCTGCTTTGGCAGGTTTTTAGACGTCGAAAACCCTGTTGATTCGTCTTCATCATCTGATGACCAAGTCCCTTCACGGGACGGAGAGCTATCGCCGGATGAAGATGATCGAGAAGAAGTAGGTGAGAATTCATAACTTTGGGTGTCAAGGAGGGATTTGTATGAAGCTTTGGTACTGAAGACGCTGTAATATCTCCGTCGAGTGTAGAAACAGGCAAAAAAAAGGATACTAGTCACAATCTAGTTTGAATAAAAAGTACGATTAGTTTATGTACTCTCTAGAAGCAATTTAATTATGCTTACCACTGGTTCAGCCCAACCGGGAAGTCTCCAAGCGGGCTCACTATTGTATTCTGGGGGGGCCGATGCTAAAGGCGTTACTGCTGCCACCACAGCGGAGGCAACATAGCTGGTTGGTGTAGCCATGGTCTACACTTAATGGACGACGTTGCGCTGACACGTGAGCGGCAACTGGTATAGTTGAATGTCTTTTATTACGAAACCCCGAGTGGAGTAAACAAAGAAAGATACGGAATAACCTGTAACGACTGTTGAGGGTTAGAGGCGGAGAATGGGGGAGGTAAGGGGGAGAAAAGAAAAGAGGGAATAGGAACTAGAAGGAGGAGGAAGAGGAGCAGGAGCAGGAGCAGGAGCAGGAGCAGGAGCAGGAGCAGGAGCAGGAGCAGGAGCAGGAGGAAGAGGAGGAGGAGGAGGAGGAGGATGAGAAAGAAGAGCAGAAGGAGGGGAAGAGGGATAACAGGAGGTGAAGGATATTACTATGTATGTAGAGTATATGAAATGATGCAAGCCTGTGTATCTTTCCCTTGAGAATAAGAAGTACAGGAAAGGCGCAGGTGCAGGAGAAATAAGGATTGAGACTCCCAAGCTCCATACAGACAATAGCGCTGTTTCAAAATACGTTCCCTGCCAGTGTGAATCTCTCCGCCGCCACTGCGTCTTCTAGCACTGTGTTAACGTGTTCCGATCTCCACTCCCGCAATCATCTAAGGCATGTACGAGCACTCTACTAAACCTTGCATCCGGACTAGCCAAGACAATACTAAGGAAAACATTATTGTTCCACCCTAGATCTTAATAACAATCTTTATCTCAAGATGGTAATAGTCGCGTGCCGCGTGTCCTAATTTTTCGCAGATGATAATTCAGAAATACGGGACATGACTATACCTAGGCTAGCGTGTAGCTTTAGTCTGTTCATTGGCCCAATTTCGAGGAGCGGGCGCCGGGATACCGAGCATCCGATATAAACCTGCAACTACCAGCTGCAGAGGAGCTCACCCAAGACTCATAGAGCGCACAAACAGACTTTAATCAACTTTGCCTGGCCAGGCACACACAAAATACGTTGTTTTATCTAACAGGCCGGACAAACATTCCGCTGTATGGGAATCTGCAAGAGAAACCTTTCGGTAAAATAGCAAACCCAGAAAACTAGTTCACTATATTGGGTAATTGCAGGTACGGATTATTGGGGAATGACCAGAAGCGGACTGTCCAAGGCTGATTGTAAAGATAGAGAAGATCTTGGCATGCAAAGGGAAGGAGGGGTGTGTTTAGGCCTGGGTTTTCTTCTACAAGAGCCGCTTACAAGGCTTTACTCAGCATATGTACCTACATAGGTGTAAGTGCATGTACCTCATACCTTACGTTGTCTACTATGATTCGAAGACTATTCTACACTAGAGCATATCAGAGTAAATATCAGACATGCAAAGTCGTTTAAAGATCCAATCAGCTCAACTAAGTCAAGGACCATAACAAACCAATCATAGAACTAGAAAGCCGAAACAGATCCAAGACATTTCACCGATCTCTTGGCGCATTGGTTGCTGAGTCCTAGACTAGGCATCGGGGTTGCGGACTCCGAGCCCCTCATTAGCCACTTATGTATACTCGTCATTTCACAGCATTCGTGAACATGACCTCTATTGCATACACACAAAAAACCTCCAAGACAATCTTTTTTGTATGGCATGCAATAGTGGTCGTGTTCACAAACTCTGTGAAATTACGGGTATGTCCCGATACTAACTGCCTTTGTGCCTTTGTGCACGAGGGTAAGTACCTACATGCCCTTCATGGAATCCGAAACGGGGGCTTCTCGTAGCATTCCTTGTGTTTGATATGTATTTTAAAGCCACTGGGTCGTCAAATGCGTCGTTTAGAAACGCCGGCTATGATAGTCGGTACTGATAGAACTCCCCTTCTCGATTTTGGCCAAACTGGGAAAATAGGAGTCTCATTATTATGAACGCGTGTGCATTGACATTTACGTAAGTGACAGCTAATAATTGTGGACATTACATAGAGTACATGTATGTATTACCTACATGTAGTACCTTCCTGATGTTTTTGACTGGGCCATTATATTGCATACACCCAAATCCATGAGCTTGTATTGCGTGCAATAGTGTAGTTGGATTTAGCTAACCCCAACCCTTGTGTACTAGTGCGTACTCTAGCTAGAATTCTGCTGCACAATATATACAGTACGATATTGGATATGGCATCAAACAGGACTTGCTTGTATCTGATACTACAGCTATTTTACACATGTAACATACACTCTACGATGCTCTGGATTTCTTAAGCCTTTGCGCCTCGTTATAATAGAGCACAATACAATATTTGGCATTCTGCATACACCAAATGTTACCTAGCTAGTGGCATCGCAGATCAAAAATTATTTCACTACATTGGCCATATGTTCTTACGAAGCCTAAGATAAACTCTACCCGGACGATCTTAAGCCTTACCATAAACTTGCGGAAGCCTTATCTTCACTTGCAGGTATGTAAGTAGAGGAAGCTGGTTGGCCTATGCAGGCAAGTTATTAACAAGTACTATGCTGCGCAGCCGCATAGCCTCTATATGCATACTCACCGGAGGTTTTTTTACAGTATGCCAGTATTGTAAGTACAGGGTATCTACGGTATGTGTGAAGAACCCTCTTTTAGGAAATTTTATGTTTGACTGGCCTGCGAGGGCCTGCAATTGGCCGAATTTTTATTAAAGAGACAACTTGGCGGCCAAGCAGGTATTTGAGGGGTGTATCCCCCAGCTTTTGCCACGCAACCTCCACCACCGCAATTTGACTCTTTTTCACCCTTGATTTTTTTGAACTCCGCCAAAAATCTCTTTGACGACCCAAGGCACTATCTAGGTGAAGTAGGGAGCGAGCTCTATCCTGTGGCTATTTTTTTGTATTTTTAGTTAAATATTTAGATTTTCTAAGTGAGAATTTGTAAATGTTCTCCAGACTTTTTTCCATCATACAAATTGTGTGGCTATGCCCGTTGTAACTCTGAAAATCATTGGTCACTTGTGGTTGCCATGCGTGGCGCCCATATAATTTCGAGCCAATCAATCGATGTTCTCGGTATTCAAGGTGCAAACCCTGTACACGTAAGTATAGCGATAGTTCTGCTTCCTACCTCGAGTAGAGTCGCTCACTACATACTCTACGTACTGGGCATTCATGGGTATTAGATGGATGTTAGCGAATTCAACCAAAAAGAGAAAAGCAAAACAGCAAAATTATTTCTCATTGACTTAAATGCCTTGTCAGTTGCCACAATCCAGTGTCCGTCATCACTCACTTGTCTACCGGGGATCGACATAGTAGACCTTGCAAGTCAATCTCCCCGCGGTTTTGTACTGGGCATCGCGCTTTTCGACGATAGTAGGAACGACTAGAGAAAAGCTGCCTGAAGCTTGGACTTGCGTTAATTTGGCCCGAGTAAGCCATTGCATGTAACGCGACTACATGTACTATTGATATAGAGCTGGGCCAATCTATATAACAAGTGCTGTTGTTGAGGTACGCCATAGTATTAGCTTTATGCGACCATTGTGTACCTAGAAAAAAAACTGCCACTGTTGAGGACCGAAACATTTTGATCGGAGCATGTAGATCTCGGCCGGCGAATCGGTACAGTTGTTCACGGGGTGAAGACGGACACTGGTGTTGACGGGCAGGGGGGATCTCAACGAATAAGAACCCTTAAAAAGAATTATTTGTGAAGCTTGGTTGTTTCTCGCCATGCTTAGAACCTCTGTCCGTCAACGCGCCTTCACCCTGTGAACGACTGTACCTACTTTGGGTTGCAGGCCCCCGCAAGTAGCATAACTTAGAAAACGTAATAATATATTCTTGAACATAACACGGGTAACATGCATATGAGTTAATTCAGCCACAAAATCTTTAAATAGCCGAAGCTAAGGGTTTGGCCAGCAATATAGTCATTGACATCCAGGAAATACTCGTCCGACGTCGACATGACACCGTACAGCTAACCGGGGATCGGAGAATCTTAATATATAGCTACAAACTAGGAGGCACATAAACTCTGGTGGGTTTGAGAGTACATGTAGGTAGGTACTTCAGATTATTAGGTACATGTAGCCTCTGGTGCCAGCACTAAGAGGAAGTTGTTAACCATATAAATAACAGCCGATAACGTGTGGATGTTTATGCAGCGGGCCAGCGGTTGAGGCTGAATTTTCTGCTCGGCTTTTAACATGCTTTCCTTCGCCAAAGCTTGTTCATAGCAACAACGCGTAAAGTGAACGGCCCAGGAGAATATTATTAACCCACCAGCAACACACAGATACCTCATCCACTCAACCTTTCCCGACTCCTACCCCCGACTCCTACCCCCGTAGACTTCACCCCTCCCCTCTACGTTCTCATGGCCAGCACTACTATCAACACAAATACTGCCAACACGAGAGGTTTACACACACTTGTAGACGGCCTTACTGTTATGTCGCCTACATCCCCCCTTACTTCACCGTCATTATCAGCATCATCGCCATCTCCGCCCCAACCGCAGATATTCAACCCGCCAGCAGCATCTTCAATATTCAATAATCCCGGGGCTAGCAGTCTATCAGGTGCGGGTGTGGAGGGGGCTAACACATCTCCAACGTCTAACAGTAATGCTCCAGCGAGGTTACAGTCATTCCCATCTCGACCACTGGGCTACTCAGGAAGAACAGCCGAGAGTGATGCTGTTAATGCTTTAATTGCTACAGGAAACCATAGCTCTGGAAGTAGCAATCCGGCTGTGAAAGAGGTGGACGACCCAACAACACCAATCAGCTCTCCTACATTTGATAGAGCCGTACCGAATACATTCTCCCGGTTATTTGCCACCCCAACCCCCCAAAGCTCTTATGCTACAAGTGGGCGGACTTATAGTTACCGAGGTTGACACCTACCTTTCCACGAGTTTTTTTTTTTTTAGCACTTAAGGTGTTGTGGCTATGGCTAATCGAAATGCTAGGCTCGGATTCTGTAAAGTTGGAGGATTTCCTTTACACCCGCGGATTTCTAGAGGGCGCTTGTAGTGACGTGTCTATCCTTGCATTTGGGAATACATATAACTTGCATCGCCTGATACTTGATCGGTCGCCGTTTTTTTCAACCTGTTTCAACGGCGGGCCCTGGTTAGAATCAACACAGTCTGAGATATCACTGTCCCCAGAAATTTCAGATCCGAATATAACACAGCACTCCTTCGAAATGGCTCTAGCGCGGTTGTACGGACATGTTGACCGGACGGAAGAAGATCAGCATGCTCTTCCATTACTAGCTGCGGCAAGTTATCTGGATCTCCAGGACCTTGCGGAATCATGTGTTACCTCCTTACTACGGAACTTGAGTACAAGCAACATATCACAGGCTATAAGGTTTGTAACGAACAGTTTCTACGGCCCCCTTACGGACAGACTGTTGGACAGCGCAAAGGCACTTCTATACAGAGATGGTTGGGAAATGAGCTTCGAGGATTGGGATGGAATCAGCGGAGAGGTTGCGGCAGAAATTATAGGTTACGATGGTTTTTATGTTCCCAGCGAGTGGTTGAGATATAGCTTCGTCAAGGAAATGGTGGACTGGAGAATTAACCACTCCTACACATACAACCGTGACGTAGGTGGGAGTAAATTCGGGACTCCGGGGATGGAATACGATGAAGCTGATAGAGCTTTGATGGTAGAGGAGGATGAGGCGGATTTGAAGCCATTAAGGGATTTGCTGGAGAATGGAATTTACTACGTTCATATGACTTTTGAGGAGCTCCAGAAGATAGGAGATGATAGGGACGTACTTGGGCGGAGGACGGTGAGCGAGAGTACAATCAAAGAAGCTCTGTGGCAGCAGATGCTTTTGAGGCAAAGGGTTTTGAACGTGGGTTTAGGCAATCCTGAATTGGGTATTACGGAGACAGAGATGGCTAGGCAATCTACACCATCAGGGAAAAAATCACCACTGGCAGAGAGACCAACAACGCCGAGAGTGGGCGAGAAGATGTCACAATCAGGTTCAGACCCGTCAACTCCAACCCACAATAAAAACGATGGATCAAACACCCTCACAACACCAATAGGAAAATTCTCACGGCATAAATACTATATCCCAACGGAAGACACAACGACTGTCATAGGAGACTGCCCTGAGCAATGCCTCATTGTGTCCAACCAAGGCGGGCCAGGTCCTAAGAGAGTAGCACGTGGAGCAGATCATTTAGGTGTAGAAGGTGCCGATACCTCTGTCCCTATCGTTCAGGAGCTCCGTTACTCTGAATTCCCACCCTTCCGCTTCTCAGCCGAGTTCCGTAGTGTCAGAAGCTTAAAAGAGAAGAAGCGCGTCTACTCTAAAACTGTCTTCTATGCAGGTTCCCACTGGAATATCTATATCCAGAAGGTCCGCAGTTCCAAAAATGTTCAGCTTGGTGTCTACCTTCACCGTGCCAAAGACCGTGAAACTGCAGGAGGAAGTTCGAGTCATAATAGAGGTGCAGACGATACAAATCAGATTATCAATGTTGAGGAGCAACAACGCGTTGGGAATAGTACTCTTAGTTCCATGGTGGATGACATTGATGTCACAGTGACTACGGACGGAGACCTCACTACTAGTACCTTCGCGAGCATAAACCCTAACTCTCGACCCGGGGCGAATACATCAGCACAGCGTTCATCACTTCCTGCGAATGCAGACCCCGCTAATGCAGTGGTTCCGGCGTTGAGCTACTATGTGGACGCAAGACCTATGATTCAAACCTACTTCAAGATTTTCTCTCCCAGCCGGAAGGGGAAGGTATTGAGTATGTTCTCGTCAGGGCCGGATAGCTTCAATTTCAGCCAGAGTTGGGGATGGAAGAGCTCTAGTCTGATCTTGGAGGAAGGGAGCGGAGGTCCGATTGGGGAATCTGCAGAGAAAGATAGTAGGCTGAGATTCATGGTCGTGCTTGGTAGGTCGTGTCCTTCGAAAGTTAATAAGCCCATACTAACTTCCCTCTGCTATAAAGGCAATGTCTAAGGCCGATCGGGTTATGGCCAGGACATAATTGGACTTGGTAGATTATTTTTTCATTCTTTCAACCCCCGTATCTTTCATTCTTTTTCTTCTCGAGGGCCTAAAATTGATTTTTTTTTAATACCATTAATACCCTTATTAGTTTTCTTGCTATGGCCTTATTTCGTTACAGTTTTGTTTTAGGGTGGCGTGGTCATATGTATCATTCTGTATTGAATTCTTCTTGGGAAGATGGGGGCCTTAATAACGAGGTACATGTAGTGTATGGTTTTTTATATGGCGGTTTAAAGTTGAATTCACGAGGGGGCGGTGGCAAACTAAATTCCGTTTGATGATAAAGACCAAGACAAGAGCTGTAGGGAGGATTGTCGTTCATCTAGATTATTCGTACCGAGTAATCTTAAATTTGGAAACCGGACATATCTAGAAATTTAGAGCTCAGGGCTGAAATTATAATTCCCGAGTGATCATTGGTGATGAACTTTCTATAAGCAGTTTTTCTTTTCAACTCATTGATTGTATGCAGCCTTAAGGCTACAATCGGTGGTTGCTGCATCTAGTTTCTAATTCTTGACCATTCACAAAGTATGAAGTTTAAGATTAACTGATTACTCCATTGATTGGTATGGAGTATGGAGATGTACCTACAGCGCGATATCGAAAGTCATGGACCGGAAACCAAACCACACCAAAATTGGTCCGAATACAACCACCACCCACTACATAATTCCCATCAATAATGAATAAGGCTTTAGGGGATAAAATTCTGGCTATTAAATGTGGAAGAAGTTACATGAGCCAGAAGTAGAGTAACTTGGAGATTTGGTTGCATCCCATACAAATACATGTATGTATGTGATCTTGACGCGTTTTTGGCAACTCAACACAATAAAATCAGCACAGCTCATGCTAGAAATGAATTATCGCAATTTTCAGTTGATTGAGTGATTATCCATATACAAAAATATAGTCTTCCAACCTTCAGATAATATCCATCATAATTGGTGGTTGAGGACCGGGTTGAAAAGTGGCATTTTTGGTGTAAAGTGGTTGCCGGTCCATGACTTTCGATATCGCGCTGTACCTACATATCGTATAGTTATCTGATTCTGATAGATACAGTATACATGTAGTTTTTTTACATACGTGTGTGTGTCGGTGCCTGGTCTCGGACCAACCACACAGCCATCTGATCTGTTCTTATTTAGAATTACCGGTTGACCCCGTACTTATGAAAAGGTCTCCCATCGCTCGCTTCCTTACTCTCCAGTTCTCCTTGCCTTTGCAAACGGACCTGTATGTTAGACATTTATGCAACTAGCCTATCATCTTCCTTGGCCGAGCATCCGCTAAAGTGCTAGCTATATTTGTTGATACTTGATTAGATCGAGCGCGAGTGGAACATCTATTCATTTAATTTCAGGTATGTACGTTTCTGATGATCATCTCTAAACCATTTTTTGTAACCGTCTTACCGTCTTAGGATAGTACTAATCCCCGTAAAACGAAGCACTGGCCCTGTGCTTGCGTATCTTTTGCTTCGCACTTTTATCAGTATTATACTGCTTCTGGTCGGTGAGAAAGTTTTCCGTTATGTCGTGAATGTCGGAAAGAGAGCGAGGAAAAAGGTATTAGCGATGAATTTCAAATCTTCTCTTTACGGAACGAAATGACAAGTCTTAAAATCACTCCTAGTTAGAGTATACAATGATAAGTTGGGCTCGGAAATTCTCAGATCTGGCTAGTCTTTCTCTGCTCCAATCGGCTCTTTGCCCTCCGTGCAATATATCAAGTAGATATAGCCCTAGCTATATTTTACGCCAAAGGAAGCTACAGTCGGTTCCTGTCTGATGGCGGCCAGGGATTTGAGGCCAATGGCAGAGTGAGTTGCTGCAAACACAGGATCCGCCGTATATATGTAGATGAACGACTGTACTACATACATATACGCACACTACTTAGTTCGGTTGAGCTTTCCTTCGCTTCGTCGAGATTATGAAGGCTTGATTAAGATATCGGCTTAATTAGGCTGGCCTGGCCGGACATGGCACTCATAAACTACATGTAGGGCTGCATAATTCGTACATATCTAAACAAATTACATAGACAACCTCCTGGGCTATTCGGACACCCCCTCACTCGGACAGTTGATATAGAAAAGAAAAGATCAACGTTTTAAGTGGCTTTAATAGACCCTTTGCGCAAAAGACTCCAGCTCCACTCCAAATTCCGGTAACCTGATTGGCGTCGATCCTCCATCAACCAATCATACAAGTAGAATTTAGAGCCAGCTCTATCTGCGCAAAGGGCCTACCTCTTTTCAACCAATTATGGCCTGGGAGGTCGTCTATGCGTCATAACATTCGATTCTATACAATAGAGCGTTTTAGCAACACCTAAATTTTCAAATTCTAAGCTCAAATTCTCACCAAAAACCAGTCCCCAAGAACTAAATATTAGACAAAGAAGTTTGTTGCCAAAACGCTCTAATACGGGTGTGATAAGAGCCGCATAAATTTTACAGGTTTAAAAGTAACGTCGTAAAACCATATTAATAAATACACCGACTTTTCAAAAAAATTTACTTTTATAGAAGTGCCAATTTTTTTAATATATAGTAGTGAACTGGTGTTCCTCAAAAGGGGTCATTTTGGTCATAAGCTGTACCAGTACACCTTTGATATACCATTAAAATACCAAAATACTCCAAAGCATAGTAGGAGTCTGGAAACTAGCAAGTCTCCGATATACAATTGAAAACTGATACATGTACTCGGTGTTCTGGAGATTTCTCTGGTACATGCGTATGTTTGTATAGATCTCAAGATAGAACTACTCCATCGATTGCATTGATTCCATGGCCAGTGCTATCCGCTGGAAGGATGGAAGGAGGCGGATGAGCCTAGGTCTAGCTAGCCTAGTCATGTACCTAGAGACTCCTACATGGACCTTATACTAGCCTAGTCCTGTACCTATAGACTCCTACAGTGATGGGGAGAATTATTGCGAAAGTGAGTTTCCGTGACCCGATAATCTCATTGGCTCTTGAAAAGACTTTTGCTGTGAACACGGACCAAGAAATCCATCACTGTACATGGACCTTATACTAGCACGGTCACAGAACTCAATTGTGTGACCAGCTAGCGAGCAGTATTGGTACGGCTTTTTTTGAGCATACCATTCTTTTAAGATAGCGTATTTGCATGAAATAACCTTTGTTTGCAATTATTGTATTCATATGAATACCGAATTAACCCGAGCCGAATGAGCATGTCCAACGCTCATAAAAGCCGCATCACTACAAGAATACTACTCTGATAGAGCGTATTTGCCAACCGTCAATTTCAACCATTGACACTACATGTAGTTCCGGGAAGCAAAACTGATAGTTCCCCTCAAATAGATCTGGTTAGCGGTATGACAGAATAAACTCTAAAAATCAGATGGGTCATCACACTACCTGTGAAATACGCTGTAACAAAACTGGGTACTTGCGATCCTCCTGGTATCTCACAGCACGCTGCCCCACCAAATTCTGCCATCTCGGAGCTCTGCAATTTGTAGATTCTTGAAATTGACGGTTGGCAAATACGCTCTAATCACACCCCATTTTCCGCCATTGTAGTAAGACCGAAAAAAGAAAGGCTTAATCTTAGATTGAATCGAAGGGCTGAGTCAACGCTCTTCTGCTGACACTGGTCGAGATATATTTATGCAGGGATAATTGTAGGTGTCGGTACATGTACAGCGATGGGGAAAATTATTGTAGAAACAGGGGTCTAAAAACAGGGTTAAGGTGGCTGCCCCAGCCAATAGGACTCTTGCCATACTTCCACCCCATCGCTGTACTTGTCTTCTTGGCCTAGTTTACGTTTTTTTAAGTTCTAAAAAGCCAAGACAGATTGCAAAGCGTGGCTGTGGTGGCTGCCACATCCCATGCCCCTCTTTTTGTTTGGCGGGGTATCGATAGAAAAAAAGTCCTTGGCTAGCAACTGTTCTCGAAAGAATTCCTTGACTCATAGGCAATCCCCACACGTTTTTGTTCTCCATCCTTTATAACAGCGAGCAAATTGTGAAGAAGATACCCTTCGATTTACCTACTAAGAAAGAAAAACTTACAATGGCTGATAACGCTCCTGTTGCTGAGGGGAGCGTCCCAAACCTTCACAAGGATGAGGTAACTGGTGAGATGGTTTCGAAGTCAGAGCTGAAGAAGAGACAGAAGAAGAGAGAGGTAGATGCAAAGAAGGTTGGTTTTGGATCTTGGGAAAGCATTAAATATTGGCTACTAACATGAACTTTTCTTGAACATAGGCTGAGAAAGCCGCTGCTGCCCCACCGAAGCCTGCAGCAGATAAGAAGAAGAAATCCGAAATTGCTGAGGAGGAGGAACTCACACCTAATGTTTGCATTCACCACAATAAGCCTAGTATTGCTCCTTCAACTGACGGGGGTGGTTGTGAGTCTTAGCAATACTTTGAGATCCGTTCTCGAGCAATCAATAAGCTCCGCGAGACCAAGAGCCCAAACCCGTATCCTCACAAGTTCGATGTCAAGAATAAGATCTCTGAAATCATCTCTACATACGGCTCTCTTCAAAAGGGCGAGACCAAGCCAGATGTTGAGGTCCGTGTTGCTGGACGTATCCACGGCATCCGTGCGTCGGGGAGCATGCTCCGTTTCTATGACCTCCGTGCCGAGGGAGTCAAGATCCAGATCATGGCACAGGCACAGGCGCAGGACGCCGTTAGTGAATATCTCGCTCAGCACGAGCACCTTCGCCGTGGTGATATCATTGGGATTGTCGGATACCCTGGAAAGACGAACCCCAGCAAGAAGGATAACCATGGAGAGCTTTCAATCTTTGCTAAGGAGGTTGTACTATTGACCCCATGTTTGCACATGCTCCCGACCGAACACTTCGGATTGAAGGATCAGGAGACTCGTTACCGCCAGAGATACCTTGATCTTATCATGAACAATAAATCCCGTGACATTTTCATCACCCGAAGCAAGATTGTTTCTTATATCCGCCGCTTCTTCGATAACCGCGATTTCGTCGAGGTTGAGACACCTATGATGAACGCGATTGCTGGAGGAGCTACTGCTAAGCCTTTTGTTACCCACCACAACGATCTTAACATGGACTTGTTCATGCGTGTTGCTCCAGAACTTTACTTGAAGATGTTGGTTGTTGGTGGACTCGAGAGGGTCTACGAGATTGGCCGCCAGTTCAGAAACGAGGGTATCGACCTCACCCATAACCCTGAATTCACAACTTGTGAGTTCTATTGGGCATATGCCGATGTGAACGACATCATGGACATCACTGAAGAACTTGTCTCTGAGATGGTCAAAAGCATCACAGGATCATATATGACTAAATTCACAACCGTGTCTGGAGAGATCTACGAAGTCAACTGGGAGAGGCCATGGAAGAGGATTGAGATGATTCCCGCCCTCGAGGCCGCTACAGGAACCACTTTCCCTCCTGGGGACCAGCTCCACACCAAGGAGACCAATGACTTCCTGAGAGAAGTCGCTAAGAAGCACAACATTGATTGCTCACCGCCCCAGACCAATGCTCGTCTCCTCGACAAAATGGTTGGCGAGTTCATTGAAGAGACCTGCATCAACCCCACCTTCATCACTGGACACCCACAGATGATGTCTCCGCTTGCCAAGTACCATCGTTCCATTCCGGGTCTCTGTGAGCGCTTTGAGGCCTTTGTATGCAAGAAGGAGATTGTGAACGCATACACCGAGTTGAACGATCCCTTTGACCAACGTCTCCGTTTCGAGGAACAGGCGAACCAGAAGGATCAGGGTGACGACGAGGCACAACTTATTGATGAGAACTTCTGCCAGAGTCTTGAGTATGGGTTGCCACCAACTGGTGGTTGGGGTATGGGTATTGATAGAATGGTTATGTTCATCACCGATAACTACTCTATCAAGGAGGTGTTGGCTTTCCGTGAGTTTTTCTAGTACCAATGGAAAATTAGGCGCAATCAATCACTGATACCATTGATTTTATAGCATTCATGAAGGATGATCACTCCGAGAAAAAGACCGCCGCTGAGGTTGTTGGAATTCGTCCAAGTGCTCCGTATGTATCCCTTCTCCTGTCATACACCAGAATATGGCTAATACATGACCGTAGAGTTGAAAGCACTGGGGAGCTTCAATCATAGGTGTTAGACCGAAAGTCTAGAATCATGTAGATATCATCGAATGAGATTTTTTTTCCTTCCGTAAAACAAGCATACTTTCTTTAATTATAACTATATTTTGATAAACTTTTAGCCTTTACTGGGAGTTAAGCATGAGTTCTTATAGGCAAAATATTTCACTGCTCTGTTTTAGTTATTCAATGCTCCGATATAAAGTATATCTCGACCTCCCTGAGATACAAACATCGTGATACCCAACCACAACCTGTAAAGACATTCTTGCCTGTTCTCATACGCCGATGGAGAGAAGGGGGGCATTCCAAAAACATTCGGGGTTAGGTGTGTTTGGATCATGGAATGGGGTGTGCCCAATATTTATTAATCTGACTGGGAAAATTTGATTTTGTGTCTGATAAGAGGTTGTATGAAAAGTGAATCGGGAACACTATTGTGAACTGACCCCAGTAGTGGTCCCTCTATTACCATAGCCAAAGTGCTGCATGTAATTAATGAATTAAACAAAAAAGAAAGAAAGAAAGAAAGTAGTCCCTATAGTACCGAGTGACTTCATATGACGCACACAAACACTATGGATTCATGAATAATCACTCGACTTATCATATCTTTGGGTGAGAACTCGATTGATTTTTTTTTGTTTAACTCATTAATTACATGCAGACCGTAGTCTATGGTAATATCGCACTGTCCCTGTACTACTTGTTCTCAACTGCCTCCTCGCACATGTCCCAGTACCGAAGAAAGTAAACAAACCAAAGCACCTTCGATCATCCAATCTATTCTTCCTCTTCGTCCTTAAGCCCGCCCCACCCTCGTTTTGCCTCCCTTTTCTCCTCCTCTCTGTCCTCATCTCTTTCGCCTCTTTCGTGTCTCAAATTTGTAAACTCCCTCCAGATCGCGTGCGCGGTCTCTATACCTGATTTGGTCCACAGGAGCAGAACTCGATTGATTGATTGATCTATTGATAATTTGATTGGATGAGAAACTCTGCCTACGTCTCCCGGTTAGATCATGAGGCTATTATAAAAGAATACTTATGTAGAGTATGCAGAGGAGCTGCCATCTTAACAGGGAACTTCAAAAGGAGCAGGTGTGTCGGGAAAAGTGCAGCGTACTGACAGTAACGTGATGTGATGTTGGGGGTGGATTTTGATTTCATGTCGTGTCACCAATATACATGTAGCTTAAGCTGGCCGGGCGATTCATGTGGTGCAGGACACAGCCTTTTCAATAACAGTATAAAAGAACGAGATGAAATCATTACTACAGGCCTAGGACTACCGAATTTATAGCATGATACGAAATTAAATCGGCATGCACATTGCAAAAAGAATATCGTATCAATATTCTCTTCTTGCTGTATTACTAGCCCATTCAAGGGAATACCGGAGTGAGCCCACACCTATTTTTGCTAGTCCATAAAATGGTGCCCATCCATTCCTTTTAGATCTTTCATATATTCATAACGGCTGGGTAATCCATGCGTGGTGTGATATAATTAATGTTTGTGATATTCTCTAGAGCAGGTCATACTTACTTTTATTACCGCGCCCGTGAGCTAGCTACACGTACCTACATGTATTACTACATGTAGGTACATGTACGTATATATATTACATGTACAGCGATAGGTAATAAGTGCCCTGAGATACGGTTATACCTGCAACACCGTATTTTGGTGGCGTTTTACTCAAAACAGGTATCATTCCGTCTCAGCCCGTTCCATCACTTATTACCTACCGCTGTACTTATACCATGATTCTAACACTGCAGTTACTACCATACCTGGGCTTTTATGTCTGAGCCGCTTAGTCAGATCAAAATGAACAGATCTCGGCGTTTCTAGCTCAAGATGCGGCTCTTTGTCGCGCCATGGGATAACAAGCTTAGCGCGTGACGCACCTTAGTTATCGCCTTCCTCCTGTTCGTCCGTGCACAATTCCCCTAACCCAACCCCAAGTTCAAATACGACCGCACCACTCCAAACAGCATACACCCCCGCAAAGAAAACCTCAACCAGAACTCGAAAGCTTTCAAACCAGTCTCAAAAAAGCTCAAGCGGTCAAATAAGAAAATGGAGGAGAGAAAAGGCCGAAAAAAGAAGGTGCTCCTCATGGTAAACTCTCACTCGCCCCAGAGCTTGTTGCCAGTTAACGACAGGTAGCTAATGGAGCTCGAAAACAGGGGAAGTCTGGCTCCGGAAAGTCTTCCATGAGATCCATCGTATTCAGTAACTACGTCGCGAAGGATACCCGCAGGTTGGGCGCCACGATCGATGTTGAACACTCCCACGTCAGATTCCTCGGGAACTTGACGTTAAACTTATGGGATTGTGGTGGGTGTGTATCCCCTTTCCATCCTGTGCGACATGAACCCAATTTCTGAAATGGATACAGTCAGGACGCTTTCATGGAGAACTATCTGGCGCAGCAACGTGATCACATTTTCAAGAATGTCGAGGTCCTCATCTACGTTTTCGACATCGAGTCGCGCGAGTTTGATCGAGATCTCATCACCTACAGTTCGTGTATTGAGGCTTTGCGCGACAACAGCAGTCACGCACTTATCTTCTGTTTAGTCCACAAGATGGATCTGGTACAAACAGAGCTACGAGAGAAACTGTTCTTGGAACGGAGCGCGGTATTAAAGGAGCGCAGTAGGGGAATGTCGATTGTTTGCTATCCGACAAGTATCTGGGATGAAACTCTTTACAAGGTAAGGATTTTGATACGTGGAATTTACTAGACTGTTGCGTCTAACAACTCTCTCATAGGCATGGGCACAAATTGTCTATAACTTAATACCAAACCTGCCGCAACTCGAAAATCACCTCAGACGCTTTGCAGAGATTGCCGAAGCCGAAGAAGTTATTCTCTTCGAGCGCACTACCTTCCTGGTCATCTCTGCTGTTACGCGCTCCACGGAGCCAAACCCCTTCCCCGACCGCTTTGAGAAGATCTCGAACATTGTCAAACAGTTCAAGCAGTCATGCACCAAAATGGCATCTAATTTCACGGCTTTTGAGCTGCGAGCTCACATGTTTAGCGCCTTTATTGACGTGCTGACACCAAATACGTATATCCTCGTGGTCATGCCGGCCAATGCGGCAGAGAGTGCAACGACTTTGATGAACATTGCAGTTGCGAGGAAGCATTTTGAAAAGCTCGAGAAAGACAGTGGCGGCAGAGGAGCAGAAAAGCAGGTGGAAAATGGCGTAGGTGCGCATTAGGCTGTTACTTGTGTTGTGTGGACATGAAAAGTGGATATTAAATCGAGTTTTGGCCCTGGAGGACTTTCGTTTTGTGCGTGCGTCTTTTCTCGTTTTTACTTAGGCGCTGATACCTCTCATTTTACCGGCTTGGAATTTTATATTCTGCATAGGGCGGGGATGGGATTGAAAAGGAAACGAAACGATTTGAATTATACTGGGCCTGCTTGGATTTGTTTAGGGATTTTATTTTATGCGGGCTGCTTCGATTATATGTATGGTGTTTGTACTAATGGTTATTATGGTGGTGGAGACTATGTAGGTATATCTTTATTCCAGTTTACTCTTTAAATGGAGCCAAGCTAGGTCGCCGAGAGAGGGTTAGGGTTATGGTAAATCCGATCGAGTGATGTGATATGATTATCCAGCTTACAGGCCATTTGATGCATTTTTGGTCTGTATTATAGAGCAGTGTATTTAAAGTTTTGGTGAGTGTTAGCTGCTGTTTTGGTGTAGAAAATGCGGCTGCAGGTCAATCTTATAAATTACCTAAATTTGCTGTGGGTTGCCTCAAGTTTTTTTTGATTTAATTCGGTTTGATCCTCTAAGAGAGCTAGTGTTGATACGTTAACGAAGGTAATGGTTCGTACTTATGTTGAAGAATTTCTAGACGTAGTTCTCGTTTGTCCCTTAGGATCAAATGCACCACCGGTGACCTAACATCCACCACCGATTATTGCGTTCGACTATCCTTTGATGAAGATTAATGAGATTGGTAAAAAAGAAAACCGTGCATTTCACATGAAATTGTCAGAGGGCCGGGCTCATTGATCTAGACCTATAATGAAGTAAGAAAGTGCAACATAGCCAGGTTTCGGGGTCATCACGGGAGTATAATTACCTTGCATCATCTACTCAAAAGCCATCAGCACTCGATGGTAGCTGGGTGTCAAGACTCGGCTTCTAAGATATCTATTCCAACTAGAGAGAAGTTTAGATAGCAAGTTATTCTGTCAGTTGTATCTTTAGTATGTAGTTTGTTATAGTACCGAGTGATAACCTATGAATATCATCTTTAGGTAGAAAGGACTACATGTAGTTCTACTATAATGCGCGTAAAAAATCCACCACATGCTACGCAGCTTGTTGGCGGAGGTTTTATATTGCGAGGCTGACTAGATTGGCTGTAGTTAAGTACATAGCCAGTTACAGTAGTGGCCATAGGTTGAGCTCGATCGGAGGGTGGGCTGTGTGGCTGTGTTGTTTGTTCACACATCCCATCCATGATCTATATTAATGCGACACCGAAGTGGGGATTCAAAAATTCGATCCATTTATAGCCTAAGGAAACCTTTGAAGAATGTCTGTGCTTTAACTATTGTGTATTATGTACTTTCTTTGGTAATAATACATGGAGACATGACAGACATGACAGACATAACGATCATAACGCCCGACCACATAGGAATGCAAAGTATAAATGGATATGAATACATAAATACCGCTAAAAATAAGTAAAAATAAACTATAGCGATAAACGAAATAGATAGATAACCAGCCCTTAATCCTCATCAACCAACCTCCCAAAAATCAAACTCTGGACAATCCACTCATCGTCCACAATTTGTAGCCTCCCTCCACCCGCCCCTGCCTTTTCTCTATACATCCTCTCAGCCCTGCTCCTCTCCTTGGCCTCCACGCAGACATAATTCCACTCCTCTGGTCCCTCCAAGAGCCTGATCGCAGCCTCTAGATTTCCGACCTTGATCACCCGCCCTGCCCCCATTGCCCAAGTAAGAAACAGGTAACTCCGTCTCTTCTCTCCACTCCCTACTAAAATCACTCCCATACCGTCTAACAGCCTCTTCCGTCGCTCTAGAACGCTGCTGAAGGCCGCACGCCGCAAATCATATGTCTCAAGCGTGCGACTACAAACACAGCCAAGGTAGCGGCTCTCGCCAGCGGGGAGAAGATAGTGTTCCCAGTCCAGCAACTTGGACTTCTTGACACAGTCATCAATCCAACGACTAGCAAGACATGGCAGGCCCAGTGCAAGTGCTTGGAGGAATTTTGCGCGCCGGCAGTGGGTATCAGCTATGACGGCGGTGAAGCCGAGGGTCGAGAATTCAGGTCGGAGGGTCAGAGATGTGTCGGGATCGTAGAAGAGCTCGTTGAAGCCGATATCAACAATCCGCCCACCAGCAGAGAGAATCTTGTTTGTTATGGACTTCTTGATGGTTTCATTCGCGCCGAAGGAGAGGGCAAAAATCATGCCTATGAACACACCAGAGGCACTACGGGTGAGGCTGGTCGTTAGAGGTGTAGCGAGGCGGCGGTGGCTGGGTGTTGTGGGGGGCGGAGAGAGCTCGCTGGGTGTGCGTTGCCGGAGGAGCGTAGGAGAGGTACGTGTGGAGAAGTTTTTCCACATTGTTTGGATTAGGTACACACTAGTTATTGCTACGTCTATTGGTTCACCGACTTTACCCTTGACTGTGACGATATGATTGCCGCGACAGTCTGTGTACTTGTTGTCACTCCCCTCGGAAGTTTTGAAGCTGTCGATTACCCAGGAGGACTTCTTCATTCCTGTGATATCGACACGGATGTGGTCGCCGATACGTAGATCGAGTGAGCGGATATGATCTCGACTTAATGAGTCCTCAGTGCCGTCGTCGAAAACGACCCTCATCTCACGGCCATTGCTCTCGAGAATTGTGGCAGGGTAATAGGCCGTTTTACCATCACGGAAGAGCGCGAAGACTCTTGAAGGTACTGTGGTGGGTGTGCCTGGAGGGGGAGGTACAGATACATGAAAATGTGGGTTAGTTGTGATGAGAATATCGGCATCGTCGTCGGTATCTGCGAGTGAGGACATGCTACGGTGAACACTTATTGAGGAGCGAGTTTTCCGCGCGGGAGCCTTGGCATTGGATTTGCTAGCGGGAGTGCGAGTGGATTTATGTTTTGATGGCTCTTTAGGCTTGGGGGTTTTCCCTTCCCCAAAACCGATTTTTATTCTCTTATTGCCTTTGTCCCCCATGACAGTGTCTCCCGCAGCCTGGTCCCCTGGGCCGTGCCCCCGCCCTGCTCCCACATCAGCCACGATTCCCACCATATCGATATCATCTGGTTCCGGTCTACTGCTCAAAAACCCACCTGTCTCTTTCAACCCCTTAAAGCTCTTCATTCCATTCTCCTCTACTGAACAAGGAACCATGTTATCCGCTTCTATTACTGGCCTTTTTCTTTTCCCTAAAGGTGTATCATCATCATTGGTTGGGCCAACCATGGGAGACGACTCCACCGTGGCCCCACTGATAGGAGTCTGGATTTCGCTTGGGATGGGCGTAAGACTGCTTGTCGGCGCCATAAGTCCGCTTGTCTCCCTTACGCATTCAAGGACAGGAGCTACCGGGGAGGGTATATTGAATGGAACGAGTGTTTTCAATGATGTCGTTTTCCTCTCCACTACCGGCGGGGTTTGCGAATATTCCACAACTACAGAAGTAGATGGTAAGGATGAAGGTAGTATCGGAGGCGGCGCAGAACGACGTCGAAATTTCGAGGTTGCGGGTATTTGATGTAACGATTCCCAGTCATCGGGAGGGAGCTGGGTGTACTGCGTTTGTGCAGCAGCGGGTATTATCTGTGTAGGAATATCTGACGTAAATGTCAGTGCAATGTCGATATCTTCTTTTCTGTCGTCGGTGGTGTGCAGGGGGAGCTCGGGCTCAGGTTCGTCTTCGTCTTCTGCTGTTGCAGTAGGGGCTGGTGGCCCTTTCGCCGCTGGTTCAGGCTGTGTATCCTCCTCATCTGCAGTCTCCTCAACACTAGTCTCCAGCGTAGCAACAGGCGAAATAGATTTTGTAGCTCTTGGCAGAGATTTACCCTTCGCTATACGCTGCTTGTCTTCCTCGCCCCTAGCACTTCCTTGAAAAAATGGAGCTTTTGGTATGCTTTTAGCAAAGAGACGCTTTACTTCTTCTTCACCTTTCCTCCGAGCTCTGGCGACACGGCGTTTATAGTCATCTCCGGAGGAGAAGAAATCTTCATCGCAATCTTTTTCGTCGGAAGAAGGGATCTGTTGAGTACTTCCGGGCTGGGAAAGGATGTAGGCAAAAGGTTCAAAGGCTACCGGTGAGTGCGACCGAAGGCGCCGTGGTTTCTTCCTGGCCGCCTTTCGATCTCGAGCTTCTTGGGACTCTTTCATTGAGATGTAGATCGTCTGGTCTGGCTGTGTTCGTTCATAGTATTCGTCATCTTCGGCTTCTTGGGCCGTTTTCTTGGTCCCCGGTTCAGACTCGGCCTGAACCTCTGGTACAGGACTACTCTGGTCTCTCTCCGCATTAACCCTCTCGAGCGTTTTTGCCATGACCCCCATAGCTTCCACCGCGCTCGGCGTCGGTGGAAGACTAGCCTCTGCATTGATTGGCCGTATTGGAGAGGAAACACTGTCGAACATTTGCGCGAGTGATGCATTCATTCGTCCCTGCAGAGCTGCACCACCGAATGTCATTGTCTGGAGAGGATTATGCCCCCCCGTCACTGGTCTCTTATTCCGCAGCTGCTGCGGCGTGACAAATCTGTGAGCTTCCGGGAAAAGGGCCGATGGCTCTGGAGGCTGAGATTCGAGTTCGTCAACGGTCGTGAAGGTACCAGTGGTCGCAGGACGGTGAGCTGGCGGGGTGGCGGCGATCATGTCGTAAGGAGCGAATGCGGGGTAGATGCCATCGTCGGCTTGTGTCTCGCCGAGATCAACCTGACTGTAGCTGAGGTTGTTGGAGTAGGCAAGATGAAGATTCCCGGAATGATCATTGGCAGTATGGTGGGTGGAATTGGAAGATTGTTTAGTGGAGGATTGCTTCGCGGGGGTCCTAGGAACGAGGGGGGGCGACCGAGGGGGCGAGCATATTATTTGTGTCTCGGCGAGTTGGGCATCCTTCTGTAGGCTGCGTTAGTAATGCTATGGACCGGGAGGGCTTGGGCCACAAGCATGCATGCCATACATACGCTGAGGAGGCCCCGCAACCTGTCGATATCAATTTGGTCTTGGGTTGGTGTTTCGGACATCATTGTGGCATAAGACAATCAAATCATGTTGTGGTGTTGTTGAGGTTTGATGGTGAGGTTGATGGTGGCCTCTGGATGAAAGGAAGGCTCAGTCTAGCTCTGTTTATTGGGAAGTCGCGATTTGTTGAAAGTCGCGTCGTGGGTCCTTCTTAGCGAATCCCGAAAGCTTGGGTCAGCCAATCAGCATTCCAAGAACGAAACCAACCGGGTCATCGGGTCTCAACTGAGTGTATAACCTAGAAGTTCATTGGATAATGCATGTACCCGAGGTTTTGAAGGTAGAACAGTGCTAAGGTTGGCCCGGAGTTACCACCACAATTAAAGATTGATTGAGAACCTACATGTAGATATATATAGCATTTTTAATCTGGGATTATGTCAGACTGGAAATGGATTGGCATAAAACTTTATTACCAAGCTTTTTGGCCTCCGAAGCTCATGTGTAGGTTTTTAGGTCTGACACAGCGACATGTACAGCGATAGGAATGATCTATGGAAAAAACATAGATCATTCCGGTCGCTGTATGTACATACTAGTATCTGCATATATCATGTGTATGCCCTCTTTTTGAAGGAGTATCAACTCGCAAAGCTGTATGAACAGGCTGATATTGGCTAAATATATCACCATGGGAATAGCTTTCGGGCTTCGAAGCTTCTCATTTCCTATGATCAGATCGAGGTTTCATGTATTCCCTTTCCTCTCTCTCGCTCTCAACAGAGTCCACGACCTGTCCCTCTAGCTCTACACACTTTGCAGCTGCACAGGTGTGTTCTCCTAGATATGGCTTATAGTTATCAAATTGGCTGACTGTGCACGTGTTTAGTTGAATGGAGTCTTATCGATATACATGTAGGTACATGTATGTATACGTGATGCTGGTTGTGGCTGCCTGGAGTGCTGCCCCCAAGGACACCACAGGCACACGCAACACTAGTGTTTCAACGGAATCACCAACTCCTAATTAGCTATCAGCGATGGAATAAGACTTCGGGGCGCCTGAAACATATAAATCAGCATATATGTCTGGTTGATTAGTGTAATTATAATTCCCTCGGGGATATTAGATAATTAGATTAGATGGCCAACCGCCAAAATTCTCGCTACGGTTTTTGCATATTCTTAAGACTTGTTAATTTTGGTTGGGAATGATTTATCCGTGAAATATTGAATTGTTGAAAAGTCTTGATCATGAGTGGTTCCTGTCCCGTAGATTTGTCAAGTCAAATAATCAACTGAAATATAGAAGCTGCCTCGACCCTGCTTTTTCATAACCCACATTTGATTAACTTGACTTACGTACCAAACGAGTACAGGGAACCCAATTTTCTATAAAAAAAAAGCAACTTATAGGTGACCCTTGGGATAAGTAGTACGTTGCAATGGCTTAAGCTACTAAATGGGCTAGCTCTTGCGATTATAAATATTAATAATTATAAAAGCGGTGCACTGGACATGGTAATTGATTTGGTGCGTGTCTTGGCTACTTGCTGATTTGTTATATAATTAATCTCCTTTGGGGAATTTAGTTATTGCCTAATTAATTGTGATCTAGAATTCTATTACCTACCACTATACATGCATCAGCACCCTACCAAAATTCGTGGGAAATGCAACGCTGCGACACCGCAACGCCGGGACACAAATTGTTCACAACCCGATGGCGCCGCCCCTTACCCAAAAAAGCCAAGGGGGGATGGCTGGAGCCTCTACAAAATTATCAGCTCTTCAAAGGATCACTTGTGGTTGTTGTGCTCATAATCGTGGTCTAGCAGCTGTACACTAGTTCGAAGCCGTTGCCGCACGAATTTTGGTGTTAAGCACATGTACTTGGGATGAAATCCAATATCAACCAGATAGATAAAAGTCATAGTTGTTTATTCTCAATAGAAATTGTCTTTATCATGGTTATACAACTATATGTATGGTAGTGGTTGTTGGGCCTAGGAAATTGGATGGTTGCTATCATGGGATTGCAACATACAGTACAAAAAAGGGTGGGATCATTACGGCATTAATCCCACCAGTATGCTAGTAGTGCGGTATTCTTCCTACAATGCCACTTTAATTCGGTATTCGTCACTAAGTTCCGTAGTCATATGGTAGTGGTTCCACCTCGTTTTTTCATACGGTATTAACATGATCATAGCTTCCTTCAGCTACCTAGGTACATAGAGCCATGAAGAACTTCTGGTAATAGGTTTAATATAAAACATGTATTTAGTCAGCTTACCGAGATAGCCGACAACCAAAAAGTTATGTAAGAAAAAGCTAATCCGGCCATGCCGAAGAGGTTGCCGTAATTGATCGTACGATCTGATAAACTACTAACACAAGATAAAGCCTAATGAGGTTTACGGAGTATGCAGTAGTACGTCAACAGCTCCTTGACTCGGGAAGCATACACTTGAGCTTTTTTTCTTTCTCTTACCCGAGCAGTCTATTAATCATATCAGATGGCCATGCAGCTCGCGATCGGACGGGCTTACCAGATTGCCCTTAGTGCTGCAAATTTGTGGCCTGCAGCGATGTTTGGCAGTAAAGTACGTACGTAGGTAGTAAATTGCATGTAATGTGTACATAGCAGGAACTGGCATAAAATTAGATTACACATACATTTAGTTTTTCTCTCTGTCACTCTTAGAAAATACATCTACCGTTACGTTCACGTTCATCATCGGTTACAACGCACTAAGAGTTTATCGGTTCTTGGCTCACAACTACTCACTCGATTTTCTCAAGCCTGTCTCGGGACGGGCAAGGCGAGACGAGACCGGCGCTCTCATCTGACAAACGGCGTTGTTGTGAGCACTATCTAAGAAAAGTCTCTGCTTAATGAGGAAGCCACAATTCAACAGCCTCCACTCTCAGCGTTGCGTAATCAACTAAGATCAGCGGAGATCAAACCCTTTTACACGTATACATCCCTGAAACGGTGAATCCCTGAAGCGAATATCGTCACCCGAACAGACTTCCCCCCTTGGCCCACCAATATGGCCTGTTATATATTCTATGAATATTCCCTTCATATTATCTGATTTGACACTTTCATATCCAACCCTGGCAACTCTTATCGTCTGAAGGGAGTCGGCATAGGCGACTGAATATTTGTCGACAAGTGTTGAAGTATATCTTAAAAATTTTGGTTGTCTGAACAGTGTTGCAATGTTTGCCGCGCAGGGAAACGCCGATTGTGAGAATGGAGAGGAATTGCAAAACCTCGGAGAGACTACCCCACAAGAGAGCTCGGAGGGAGTTGTCATGCAGACGGGTGTAGCAAGGGCAGAGGCGGTTGCTCGCACATGGACAAAACATTCTCTTTGGTTTGCATATGCTGGGTATGAGGCTCACTACGCTAGCTATTGCGCTGTGAAGGTTTGAAGTTTTCTAACATCAAGGTTGTGTAGAATATTTCTTATGGCGATTTGTACATCATTGGATATTCAGGTTACTAGTCTACTTGCATACAATGCCACTTCATCGTTTGCGTCACATTCACTATTGTCTACTGTTGGTGTTATTGGAAATGTTCTCAACGGTACAACTCCCTCTAAATGATTCTCGAACGACTATCTCACAGAAATCTAGCTGTTATCCAACCACCAATGGCCAAAGTCGCGGATGTCTTTGGTCGTAAAGAAGCCTTTGGAATCTCAATGCTCTTGTATGTCTTGGGATATATCCAACAAGCCAGCTCTAAAAATATCGAGGCATATGCCAGCGCTCAGATCTTTTATGCTGCTGGTTCGACGGGGCTACGAATTTTGCAGCAAATATTCATTGCAGATACTTCGGATCTGTTGAATCGTGCATTAATATCGTCATTGCCAGATACGCCATTCCTGGTTACTGTGTGGATTGGGCCAGAGATTGCTGGGAAACTGGGAACTCCCCTTTGGAGATGGGGATACGGTATGTGGTAAGTATGCTTACCTACTCTCTTGACAATGTAATTTGAAGTACTTGTTTACCATTATTTAGGGCTATCATTACACCCATACTTTCGTTGCCGCTTTTCATAGCTTTGTGGGTAAATCAGCGGAAAGCTGCAAAGGCTGGATTAATCCCACAATATCCATGGAAGCAAAAAGGGACCATTAACTATATCAAAACTCTCTGGACCGAACTAGATATACTCGGAGTCTTGTTGTTAGTAGCAGGATTCAGTTTATTATTGGTACCGTTAACCCTTGCGGCCTCGGCGACCGGGAGATGGAAAAATGGAAGTATTGTTGCTGCTATTGGTAAGTCTATATTCCCGTAATACTGGAATTAATTTGAAATCGATTTTCTGATAATAGGATGGATTAAATAGTTGTCGGTGGTGTTTGCTTGATCTTGTTCCCGCTCTGGGAGATGTGGGAGAAGATGGCCCCCACACCACTTTTAACTTTAAGGTTACTGAAGAATAGAACAGTACTCTCGGGCTGTGCTCTAGGATTTTTCTATTTTAGTAAGTACAATTCATGCCATGTGGTGATATGAAGATAATCTTTTAACAACACCAGTGGCCTATTATCTATCGCTTCAGCCATACTTTTATTCGTACCTTCAAGTGGCTAGAAACACAGGAAGTGTTGCCGCTGGCCGTATAACCCTTGTGAATAAAGCCTCCACCCAATTATTGAAAATGAGTATTAACAATCGTGCAGACCTTCTCCTTCGCATCAACAGCCTCATCAATCGTTGTATCTCTTTTTATAAAGTACACCCGTCACTACAAGTACTTTATGATCACAGGTATTTGTATTTATGTGCTCGGAATTGGTCTCATGCTACGCTACCGCAATGCCGACGCAAACACGGCACAAATTGTGATGACTCAAGTCGTCGTTGGTATTGGCGGTGGAATGCTGAACGTTCCTGCGCAACTCGGAGTTCAAGCCTCATCCCTCCACCAAGAAGTTGGCGCAGCTACTGCATTGTTCCTAACAATCGTGTCGTTGGGTGGTGCTGTTGGTAGTGCAGTCAGTGGCGCTATCTGGACTTACAACATACAAAAGAAACTTGGCCTATATCTCCCGGAGGGTGCGAAGGAGGATATAAAGAGCATATTTTCCTCAGCAATCGTGGCGCAAACCTATGCGATGGGCACTCCTGAAAGAGTTGCAATAGTCAGGGCGTATGATGAGACTATGAAGATTCTTTTGATTATCGCGATCTGCGTCTGTATCCCTATGTTACCGTTGGGACTATTGATGGAGAATCATAAACTCGATCAGATTGACCAAGGTATTGCTGGGGTTGTTATTGGATCATCCTCGAAAACAACAGCAGGTAAAGCCGGTATTAGAGAGGGAGAGGGGGTCGATAAAGAGGAGATCAATGGTGGAAGTAAAGTTTAGAGGTTATGGGGACAATGTTCTATTTTCGCTTTTTTAAGTTGGCGTAGAAGTAATTGGGTGTATATAATGATGCTAATTTGTATGTACTTCATGTATTGCACGTTACCACAAGTACATGTAGTTGAACATGAGGGTAGTATATGTATTTAATGTCACCATACATAGTAACCATATAAACTACATGTACCTATCAAAATTTCAAAGCCACACTCTCGAACTGATGTGTTAGCCCTAGGTACTATCACTGCCAGAGAATCCATATTTAAGAGCATTGCCATATAAAC
This sequence comes from Morchella sp. 2018-W38C, assembly GCA_024713705.1. NCBI lineage: Eukaryota > Fungi > Ascomycota > Pezizomycetes > Pezizales > Morchellaceae > Morchella > Morchella sp. 2018-W38C. Next base: position 1,562,032 of record JAMJEX010000014.1, read on the forward strand.
TTCTAGTTGTAAAAAACGTGTGGGTTCAGTACCGCACCTAGCAGAATACTGATTTAATTCGCAAGTTTTACACAATTCCGGACCCATTAGCGCCTATTACATCCCCTTTGTTGGTACTGAATTTGAAAAGTCTGGGAACGAGACTTATAGTATGTACTTATGCGTATATTTCATATCGTATAACCGAGGCTTAAAATTACTGAATTAAGAGTTTGGCTTGTGTACGTGTATTCTCTAAGGGTACATGTAGTTTGTACACTCATTAAAGGTGGCTTTGACAAAACCTTACACGTACGCATATGTATGTGTACTGACACACTATAACTCACTTTTTACCCGTGATCTCCTACCATCTCTACATCATACATGTAGATACTCGATCAGTATTACCTTCACTAAATACTACGAAGCCATCACCTTCCTTTAATCAGGATAAATCCACAAATCCACCGAGTCCTAATAAATAGGACTAAACTTCTCAACAACTCAGCGAACAGTAAGTTAGATATGTGCTGCATACAATCAACCATAATCTTTCGTCAACTTACATTGAATAATAGCGTATACTAACGCGGTGACATTCAGTTTCCAAAGAGCTTAAGATGAGCAAGATCATCTATAGAAAGACACCTGGACAATGCTTTGAGTCTCACGAAGCTCCCGAAAGTGTGTCCAAGGCTATTCCAGAGCCAACCACCGACAATGCAGAAAGCTTTATCACTGTGGTCACTAGGGGCACCCCCGAGGGATCTATCGTTATTCATGAACGCTTCCTAAACTCCACTAGAGAGGGCCCCATTGGGATATCTTGTATTTTCGCAACTCCTCCGGAATATCAATTACTTCAGTGCGTTCAGCACAAAAGAACTCCATACGATATGTGGGTTGAAGATGTTCCACTCAAAGACCAGAAGATCACCCGCTGCCTTGTAGTTCCTGGCTCGGACTACACAGTTATCCCTATGAGTCTTGGGGAGAAAAGAGACAGAAATTACGCTAGATATGAATATTATCTTCAACCGGCCAACGGTGGCGTACGGATGGTTCCTGGTCATCGTAAAAGCGTTAAATTCGATCTCATATTTTGGGATTTGGAACGAAATGACAAAAATGGAGTTCTTCATGGGGTTTGTGCCCGGAGGTTTCCTATTGATACTGCAGTCTTGCTTGATCCAGGCCCTCCCTATCAATCCTGTGCATCTGAAAATCCTGTCTGTTTGCTAGGAATGGATTTCTTGAAAAAGTACCCTTATCTTATGTTTGTACCCAGAGTCGACTACTGCGGAGAGGTGGACTTCACGCTCTCTGGGAATCCTATGTTTTACAGGTCGTACACAACCTTTACAGAACTCCCGAAGACGCTTATCGTCCACATTTGTGCTAAATATAATGAAGGGACTGGAAATATTGGATGTGGCGTCTTTTTTAAGTCCGGGTCTATCTTCAACATCTTCTCTGGTGTTAGCAGGTATGATAATAATGGGAGAGAAAACAAGGAGCATTTATGGGAACGGGGTCTTTTAATAGGAATTATCAAAGCTCTGCATGTGGTTGCGTCATTCCCAGTTGGACATGGCTTCACTGATTTAGTCATCAGGACCGGAAGCCCACCTATGAACCAGCTTTTAAATAAAAAAAATAGCTACAGATATGATGGTTACAACTTTGAACACAGCGGCGATAAAAGAGAATCCATTTTGCATACTTCAATCTATCCGGACCTGGTTCAGTACATCCGTACCAATTTTCTTCGGAAAGAATCCTGGATCAAAGTCCGATTTGAGGACTTTAGCACGAATGAGCACTACGATGCTATTGAGGCTGCAGGCATACTTGCGTCTGGAGGTGCCGAAATGGTGGAGTTCCATTTGGATAAATCTGCGCAAAAATACAACAGAGATTACATGAAATCTAAGCACATCAGCGCACTAGGGCAAGACCCAACCATTCTAAAGGAACTGTTTATCAGTTTTGGAAATGATGGCTATTTCAAAATTCCCTCCAAAGACGCATTAGGAATCATGCACGCTGCAGATAAAAAGTCTTATTTATCTCTGTCTAGGGAGGATGCTGTATTTAAGCTGGGATATCCTGCTTGGGAAGGCGAGGTTGCAGCTGAACAGACCGGCTTTCTCGATGAGAAGAATTATGAATTTTATAAATTCTCCCCAGTTAGTGATTTTAAAACATTGAAGGGTATATTGGGGGAAGATTCTTTGAATAAATTGATGATTTGCATCCAGAATCCCGGCTGGACTACTGGTGAAATCATGGATATCATCAGTGGTTCGACCAGAAAACTCAAGGTCCACGAATATCTTGCAATGCAGACAAAGAAATATCGTGATGAATATCTTAAGGAGCTTGAAAGCAAGGGGCTCGAGAAAGGCTGGCAATTTTGCAAAGATAGATCATGGAACGGGTATATGAGGAGGAGCGCCAAGGATCTCACGTTGGAGGAATGGCTCCAGGTATCAAGTCGTGCTGAAAAGATTATACCTAATAAGATATCGGGTAAGCAACTTACTGGGAAAGACAAGGGTGACTCACTGCACCGCAACGAACTCCCAGCTAACAACAAAGGTAGAATCTCCGCAGCTCCGCACTCACAAATATTCCCAAGTTCTCGAGTCGGGTGATACGGGCCCGGGTGAGACCTCTTACCATAGCAATTACACTTCTGAGAGCGAAGATATTTCGGCGACAGGGGAGCTTAGCGAAAAGAAACGATCCATAAAATCGACAAATCTCAAGGCCGGCGATAAATGGCTGCCATTTATGAAAACAGGAGCTGACACTAGAATGGAGCCCGCCACAAGCGAGAGCGACCTCACATATCAATACGAGAGCTCAGATGATGACCAGAGACACTCATCTGAGATGTGGGAAGATTCTGGAACGTGTACCGACCCCATCGAACTTATTGAATCCGGTCTCAACGATCAGTATTCAACCGCAGCAACCACGACAAAGATTGCTGGCGAGAGTGAGAATTTGAAGGGAAAACAAAAGGCTTCCTACCAGTACTCCGCAAAGTTTCATCAGGAACCAGAAATCTTTTATGAAACCCGGGAAACTTATCTATCGGGTAGCAAAAATAAGCTAGAAGGAAGCCTCAAGGAAGCGCCTCTTGGTTTCCAAAAACGTAATCAAGCCATTGATACTGCAAAAGGTAATTCCAGTACTAGTACATCGTGGATACCAGATTCCAAAAATAATACGGCGCTATATAGAGCCAAGGTGAAGAGCAAAAGCTACCATTTTACATTAGGGGATTCGACAGATTCATTCGAAAGTGAAGAGGGGGTTGACTTTAAAACCAGGGCAGTAGAGTCAAAATGGCCGCCATTTGAATGGGCTCTGGAGAATAGCTTTCATGGGATGACTTCCTAACACTGTAACTTACCGTACTACTCTATCCGGCAATAGTCAAAAAAGGAGGATGGAAACTAGTGCCTCACTCTTAAGAGACTTGATTAAGGGATCTTTGGCTGTTCTGGTGCTAAGAGCTTCTCTTTAGCTACTACGACTATTGGTTTGTTAGCAACGCTTTAAAACCTATCTGGATAAGAAGGAGGATAACAATACTCGTATCTCTAGTCTTGGAGAACTTAATTTTTTTCTTGCCTGCTTTGATTGTGTAGCTACCCAAGTACTTAAGTAGCTAATATAATAATTTGACGAAAAAACAGGCAATTTTTGTACTTATAGGTGATCTGGCGGTCTAAATCTACACTTGTAGGGATAATATTAATATTGATTGCCCTGAAGACATAGATTCAGAACTACGGTCGTCTCAACACTTGTGAATGATCTGGAATAAACTACGGCTATAGCCAGTTATTTCTGATCATTCTTATAGTTTAGTTTTCATGTTCATAGAGTGTAAGTATAATCTACTTGCCTTTCGTCCCGGTAAACAGAGGGGACGATTTGATGGAAAAGTGCATGTCAGAGGTTTTAGTGGAACGACTTCAGATATAAAGCCGCGTTTTCAGATCTGTGCGATTCTAGTCGAAAATATATGTGCCAGTAACAGGGGTTATTAGATGAAACGGAAGCCGGGTGATTTAGACCCTGTATATTTTTATTCCCCCTCATTATACATTTCCCAAATCTAGTTATCCTTCCCGTTGGGTAGAAGGTTTTTTTATAGAGCGAGTGATAATATATGACTGCATCAGTCATGGTGCCCTACGGTATGAGGGTTCCCTTAGATACAATACAAAGAAACCGAACGGGGTTAGTACCTCATCTGGCAGAATATCGCGAGGTTGTGATATGGTACGTACATGTACGTGTGTAGATTCGAGGGTCACCTTTACCGTTTATAAAAATCATAATCAATTTACTAAATTTTAAATATCATAAACATCATAATAATAAATTTAATAAACCTGTTAGTACTTAAATACATGTACCTACCATTCAGTCTAGATCTACTTCAGTCCATCAACATTTAGACGAACTGGCTTGGCTGTCCGTGCAATCCAAGGATGCCAAGCCAAATACCTACTTAAGTTATAGGTACGTATGTATGTAGAGTACAAGGCCCTGGCATTTAGTGAATGAACGGGTCCTCACCTGTCAGCACCCCAAGTAGTTCGCTCACTTAATGCAAGAGCCCTGTATGTACCTACAAAGACTAAAAACAGGGTTTGTATGCTGGTTAAGCCAATAGGACTCCTCCAAGCTGTAATTGGAGGGCAACGATAAGGGACCTCAATTCATCCGAACAGGGGCTTTAAACCAACAAACCACCAACTTCACAAGATGTTCGTAAAACGGATTCTCGACTACAGCATCCTACTATCAGTTGTCTCCCAAAGTGTGTGTCACAGTCCTATTAATGATGAGAAAATTGAAGCTTCCGTATTAGAAGAGCTCCAGAGAAAGTGGGGAGTTGATGTATGTACCGACCATCCAATTCATTTGTTCTCTATCTCAGATTCAAAATATTAAAACAAATACATGTAGTATGCTTTCTCCGGAATATCTACATTCGCACACCTTCCATATGTCAGGTGCCTCACAACACCACACGAACAGTTCGATATTGCTATCATAGGGGCGCCGTTCGATACGACAGTGACATACCGTCCCGGCGCAAGGTTCGGACCAAAGGCTATCCGAGCTGCATCTGCCAGACAGGTGGGATTCAGAAGCTTCAATGCAAGGGCTGGAATAAATCCGGTTGGTTTCAAAGATTAAGGTTATAGATGCAGTCTAATTATGAGATAGTACATGTCGTGGCCCCGGATTCTTGATTGCGGTGATAGTATGAGGCAACCCTTAATAATGGTTAAAACGATTTTACTGATTAAACCCCAACAGTACCTATCACACCTTTCGATAACGAATTAGCGCTGCTCCAGATGACCGAAGCGTTCCATGAGTTACTTGGCAGACCGAGCTTCTACTCGACTCAAAATGCCAATGGCAAAAAGCGGCCAATACTTATTACGTTGGGCGGTGATCACTCAATTGCACTCCCGGCATTAAGGGCACTGAAAGAAGTATACGGGCCTGTTGCGGTGCTACATTTTGATGCTCACCTTGATACTTGGCACCCTTCAAAGTACCCATCAAACTGGCCCTCGGCACAGTCGGCATTCAACCACGGTTCCATGTTCCATCTCGCTTATCAAGAAGGCCTCCTCATAAACTCCACAGTCCACAAAAATGTGCACGCTGGCCTCCGCACCCGCCTCAACGGCGACGGGTGGGATGACTATGAAGATGACTCCTCAATGGGATGGGAGCGAATCTCCACAGACGACATTGACGATATCGGGACAAAAGGCATCATTGAGAAAATTATCGCTACTCTTGGTACCGAAATTCCTGTATATCTGAGCATTGATATTGATGTTATTGATCCTGGGTTTGCGCCTGGGACTGGAACACCAGAGCCGGGTGGTTGGACTGTGAGAGAACTGGTGAGAATTTTGCGGGGTATTGAAGGGTTGAATTTAGTAGGTGTAGATATAGTGGAAGTTTCCCCGGCTTATGATCATGCGGAGAATACTGCTTTGGTGGCAGCACAAGTTGTCTTTGAGGTCATCAGTAGCTTGGTGAAAAGGGGGCTGGAGGTACCAGTACAGCGAGTGGTCAAAGGTCAAGTCAAGGACGAACTATAGCTTCAGAGGTGATTGATATCTGGGTTCCATCCCCTATTTAGAATAAAGGTACAAAACTACCTAGGGTCGGTGACATGACCTAGTACAAATTTCTCATATTCAAATCAGGCAAAACAAATTGAAATACTGAACGTTAAATGTTAAATCCATAATGATACCAAACAAAAATACGGTCCGAGATCCAATGTGTGGATTTTAGCCCCATACCCCCAAGCTACATGCTTTTCCTAGCCTGGCGAACGTGGGCTTAATACATATTCATCTATATATCAAAGGAGCAGATAGGATAAGGGAGCTTACCATAAATTATAAAATTCTCACGTCAGACACAAGTTGAGCTTGGCGCCGGCCGCTTCAATGAGTCCATCGGTTGAGGGTTTCCTCAGGGCCAATAGAGTGATTAATCCTTCATATCTGCAATTATACCTCGTTGTACCGTCTTCACAGGCGTTCTCCTTCCCAGTACACCTCTCCAACATCCCAACAATACAGTAGGCCCTATCTCCGGGGTTAAGTGTATAAGGTATGATAAATGTATTGCAGGAGAATTGAGCATCCGATGTCTTAATCAGCATCTCATAGAAGACATATTCTCCGTTGGCATCCTTGGCTTGGAATAACCACCGTTTCTTCTTCTCATCCCCACTCGGCTCTGAGGCTTTTATAGTAGTCTTCTCAAATTCGAAACACATGAGATTACACTTGAGTCCATCATCTGTGGCTGTGGCGTAATCTCTCATCGGAACTATATTTTCCATTACTCCCTGTGTTGTCATGAATGACTCTGGCGCCCAGTGGAAACCGGGGTCTTGGAGCTTTGAGCCTATCAAGAAAGGAGTATTCCTAGGAAGTTTGGGAATGTTGGTCAAAAAGGCTTTCATTCTCTGTTTGGCTGCCCAGGCAGACCTTATCCCCCGGGCCTGTCTCTCGGGTGTTCCAGCAGGTATTTCCGAATCGGGGCAAATGATATTCGCCAATTTGAAGGAGTCGATTTGAGCGTCATGGATCAGGTCGACAACTCCAAGAGTCTCATCGTCTACTCTACCAGCAGTTCTTGTGGAAAGTGCTCGAGAAATGTCCCAAATGTTGCTGTAAGGGTTGTGACCCGGCGTACGCATTGTCAGTTGATACATATCGATAGCTAGGTGGCCCTGGAGAGAAGTCATCTTTCCAGATAACATCTCAGAGGCCGGCACCAATCCGTCCCGAAATTCGAAAACCATTTCTTTAGCGTAGACTGCTTCCTGCAGAGTCCAAAGTCTCTGCATCCAAACTGATGTCAAGATCCGCAGTAGCTTTTCTTCGTGTGATGCCTTCGTGGATAATCCACGTATTCCGGCGTCGATTACCAAAACCTTTGTTGCCCCTTTATATGTTCTCCCCATCAATCGGATTCCTTCCTCTCTCTTCTCCTCAGGGATACAAATCGTATCCACCCAGAACGCACCTTTCCCGTCAGGTGCGATCTCACGAACCATCCTGTCAATTCTTTCGAGCTGACATGTCGGTAATCCCTCTTTCGTGCTGCCTCGAAGCCCATCCGACCATACATGAGATACCGCAACGTAGATTTCTTTCGAATCTTTCGTGATTTCTCCAACCCTCAAGCGGCTTTGGTTCCCATTATCGGCTGCTGAGTCGAGTTTCAAGACAGGAATACTCCCCGTTTTCATATCAAGAGATTGGAGTACCTCCTCAAATGGAGGCTTGACATTTTCACAACAACAACCCCGAGGGTAATGCTCAGGAGACTTGTCAATGACCTTATTACCATCGCAACGTAGTTCAGTGCAATGTTGATGGCCACTGAGCGAAGGTACCGGTTTGTAGTCCCTGGCGTATACCACCGCAGTCATACTTTCAAGTTTGCGAAGTACAAAAGGGCACCACCCTTTTTCAATCATCTCCTTTTTATAGGCCGTACAGGTTTCGAGTACGAATCGTGACTTGAAAGGCTTCACACCAGTGGCTAGCTTTCCCGTTCTATATTGACTTTGCATGATCTCGATGCTCTCTGCTATCATTGCAATGACAGCAATGATTCCCTCGAACTCCCCGGGTTTGGAGGCGGGGTGAATAAATACATTCGTGTCACCGTTCACAAGGTATCTCTTGAGAAACGTCCTCGTGTGGCGCGCAGTAACAGCGGCAGTCTTAAGTCGTATACCACGCTCCGGCTCCCCGAGGCCCATGATGGTACTAGCCCAACCCGCAAAGATTTCGGGAAGGTTTTTGCTACTTACGACGAGTCTTTTTGTGCCGTTTTTCTCGACCAATTCCTCGACTAGCTTGCTTGCGTCCATGGATGCTCCCAGCACGGCTTTCAACTGACCAAGGGTCATGCAGTACTGGTAGTTTGACGCACGGTCCAGGACCGGGTCTTTTCCTTCATATAAGCTGTCGAGTTCTTTGAGCCTGGCTTCATAGATTTCTTCGGGAAGTTGATCGGTTTTTCCGGGTCCTTCGGAATTGGAAGGTTTGGGGCCTAGCCATGGGGCGGATATGTAACCGATTTCGTGGGCACATTCCATCTTAGAATTGAGGTGTAGGATTATCGATGGACCGGGACTTTAAATTCTCAAAATTCAGTGAGTTTTCGTTCAATTGGATTTTGGGGAACTGTTACCAAATAGATGGTTTATATTATTTGCGTAGTGGTAAAAGGTAGGGAGAAGGACTTATACTGAAGTTCTTGCACCGTGATTTCGCTGACTTCTGTTAAACGGATACTGATGTTGCTGTTTTGAAGGTGTGCGGAATCTTTTTCTGGTGGTGCTGGTCTAGATACTCGCTTTTCCTCCCACTTATATACCCAGTCAAGTTATCTACATACAATCTACCTGTTGATCGATCATGCTACTACTCACGGATGATCAGAACTTGTTGGAACCTTTGATCAGGAAAAGACAGGTCATGTTTCACGGAAAGCTTTTAACAAAACACCTCAGCCAGCTGAAGTTCATGTAGGTGAGGTTCTAGGCCTGGGCTTCATTGTGACAACAAGACTTGAACATAATGAGTATGCACGCCTAGTGCTGTATGATCTGCTGTAGAGTATGATCTGCGCCTAGTGCTGAATGATCTGCGCCATGCATCTTGACCACCTTTAACTAGGGAGTCGTACCTCGTTATATCGTTAGCGTATTGTGGGGGTCAAACTCCTAGCAAATATACGACGAGAAAGTAAATAGTTTTTTGGTGGACAAGGGTAGTACCTGTCAAGAGATCTGAGATATCGAACCACGAGAGCGAGGTGCGACTGTAATTGGCAGCATCTCCTGCTCTCTAATACCAACGCGTTTTGAGTGAAGTCTACTGGTGGGGGGGACACAAGTGCCGTGATTTTGCTTACTAACACATACAACTAAAGTGCCAAGAGATGTCTGGACGAGATATTTTATAACTAAACAAGCAATGCTTTTTAAAGTAAGTAGGATGATGGAGTAAGTAAAACCGAGTCGATGTAGGTACATAATAAAATTTAAAATATGTGTGAGCTATCGCCTGTGGGCCGAAACATGCTCAGAATCTGGCGCTTTGCATATTGAGAGCCTTGGCGCCAAAATTTACTGTTTATGGGAACTTCTTATTAAAATCTCAATTCTATCATTACTCTTTATGGCAAGACCAGCGCCAATTTTTTAGAATATGTACGGCACCAGATTCTGAGCATGTTTCGGCCCACCAGGCGATAAGTGCATGTGGTCAAAGGTTTTCCAAACCATTCCGGCTCAAGCTTCTCCCGCCTTAACAGCAACCTCCGTGGTCAAATGGCTCGGGCCGAGCCGCTATCGGGGTAGTACTACTCTATGTAGATATCATACAATTCTACTTGCAGGAATACATGCATACTTCAGCGCCTGAAACTTCACGGCTGATTCCCCTCACGCTTCATTATACTACATGTAGTACTCTAGTATTAGTTTTTTGAACAACATTGACCTGCTGATACAAGTGGGGTTTCGTGCCCGCGTTCTATTAAATCTTATCCGCTCTTAATTGTCAAGCAAAGGTCCCTCAGCGTTGACTTATTTCGGGCCAATTTCGTTTGACGCTGAACCAGACACCCTTGCACCTTTATCTTAATAGACACCACACCGCCAAGATTGCGTGAAGGGTGTCTTCTCACTTACCCCTACCCCCGAAGTACAAAGTAAGAGTAGGTACAGGGTGCTCACGATATGTGTGAAGAACCCACTTTTAGGAAATTTTATTTTGACTGGGCTGCGAGGGCCTGCAATTGGTAGAATTTTTAGTAAAGGGACAACTTGGCGGCCAAGCAGGTATTTGAGGGGTGTATACCCCAGCTTTCGCAACGCAACCTCCGCCACCGTAATTTGACTCTTTTTCACCCTTGATCTTTCAAAGATTTCTTTGAAGACCCGAGGCTCTGTCTAGGTGAAGCAGGGAGCGAGCTCTATCCTGTAGATTTTTTGAGTGAGGATGTGTAAAAGTTCTTCAGACTTCTTTCCATCATACAAATTGTGTGGCTGAGCCCGTTGTATGTAACTCTGAAAATCATTGGTCATTTTTGGTTGCCATGCGTGGCGTCGATCCTATCAAGGTATTTAAAGCTGTACACCCCCACCCCTTCCTCTAGAGAAAGAGCTGGTATGATTAGAAACTCTTTCTGTCTAAGAAATTACAAACTTCGATAGTTTTGAAAGAGAATTAACACCATGACCATCAAAGAAAATTCTTATGAGATATGAAATTCTGATATCATGCTGCGATACTAACTATACATCAAATGGTAGGAGCCAATAATACAAGAATACAAAGGATCTACCAGAACAAAGGGAAAATAGAATACCACATGTGGTACCCAAAAAAAAAAAAGAGACATGCAATCGCGAATATATATACCCAGGGTATACATCTGATATCCTAGACGCCGTTAAAGAACACATTCATCCGTCTCCCCAAAGCTTATTTACAAGAAAAATAAAAATCGAGAAAAACATTAAAGGTCGCCCAAATGGTTCGTTAACTCCTGTGATAAAATGCCTTGGCTGAGAAAAACTGAAAGAAAAAATCTCACCCAGGATATAAAGATTTCTCATTGCATCATAACTGTGTATGAGCTGCCTCCAAGAGTCTATCTCGGTCCACTACTAAAGCAAACGAATAAAAACAAACAAACAAACAGATATTAGAGACTGAATTATCGATATTTTTGAGCTACTATTAGCAATTTGTTTTTCGTATTCCAACTTATGCTGGTGGTAATTTCTTGGCCAATGGGTTTGTCGACATTAAAGCTGCTGCAAGATCATTGGGCAGAATAGGCTTGGCGATATGGCTAACCATCCCAGCGGCATGGCACTTTTCTCTGTCACTAGCAGTTGCATTCGCTGTGAGCGCAATGACAACAGGTCGTTCATCATCCGCATATCTTCTTCGAAGTTCTAAACTAGTTTCGATTCCATCCGCTCGTGGCATCTGGATGTCCATCAGAATAACCTGTGAACAGAAGTTTATTAGTCAATCTAGTGTAAATAACCTAATACTAAATTAGGGAAGACATACATCGAACATCGTCCCTTCTTCAGCAGCTTCTTCACACATCTCTAGAACCTCAATCCCGTCCTTTGCATGTTTTGCTGAATAACCCATTCTTTTCAGGTGTTGCAGGGCAACCCTCGTATTTACTGGGTTGTCCTCGGCTAACAGAATATTCAGTGGATGTCGTCTGGCAAGAGATCGTAGTAATTCGGATTCCTGGGTTCTTGTAGGAATGCTGGCTCGTTTCCTATTTGGATCCAGGGCATCGTGGATAGCCTGAACATATCGAGTCCTTGGTGCTGGCCTGACAAATGTCAATACAATATTGTAACCCGCCGCTGCAGCGGGTAGGTTGAACCCAAATCTTGACATCATGATAACCTTGATACCCTTATCAAATTTGTTGATTTGATCGACTACTAGACAGGTTTTGTCTACGGACAGATCGATAAGAGCGAATTCGTAATAGCCAACGCCAGCATCACGGATAGACTCGAGGGTCTTTTCAGCTGTATTGGCCCGAGCGACAGTCAACCCTTCCACTTCAAGCTCATCTGCAAGAATGTTAGACGAGAGAACATGTTTGTCCGCAATTATCGCTTTCTTTCCAAGCAGTCTTTTATCAGGTCCCCATGCTTTTCTTTCTGTGGCATCTCCGATGATAGTCAAGTGAAAGGTTGAACCCTTCCCCTCTTGACTCTCAAACCTGTACCAATTTAATTCTATCAGCCTAAACACCCCAAGGATCCGCTGAGGAAAGAAGATAAAATACTTACCAAATATCACCACCCATCATCTCAGCCAATTTCTTCGAGATAGCCAAACCTAGTCCAGTGCCCCCATAAGTTCGACGTGTAGAGGTATCCACTTGTGAAAATGCTCTAAAAAGACGGTCGAATGCACTCTCGGGGATTCCGATCCCGGTATCCTCCACCGAAACCCGAAACTTCCACTTCTCACTATCTGGCAACCTTTCGGCCTTCGTAGTTACCAGGATATGCCCTTCTTGCGTGAACTTTACTGCGTTTCCGATTAAATTAATAACGCACTGTCGGAAACGAGTAAGGTCCCCGTGAACCATGTCGATGTTTGTGCACTGATTTCTGAATGCTAACTCCAAATCCTTTGTTGCAGCCGGTTCAGCGACGAGTTGCAAAGCACTTTCAATGCAGTCTCGGAGAGAAAATGGCGCGACTTGTAAGTCTATCGCCCCGTGCTCGATCTTCGAGAAGTCCAAGATTCCATCGATGATCTGGAGCGTTAAAACAGCGGAATTACGAATCGTTTCTACATACTCTCGCTGTTGCTCCGATAATGGTGTGTCCAGTAAAAATATTGAGCAAGAAAGGAGCGCGTTAAATGGAGTTCCTAGGAAAATCAATAGTTGCTCTTAGCATGTTTTATAGAATGGGGAGCCTACGGATTTCATGCGACATATTTGCCAAGAAACTTGACTTCTCAGCTGTAGCTTCCTCTGCCGCCTTCTTTGCCAACTCCATCTGTCTGTAAAGTCGTGCCTTATCAATTGTGACGGCAGCTTGGGTGCAAAGAAGATTTAACAACTCTTGTCTCTGTCTTGTAAACGCATGATTTACGAGCTTATTCTCAAGATAAAGTACTCCCATTGTCTTAAGTTGGTTTTGAATTGGCATGCAGAGAACACTTTTGGCCGTTTTGGAGGTGAAATAACTGTCTCTTCCATAAACCGAATCGAATTTCGGATCATCGCTATCCTTTAGGATTTGTTCTCCTAAGCTAGCAACGATATTGACAATGGATATAGGAACTAAATCTGGCCTCATCTCCAATGGCTCGTGTTCTAATATCGACACCTGGTCAAGTAATCCAACAGTCTCTATGTGGAGGTTCCCATCCTCTTTCAGGATCAAAACTCCATAATCTGCCCCGGCGGTTTGAAGCACACTATTCATGAGTTTGACTATAACCTCCTCGAGATGTATACCTTCGGAGATCACCAAACTAGCTTTAAGGACAGTCCGGAAGTCCAGTTCTGAACCCAAAGACGAAGGATCGTTATTTCTATTTGAAGATGCATGAGATACCGCATCGTCCTCGTGCGGGTCTGGAGCAAAGAAATCTCTTGATGATGAAAGCGAAGGTGATTGGTGGTTCATTGTACTCTGATCGAATCCGTAGTCATGTGTATAGATACGCGAGGATCTTGGGCTAGGCCTCGGAGAGTTGATTGAATTATTCGCCATCATCGTTGACATGGTGTCGCTCTCTATCCTGGGAATAGATGGCCGATTATCTAAGAGAGATTTTGATTTGAAATCAGTAGAGGTTTCAGCAAACACTTCATAAGAATCGATGTCTAGAGAAACATACCTGGGCCCTTAAATACCAAATCTTCTGCAAATTTTTTCCTCAGCTCCATGGCTTTATTCGTCGCGCCCCAGGAAGTATATGCCTTGACAGCCTCTCTTAGATATGGCGCAGCCCTTCTTCTCGAGATGGGCTTTAGCCATGTTCCACAGCGTTCGCTCGCTAAAGCAGCATCATGAATAAACCCATTTTGATTGGCAAGGGAGATGGCATGGTCGTATTTGTCTAAAATCTCAAGCTGTTTCCCAGGATCGATGCACCTCATCATTTCTGCCTCTAGCAAGATGCTCTTGTGCAACCAAGTTCCTTTTGCGGTCAAGCTCCATATTTGGATATTTTTGCAGTTTCTTTCTAGTAGAGCCTTCTCTTCGTCTGATATTCTCTCATAGCGATCCATATAAGCTATCGAAGAATAAAATTCTGTGAGGGCTCCAAAGAATGCACCCATTATTGCGTCCCTTATCGGCTCGCAGCAGTGTGTTGCCAAATCTGCCGCGATATCGTAGTATCCGTATAGGGTGGCTATAATCAGGCGGTACATATGGTATAGATATATATGGCTTATACTCTCGCTGTTCATGATTTTCATGAGATCTTTACTATCGCCCAGCTCCTCTCCTTCGAAACAGATTGGATCTGGGTTCCCTAAACCTCTAAGATTGAGTAAGAACTGCAATGGCAAGCTTAACCACCACATTCCAGTCTGTTGTTTAAATCTTCGAATGGCGGGTTTTGTAGTGTTCATCTTGGTGTGTACAGCTGCTAGATTCTCACCACCAAACATCCCAAAGGATGGGATTTCCGCCCTATCACAATGGTTAGCCCCTCCTCTAAGAGTACCCGTCCAATGAGGGAGAAAACCCACAAGGCAAAAACTGTGAAGTCGACATTAAACATAGCCATCCCCGTGCTCACGGCTTGCTGCAAACATCTAAGAACTTCGCTCATACTTTGGTGGAAGATCCCAATATGCCCTGCATATGTTTCATAAATCGCTGGAGCAAGTGCACAAACACCAGGTTCTCTGTCGACAAGGGCAATAGACAGCCTACCGAAGGCATGCCCTCTTAAAGATGCTTCGTGCGTACCCTCGGTAGATAGAATGATCCCTGTCATCAGCATAGGGTAGGCTCCGGCAGTTGATATACCGAACTCAAGACTAATAGCCACACTAGTGAAACACACCGCTGGGAGCAGTGCAGGACGACTCATGTAAACAGGCAATAATAGCGATGAAATAAGCTCTTGGAGAAGGATAAGGTTCTCGTCCTCCAGGGGGTGGAGGTTTTCAATGGCCTTGATCTGAGCTATATCCATTAGAATTCTAGGCTTCAGCATGGTAGCATGAACCTTTGCTTCCTCGTCGTCCAGCGGTACCTCCCAATTAAGTACACTTAACCCCAGGAGTCCTGTCTCGATCGATTCATTTAGTCTCCCTTGAACAAGCAGACAGTTCATCTTGTGCACTAGACATCGAATTTTCTCTCGGGGTTTGGCGCATCGTGGTAAAATTTGATCCGCGAGATTGATTGAATCCTCATATCTGTTCTGTGCAAAGTACCCTTCCATCAAAGACAAGTTGACCTCAAGTGCCAACTCGTCCATGTCAGCGGTTGTCCGTGCCTGCGCAGTTGGCCCTTGTGATAACTCTAGATTGATACTAAATCGTTTCTTCAGCTTCATCCCCCCTTCAGTCATTTCGTCCTCGGCTTTCTCGTAGTCGTCCAACAGACTCTTTGCCACCAAGAAATAAGACAAAGCTGCGTCAAAAGCAGTAGCAGCGATTGCTTTCTTTCCAGCTCTTAGGTTAAGTTCCATGAGCGTCCGTCGTTCCGCCCTTTCCAACGGAGACAACCAATGGTTCAGCTGATTGACGATTTCGTAAAGCATGCCTTCCAAATCTTCATCCGGAACCTTTTCAAGCAGTCTTGTACCAATCATTCTGTGAACCCCACGCCTCTCCCCTTCTGGAATTAAGGAATATGCCGCCTGTTGAACTCTGTCGTGCAAAAACCTGTATGTGACCTCATCGTCTTGCTCCGAAGGTGATGGTGAAAACCTAGGAGGGAAGTAGGACTGCTCATCCATTACATACGGGGTGCAAACCGGACCACCATCATCTGTTCCATTCCCGTCCTGTTGTCGACCTAGGGCTAAAGGAATCTTATAGTTACCACTTGTAGGTAGTAATAGCCCAGCATCCAGTGCGCCCCAAAGGTCCTGTGCAGTTTCCTCTGGCTTTTTCCCAGCAGCGACTGCCAATGAGTGTAATGAAACCTTATCCGTGCCCATGCATGATGCCAACACCATCGCTGTTCTGGTTGTATCACTCAGCTTGAGCATCTGCTTAACCAGTAAGTCCACTACAGTAGGCGGCAGATCTTCCGCCTCGATACTAGTCAAGTTGAATCTCCACAGTCCACCACCTTTACCGCCAAAATCGAACGTGATATATCCACCTCTATGTAAGCTTTTCAGCAACTGCATTACAAAGAATGCATTGCCATGAGTCTTGGCATACACCAGCTCCACAAGAGTTTGCATTTCTGGGTCATTCTTTACTTTATCAGAGTCAGGGTCTCGGTGTAGTGTGTCCCCGATGATCTTTCTGATCGAATCCTGAGTGAGAGGCCCTAGTTCAATATCAACCACCTCCACGCCGGCGTGTTCTTGGAGGTAATCTAGCATCGGAGGTAGAGGGTGATTTTCGTCGATTTCATTATCTCTATAAGTACCGATAAGAAGTAAACCTATTCCAATAGCGGAAAATCTCACAAGCCCCTCGGTCAGCATCACATTCTATAAGCTAAACGTATTTGAAATGGTGCCAAACCCCAGGCCGCAGGTTTCTTCCTTTGTTTGGTGTCCCATTTGCACTTTGATCCTGAGTTCGTGCTATGGACTCCGCCTCTCCATTCCCGCATGCGTCTATTCGCCTCGTCCGCTATCCCCACTATTAGACTCAGCTCGCTCTGAGAGCACCATTGCAGATCATCCAAAAACAGCACCAGTCCCTTCCTCCCAAATACTGCTAAAAACCGACCGATAGCTTCTCTAAATCGATTCTCCCTTTCTGTCGGGCCCAGAGTTGCCAATGGCTCAAACTTGTAATCCGCGCCCAATAGTAACTTCAGCTCCGGGATAACGTCAATTAAAGCAGCAGCATCACCATCTAAAGCTTTGATGGTATCTGTTCGCCATCTGGAAAGACTTTGTGGTGGTTCTGAGAGGACTTGTCGCACAAGGTCTTGCAGCGCTTGGACTAATGTGAAAAAGCTGAACCCCCGTTTATACTGGTCGAACTTTCCTGCGGTAAAATATCCCCTGTTTTCTGCCACTGGTCGTTGTATCTCGTTGACCAATCGTGACTTCCCGACTCCGGAACCCCCTCTGACCACCACCATGGTACAACCTTGAACAGAACACCTGTCATATGCCGCCTTGAGTCTTTCCACTGCATCTTCTCTCCCGTAAAGCTTCTCAGTGATGACAAACTGGCTTGTTGTATCTAGTTCTCCAACCCTCATTCCCTCTAAACTCCGCCCTTCACTCATCCGCCTGATCAACGTATCAATATCCGCCTTCAGCCCTGATGCAATTTGATACCTATCCTCCGCATTCTTTTGCAATAGTTTCATTATTATAGCTGAAACAGTTAATGGAATTGAGGCATTCATCTCGGTTGGTGGTACTGGCTGTTGTGCGATATGCTGATGTATCAACTCCAATGGGTCTGTGCTCCGGAATGGTAGAAATCCCACTACAAGCTCATAAAGTGATACTCCAAGTGAATAGAAGTCTGCGCGGTAATCAATAGATCTGTTCATTCTCCCCGTACACTCAGGCGCAATATATTGTAATGGGGCTGGATTTTGCCCTCTCAGCATCGATCCATCCGTTCCTCTTCCCGGATCTTCACGTTCTAGTCTAGATGCTAGATGCCACCCACCAAGCTTTCCCATGATTGAGTTTGCCGCAGAATGCTTCGGCATATTACCAGTCGGATTTTTGACAACGAGAATAGAGAATGTATTCACATTATTGTGAGTGATTCCAGCTTTATGGGCCACTGAGAGAACATGCACAACACTCGAGAATACAGAGAGAATTTTGATCAAATCCGATTGAGTTCGAGGTTTTGCAACTGGACGTGACGGACTTCTAAGTCCTTCGAGATTGTTGATTCCGAGGGTTAAGGGCTGAATGTCGGGCAGAAACATTTCTCTCACTGTCATGTGAGCGCATTCGTCACAATATATTAGGGCCATGCCACCATCGGGAAGGTATTCCCAAGCGAACGGTCGAACGATATAAGGAAGTGAGGTGAGGCTATGAAACACGGAAGATGCATTTGAAGGGAAAGTTGCTGGGCCACCTTGTATGCCTGGGTTGGTTCCGTTTGTTCCTGTTGACGAAGATTGAGAATGTATAGATGAGCGTGAGGAATTGGACGGGCCATGTGAGAGAAGTTTCCACTCATGTCGCAGACGAGCTAGAGTATCCAGGTGATTTAAGGCGCAGAGCTTTAACACCACAGGCTTGCCATTTGTTGAAGATCTTCCCCTGTAAACTTGTATGTGGTTCTATATATTGACAGGCTTTAGTCAGCCCTCTTGGTGGGAGTATATTTTTGATTTGCCTCACCGATTTCTCCTTTGAGCAATCTTCTAGTATAGGATATGGGGAACACATACAATAACGTAGACTACCCTTAGATCTTCGTATCCTGGAACTTTGGGTGGTATAGTCCCCACCCCTTCCATTTCTTGTTCTCCAATATCCCCTACTATCGTGTCTTGATAACCCCCTATTGTTGCCGTACCAGAAGCGCTACTCCTCCCACTCTCGATCTGTTCAACGCCCTCCATTGCCTGCCCGGCGACAATCAATCCAAATGGTGCCGGAGTGGCAGCATTACTCACATTTCCCGTTAACATTTGAGCCACGAGTAGTGTGGCAGCACTTGCACCTGTTGGCATCCCTAATCCTGACCCAGAATTCTGAGACCCCGGGGAAGCCACCATGGGAGAGCTTTCTGGTGCTGCTGCTGCTGCTGCTGATTGTTGTGACACTGTAAGAACTCGAGAAATGCGGGGTGAGGCAGAGGGTATTGCTTGCGCTTCTGAATTTGAAAAGAGAAAGCTCCCATGGCGTGACCCATGGGAAGAGGACGAACCGGTTGACATGAATCTTGCACCACGGTGGCGTCGAAGCGTCTTTTGGAGTTGCGCGGCGAGAGCGCTGGCTTGCGGGAATAAGAGGGGTACTCTCCCGCCTGTAGGTGCTACCTATTAATCCTTGAATATGAGCCGTTAAGGGTAAATGCTTTTCTTTTGTGAATTGTGAGTAAATTGCTATCCAGACATTCTTTTGCGAATCAGAAAAGTGGTTCTCCAACCCCTTCCTCGTTCAGAGTCCTTCCACCTGTTGCGTTCTTATCACTTCTGATGACAATTCTTTGTGTTTTAAGGAGATTTCGGCCGCGATTCACTTGTGATGCACCTGGGAAATATTGCACGTGATCCGATCTATATTTGCGGCGATGTTGAATGTCTGAAAGCGTATGCGTAGACCCTGTAGCAGTTGAGCTTGAGTATCGTTCACCATATGTACGGAAAACATAGTGGTGACTGATAAGAACGCACCTTTTTTTGGCTCCGGATATCTTTTATGATCTTGCAGCGAGAGTGACAGAGGTAAAAGATAACAGTAGTGAAGACTCGGCGAGGATTTGCAGCTGTGATATCGACGATCACTGAGCCTAAAAATTGATGTGTGGCGATAACACTTTCGGGGCGCTCTGTGGGGTAACGGTGGCTGAAGAGTTTCCTCTCTCTTTTCCTCTTTTCTTTGGCTTGGGAAGGGTACGAGAGGTATGATAGCAGAGAGGAGGGAACAACAGCAGTAGGAGAGCAAAGTAAGTCGGACTTTCCCGTCAGCTCAATACCAGCTACCTAGGCTCTGATTGATCGAGTTGGGCGACCGTCTTTCTGTTATCCTTTGCACACGAGATCACACTGAATCAGTGTATGTCTGTCCGTCTGATACACCGGATCGGGGTGGGGAAGGGGTGACAAAGGAGAGTGGAGAAGAATCCGCCAACGCGTGGGCCTCGAACACGCGGGCTTAAACAGGTACCACTACAGAACAAGGGCCACCGGATCGAGAGTCCTGGCTGGCTGAATCCTGTCTTTTCCTGTTCTTACGATGATAGGTATTCAGGGCTGAAGTCTGTGCTCTGGTATCTCAAAAATTCGACTATGGGAGTAAAATCACCATGTTGAATTATACTGCGATCTACAGATTCCGAGAGGGGTGAACAGACCTCAGGGACTGCGGACGGAATGTGAGGCTCGATATCGTATCGTACTCAACCCCACCTAGCTCCACTCACGAACACATCTTGCCCTTAACCCTTGAGCAGAATTGCGGAACCCTTTCTTACATGTAGGCACATTCAGTACATTCTGGCAGTTTCTACGAAGTTCGTAGCCGCACAGCTGGAGGGCAACATTTGGCAAAGTTCGTTTGGTACACCGAAAGATAACTAAATAACCTGCTCATCGACGAAGGATCGAGTTTTTCTCCACAGATCGGATCTCAAATGTTTAAGCAACCCTTCCTAACCGGAAGAAAGAGGCAATCTTGCTCTTGCCCTCTTCCAAACGAGTCACAAATACAACCCAAGTCAGCACTTGGAGTATGTCGGGAACTCTTATATCAAAGGCCATCCATCCCTCTTCCCCAAAGATTTATGAACCTCTCCCGCTCAGCTCTAAAAACATAAGACGACTAGCCCGTCCCAGGACTGTGAGTGCATGTACCTAGGTGTATGCAGCGTTTGCAAAGAGATTTTGGAACTACTGGCGACCCCAGTGTTGTGTCTGTCTTTCCTCCCCCCACACAGTCGAGGTCCCCTCTTTCTTACTATGATCATGCTAGATGTTTAAACGCGCGATGACGTCATATATAAAGTGCCCCTTACCCGTTTGTGGCTGAAGACAGATTGCCGTGTCCCGCGCGCCCTGGGCCTGAACCGCTCGAGTCTCACCTCAAGCGAACATTGCATGCGTGCAACCCAAGACCTACCTAGATGAAAACCCTGAAGCGAAAGAAAAAGAAAAAGAAATAACTGTCTACTCTAGGTAGGTATCTACTCGACCTTCCTCCTAATCGCGTACGGCAATAAGAACCAAAAAATGCAAGTGAGCAAACAGGGATTATTTGTGTGGAGTGGCGCCGATCTACTGTACAAAACGAACATTTACGTTATTTTCTGGTTCTAACCGTACTCGCCCAAAGAACTGTGGCGAGTGATCTGGCAGCCAATAAAAGCCCACGTTTTGTATTCAAATCAATCCTACATATACTTTGGCTATCAGCAAATAACCAATCAGAAGTAATGTTCCTACTACCTGTATGCCGAGATCGTAAGTGCCGCGTCTCCCCCGAACTTTCGGACCGTGACATTCCAGGGTATCATGTATCTGGTTCCGTCCCGCAAATGTTGACACCAGTAACTAACCTCTACCCACATACTCCACCTAAAGTACCTTATACGCACTCCGAATCCCAAACCGCGGTATTGTCTAACAGATTACTATTCACAACATTCAATACTAGCTTAATTGTGGCTTGATAGGGACCCATCTTCCGATAAATAACATCCCTTCGTTCGTCAGAGCAAAATCGGAGACATATTAGGCCCGGTGATATTAAAAAAAAATCTAGCTACCTGCAGACTGTGGAGACACCTGGAAAAGGTATAGGAGAGGTCACGAAGGGATAGGTACTGTTACTGCACCTTTAGCCAATCCGATAGCGGCAGGAGACAGATTAATGTACCCGAAGAAAATAACCGACCCTCCCTGGATCACATACCCAGTGATCGGGTTCGGGGAAAAGCTTTTTTTTCTTTCGTTCATTGGGGAAACTAAAATTCCAAAGTCCTACTTGATCGCCACGGGAATCTCAGATCGGAAAGTTCCTGTGAGTGATGGTTAATTCGAGGGTTTTGAGATTTCTAGGCAACTGTACCCACTCTAGTAGCCTGTAGCCTGTAGAGTACTCCCATCGCCATCGGGTCCGTTATCTCGTACATGTTTTCTTCTTCCATGTAGTGTGACTTGCCATCGACATCCCTACATTTGCACATGAGCGATCTTGTTGTTTGAAACCTTACATGTCAAGATCGAGCGTACTGAGCTACATGTATGTAGTGTAATACCGCCAAAACTCTATGCATACAAGATCAAACTTGCTACAAACGGATACTTCTGCTGAGGCTGATCGATACCTTCAGCCAATTTTTCGAGTTTTGGCCGTACTCCACTTAGCTTCCAAAAAGAATGGGGAAAGGAATACGCATGCGCCAATATATTAGCACCGGGCACGTAAAAAAAAAATTTTTTTTCTCTTTTCCTCAGCGACGAACTTACCACATAGGACACTTGCCAAACGAACTGTCATTTCTTGAGTACCGGTACATGTATTTTATAGATACATGTAAGTTCATAGCGCATGAAGATTCGGCATGTGTGTATTTACTAAAAGTACCACATGTATCTACATGTATTGTACTTGTGTACTGTACCTACATGTAGTGTATTCTCTGCTTTGACATTCACGTGTAACATAGCAACGGAGATGTTTCCCAGCGAATCGGCTGCCAGTCTTTCATTATTGGTTAGCTTTGGATAAGTACAGGGGTCACGTTTAGCTATGTTAGGTCATGTGGGATCACTCGATATGTGAGGGGTGCGGTCTCGGGTTCTTCAGGGGCAGCTGAGACTGCATGAACTTCAGACTCTTTTTTTTTTGGTCCAATTCATTAAATGAACTTAAGACTCGAGAATATGGGCGGAAGAACTATTTCTTCGTCAATCACGCGTTCCATCCATTCGTAGCGTATGCTACCATAATTAGAGAAGAATTGCCCGAAATTCACCAAGAATCTAGCCAAGAAGAGGACTTGGTGCTGCCATAAAAGGGAAGGGCCGGGTCACAGGCTGTGGCTTACCTGCGAAAATGGTTCACGGGGTGAGGGTTAGGTTCACTAGGAGTAAAAAACACTTGAATACATACATGTAGGTAAGGTCTTCTATCATCAATACAGACGAAGGGATAGATCTCGGCCCTCACAAGGCAGTCCCACTAGGCAGGCGAATGTTGAACCTCTCTATGTACAACTACATAGCTTAGTCCATTGCCTTATTAGAATCGAAATTTTGATTTTAGAGATCGATTTTAACCGGAAAGAATATTCCCGAGGAGAATTTATACTCGTATTTTCCTGACGTTTGTAAAAGGAACCGCTATTGCATACCATACTAAATTGTAAACTTGGGGCGTCTTTGTATGGTATGTTATAGTGGTTACTTTTACAAACGTCACGAAATTACGAGTAGAGCACATACGTTCATACATGTAGGCATACCTTGGAATGGAGGGGAATATTTCACTACATAAATTCATGTCCAATCTGAAGTGTATTGTATATTACATGCATCAATGTATCTTGTGTTGCTGATATATATATACAGCCACCAAACAAAAATGTTCGTGGTTTGTTTTAATGACAGTGCACAGTGTGGCGCACCCGAAATGATGTTATCTTTAATGTTGAGATTCAAGGTAGTGAAAGATATATAAGATAGTTCGTGACTATAGATTAAAGAAGATGATCATTGATCTTATTCTTCATTGATCACAGGGAAAGTCTCCCCTTGAGGTTTTCTTGATAGTCGGCCACTATTACATAGAGAAATGTCTCACTCCGAAATCCGAATCACGAACACTTTTGCAGAGTGGCTGTATACAGAGGGTGTAACATTATTGCGAAAGTGGGTTTCCGTGACCCGATAGTCCTATTGGCTCTTAAAGGAATTTCTGCTGTGAGCACAGACCAAGAAATCCACACCTTTAGCGCTGACTTTCGCATTAATTCTACCAGACTCTGTATGCAACGGGTATCCCGAATGATACCGGGTTATCAGCCGATTCTGAATCGGCACGGATCTAATAAACTGAGAGGCCTAGAACCTCGGCTTTTGTTGCTTAAATTAGCATGAGCCCAACGCTGGAGATCCATAACCATGAACTAACATAGAGGTTTTGTATACTTTCACTATACAAGCTACATGTAGCTTCAAATGTGTTTATGTAGGGTTAAAGAGGAGTTTCAAATAGGTAAGCAGACGTTTCGCATCTACATGCATGTATCTAAATTTAAAGCTGGTACCGTTAATTTCTGACCGATCGCGAACATTCTTCGCTACCACCAAAGGATGTGGGCTGAAACTAAATCCAGTAAGCATGAGCTGGTGTGCCAATTGAGGCTATCCCGAGATCTTGGTCCTTGGCCGGTTACAGGGTCTGTTCATATGACCGTGTCCCAGTATATTCTGGCAATGGTGAGCTAGACACGAAAGTGATGCAACGTTTAACCTAGCAACGCGGAAAGGCACTCAGAATTTCAATTTTTAACGTAACACAATGCTTAGGCAGGATGGATATTTTAGCTATACACATGATATATGAGTGTCTAGAATAGAGTCTGCATTTTTCCAGGTCATTGATTTGGGGTTTTAGCCTGAAAAAGGACAACTTGTGACAAGAGACAGTAATAAAAGGAGAAGCAATGGCGATTCGTATTAACTCTTACCATAAATATCATCCCTAGCTTCTAACTTACTATAGATTCGCTCCGAATTCTGTTAGCTTGTCTAGTTATTGAGGAATACGGACTATTTGATCGTTGCATCACTTTCCAGCGCCCCCGGGTACATACCTTTGCAACGAAATATATCTATAGAGTAAAGGCTCGCTATGTAGCTAGAGTGCACGTATACATATTAAGTTATTCTCCATGGTAATTTAAAATATTTCCCCAACCCAATATATAGCAATTCTCAAAAGGTGAGAGCAAAGGTCATACATCTGTAAATTGTTGAATTTAAACCAAGTCAATGTGATTGGGAGAGACCTTTTAGTCAGAACATACAGTGATATGCAATTATGAGATAATGCTCTGTCCTAGCTGCAGCTTCGTTGGGTGTCCCCGAGCTCTATATACTCGGGGCAGGTAAAAAGTACCGGACAACGCAGGTTTTGTCTCTGGGCTTTTTTGCAGTAGTTCACGCCTAGCATGCGCGCACCCATTGGTAAACCAAAAACCTGCATTGTCCGGTACTTTTTACCTGCCCCGAGTAGTCCGGCGTATCCCTTGGACGGATGAAAGTTGTCAAATTCGCGACACCACTTAGTAAAGGAATTGTATTGCTTTTATGGTAACAATTACCACACTAGGCCAGCAATAGCTCAGAGAGCGTGGTCGCGAATTTGGTAAGTTCCATCCGTCCAAGGGATACTCCAAGACTACGGTGCCCTCCGAGATTTGATAGTGGCCAGTGCGTTATATCTTGGCCAGTAGCACGTGCGCACAGCTACAGTAGAATGAGCACCGAGTTAAGGAGGATAGTTTGTATGGGCCAAGACAATTCTCTACACAAATTATCCCTGTCTCCGTCACTCGCATTTTATCGCACTCGCACTGCCGGATTGAAGCCTCTCAGATAAAAAATCACCACAGTTCTTTGAGTGGCTGCGCTAGGTATTGACCGGGTACGTCGGCCCCAGGTCCGGTTTCTACTTCTCGCTGTATCTGCTCTTCAACCTGCATATTGCATGTATCGATTATATACCAATGCATAATGAAGACTACATACAATAGAAATATAGGCCAAGGTAACCACATATACACACTTACAGTTACTCACGGGGTGAAGGCGGATCCTGTCTGATGGCGGTCAGGGATTTGAGGCCAATAGCAGAGTTAAGTTTAGGACGCCAAGAGTAAATTACACAACCATCAGATAGGATCCGCCGTCACTAGGTGAGCGACTGTACCAGCAAAAGAACCAGAAAATGCAGTTGCTTAGGGCAAGGATTATTTGTATGGAGTGGCGACGATCCTCATACAAATTATCCTTGTCTCCACCACTGGTAAGCGTGTACTTACATGGATGTAGATACAAGTATACATGCATATGGTTCTGAGTACCCGTGACTACATGTACATACACACATTACACATTACATCATTCATTACAGATTGGATCACAGGTTAGCACTCGATATTATTTCTACCTACATGTACTAACTTTAGGTATCTCCGACAGTCGAAACGGCTCATATCAAAAGATCTAAATAACGAGAAAAAGTGAGTCTATTTATATCCAACCTACCATATTTCTCGAATATGTCATGGTACTGTTAACTACATGTAAGGTATCCCATCGTCTATCGATTACTACCCCCCTATAATAGAGGTATTAGATTTGTATGGGAGATCTGTTATTTGATAACAGAGATAACTAAATCTGTTAGTAAGCCACACCAGATTTGCTTTTTCTTGGGTGGGCAGCATCTTGTCGACAGACGAAGGGATAATACATTCGAGTGATAGTCTATGAATATGAGTACCTAGATACAATCACAGTCAACTAACCCGAATCCTTTATGAGACATCGAACATACTTGGGCAATCAGTGATCACGCGAGGGGTTCCAGGTAGAAACGTCCATGTGCGCCACACGTACACACATGGAAGAAATCTGGATTGCAGGGATGGGCTGAAACACTCTACGATCTAGGAGAATGCACATATCCATGTGGATAGCAGTAATTGGAGTCAGACTTGAGACCACCGCGATAGGACAAAAAACCACCTGTACACGTAATATCTATAAACAGAATGATCGAGATAGAGAATAGAAGCTTTAATACCATCTTAATTAAACAACCCAGAATAAATCGATCATACCGCTTTATAAGAAAATCATCAATTATCACTCGTTGTCTCTATCATTTTATTAATAGGCTAGCCAGGTTAAGTAGACTGACTACATGTAACTACAGGAATGAAAATAAGCCAACTAAAACATAAACATAACCTGTTTTAATAAAAATTGCCTCATTACGTATATCGCTTTTTGATCATATGACGGAGTATGTAGGATGTGGGGTTAATATGGATGGTCAAATCTGTCCACTGCTTAGATGACCTTTCCTCCAATCTTATCACTCCGCCAACCTTTGTTTGATCTTTGGTCCAGCACGCCGGTTTCTCAATAACTTCAATTATCGATTCCGCAAGCAGAGTACAAGTGAACTGATTCGATCTAGTGGACTCTGCAGATGCACATCGTGAAATACAAGCAGTTCCAAAGCAATGCAGCGTAACACAGAGCTCTTTGGAACTGTTTGGTATGCCGAGGGTTCCGCTGCAACGGTCGGCAGAGAAATCCATAAGTTGATTGGCGGCTTTACGGGCATCATTGAGTAAGGGGCTGCCGTAGCTCTGTTCGCACTTAGGGTTCATACGTATTATGGGTCTGGTCGTGGTCGTGTTGCTCTCTAGTCGTAAGGCGCCGGCACCGAGAACGAGAGAGACTGTGAGAATAAGGCTGGGGAGGCTGAAAAACATATGAAGTATATTTAATAGATTGTATTTGTTTTTGCTTGCGTCGGTTTGGTGTTTTGAGGTTGGCGGGTTTAATTTGATTGATGGAAGCTGAGAAAAGATGCGCGAGTAGGTATTTAAAGCCCGTATCAAGGACCCGAGTGCCAGGTTCTATCGTTCTTGAATATGAGACGCCGGTCGAATCAAGGAATAGAGGCGCGTGTACGTGGTTAATATTTGCGTGTATTATCTCCGTGAAACATCCACCTAGACGTAGGTACGCAACACCATCTTTAACGTTATCAACTAATACAGTATTGGTATTGCTTGGAATCATTGTATAGTTCTAGTTTAAGCCTGGTTTAGTACTAGATTCAGTTTGTAGAGCTCGATTCATATCATGTGCGCCGGTTGCAGCTCTGGGTGGGAGGGGTTCATGGTTTAAGGCACTGAACAGAAACAAAGAAATTAAACAGCTCATACTGTGAGAACTAAGATATATTTATTTATAGAAACAATAACTAAAATTAACATGGAGAGCAGTAACGGTAGCTACTTATTTTACAGTTACTACATGTAACATAGGGTAGTCTGCCACGTCCCTACCGGGACAATGAGAGGTTTTGTAAATGCTTCTGTAGATGAAAATCGGAGTACGATATGACTACAGTACCAAAAAAGGGGATGGAATACGTACTGTGTCAATACGGAATTGTGTAAAACTTCCGAATTAAATGGGAATACTAACTACTGGATCCACCCGCTTTTTTGGTACTGTACCCTCCCCCAATACAGCAATGTATACCAAGCGATAGGCAAAGATAAAAATGGCAAAAATAACTTACATTTTCAACGAGTTCCAACCCACTGAGCGTGAACTTGTTCCAACGGTATACGTAATTACCTGAAACTTCTAGTACTAACTGACTGCGTATGGGGTATTCCTCGGGCTACCTCAGTAGAGAACCGCACTAGTGCTTCGCTCCATCCCTTTGTGGTGGGCACAAGAGTATCTTTTCCCCGGCTTACGAATGTATGTGGAAATACCAAAATTAAAGCGCTAAGGAGGGTGTCAATGATAACTACCCCGCGCCAAGCCTATACAACCAATTTGGATTCTACCACTCGTTAAGGAGAATCGCAAATACCCCGCACCCTACCTACATGTAGTAAAGTCAACAGATCTGGACAGATAGCATAACCACCGATATCCAGAGATTTGATTGGATAGGTGCGAATATACCTATTGGATTTCAAAGTGGACCAAACATCACGTGGGGGCGGCTTGGGTCATGGTGAGTCACTCGCCCGAGATAAGCTGCAGCTGTGTGGAGTACTGTGATTGGCCAGTGTAAACAAGTCCAGTAAACAAACCCTGTAGCTATAGCTCCTTAGTAAGGACTTCCTTAGATACATGTAGATATACTTGTCCAATTGAACTGAGCTAGTAAGCTTTTGCTTGGAAAATTCTAGTCGTGCCTAGAATCACGTAATAGGGAAATGATTATGTGGTTGGCTGCTGTCAATCGAGACGTATTATATTCCGGAGTTGATCACTTATACGGAAAACAACACCTACTTACTCTCGACGAATTACCTGTCCGTTTGGAGAGAATATGCTTGCCACGTGTTCTGCCCCCTCATCGGCTATATAAATCAGGACAGCCTGTCCTATTCTCTTTTTTAAACAAACGTCATTATCAGCCGGACTGAAAACTTCCACTCTTTTTACCTTCCACACAAATCTCTTTCGAATAAAATGACTTTCTTACCCAGTCTTCTATTCTTCAGTATTATACTATTGACGGTCTTTTCAACGGCTTTCGGACTTGAAGAGGTTCTTGCATTCCAGGGAAATGGGCGGGAAACTAGGCCTTTCGGGGTGTACTCGGCGCTTAAGTACACGGTACTCGACGGCTTTTTCAGACAGAGCGACGAGGGTACTGATGATCGTACCTACGACCCTGTGAGTATCCACTGCCTTGCCGGTAACCATAATTATATCAATAATTTTTGCTAATAATTGATGCTATTCAAAGCTCACGGACTCTTTCGGACTTCAGTATTCTGGACCGCGGCGCTGGGAGAGATTTGTTGAGCATATCTCTTTCTTGAATGAAAATGCCCCTACCGATGTCAGCTACAAAGTTTTATACCTGGCAAGACATGGCCAAGGGCATCATAACGTTGCGGGCAAGTTCTTTCATGGCGTTTATTGCACGCAAGTTACTAAGAGATATCATGATATTAGAACACCATTTTGGAAATGAGGCTTGGGAGGTATATATTCAACTAAATCGATATCTGTGACTCCGCTGACCCTTGTAGTGCTATTGGGCCATGAAAGGGAATAATGGAACCTATCATTGGGTAAGCACTCCTTTCCCTATTATTTCTGCAACACTAACCTCTGCAGGGACCTGACGCCCGCCTGACTGAAAAAGGAGTCTCTGAGGTGCACCGTACTCGCGATGCCTGGAAGTCCCAGGTTCCCTTTGGTGTCCCCCTCCCTCAAATCCACTTCGTCTCACCCCTCTCTCGCTCCCTCTCGACTCTTGTCGAGACATGGGAAACGATTGCACTCGACCCTCCTCGACCACTTGTCAATGAACTTCTTCGGGAAACCCTGTCCTTACATTATGGGGACCACCGCTCACCGGCTTCCGAGCTACGTGAGCGTTACCCACAAGTAGATTTCCCCATGGATGGCTCATTTCCGGAGGAAGACCCGCTGTGGAATTATCACCGTGAGTCTCTACAGGGCCGCAACGCCCGAATAAAATATGCCATGGACAACATGATCGCCGCTTCCAATGAAACCTATATCTCGATGACTTCGCACTCAGGAGTCATCAACTCAACCCTTGTGGCTCTTGGACATCGTCCATATAACCTTCAGACGGCGGGCATGATCCCTGTTGTCGTAAAAGTGGAGCGGGACCCGGGGGGTCTGCAGAAGTGGTTTCAACCGAATAACCCTTCGTTCAAAAACGTTGACGGTAGCCCAAGGGTGGAAGAGAGGGTAGTTTGTGATGGTTACCCACCCGTCAACGTATCGGGGTTGTATGAGAACGGAATGGGAGTTTGGCCGTGGTCATAGGTGCGGCTCTTTCTACTAGGCTAACAGATAGCTCCTAGGATGGTGAAAGGTTTGGTTTTGTTTGAGATTTGAGAAGAGGCAAAGGGAAATGTATGATATGGTGTGGGGAATGCGCCGAGTTATCGTGGGGCAGTTGGAGATTGCGGAGGGGCTGGATCCCGAACCCGCAGGTCACCAAGGGATTAAGTACATGAAGAAACTCGCTTGTTTTTGTCGGGTTGGAGGCGCTGAGGAGGAAGTCGCGCCCTTGATAGCACCCTGAAATATACCAGAGAGGCCTCCGAACAAATTATGAATAGTTGGTTGGAAGAGTGAAAATAAGAAAGAAGATAGAACAACCGTATTTAACTTTATACGAATTTCAATTTTTGTTTTGATACTTTTTTGGCCGGCAAGAAATCGGAAAAGCTGCGAAAGAGATATGCTGAACAGTTTATAACCATGAGTGAGAAAAGAATAAGAGAAAGAAAATCACACCATGCGTCCCCGTGATTAGAGATACTAAAAACAAAGTAAAGGGTATTTAGGTAACCAAAACGCCCCTAGAATACCATGCCATCCTTTGCGTCCTATTGTGGATCCTCAGCTCATGCACCCCTACGTCATTGCACTCCCCAAACCGGTCCCAGATATGGCCGCCGACTACATAACTGATGAGGTCCTTGGCCTCTTGCGGCTGCTTCCTGGCCTCTTCTCAGGGGCGGGCGGTCCCATTTCGGTTAGGGATGTTCCTTCGCGTTCCTCACGCTCAATGGTCCTTCCACCCTTATGATCCTTGGCCTTTTCCTTCTGGTCAAGCACCATGGAGAGTATGTCGTAGGCGAATTGCGGGAACTCAAGAATCATTCCCATAAATTCCTTCTCGGCCTCGTGACGTAGGACATGGCCTTTCGAAATTTCTTAGTACTATGTAGATATCATGATAGGGATGAGAACTTACTTCTATGGGCCCAGAAGGTTGCGATAGGGTTTCTAATCGTCTTGTCGTCCTTTGGTGTATTTGCATACACGAACCTAGCATACTCAAGCTCGCCCTTAGCGGTAGAATTGATCCTGTGGATCTTGCTGTGCGCCAATGTCTTAAGCTCCTCCATGCCTAGCTTATCGGCGAGAGTATAAACTCTCGCATGCTTCAACAGATGGCTCCCATCTTCATCAATTTCATCAGGGGAAACCGCCTCCAGCACCAACTCAGATGCGTTCTTGTTGAAGACGAGACGGGGGGTGTACTCGTTCGTATAAAGGTATTGCAGGAAACAACCGACAGCATCGATGTTCTCATCTTTGAGGCTATAGACGGTGAGGGAGTTATCGAAGTATGGGCTGCGCTGAAGGAGCGCGAGATGGGCCTTGAGAACAGTATCTCCGACGGCGATAGTCACAATGGACGAAGAAAGATAGCTGTGTTCATCATCCATCATCATCGTATTAGCGGTTCGTCTGACGTTGAGTTGTTTGCTCAATTCCTGATGGAGGCGAGGGAAATAGAGAGTGGGAGGAGGAGGAACGAAAAATTAAGGAAAGTACAAGTTGAAGAAAGGTAGAAGTGTGAACGATGAGAACTTACCCAATGAAAGTCAGTTCCTTCTTCTTAGGAACAATCTCGTTTGCGGAATTGTCGACAACGACTGCTAGCGCCATGCTCGACTCCCCGCCCTCTTCGTTTCCCTCCTCGAACTTTTCCTCGACGTCGCCTTCGCCATCCCCATCGCCATACTCATCCTCTTTTTTCTCTTCCTTCTCTGTTTCTTCCGCTTCCGCTGGTGTCTCACCAAACAAGTCGCCCGTAAGATCGGAAGCTTCTACATCCATGCTTTCTGCTAATGGAGCAACAGGGGCTGTAGGAGTATGATCTGGTGTATTGGTTGAGTTTGACATTCTTTTTTCTCCCTTCGTTTCTTTGCGAATATTTACCAGGTAATGGCAGCAAGGGTTCGAAGGACGGGCAAATTGAACAAAGACGATGCAAAGGTCCTGGTCGACGCGTGTTGTTGCAACATCACAAACGGTTAGGCCTGTCGCGGGTAGCTATCTTGGCAGGAACTCGCTTACTATTAACTAAACCTTACCCATGGCTTGGGGTCGGGATTTGTTATCCCTGTTAGGCATCGGGTTGAGGTGCAGATTGATATCATGCAAGGAAACCAATCAAAGCTTTTGATATTGCCCATGAATGCTTTCTGTGCTAATAAGGTACATTTGTTGCTAGAAAAATCTTACAGAAAGAATTCCCTCAAGTTTAATCGAGTTTTAAATCTTTCTTAACTGCATCCCTGCAAATTGGATGGTAGAAATTGATATGGGCCTTGAACGTTTTAACAGCCAATTCCCTATCGCACTCATTCAACAACCTATACAGAGGCCTGACAAACTTCATTCTCCCCCAGGTGCCTAGAGCTTCTGCTGCAGGCTGAAATAACTTTGGGTCCTTTGCCTTGAGTCCGACTATCAACATTCGACTCAGAATCTCCGCATTCTTACTCTTCATGAATCCGTACTGGTTTATCATCGTTTCAACAAGTTCCGGTTTAAGCGGCTTCTCAAAGTCCGTGATTTTCTCAAGAAAAACCACAATCTGCCCAGATGTCCAGGACTCGATATCCTTAGGACCAGGAGTCCAACCCC
Organism: Morchella sp. 2018-W38C; assembly: GCA_024713705.1. NCBI lineage: Eukaryota > Fungi > Ascomycota > Pezizomycetes > Pezizales > Morchellaceae > Morchella > Morchella sp. 2018-W38C. The sequence continues at coordinate 1,595,210 of JAMJEX010000014.1, forward strand.
CTGATGGTGGTGAGTCGGTATTAAGGCCATGCCATTTATCCGCAAGGCTATAGCAGACATCGGCAAGTGAAGTATCAAAGTCAGGCTTTGGCGGAAGGCCAGGTGCGTGGAACCACTTCTCCCAGTCTACTTCCTTTTTAAGCGCCGCGGAAGCTTCGGCGTCGGATGCAAAAAACTCTAGTAATGTTGATTTGAAGTCCTCTGAGGTCAATGATTTCTGGTGAAACTTTTTGAAATACTATTCATTTCACGGTTATTAAGTGCCTCGAAAATGATAGAGGTCTCACGAACATGTGGAATGAATTTGTCCCATTTTGCCCTCCCTACCACTCTGTCGAGGAAAAACAGGAAGTTGAACCCCTTCTCGTAGGGAATACTAGAGAAGGCGTCATCGGGATCCTTCCCTTCCAGGTCCACCACCAGCTTCGTAAACTCATGATCCTCTCCATAGAGCTGCACGCTTTCTTTTAAAGCTTTCCATCCGATAATCGCAGAGAAATGAAACTCCTTATCACCATGAAGAATACCTCCGATACGTCTCTCGAGGTAGGTGGTCCATCCCTCGTTTAGCCAGAAATGCTCCCAACTTGCATTGGACACTAGGTTTCCAGACCAAGAATGGGAAAGTTCGTGGGCAATTACATCAATGTTAGATTTATCACCAGAGATAATTGTTGGTGTTGCGAAGGTATGTGTTGGGTTCTCCATGCCTCCGTACGGAAAGCTGGGAGGGAGAATCAGAACGTTGTAAGTGGTCCACGGGTAAGGGTACACGAGCGACTCTGCAGCTTCCATAAATTTCTCCATGTCACCCTCAAGCTCCGTCTTGCAAGCTAAAAGCTCTTCGGGGCCTGTGTATACCAATGACCGAGGGCCAATAGAGGCTGATGCAATGTCCCCTGACGCAATGGCAAAAAGGTACGATGGAATTGGAATAGATTGGTGCGATGTGTATAAAAGAGTTCCAGCTTCGTCTTTAGAGTTTCCGGCAATGAACTCGCGGGATCCCGTCGGTAGACCAGAAGTAAGGACTGGAAGTGGAGAACGAATCTTGATATCGAAGGGCGATTTGACAGCTGGGGTATCTTGGCAAGGATATAGAGAACGGGCATGAATCGCCTGGCATTGTGAGACTGGTATCTAAAATTTAGCATAAATTATCAAGAGCATAATGAAGAGTTGAGTTACACATGTAAGGGTGCTTTTTGTTGGATGTTTGCTCAGGTTTCATCCATTGCAAAGCAGTGCACCGATCAGTGGTACCGTAAGAAATCTATCAAGATGTTAGACCCTAGAATAGCTTCATTTTAATAAACCGAGAGTTTGAGGTGTTGGTACCTTAACTTTGATACATTGGCCTTCTTTCACTTCCTTCCCAGTATTGATTGTCAAAGCACTCCCGTAAGGCTCCACTCTCTCTGAGACGTCGAATGTTGCTTTCTTTCCATCAACACACACACTCTTCACATCCAAATAGCTCGTATCCAAAACCACATCCTCCAACGTATCCTCAGTAGCTTTCAATGCTAAAGTAACATCCCCGGACAACGATGAAGTGGGAAACGACAAAATCAGGTTGATATCAGTGTGCGTAGTCGTAAAGACGAGATGATTTGCTTGTGAGTTAGGATCCTTCTTAATTGGTGCCATCTTTGTAAATATTCTTGATGTTGTCGAGAACGAGTGATTGGCAGCCACTGGAAGAGTGCGGGGTTGAGGCTTAAAGTAGGATGAAGGAGCTGTTGCGGGACGCGACAGCTTGATGCGGAATTGAGGGGACGGGCAAGCAGTAGGGATGCGCAGAAAACGTGATGATTTGGATAAAGATAAAACTCGAAACTGAGACCGAGTTGATAGAGTTAGCATGGTGGAAATACATGGACTTTTTAGACCTCGGAATCCATCAACATCCGAACCTAAATATTTAGTTCTTGGCGACTGTTTTTGGTGTGAAAATCCCGCCAAGAACTCAAAATTTGAGCCCAAAATTTGAAAATCAGAGATTGGCCAACGCACTCTAATGCTCCTCACCACAATACATGTACACTCACTACATGTACCTACATTTAACAAATCACTATTGTGCATGTATTTGATACCTATATATATGGTGGTAATGGTGAGCAATTACCGATTGCACATTAATAAAGATTGTAATGCCACAGCACGGTATTGGATATACATGTATCTACCTATAGGATAATGCACACCAATTAATTGTTAACACAATTCAGAGATACCGATCTTCTAATCACCAAGTACATGCAGTTAGGCACTCTGTTGGGCTAGAGATTATGGCCCTGGACCGGGAATGTTACTAAACTGATTATTCAGAACACTGCGTGATACCTCGTGACCCTGAAAGTTGAGTGACCCTTCATGATCCAATCGATTTTAATGCACTTTACCCTTAATCAGCCCACATTTTGGAACTACCACCCAGCACCACCCAACCCTTTGTTCATGCCGCAGCACCTCACCTATATAGCTACATGTATGTATACATGTATCCAGCAACTATAATTTATATCAACTGGAACTTGTACGTATACATATATTTCATAGCTTAAAGCGCATGCACATTATATAATGCATGTAAATACGTCTTCACTGCTTCTGGGGCACACAAAACAATGGCCTGCTTGGATCCGAGATCAAAAACGTGTATTATTATCGCATGTAAGAAGTACAAAAGGGCCAGAAGGCACATAAATCTGAAAACAACCCATAGCTAAACAGGAACTAAATGTAAAATCAGAAAACTATTACAACAGAACGAAACCATCATCACAGATCAGCAGTCTAGTTAGAACTTCCACTGCAACTCCTGTCCACAGAGCAGTCTAATAGGAACTCCCGCTACGACTCATGGCCGCAGGGTATTAGTCAAACCGAGTCGTATGGGTTTTGCAGCATCCACAGCGGGCGTGAAGACAAGTGACTCCTTGCACCTTATGCGGGCATCTCTCCTTATAAAGACTATTCCCCTCTTTTCCGCAGTCGCAGCATGTCCAAGTAGGTTTTGGACAATTGTCTCCAATGTATACCATGGGCATCTTGTCGGTGAGTGTAGTTAAATTCGTGAGATTGTAAAAGAAATAATGAATGTTATAATGATCTAAGGGCTTGAGCACGATAGTCTATAGATCGTAATGTTTCTTGGGGACGGATGTGATAGTAAAAGCAGATTGGGAGCTCGGTCGTTTATAAAGGCTTCTTTCTGGGGCCCTGATTGGGTGCACCATTATTACAACGATATCGGGCCCCGAAGTTTCCAATTCTATGGCTTTTTTTTTCTTTTCTTTTTTCTTTACAAAAAGTTGTGTTCCTGTGCCATGCATGTTGCCTACATGTAGTAGCTAGAAGGCTACAGATATGCGAATAGAATCCCGTAGTCGCCAAAAAAACTCGTTATGCGATCTTGCATAGGTGATTGAATTTGGGGTAAGACTTTATGCAGTAGGCCATATCTCCTCTCATCTGGTTCGCACAGCACAGTAGGGCAGAACTCCCGGGGCCGTCGGCGGTTAACGGCAAAAGGCGATTTGCTATGAGGTCATGACGGCGGGATTGTGTCACAGACCACGAAGCGAGCATGGCGTTCAGCCCTAGCCCTAAGGCTGCGAGTGATTCTCGATGACGGTGTGAATACGTTGGAGATCTGTCTCAAAGACTCGGAGAAATCTTGAGGTCTTCATGGCGAGGAAAAACCAGCACTGGCTAGGTCTCTTGTGCCTGGAGCTTGGGTAACCAGAAATTATAGGTTGAAGTGGACTTGAACAAAGCATGTGATAGTTGATGAACTTTGAAGAGAACACTCTTCTAGAATAAATTAGTTCTGAACTGCAGACTGCATACCCTGACAAAGTCATCTCTTGGGCTCCGTTTTCGTTGATTTCTTTGACTGAGGCCATAACGTCAGACTCTTGGCAACAACGTCGTCGGCTGTTCCTGCTGCTGCACGTAAACCCCGCACTCGAAACAAACCACCCCACCCAAATCTTACTTACAACCTCTACCACTCCGCTCTACAACATCCACCCATCACCATCAATCACATACAAACATGGCTGACGAGTCCTCTGCTCCTGCTACTACTACACCTACCAAAAAGCCTCAGGCCGAGGAGGTTGGTATGTGACGATACCGCATTCTTCGTTGTTTGATTTGGTTGAGAAACAAAAACGCTAATCGTGGGGTTGGCCCAGACTACACACTGAACAACCCCGAGGTTCTCAACAAATACAAAGATGCGGCAGCAATCGCCCACAAGGTCCTTGAGGCTGTTTCAAAATTGGCCGTTGATGGTGCAACCATCTTGAGCATTTGCCAAGCGGGTGACAAGATGTTGGATGAGGAAACCGCAAAAGTGCACACCAAGGCCAAGATCACCAAGGGTATGGAAATTCTCACCGTCTACTTTAACCTCCAGTCCCCTTTGGTGGATTTTTTCCACCCGCCACTATTGAATGCGAGATACGGGACGACGTGAAAAATTTGAATTTTTACTAAAAGGTCTATTTATGCAGGAATTGCCTTCCCTACCACCGTTTCTCCCAATGATATCCTCACCCCATACACGCCTCTCTCCACCGATACCGGTGAGGCTGGCATTACAGTATCAAACGGCGATGTTATCAAGATCCAGTAAGCCTCAAATGAAATTTTGATCTTTCTCGAAACTTCTTTCTAACTAATCCCCCCCCCTTAAGGCTCGGTGCCCAAATTGATGGATTCCCTGCAATCGTCTCAGACACCATTGTCGTCGGCGAAGAGACTGCTGATCACAACAACCTCATCCTTGCGACCCATTACTGCAATGAAGCCCTTCTCCGCCTAATGATGCCCGCCGATATCCACCCCTCAAACACCCCCGAGAAGCCATACAAGGTGCCTTCATCCAACGAAATTACCGAGAAACTGAAGAAGATTGCCGCCGTCTATGACTGCACTCTTGTCGAGTCCACCACCTCATTCGTCTTTGCCCGCAACGAGATCGAGGGCAAGAAGCGCCTTGTTATCCTTCCGGGCGAGGGTATCCCCAAGAGTGAGGGAACCCCCGAGGTCGGCGAAGCCTGGGGTGTCGAACTCTCTTTGTCCAAGGGCAGTGGAAAGGTTAAGGAGGTCCCAGGAAAGAGGGCCACCCTCCACAGGAAGACCGACACAAAGACCAGTCTTAAGAGAGAATCCAGCAGGACCACACTGAACGAGGTTATCAAGAAGTTTGGGACATTCCCATTCGGTCTCAGACAGCTGGATGACGAGAGGACAGCAAAGGCTGGCATCTTGGAGTGCGTGAGAAGCAACATATTTAGACAATTTGAGGTTTTGGGAGACAAGGACGGTGCGGCCACCTCTAGGCTCTTCACTACCATTGGTTAGTTCTCCCCCGCCATGATTGTTGCAATCAAGCCATTGTACTGACGAAGGGACAACAACAGCCATCACGAAGAATGGAATCACAAAGATCGCCGCTCCCCCGGCCCCGGATCTCGATAAGGTTACTTCGGACAAGAAGATTGAGGACGAGTCCATTCTTGAGCTGCTTGCCCTCCCGCTAAGGGCCGAGAGCAAGGCGCCCAAGAAGAAGAAGAAGAAGACCACCAAGAAGGAAGATGCCGAATAAATGTAGCATTAATTCTTTCTTTTCTTTTATTCCCCATTTGTTTCATTCCAAGTTCCTCTTCCGCTTCGCAAATGAGTCGTAAGGAAGTTGGCATTTTCTTCTTCTCTATTTCTTCTCTTTAAAAAATGAAAACCGGCGGGAAACTGATTTTTTTCATCTTGTGTTTTTTTTGGACGACATTGAATTCAATGTGCATGCTGCTGCTGCGGCCATTGTAATACCTATCTTAGTCATATGAAAAAGTGATATCTCATGATTTCTCCCTTCCCATCGCCGGTTGTGTGCAGGCGTCCTCTACAACCAATCCGCATACAAACATCTAGATACCCCCCCCCCCCCACCCGCCCCCACTCTCCATCCCCCCTCTTTCCCCCCGCTTCATGCATGCACTCTGCACCCCACACGGCACCCTGATCAGCGCTCCCGCCACCGCAACACGTGCCGCTGACTGGCGGGGCGGCGCGAGCGTCACGGGATGTCACTCGGTAGTTTCGGCTGCGTGATATAGTGTAATGTGAAACTATGTAGCTAGCCTTAGTAGGCCTCCTCACTTGGCCTTACTATATATGCACCCCCCCCCCCCCATCTAATCGCTATCAAAGAAGGTCTGTGTAGTTATAGTTAGTTAGTGGTGGAGGTGGTGGTGAAGCTTGGATATAATCCTCCCCCCCCCCCGGGGGGGGGGGGGGGGCTGTAACATGGATAAAGCATAGAATGGAAGAGGAGGAGTACGTACAGAACGGAAGAGAGGAGAGGGGGAGGAGGGGAGAATGGGTGGGGGAAAGAGAATGAGAGTGTAGACAGAGAGGTAGACAGAGAGGTAGATAGAGTGCTGGTATATTGCTGTAACGTATACTGCTGCTGCTGCTGCTGCTGCTGCTACTACTGCTGGTGCTGCTACTATAACTACTATACTAATACTACTAATACTACCACAACTATCAACAACCCGGCGCGCCGCACCACTATAACATCACCGCGGCCGCCGGGGGGGGGGGGGGTAGGGGGGTAGAGAGGTACATGAGGGCAGGTAAGGTAGGTAAGGTAGGTACGGTACGGTAGGAAGGAAGGAAAGGAGACATTACATCCGACCCGTCTGTAGGGTGTAGTTATGGTTTTTGGTTTTTGGTTTCTTTATTTTGAGGGGGGGGGGGGAGGCGTGTTGATGCCGGTCCTCACTCCCTCACTCACTGCCTCGCGCCCCCCCAACGAGGGATTGTACAACGTAGCATAACACGCAGGACTAAAGTAGACACGGTAGCCCGGCCGGACAACCACGCCACAGAGCTACAGAGCCACAGAGCCACAGCCACAGGCGGGCAGAAAGCTCCCATTGCACCCACCCCACCGACCGTGGTGGCCATGGGGGGGAGAAGAAGGGGGAGAAGAGGGAGAAGGGGAAGGAGAACCAGAGAGACGCATCATAAATATAAAAATGCAATATAAAAATAAAAATACATCATCCCCACCCACCCCCGCCTCCCACCACCACCGCACCACCTCACCGCCACACCGCCGCCGCTCCCCATTTATTTTATGTTGCTTTGCTTTGCTTTGTAAATTTTTTGCACACGGCACGGGACCCATATATATATTCTTCAGTCTTTTTTTTTTCGTTTCCACTAACAACGGCTTGATTCCCAGATCCCATAACAGAAGAAAAAGAAAGAAGGGTGGAAGGAAGGAAGGAAGGAAAGAAGAGGTAAGGAGAAAGTAGATGAAGATGAAGAAGAAGAAGAAGAAGAAGAAGAAAAGAAGAAGAAGAAGAAGAGGGCAGTACACACAGAAAGGAGACACACACACACACAAAAGAAAGAAGGGAGGAAAAAGAAAGAAAAAAGAAAAGAATACACACATCACATCACATCACACACATCACACATAGAAACACACACAGACACATAAATAAAGAGAAAGGAAAAAAGAATGCCAGCTACAACTACTACAACTACTACAACTACTACTACAAACAACAACAACAACAGCTAACCAATCAATCTTCACTCCCCATCACTCGGCGGCTCCGAAAGCTCACTACTATCCTCATGCTCCGCCGCCACCGCCACTGCGGCGCCCCCCCTCCCCGCACTCCCATTCGTCCCATTAACCGCCACCTCCGCCACCGTCGCCGTCCCCGACCCCGACGCCCTCGTCTTGCGCCCCCCCCTCGCCGCCTTCCGCTCCGCAACAACAACAACCGCCGTTGGCTCCGGCGACGACACCGCCGCGCCACCCCGCTTCGGCCGCCCCCGCCCGCGCTTCATCGGCGTGATCCTCTTTTGCGGCGACGCGGGCGCCTCGGCCTCGGCCCCCTTCTCCTTCTCGGGCTCCGCCTCTGCCTCTTCCTTCTCTGCCCCCTTCTGCGGCGACGACGACGGCGCGTCCTCCTGTATCTGCATTGGCTCCGCTGCTGCCGCCGTAGGTTGTGTAGCTCTCGCCTTCTTCCCCCCCACCCCCCTTCCCGGAGTGCCCGCACCCTCCTCCACCACAATCTCCTCCAGCACCCTCTCGCCCCGCGGCTTCCTCCCGCGCTTCGCCGCCGGCTTCTCCTTCTCCTTCCTCGTTGTATCCTGCTGCTGCTGCTCCTCCTCATCGTCCGCGGCAGCGCCGTCGCTCCCCGCCGCATCCTCCATCTCGACATCGCTGTCCCCGTCGCTGTCGGGTGCTACAGACACCTCGTCGTCGTCGTCTTCGTCGCTCGGCCCGCTCTCCACATACTTGACCTTCGTCGTCGACCGGCCGCTCCTGCGCCGCTCCGCGTCCGAGGGCGCCTGCTTCGGCGTCTTTGGCGGCCGGCCAACCTTTCGCTTCTCGGCGCTCTCGCCCGCGGGGGTGGAGGAGGAGCCCGCGCCCGCGGCCGCCTTGTACTTCTTCTTTGCGGGGGTGCCGGCGCCGCGGGAGGCGCCGCCGCTACCACCACCGCCGCTGGGGTCGCTCTTGCGCTTCTTGCCGCCGCCACCGCCGCCGCCGTGGCGCGCGCTCTTGGGCTTGATGAGCGCGTCGAGGCGCAGCTCAATCTCCTCTGGGAGGTATGTGTTGCGGCTGACCTCCAGCGACTGCTCGGCGCTCTGCATGGGCATGAACAGGCCCGCGGGGAGGCGGATCTTGCCGGGCCACGTCTGAATCGTCCAGTGGTGGTGCTCGGCGTAGCGGCGGATGACGGCCTGGGCCAGCTCGGAGAGGTAGTAGAGGTTCTGCTGACTGTCAGTTTTGTTTCTACCCCCCAACAAACACCAAGGACATGGAGTGGAAGCTCACCTCGCTGTTATTCGGACTCAGCCCGTCGCGGAACTGCTTGACGCGCTGGGCGACGTGGTAGATGAGGCTAACATTCTCCTCGCTCGCGACAGCCGTGAGGTAGAAGAGGATGTATCTGCAGAACCAGGCGCGCACACTTCAATCAGCTCCGTCTGTCTCTGTTCCCCCCCGAAACCGCATTTTCCCAGCCCCCTCGAATCAAAAGCAAAACACATTTGACGAAGGAGTAGAAGAAGAGAGGGAGGGGCGTGTGTTTGGCAAAGTAAAAGAGAAAAGAGAAGAGGGAAAAAGGAACAACAGCAAGCAGAGGGGGGGGAAGTCCCACTACTACACTAACCCCCCTTCTCCCATGCCAAAAAAGAGAGGAAACGCAGAGAGCAGGGGAGAGAAGAAAAAGAAGAAGAGAAAGAAAGAAAAAAAGGGGGAGGGGGGGGGGAGGGAGCCAAAACTTACTTCGCAAAATCCGCCAAGTCCTCCACCTGCGTTCCAAAATCCGGATGATGCGCCAGCAGGCTCAACAGCCTCGCAAAGACCGCCTCCATGACAATGCCCGCCGCGTTGGCCTTGCGCATGCTCGCCGTGCGCGCCTTGACCCACGTGACGGCCGCCTCGCGCATCTCGGGCACGGGCTCGTAGGCCATGAGGAAGATGATTGTGTAGAAGCGGTTGCCCAGCCGCGCCGACGCCAGGTACTTTTTGACCTTGTCGACAAAGCGCGCGCGCACCTCGGTGCAGTGGTCCTGGATCACGCAGGCGAGGCGGTTAAAGTCCGTGGGCGTGATGAGGTCGTCGTACATCTTGCTCGACGCGAGCTTGAGGATCGAGAGCGCGGCCGAGAGGCGTAGGCGCGATTTGTGTGCCCGGCTAGAGTGAAGATTCATGTCAGCTAAATCATTACCCCCGAAAAACAGAAGGTGAAAAAAAAAACTCACGGTGTATCCTCATCAATACTCAGCTCGCCCTCCTTCATCACCAGCTGCATCAGCATCTTCAGCACCGCCTCAGGCACCTTTGTCCTCCGAAACTCGTCCATCTCCTCCACGCTCTCGAGCTGCCCGACCTGCGCGCGCAGCCGATTGACCGTGATCCTCAGCGCCAGCATCTTTGCCCGACACTCGTCGTCCACCTCCTCCTCGCGCACCCACACCGCCTCCTCGCCGCGATCGTCCTCGCCCGCCGGCGCACGCACCTTCAGCAGCACGTCCTTGGCAATGTCCATGATTGCGTCATTCTCCTCCTCGCACTGCGCCGGCGCCAGCAGCACCAGCTGCGCCAGGCACGCCAGCCGCGCCAGAAAGTGCTCGCCGCCAAACTCAAAGTCGCGCACGCACCGCCGGATCAGGTCCGTCGCGTACATGTCGCGCCGCTTGGCCGAGTACATGAGGATGCTGACGGCGTGCTTTGCGGCGGCCGGCGGCTGCCCCGTGAGCGCGAAACTGACGAGCGCCTGCAGGAGCTTGCGCTCCTGCGGCATGTCGGCGGGGTAGCTCTTTGCGAAGCCTGCGCACGCCTTGAGCGTGTCGACGGCGCCGGCAGAGTCGGCGGGTGTGCGTGCGGAGGACTGCTCTTGGAGGAGGTCGGAGAGGGCCTTGACGTTTGCTTTGAAGACGGCCGGGTTGGAGGATGACATTTCCTTCAGCACCTCGTGGGCGACGGCGGAGAGGGAGGCCTCGTCGGTGCGTGAAAACTCGACAATGTGCGGGACGTGAGATTTGTTGTAGATTAACTGGGAGACGCGGTAGAGGAGGGGCGTGAGGGTCTCCATTATTGTCGGTGCTGTGCCCGGTGCTTCGGAGATGCGCTTCTTGATCTCCTTGAGCGCCTTGACGACCGTGCGGTAGTCCGAGTCTGGCGAGAAGCAGAAGCGGATGAGTTGGTAGCAGCGGCGGTCGTGCAGCTTTGCAAACTTGAGCAGGTTCTCCTTGGCCTTGGGCGTGTCGGGGAGCTTCTGCGAGAGCCATTCTATAAACTTGTTGAGCGCGCGCTTGACGCCCTCTTCCTCCACGTCCTTGTCCATTACGCCGCCCTGCAGAATAGTTAGTTGTCATTTCTAAAAATGTATATATATATATATATACTTGGTTAGGGTTAGGGTGCGGAGAGATTTAGGGGGGGGGGTGCAAGTGGGAAAATACATTATAATCCTCGCAGCTCTTCAAAAAAACATCCATAACCTTCGCATAGCTAATCTGCCGCAGCGGGACCGCAAACAGTGCCTTCTTCGCCTTGACGTCAAGCCCCTTCACCAGCACCAGCAGTCTCATGACCCGGATCTTGTCTCCCTCCGCAATCTCCCTCTCGCGCTCCTTCTCAGCCTCCTTCTCCTTGCCCTTGCGCCCTCCATTCTCCGAGGTTGTTGCCGCCGCCGCCGCTGCTGCTGCTGCTGCCGCTGCTGCTGCCGCCGCAGCCATCTGCTTGGACTCCTTCTCGATGGGCGGGTAGTTGACGGGCAGTAGCACGCCAAACAGTACATGGTCCAGCAGCACATTGACCTCGGCGTCGTTGATGTAGAACGTGTCGAGAATCTTACTCGGGATCCACCCCAGCTGCGCCGTGACAATCTCGTTGCCCGCCGCAATGTCCGCATACGCCATGTTCCAGATGCGCGCGAGGCAAAACATGCCCTCCCAGCGCACGCTAAACTTCTTATCCCGCACGCGCTCGCCCAAGTGATGCAGTATCCGCTTTCCCCACCCCTTGCCGTCGCCGTCGGCACCACTCTTGCCCTTCCCGCGGCCGGCGGCGGTAGTAGAGGCGCTGGTCCCCGGCGCGCCCGAGGTGAGCTCGGGGTTATACGTATTGAATGGCGACAGGTCCGCGCCGAGCTTGGTTGTGATGCTGGCATAGTCGAGCTCGCCGAGGGAAACGCAGGCCGACAGCCGCACGCGGTCGTCAAGGTCGTTGAGCTTCACGGCAACCAGGTCGACGAGCTGCACGGCCATAAAATCGTTGCGCTCCTTCATGATGCGCACGGCAGCCTCGACCCACTTTGCGCGGACGGCGCTGCTCTTGTCGTTTGCGCGGCCGATCCAAGCCTTCCACGTTGCGGGGGCGCTGGCGCCGAACGCGCCCGTCAGTGCCATGTCGCCGATGGTCTCTGTGCTCAGGACGCGAATCTCGGCGTTCTCGGCCATGAGCTCCTGCTCGAGCTGGGGGATGACGTTCTGCAGCACGGCCGGGCAGGCCTTCCACAGCTCCTTGACGAGCAGGTGGGCCTTGTGCAGCTCCTGGAGGTCCTCGTGCGAGGGCTCGTGCAGCGCCGGGTCGTCCGAGTCCGAGTCTGGGCTCATTGATGTGTGGCGGCCGCCCTTGCGCGGGCGCGAGGACGGCGAGGCGTCCATGATGACCTCTGAAAAGTACTGGCAGATCTGGCGCGCCATCTTGTCCACGCACTGGTTGCAGATGGCCTTGGCCATGTTGTAGGCCGGGGGCGGCACCGGCGCAATCAGCTTTGTCTGGCCATCGTCCTTCTTGCCCTTCATCTCCTTCACCGCCGGCTTGCCGCGGGCCGTGATGGCGGCGAGCGCGGCCGGGTTCGCGCGAAAGAACTGGGCGACAATGATATCGACCACCTCCGAGGGCAGGGAGTTGCACTCCTCGATGAGCTGCACCAGGATGTCGGTCATCTGGTACTCGACGTTCTTTGGGCCATCGGGGCGCGCAAGGTCAAAAAAGTTTGTAAAGATCTTTAGCGTTATCGCCTCGCTGTTTGGGATGTCTGAGATGAGCACGACGGACTTTACAGAGGCCAGCGACTCGAGGAGGTACAGGTGCTGCTGGTAGTACGGCGTCTCGGGGTCCGACAGGCCGCGGAGCTGCCTCACAAAGAGCTCGAATATATCCTACGCACACACCCGTCAGCGATTCCCCCCCGCTCAATTGCACACAGTGCACACCCCTTTCTCTCTCTCTCTCTCACTCTCTCTCTCTCTCTCCCTCACTCACACAGACAGAGACAGAGACAGACAGACAGACAGACAGACAGATGGACAAACCTTCAACTGCACCGCCGTGTAGGGCGCATCCGGCGCATGCAGCCTGAGCATGTCGGCCAGACAGCATGCCGCATATGCCTTGACGCCAGGGTCCTTGTGCTGGAGCAGGCCGACGTTGACGAGCTCGCGCGCGGGTGTTGCCAGGCTCTCGCGGTCGACGGCCTCCTGCTCGAGCGCGATGAGCTCCTTGCTGAGGGCCTTGAGGCGCGTGATGAGCGTGCCCGTGGGGATGGGCTTTCCGGCCTTCCACGAGAGGGCGTCGTTGAACTGCAGGACGTTTGACGGCTGCTGCTCGTCTTCGTCCTCCTCGGGGGGAGGGCGGGAGGAGCGGGCCATCGCGTGTTGGGGGGGGGGTATGTGGATGTGGATGGGATGTGTGGGGGTCAGAGGGTGTGGGGTGTATGCGGGGGGGGAGATGGTAGTGATGGGTGGTTAGTAGTAGATATGTAGTAGTAGTAGTAGTAGATTGTGGATGGCCTTTGTGAGGACGCGTTAAGGGGGGTGGGGAGGAGAGGAGGAGCAGGAGGGGGGGGGTGTATGAGTGTGTGTGAGTGTGTGTGAGTGTGTGGGTTAGTTGATTGATTGAATTGATTGATTAATTGATTGAGTAGTAGCAGAGGCGGGGAGGAGGGCGGTGGCTGTGATGGGGCCTCGAGAGAGAAAGAGAGAGAGGAGAGGAGAGAGCGCGTCCAGGTATCTGTCCAGAGCGAGACAGGGCTTGACCACAGTGTGAGATGGTGTGTGTATGAGAGAGGGAGAGAGGGAGGAGGGAGAGGGGAGGAGAGCTGCTCGGACCTGTGTGTGTGTGTGTGATATCACGGCGGCGAGAGAGCAGAGGTGGAGAGGAAGAAAGAAGGGGAGGGAGAGGGAGAGAGCAGCAGCAGCAGCACTCTGACAGACAGACAGAGACAGAAGATGGACGACAGCCAGCCAGACAGCCAGACAGCCAGAGATACAGCCAGAGATACAGACAGCCACAGACAGACACAGCAGACACACAGACAGACAGACACACACACACAGACACACACACAGACACACACGGGAGTGCGCGAGGATACGACGGGTGTGCCAGGGTTAGGGGTGGGCGGTGCTCTCCACAGGTATATATGTATACGTATAGACAGCCAATTCAGCGGGGACACAGCTGTCCCCGCTGCCGGTCGGCCTCTCTGTGCCTCTTTTGCCTGGCTGCCCCTCTGTCTCTGTCTCTGTCTCTGTCGCTGTCTCTAGATCTCTCTCTCTAGATCTCTCTCTAGATCTCTCTCTCTCTCGTCCCTCCCTCTGTCCACCTAACCAACTCTGTCACAACACGCTTGTTGCTGACTCAGCACGTGGGGGGGGGGCTACGGTGACGCCAAGACCCGACAGTCAGTCTACAGAGACAGAGACAGAGACAGAGACAGAGACAAAGACAGACAGAGACAGAGACAGACAGAGACAGGCCGAGACACACAGTCACAGAGTGCAGTGCCATACATACATGTATGTAGGTACATGGGTGAACAGTAAGCGAGAGACCGTGCTGCATTCTGCCCTTGTGCACCATACTCTGCATCACAAGCATGTAGGTACTTCTACTCTACCTACACCTCTCAGTCTTGCACCCCCCCGCTCTACCACACTGACATGTATCCATGTTGTATGTTGCCTCGCCCACTCACACAAACTCACTCACCCCCCCGCCGAGTGAGACCCAGTGACTGACGCCCACAACGAAAGAAAGAAAAAGACAGTCCAACCATATCCTGCACGAGTAACCGTGATGCTGATGACATAAACAACATGTACCGGGCATTGAGGGTAAATACGAAGAATCTGACAAGGGAATTATGCTGTGAAATAGGTGTGTTGATCTTATCAGATTCTCGGTATTTATGGTTGACCCCCGGTACATAGTCAGTGGGCGGACACGCCCTGGCTGGACAGAGCAGAGCAGAGCTTGTGTGGAGCCTGCATCACTTGGCGCCAGAGCTTGGAGGGCTAGCTAGCTAGCTATCCGCAGGTGCAATCTACATACACACATATATATACACCCCACATCTACATATCGTATATACATGCACCCCTCGCAGACCATGAGAAGAAGCCTACTGATGCTAACCAAACATCCCTCCCATGCTGATCAACCCCTGGCCCTTTGTGGCATCCGACTCTGACCTGCTACGTACCTAGATCAATTGCACATCAAAATCAGCGCCACACGAACAGCGCAGTCAGCGGACAGAAAGAACACAAAAAGCACAGAAAAGCACCGCAGCCAGCAACCCACAGCAAACCACAAAAAGCAGAAAAGAAGCACCTCTCCCCAGTCCCTCGCCACCCCCCCACCACCCCCCCACCACAACCACCACCCGCTCCCACGCCCAGCACGCTCCGCACCACCCCCAGCGCACGCCCACCCACAACCACACTCCCGCCTGCAGCAACAACACACACCCCGCCGCCCCCAGCGCCACCGGGGACACCACCACCACGCCCGAGCCATCCCGATCCAGCACCCCACGAGCCACCCTCCTACACCCACAACAGCGGCGGCGGCACACATGCGCCCCCCTCAGCCCGGGCCTCGAACATCCGCGTCCCGGCCCTGGGAGGACGGGCGACAGCGGCGCCAGCGGCGGGAGCGACGTGCGCGCCGTGATGGTCAGCGTGCTGACGAAGGGGGTTCTGCTGCTGCTCCGCCCCGGCGGCGGGGCGGGACCCCCGCTGCTGTGTTGGGCGGGCTGGCGGCGATGGGGGCGTGGGGGATGGCGTTCGGCTTCGCCTCCCGCTGCTTCTGCTGCTTCGCGTTGCTGGGGCATCGTGGGGGGTGGGCTATTGATTCGTGGATGATTCCGAGCAGGCTGGCGTTAGCTATGGTGGCCCTTGGTGGGCTAGTGGGTGTATAGATGTGTGTGTATATATATATATGGCAGATGCCAGAGCGCTAGATCCGTGTGGAGTATTACACCAGTTTTCTTGTGGAGAAGATGGCCCTGTCTGTCTGTTCGGTGGTGCGGGGGGGCATATGCCAGAAACCCAGAGCTCCCAGCTTCCTAGGCCTTGCAGGTATGTATGCGTTTCTCCTTTTTATACGGGGGGAAAAGTCTGCTGCTGATGGTGATGATGATGATGTAGTGAGCTAGTTATGGTAGTGGTTCGATCGGACGGCCAGTATTGTGAGCTATATATATATATATGTGTGTGTGTGTGTGTGTGAACTGATCAATTAACAGCGCCGCTGTGATTCATGAATACGTACCCACGAGTGTGTGTGTGCTTGGTGGATAAAAAACATAGCTTATTGGAGCTAAAGGGCGTGGGAATTGTCAGTGCTGATGTAAACACCCAGCTGTGGATGTGGATGTGAATGTGTCTAGCTCTGATCAAGTCAAGCGGGCTGGCTGCCGTAGCCTGGCCGGCGGGTGCTAGCTAGCTGCCTATGTAGCTGGCTAGGAGCGGGAGATATACATTAACCAAACAATTTCTAGCTACAATATATACTAACCCTTCTTTTCTTTAACCTGTGCCCAGCACGGCCGGCCTACGACACCGGTGCATCGTAATGTCGATTCATTACATGATACACGGCCGCGCCGGGCCCCCCAAAAAAACTTTTGGTGTCGAGCTGCTCATGATCAAGAACCCCCCCCCATTGCAAGCTAGCTAGCTAGCTATAGGTCAAGACGTGCGTGCGCGTCTAGGTCTCATGGCCGGAGAATATAATAGGCGCGTGCTTTCTCTGACTTGATGGCTGATCGATCAGCTAGCCTGCCTGTCGATGCCATGCAGGCCAAACCCGAGAGAGCTGTGTGGAGGGGCAATTGATATATACCAGAAGAAAGGCCTAAGAATGTTCGCTTATATATAACAGATTTAATTTTGCATGCCACCGACGTATATATACCTATATGTCACCCGCCATATTTATTTACAAGGTCCGATCCACTGTCGATTGTAGTATTATAGTACGTGTATATATAACCCCCATGCCATGTCTGTATAGGCTGTATGACATGTACCTGTGTAGCTACAGCGCTCCAAATCACAGCTCCTGTACTCTAGTCCGTATTGTCCATACGCACACCGAACTAGTACCTACATGTAACGCGATTCTCAAGCAGCCCGCAAATTAAAGCGTCACCCTCGTGTATGTGCTGGTGACCCAACTATTACAAGTACGTGTGTATATATAGTATTCAATCACTCAGCATTGCCTCATCAAAACGAAAAAAGAAAAAAAAATAGCTAGCCGTAAACAACCCCGCCGGGAACCGTTGAAGTGCTACATACATACATGTACATAGTACTGACACTGTCTGTGGTCAATGATCAAATGTGCATGTGCAAATAGCCTCCCTCTCCAGACGTCACAACCTTTTTTCCTCTTGTTTTTTTTCCCGCCCAAACAGTGCCTATATACTACGATGGTAGGCGAATCGGGACGTATACTCTCAAGCCCGCACATACACGTACACGTGCACACGGCACCTATATTATCTGCATATATAGACTTGAGAGAAGCTTAGAGCTAGGTACATATCCAGACCCTATATAAGCCCGCCCACGAGATCATTGCGAGAATGAGCGGACCCACGGCCCCACGGCCCCATGGAGCGCGGGCATGTCCCATTAATCCCCATACATGCCAAAACCTACGGTATGTCAGAAACGGCGCCGCATGGGGTACATACGTACGGTGTGAATCTCTGCACTTTCTCTAATACATGTATATACACGCATATATATACTCCCCCCCCCCCGGCCTGGTTGATGGGAGACCTAAGCTGAGTTTCCCAGCGACGTTCTGAGCCCTAATTAACGGATTTTGCAAAAAAAAAAAAAAGTGACTTCTCCAGCTACAGCTAGCGCTCAGCAAAGGAAGGATTAGCACCATCCCCCCCCGCCTATGCAGCTATCCTCTGATCTGCTCTGCCATCGTTCGATGCTTACATGTAGTCAAACCAAACAGCCTAGCTTATAGGGCACTCGGTCTAGTGGCGGTATATGCCATGAGAGATCTCGCCGAACCTGACCGAAACCAAAAATAGAAGAGTATATAGCCCGGGGGATTCTTCTCAATTCGTCCCCCCCACCCCCCCGGTGCCTGGTTCCACGATGGGTCCGGTCTGGTCTGTCACTATACTATTGTACCTTGACCCATTGCGCATCAAGTGTTGGGCCTGTCAATTGTGTACCCAGAAAATGCCAATGAGTTGGCAGGAATATGTCAACAACTCGAGCGATGGGTTGAGAGATGAACCTTAGCAGACGATATGTGGTTTGATTGAGAGAGAGTACATGTAGTCTTCGCACTGTTCCGCTTGAATGTGCACCTGGGATGGATATGGACCACCAGATAAGAACATCACTCCAGGTATGCGTAGGGGGTAGTATATTTTATCTACTGCTATGTGCTATATATGGCTAGAATACAGGCTAAGCTAGGAGAAGAGAGTATCATAAGATGCGAAGAAAAGAAGCTATGTATACGTTACAAGATACAGCAATGCAAATGGGGCCGAATATCGATACTTACACGCCCCTTCAAATCCCCAACACCGCCGAGTGACATCCCATGATCCACCCCACAACCCACACCTACCCCGTACACCTCTCCTCAGGCGCCCTCCACTCCAGCCCCATCCCCCTAAACACCCTCCTCTCGGCCTCCTCCCACCCCCCCTCAGCCCGCCTCAGCCCGCCATCAATCCCCCCCACCCGCTCCCCATCCCGCTCCCACACGCCCTCCGCGCCAACCCTCCACTTCCGCTCCGCGCACCACGCCTTCAGATCCCTCCACCACGTCGGCCCCCCCGTCCACCGCAGCAGCGCCATCCCCGCCGTCTCCGGCCTCGTCACCACCAGGTCCACCCTGCGCCTCACATTCGCGTTCCTCCCCGGCAGCCGCAGCGTCCTGAGCCGCACATCGTCGTACTGCTGCTCCTGCCAGACCAGCAGCGCGGTCTGCAGCGTGCGGCCCGCGGGCGGGGTCCGGTCGAGCCGGAGTGTGTAGCTTATGCAGCCCTCCTTCTCGAGGGAGGCCACGAGCTGCTCGAGGAAGGAGGGGCCAAGCTTGGTGGGGTCCGGGTGCGAGATGAGGAGGTCGGCGTCGTTCAGCGCGGGGCTGCCCCGGCGGTACGAGCCGGCGAGGATTGTGGTTGTGCCTGGGAGGAGGAGGGCGGCGTGGTGGGTTATGATGTCTGTGGATGTCAGTTTGATTATATGCTATGAGCTTTACCTTTTTCTCTTCTTTTTTCTCTCTTGGATGCTAACGCGGGGCGGCGAGAGCATAGTAACTGCGGTATACACACCTCTAATCCTCTCTGCCTCCCACCGCGGCATCGGTTTCTGAAAGTCATCATAATACTTGAGCCCAATCTGCTGCACCCTCGTGAGGCCGCCCCACCCATACTCCACCACATCATCCACCGACCTCCACCCCTTCACAAACCACCACTCCCTCGCCGTCTCCGGGCCCACGCCCCAGATCTTATGCAGCATCGCCAACCCCGCCAGGTTCTCATTCAGCTTCAGCTTCTCGACATCAGGGATAGTCCGAAGCTTCGGGTCTGCATGTGAGCACAGCCATGAGTGGAAGAGGGCCGATATCTTTACATTGCAGCCGGGGAGGAGCATGACCTCGCTGCTGGAGGTGAGGGGGTAGGGGTATGCCTGGAGTGTGGCGATGGCGATGGAGTAGGCGCGGATGCCGACTTCGTCGGATGTGAGGATGCGGTGTTCACGGACTGCGTGCAGCTGTGCTATAAAGCCTGCGTTCGGCGAGTCCGCGGGCGTCGAGCGGCAGCATGAGAACTTGACCTGGCGACAGAAAAGCGTAAGTATCCCATACAACAGAGCTGACAATGGCAAAGATGGATAGATGTATATATGTATATATATAGCAACATACATTCCGCCTCACCCACTCCGGCATCTCATCAATGTCCCTCGCCCTTGTGCGCTCCTCCTCATACTCGGGCGTACTCGGCCTCGCACTCCGTCCCGCGCTCTTTGACAGCTTTATGATCTCGTCCGTCGCCCTGGCACCATAGAGACTGCGCTTGTACTCATTCTTCTCACTCCGCCACCTCGAGTCATCTGCATTTCTCACCCTCTCCATCTGCACCCTCTCCATCACGCCCCTCCTCTGCTCCTCCTCCGCCTCCGCTCTCTCTCCCTCCCTCTCTCTCTCCCTCTGCTTCTCCCTCTCGCCCGGCTTGACCCTCACCCTCTCCGGCGACGGCCCCGGCGTCACCACCACCGCACGCACCGTCGCCGTATACACCGTCCACGGCTCAATGGGGAGGGCCCTCCCCGCCTTGACACTCTCCGTGAACCACGCCAGCTTGACGACCCTCAGCGGCGCCGTCAGCAGCGGCTCGGGGTCCGTCATGATGCCGCGTGTGCGCAGCTCAAAGCGGCACCGCGTGGGCGTGTTGATGTCGGCAAGGAAGAGCGACGCCGTGGAGGGCGTGGGCGTGAGCGGGACATTGTGGGCAGCGAGCTGGGCGAGGTGGGCGGCGTGCGCGGCAGGGGTGATGCGCGTGGGGAGGAGGAAGGTGGGGGAGAGGTGTGACAGGTCTGGGACCGGCATTGCGGGAGTGGGGCGGGGCGGGGCGGGGCAGGGCAGGGCGGGGCGGGGTGCTCTGGGTATATCCGGTGATTCTGTAGCTGCACACGGACGGAAATTGGGCGGTTTCAGATGTGAGGAGAGCAGCAGCACGGCGGATGCAGGTGGACCGTGGGCGCCGTCAAGAGAAAGCTGGCAAACGGGCTCAGATATATGACAGCGCACGGACGACGTCATAGGGATGTGTTCGCCGCCCATCGCCGTCTGTCGCCCCATGTGCAATAATATCATAATAGCCATCACGACTACAGGGCCACCACCGGCGCCGTCACCAACAACAAACGCAGAAGCACAGGCCCCTCTTCCCCTTGCTCTTGCTCTTCCCCCACCTCCTCGCGAGAGTGAGAGAGATCGTCGAGATGCACTTTCTTTTGCTCCTCGTACAGATGTAAAAGTACAACGAGGCAAGTATGCACGCAAGCTCCCGGCCGGCCCGCGCAACTGACACCGGCATATCTAGAGTAGGCAGGCAGGCTGTCCTGTCATTGCTGCTGCCTAGCACCGCATTGTGACATGTGAAGGCTGTTTGGGATTCGTCTGTTCTGCCCCATTGGCTGTGCTATGAGTCGGGCTGCGAAAACAAACGAGATTGTGCGTGTAGAAGAACTCAAACGAACATGCACAGAATCAATCAATGGGTGGTGGTGGACCAAGAAAGAAGAAGGCTTGTTGTAGGTATGTGATAATGAGGCAGGTAAGAACGATCAATGCAGGCGGGTACAAGGCGACGCTACTAGGTACTCCACACACACCCACCAAGGAATAAATACTAGGTGCACTCATCTTTATTTCAACATCTAGAGGTACATACATAGACACACACACACAGATCAACATCTTTCCTGCAGCATCGCCAATTTCATATCCCCTCACGTTCAGCCGTGGTTGGTGCTCAGACTCCAACACAAAAACCCGGCTCACAGCCAATATGGTCCGTGCACGCAGCAGTCGTCGTCCCGCACCTCCCGCAGCAACACCAGCAACCAGCAACCCCTGGGGGAAATGAAAGAGAGAAGAAAAACTCGCATATTGATCATTACCACTTTCTCAAAATCCCCCAACCAGGCCGGGCGGAGATTTTGATGTTTATTTCTTACCCTTTACACGCTTACCAGCAAAAGAACCAGAAAATGTAGTTGCTCGGGGCGATCCCTCATACAAATTATCTTGGTCTCCACCGCTTGCATTTTCTGGTTCTTTTGCTGGTAAGCGTGTATGTACCTACGTACAAAGCAGATTTCCGCATCCCCAGCACGGACTCCGACTCCGACTCCGAGCAGTGTTGGGTTTTTCAGCCCATGTTGTGTTGTGTGCTGCATTAATTGTGCTGGTGGTGTTGAACTTGTTAATTCATGCGTTGATGATGCATGCTGGGGGTTAAAACGGCAATATCGTGCGCGAGGGAGGAAAAAGAAAAAGAACTAGAGTACATACATACTGTACATATTATTAGCTCGAGTACCTACATATAGAGGTGAGGTATACTGCACTTGAACTTATACCGCGACTAGAGTACATGTAGGTACATACCCTTGTTGGCGACACGGAGCTATGTAGGGGAATCCCTTCCACCCAGTAACAGCCTCCCAGGTGGCGGAGAGCCTACTGTAGCAGCCAACCAGATTGCACCGATGTCGGCAAAGACGTACGCCATGATGTATCGTTATACAGATTGCTTGATACAGCACTTGGTAGCTACTAATAGCCAGGGTTTTTTTTACTATTGCTTTGAATAGTGTCATTTATCGATAGGACTGGGCTGTATGCTTGAAACCTACGGGAGCCTGTAGCATCTACACTAGTCAACCCACTGAGACCTAGATGATATTGGCAGGGTCTAAATAACCTCCAATCGATATCCTAAAGTCTTTATCGCGAAACTATTGCTTATGAAGAAATCCTTGTTGAGCCGCTCTCTATGATAGATCTAGCTCAAAAGAACGAGTGATAATCTATGATATAATTGTTCAGGCTAAAAGCTAC
This sequence comes from Morchella sp. 2018-W38C, assembly GCA_024713705.1. NCBI lineage: Eukaryota > Fungi > Ascomycota > Pezizomycetes > Pezizales > Morchellaceae > Morchella > Morchella sp. 2018-W38C. The sequence goes on from JAMJEX010000014.1 coordinate 1,617,687, forward strand.
ACATGTCGGAGACTGTGTTCCCCTAACAGTACATCGCTCCCACGCTCATCATAAATACGTTTCCGATAACCCAATATATCTGGGGCCATGGCCTAACACAACACCAACTCTTTTTCAAAAAAAAAAAAAAAAAAGAATCAAAAGAATCAAAAGAAATTAGTAATCAAAAGCATCATCAACGCCCTTGCTACCCTTTTTGCTACCGCTCGTCACCACCTCCTGCCGCTTGTACATATCTGCAATCTGCGAGTTTGTTGTCGCGTCATCAGCGCTCTTGTCGCCCCGAACCCTAATGAACCGTGGGAATCGCAGCGAGATTCCCCTTCCTTTGCCGGTATCGTCGGCCATGCCGGCGGCGGCCTTGTAGACGGGGCTCAGAGACAAATCTGCAGTCTTGACTTCCCAGACAATCTTAGGCTCAAACCAGACATCAGGTTGCTGATTGTTCCCGCTGTCATGCAAGTAGTATGGCTTCGGCCTTTCGATCTCAAGCTCCGACAAGAGCGTGTGGAACTCCTCGAGGTTGACTTCAGAGAATCCAGTGCCAATTTTGCAAACGCTTTCGTAGGTCTGTGAAGAGGGGTTGTAACATGCCAACAGGAAGGCGCCGTAGGCTCCAGTACGTTTTCCACGGCCGTGGTAAGCCCCAACGACAACGAGATCGAGCGAGTCGCCGATGCCGGCGAGGTAGTCTTTTTTGACCTTGAGCCAGTTTCGACTGCGCTTGCTGGGCTCGTAGCCACTTTCTTCGCCGCCAAGCATCTTGACCATGAGGCCTTCGCAGGATGCTTTGACGCTCTCGTCGAGGAAAACTTGGATTTGTTCAAGGTCATTGGCGTCGGCGTATGTTGCGAATGTAAATTCCCCTTCAATCTCGGTGAATGACACGTGCATAAGACGCCGACGCTCTTCGAGTGTTTCTTGGCACAGAGACTGTATTAGGATGTATTAGCTTTTATCCATGAATAAGAAATTAGGGGAGATAGAGTACCTTGCCGTTCAGGAATAGCAGGTCAAACGCAAAAACGCAGACTTTCACCTTGACTTCTTCAATCTTCACATCCTTCCTCTTTCTAGTCATCAACTGCTGGAACGGTAGCACTCTCTTCTCTTCCTTATCCCAAGCTACAGCCTCACAGTCCAACACGAAGCTCTCAACACCGGGCTTTACCCATTTGTCGAGAACCGAAAGGATATCCGGGTACTTCTTACTCAGATCCTCAGAGCTACGTGAGAAGATCTTTGTGATACCCTTGGTGGAAGATGTTGTCGCAGATATGGAGGTCGCGGGGTATGAAATTGAAGAGTCCGGAGATACAAAGTGAATTTGCGCGCGCTCCCCGTCGTATTTGTATTCACAGGTAAAACGTTTGTTTTCGAAGCGGTCAAGGACCTCCGAGATGGACTTAGTAGGTTTAGCCAACATAGGTCTCAAGGGAACACCTAGCACGGAGTTAGTACACACATCCCAAAACCCGATCAAGAAAAGGCAACTGTACCAGGCTGGAGCTTGCAGTGATCCTTCAGGCTCATCAAGCCATATTTCATCATCGCAGGAATAATAACGTCGTAATTCGGTAGTTCACTGCACTCTCATTAGTAGGGTAGCTGCGACCATCCAATTGGCAGACATACCTGAATACACTTCTTAGTTTCAACTCTGCCCCCGTTAGCATCGAGACGCTGGCTGTTTGCCCTTTCTGTTCCATTTCATGCACAATCCCGGCCTGACTTAGGGCAACAATAACTGTATTCTCCGCCAACCCAGTCCTTAGTTTCCCCTCCAACCCACGAACCAAATACTTTGCTTCATCACCCTTGGCAGCCGCTAGCAATTTCTTGATGCCCGCGACTTTCCGCCCCTGCCCGCCCTCACCTTTGACAGTTGCAATCTCAAGGAGACCCTGATGCACGCTTTTCACTGTCAAAGGCTTTAGCTTAAATAGGGTACCCTGTTTGTTCCTACTCTTCATGGCTACCATTCCAAGATCTCCAATTTCGTTTTGGTCTTCCCGAATCATGGCCATACTCCGCCCACAACTTTCACCAATAGCCTTCATAAGCAGACTTTCCCCTATTCCCAACTCGACTCCTTCATAGTCCGCCGCGAGTTTATTAATCATCAAATGAATGACCATCAATAAATCATCCGGGGTCAGTCGCAGTACCTGACGCAGAAATAAAGATGCATGGGATAATTTTTCAAGTCTCTTGGTCGTTCCCTCGGCAAGGGTAAAGGTTGTGACCAATGCAGCATAAGGAGTTGGCATACCAGCTTCCCAGTCAGGGAATGGATGTGACGGAGCTTTGCCGGAAAGTTGCTTTGCAACAACCTGCCGGGCCTTATCTGCTAGGGCTGGCTTCATATCATCATCAGAACCCATTTCAATCTCTTCCTCCACAGCTGATTTGGATCCTTCATCTAATTCCTCAACTTCTTCCGATTTTACTTTGCTCTTCTTCGGAGATGTTGATCTCTTCTTTGGAGACTCGGAATTTTTACTGCCCGGTTTCCTCCCACGCTTCTTAACACGTTTGTCGTCATCAACTTCCATTATATGGTCTGGCTCTTCACCGACTTCCTGCACTGTCTTCAGTTCTTGAGGGGTTGGTGGAGTTTTCTTGGGGCTCCTTGTCTTGGTTGAACGCTTATTCCGCTCGGTCACTGGTTCGTCGTCTTCCTCTTCAACTTCTGAAGTTACTTCCTCAGGCTCCTTTTTTATAGATTTTTTGGCGTTTTTCTTGGGCTCCTGTGGCGTGACTTCTTTGGAGTCTTTGAGGGTTGGTGGAGTTTTCTTGGGGCTCTTTGTCTTGGTTGAACGCTTATTCCGCTTGGTCACTGGTTCGTCGTCTTCCTCCTCAACTTCTGAGGTTACTTCCTCAGGCTCCTTTTTTATAGATTTTTTGGCGTTTTTCTTGGGCTCCTGGGGCGTGACTTCTTTGGAGTCTTTGAGGGTTGGTGGGGCTCTCTTGGGGGCCCCTGCTTTGGTTGAACGCTTATTCCGCTCGGTCACTGGTTCATCGTCTTCCTCCTCAAGTTCTGAAGTCACTTCCCCAGGCTCCTTTTTTATAGATTTTTTGGCGTTTTTCTTGGGCTCCTGGGGCGTGACTTCTTTGTTGTCTTTGATAGATAGTCGCTTGCTCTTCCTAGCTATCAATTCATCATCTTCATCTTCTGCCTCAGATTTAATCTTTGTTTCCTTCTCTTTCGGCTTTTGGGATTTTTTGGCCTTGTCCTTTACCGGTGATGAGCGTTTGCCGCGTTTTGTCACTGGCTCCAAGTCTTCTTTCTCGGAGGCGGACTCTGGTTGTTTTTCTACCGCTTTTGAGGGTTTGCGGCCACGTTTTTTAGAAACTGTGGATATATACATTAGAATAGTCAATTCCGACGACGAATCGCAGGAAGATGTTTTCTAACCAGTGGTTTTATCGGTTTGCTTGGGGGCCAGATCTTCAGCTTCATTGGTCCCGGCCATCACGGCATCGCCCTCGTCGTCTCTAACTACCTCCGGAGCTGGCTCAAGCTCTTTGTCGATGCCCTTATCTGCCACATCTTCCCCTGCCGCCTTCGCAGCATCCTTTTTAGGGACCTTAAGCTTCGTCTGTTGCTGTACTGGAGGCTTCGTTCCAGCAGGTAAGGTGAAGAATCTCCTATACAATATATTAACTCAAGGTCCCAAAAACAGGCGCGGAACCGAGATGGATAAGAAGAAATGTCAATCCCACCCCAATGTCAGTTGCTTCTTGACGTACCCTAGAGTAGCTTGTTTCGGTGGCATGGTCCCGATCCTCGATATCGCGTTTGTGCGTAGAGTACGAGTGATGAGATTTGCACGCGAAAGGAGAAGAGTAATACTGTGGAAAGCCACAACGTCGACCAAGAAATTGGTGTGGGCTACAAATGGTGGTGTGCGTGTAGGTCAGCAACGTGGGGGCCCTGCAAAGAGACGCGACTGGCTGGAGCAATTAGTGAGGGGGTTGGTCGACGCGCTTTTTCGTGTTACAGTGAATGATACATAAGGTACATGTGAGGTTGGTTTTGATAAACATTGTCTTGGCAATCTGGAGTAAAGATGTTATACAAACATCAGCAATGTACTCCTGTCCCTGGAGTACATACATAGTAATTCTGGCCATTCAGGTATGTGAGAAACTTTAAACCCAGGGGAGCACCTACTAGACCCCGTCCCGCTCTTAACCCTGTAAGCTCCTCCCCTGCGCTCGTACAACAGAAGGAAATTAAAGGTAAAGTCTTAATTACATGTAGGTACACCTCCAGGTCGAGGTCCATAAATATAAAAAGAACAAATTTAGTTCTCTGGGAGATCCCGAAATATCTGCCAGTTTAGCCCGGGTTTCCTACACTTGACTTGTTAATGGTTGTGTGAATATAGAGTAGAGTTTTTTTTATTATTATTTTAAATCATGTCAATTCTGTTTCTGGGAATATAGAGTAGAGTACAGTTATACATATATACTCTAATCGTTTCAATTATTTGTACACGTATGTAGTACTATGTACAGCGGTGGGTAATAAGTCATTGGATGCCCTAGCCACAATTTTGCCTACAAGCATGTATTTTAGAGGCGTTCCGTCCGATGACTTATTACCCACCGCTGTACAGCGGAAGGTAATAAGTGATGGAACGGACTGAGACAGAGCGATATCTGTTTTGGGTAAAATGCCATCAAACTACGGTGTTTGTATGTATAACTGTATCTCAGGGCGTTCCACCACTTATTACTTATCGCTATACTCTATGTGCATAACTCCCGCTCTCGCCAAGGATACATTCACCTATGAAGTTAACTAGCGTTCGATCGTTAACCGACCGTTTCCATAGACTTGTTACGGCGCATATTCGAGTAGAAATCCAGAGGTTAGTAATGCGTTATCATCAAAGACATTCATAAATGCAGGCCATTGCTTGTTAGCCTTGCGTCCTCTCAGTGCGATGTATATCTACATATAACTATAAGTAAATGTACTACATGTATGTACTAACGTCGATAAAGAGTGTACGTCATAGATTATCACTCGATTATTGGGAGAACGAAAGTTTAGGTACCTCAATACATATGCCTATATGTATATACCCGATAGAGTATAGGATTCTCTATGCATCAAATGTTTAGAATCTGATTTAACACAACCGATATTGTGGCTCCGGTAGTACAGCATATCCACCCGAAAACAAACGGAAGTCCGCGCCGAGGAGAGCACTGATGTTCTCGCTTGTTTGCAAGCTGATAGATAACATGGCTCCGAAAGTTATTTGACTCCTTCCTTCTTTGCTTGTTGCTTGTGCGATGGTGGTGTGTGATTTGTGATTCGAACCTTCTAACCTGGCGACTAGTTGGATGAGATGAACGAATTAAAGATCCGCCGGAAGCCCACATGATGTGTTCTGCATGTTGCCGATTACTGATTTACCATGTGTGGTACTCCCAAACATCTTTTGTTTCGAACGGTCATTGATTACAGACTCGGGGCACTATTATGGGGACATGAGAGAAATGCGGGGTACAATACGCATAAGCCGCAGTTTGTACTGGATCATGTAGATACCTCAGGCTGAATAGAGGATGCGTGTGTGGGGCTAGGAGCACCATAAACATAATATGCGTTATTGAAAACTAAGTGATAATAGATCAGTCGCTTGACCAAAGCCGCTATCTTATATCCGGTGTAATATTATGTCGAGGCCACTTAGCGCTGGAAGGATCTGTGTGTAGAGGCAACGGCTGTATGTGTGGAACGAATAATTCTATGAATGTATTTAATTTCCAAGTTAAAAATGTCCGTCGCTCGAGAAGTTAGGGTGATTGCCATGCCACATAGCCGCGCAATGTTCCCATGCCATTTCAACGCACAACTCCGAATGCAGCATGTACCCGCGTAAGAACGGGAAAGTAGAGGACGATGAATCAACTAGGAGATAGCTCATCGTGCCATTTCATACAGGATGCGATGTACTCTACGCCGGAGATGCTGTGTGCATCATTTAGGCGCTTGCGGTTATCGAGAGCTGTAGGAGAAGAGACATTGCAGTGCGGGGTACATATCACACCAGCGGAGTGAATTAACAAACTTGATCCACTTCCACGGAGGCCGCTTGTGATGTATGTACATATATGCCGGTGTGTAGGTACATGTAAGGTGACTTTGTTCGCCTTCTGCTGTGTTCGCTCAATTCACTGCCAGTGTCTACAGTACGTATACCTACAAGAATCAAGGGAGGGCAGGGAAGGAGGTGATATTTATTCACTAGGACTTTCTCTGGCCTCCGGCTGAAGAAGCAGAGAGCACCTCGACGATCCGAGTATCTGGCGACGCTTTTGAGCCTCAATCAACGAGACTGAGTTAGATATCGTCATCACCATCTTGGGACCTGCAGAAACGAGCCTGTCTCTCGCCCGCAGGTTGAGTTTTGAATCACACGGCATATCCCACGGCCAATCGATACCGCAATGAGTCGTTGTTTCCACAGCAACAGGGTGGTTCAAACAGGGTGCGCACGAGCCAGGTGAAATGAGGAGATGGGTTTCTATCTGGGCGGGGGGCAACCACGTTTGGCGCTGCAGGGCGGCCTTGCCATCCGTTTTGTTCGTGGTGGGCCGTCGAAACGAGACTAGACGGGTAATACGATACCCAATAAATGAGACTGATAACTGGCGGATGTAGGTACTCTAGAGTAGAGCTGTACTCTATTCCTACATACATGTACATACTTATGTAACTACCAGGTATCTTCGAGTATGATATCTATACAGTACCGGTACTGTATGTATTATATTTAATAGAATGGATGTCTAAAATCAACTGTCCATGCGATGAAGATATTTGTGCGGGCAGGTACTTGGTGTGTACTTGGCTTGATCGGACCCGGAATTGCCGCCGAGGTTCTCCTTCGGGCTGTAGGCGGTGACGTGTCTATGTTGAGAGGTTCACGGTCTCACATGATGTTGACCGTTCGGTCCTCCCTGCTTGTTCCGGCATCTCCAAGAGGGGTTGAATTGATGGGTTGCCCTGTCCTGAGGCAACTGAGTAAAGATCTATATCGTGTGTGGGAAGCAACAGTGTCATAAGTAGGGATGGTGTGGCATTGGGGTTTCTGAGATTCGCTTGCCTCGGAACCACAGTCAATCAGCTGGCGAAGGAAGAGAGGTAAGACGGAAACGCAGAAATGATGAGAATCTCTAGGAAGTGGAAGTCTTTGACATATCATCTTACCTCTGGGTTTGCTATATGTACCTACATGTAGTAACTTGATCATGTAGTTCCTACATTGAGTGCCACTCTGATGTTTCTGGAGCAGAATAGATTACCTACTCTTCAAGTCTATGTAGAGTAGGTACATGTATTTACCTATCGCATGCTGGTGCAGAAGGGAAAACATAAACCCGCAACATTCGATTTGCTGTGTAGGAGAGAGAGTGTGTGAGAACTGAGTTTCCAGACCGCCCAACCCTGCATACCTTGTGCCCCCTGTCAACGCACGAGGTCAGGTAGGGAGAACACAGTCGAACCAACCCCACCACTCCGCTTGTTCCTCCAATCCCCTCTTCAAGAGTCTCCTTCTCTCCCCCCTCCCATTCGAGTTTCCTTCCTGCACTGGCATTGTTCCAACTGGTCATATTCCCATTGGTCTTTTTTTTACTTTGCTCCTTTTCAAAGGCTGCATACGGTGGCATCAAGTGCTGCTTTGCTTCTCCTGGAAGGTATGTATGTGGTGACTAGACCATTTATTCGCAGCTCATCTCACTCTCTACATTCTTACTCGTGCACACGGTCCACCAAAATACATCGTGCATTTCTGATGTCACTGCTCTGCCAATGAGGACATTTCACTAACCAGCATCGGCATAGCAGACTGCAGTTATCAAGAAAAGCAGTAAACAGAACGAAACGAAACGACGAATCCGCTGTCACAGGGCCGCAAGTAAAACCAGGCGGGAAAAAAAAAAAAGAACAAAATCACACCAATTCATCTCCATCATCTTCCTCTTCATCCAGAATCTGTACCTCGAAATCCCAAAAATCTTCAAAATCTCTCCAACCTCATCTACATCACCATGACTTCTACCGTTGAACCCACGGATTCCGCCGGGAAGGTTTGATTTCCATTTGTTCCACTACATATTTATTGGACTAGAACTAACGTGAGATGCACACGAAGCCTGTCCTCGAACCTATCTCTACATCTACCGATTTTCATTCAACAGAGGTTACAGAAAACCAATCAAAATCACATAATGCCAAGAATATTGGCACAACTACGCCCGAGGTTGAGGGAGAGGAGCAGCAAATGATCGCGGCCGTAGATGACTATCCTACAACACCCGTATCAGCAACAGATCCTAAATCCGATTCCGTATTACGGTTGACAGAAATCCCAGACACCAAGACAGAAGAGGCGCCACTACCACCATCTTCATCAGTAGAACCGTCACCTACTATAAGCTTGAAGGAAGCTCAAGAGAAGGCTCTTCCGGAAGAAACTGCCTTGGAAAAGGTAGAGGTAGAAGAGTCGCAACAAGAGACAACAGAGTCATCAATCGAAATTGGGGATGAGCCTTCTAGCAATACAGAGCAGAATGAAGGAGAGCCAGAAACCCCAGAAACCCGGACGCCATTAGAAACAACAGATCGGCCACAAACTGAGGAACCGCCAAACACAGAGGTGCGGGGGGAGCCACTTTCAGTTGGTGCTGATCCTGAGGGTCTCAACGTCGATACACGGGAACATAGCGAGAAGGGTATTCCGGAAGTGGTTGTGGAGTTGACTGCTGAAAATCAACCAAGCCACGGTGACGACCTTGGGCCAGATTCTACACCTGGACAGAGAGAGGCATTTGAGAAGCGCAAAGCTGATGCCGAACCCGATGTTCTTCTTGTCGTTGAAGAACCCTCAAATCCTCAAGTTATCCCAAACGAAGATAACGCCATCGAGTCGGTAGAAGCAAATAAGGGCGAGCTTCCCGCCACAGAAGAAGAGGAAGAACGAGAAAGACGAGCGGAGGTCGAAACAGTTGCCCGTATCAAGGCTGAAGAAGAGTCCGAAGCCGAACGCATACGGCTCGTTGAAGAGGAAAATGAGCGCGAAAAGCTTGTGGCGGTCGAAGCCGCCCGGGTTAAGGCGGAAGAGGAGGAGGTAGCTCGAACTAAGGCCGCAGAGGAGGAAGCCGCTCACGTGAAAATCGAACAGGAGGCTGAAGCTGCCAGGGTCAAGGCCGAGGAGGAGGAAGCCACCCGCGTTAAGGCTGAAGAGGAAGAGGCAGCCCGCGTTAAGGCTGAAGAGGAAGAAGCAGCCGGTCTCAAAGCAGAGCAGGAGGCCGAAGCCGCCCGTATCAAGGCCGAAGAGGAGGAAGCTGCTCGCATCAAGGCCGAGGAAGAGGAGGCTGCCCGCATCAAGGCCGAAGAGGAGGAAGCCGCTCGTATCAAGGCCGAGGAAGAGGAGGCAGCCCGTCTCAAAGCAGAACAAGAAGCCGAAGCCGCCCGCATCAAGGCCGAAGAAGAAGCCGCCCGCATCAAGGCCGAAGAAGAAGCCGCCCGCATCAAGGCCGAAGAAGAAGCTGCCCGCATCAAGGCCGAAGAAGAGGAGGCTGCCCGCATCAAGGCCGAAGAAGTGGAAGCTGCTCGTATCAAGGCTGAAGAGGAGGAAGCTGCCCGTATCAAGGCTGAAGAGGAGGAAACTGCCCGCATCAAGGCCGAAGAGGAAGAAGCCGCCCGCATCAAGGCCGAAGAGGAAGAAGCCGCCCGCATCAAGGCCGAAGAGGAGGAAGCCGCTCGTATCAAGGCCGAGGAAGAGGAGGCTGCCCGTATCAAGGCCGAGGAAGAGGCAGCCCGTCTCAAAGCAGAGCAAGAGGAGGCTGCCCGCATCAAGGCCGAGGAGGAAGAGGCAGCCCGTCTCAAAGCAGAGCAAGAGGAAGCCGCCCGCATTAAGGCTGAAGAGGAAGAGGCAGCCCGCGTCAAGGCTGAAGAGGAAGAAGCAGCCCGCGTCAAGGCTGAAGAGGAAGAAGCAGCCCGCATCAAGGCTGAGGAGGAAGAGGCAGCCCGTCTTAAAGCAGAGCAAGAAGAAGCCGCCCGCATCAAGGCCGAGGAGGAGGAAGCTGCCCGCATCAAGGCCGAAGAGGAAGAGGCAGCCCGTCTTAAAGCAGAGGCCGAAGCTGCCCGCATCAAGGCCGAAGAGGAGGAGGCAGCCCGTTTCAAAGCACAGCAGGAGGCCGAAGCCGCCCGCATCAAGGCCGAGGAAGAGGAGGCAGCCCGTCTCAAAGCACAGCAGGAGGCCGAAGCCGCCCGCATCAAGGCCGAGGAAGAGGAAGCTGCTCGCATCAAGGCTGAAGAGGAGGAAGCTGCTCGCATCAAGGCTGAAGAGGAGGAAGCTGCCCGCATCAAGGCCGAAGAGGAAGAAGCCGCCCGCATCAAGGCCGAAGAGGAAGAAGCAGCCCGCATCAAGGCTGAGGAGGAGGAAGCCGCCCGCATCAAGGCCGAAGAAGAAGCTGCCCGCATCAAGGCCGAAGAAGAAGAGGCTGCCCGAATCAAGGCCGAAGAAGCAGAGGCCGCCAGAATCAAAGCCGAAGAAGAAGAAGCTGCCCGCATCAAGGCCGAAGAGGAAGAAGCCGCCCGCATTAAGGCCGAAGAGGAGGAGGCCGCCCGCATCAAGGCTGAGGAAGAGGAGGCAGCCCGTCTCAAAGCAGAGCTGGAGGCTGAAGCAGCCCGCATCAAGGCCGAGGAAGAGGAAGCTGCTCGCATCAAGGCGGAAGGGGAAGAGGCAGCCCGTCTCAAAGCAGAGGCCGAAGCCGCCCGCATCAAGGCCGAGGAAGAGGAAGCTGCTCGCATCAAGGCTGAAGAGGAGGAAGCTGCCCGCATCAAGGCCGAAGAGGAAGAAGCCGCCCGCATCAAGGCCGAAGAGGAGGAAGCCGCTCGTATCAAGGCCGAGGAAGAGGAGGCAGCCCGTCTCAAAGCAGAGCAAGAGGAGGCTGCCCGCATCAAGGCCGAAGAGGAAGAGGCAGCCCGTCTCAAAGCAGAGCAAGAGGAAGCCGCCCGCATCAAGGCTGAAGAGGAAGAAGCTGCCCGCGTCAAGGCTGAAGAGGAAGAAGCAGCCCGCATCAAGGCCGAAGAGGAGGAGGCAGCCCGTCTCAAAGCACAGCAGGAGGCCGAAGCCGCCCGCATCAAGGCCGAGGAGGAGGAGGCAGCCCGTCTCAAAGCACAGCAGGAGGCCGAAGCCGCCCGCATCAAGGCCGAGGAAGAGGAAGCTGCCCGCATCAAGGCCGAAGAGGAGGAAACTGCCCGCATCAAGGCCGAAGAGGAAGAAGCCGCCCGTATCAAGGCCGAAGAAGAAGCTGCCCGCATCAAGGCTGAAGAGGAAGAAGCAGCCCGCGTCAAGGCTGAAGAGGAAGAAGCAGCCCGCATCAAGGCCGAGGAGGAGGAGGCAGCCCGTCTCAAAGCACAGCAGGAGGCTGAAGCAGCCCGCATCAAGGCCGAAGAGGAAGAGGCAGCCCGTCTCAAAGCAGAGCAAGAGGAAGCCGCCCGCATCAAGGCTGAAGAGGAAGAAGCAGCCCGCATCAAGGCTGAAGAGGAAGAAGCAGCCCGCGTCAAGGCTGAAGAGGAAGAAGCAGCCCGCATCAAGGCCGAGGAGGAGGAGGCAGCCCGTCTCAAAGCACAGCAGGAGGCTGAAGCAGCCCGCATCAAGGCCGCCGAAGAGGAGGCCGCCAGAATCAAAGCCGAAGAGGCCGAAGCCGCCCGCATCAAGGCCGAAGAGGAGGAGGCAGCCCGTCTCAAAGCGCAGCAGGAGGCCGAAGCTGCCCGTATCAAGGCCGAAGAGGAGGAAGCTGCCCGTATCAAGGCTGAAGAGGAGGAAACTGCCCGCATCAAGGCTGAAGAGGAAGAAGCCGCCCGCATCAAGGCCGAAGAGGAGGAGGCAGCCCGTCTCAAAGCAGAGCAGGAGGCTGAAGCAGCCCGGATCAAGGCTGAGGAAGAGGAGGCGGCCAGAATTAAAGCCGAGGAAGAAGCAGCGCGAATCAAAGCAGAAGAAGAAGAGGCTCGTCGTAAAGCAGAAGAAGAGGCAGCTAGAATCAAGGCCGAGGAGGAAGAGGTAACCCGTGTCAAAGCAGAGGAAGAAGCGGCCAGAATCAAGGCAGAGCAGGAGGAAGAAGCAGCTCGTATAAAGGCGGAAGAGGAAGAGGCAGCCAGAATCAAGGTAGAGCAGGAATCTGAGGAAGCACGGATCAAAGCCGAAGACGAGGAACGTGAGAGGATTGCTGCCGTCGAAGCTACTAGGGTCAAAGCTGAAGAGGAGGAAGCCGTCCGCATCAAGGCTGAGGAGGAGGAAGCTGCCCGCATTAAGGCCGATGAAGAGGCAGAGGCTGAAGCGGCAGCTGAAGCCGAACGCCTGCGACTTATCGAGGAGCAGGAGCGAGAGAGGCTTGCTGCTATTGAAGCCGCTAGGATCAAAGCCGAAGAAGACGAAGCTGCCCGTATCAAAGCTGAAGAGGAAGCCGACGCGGCCCGCCTCAAATTAGAGGAAGAAGCAGCCAAAATCAAGGCCGAACAGGAAGCTGAAGAAGCACGCCTAAAGACTGAGGAGGAAGAGCGCGAGAAGCTTGCTGCCGCCGAAACAGCCCGTATCAAGGCTGAAGAAGAAGAAGCGGAAGCCGGACGTCTAAGACTTATTGCGGAAGAGGAAGAACGCGAGAGACTTGCCGCTATAGAAGCTGCTAGGATTAAAGCCGAAGAAGAAGAAGCTGCCCGAATTAGGGCTGAAGAAGAGGCAGAGGCTGCCAGGATCAAAGACGAGGAGGAAGCTGAAGCTGCTCGCGTCAAAGCCAAAGCCGAAGCCGAAGCCGAAGCCGGGCGCCTACGACTTATCGAAGAGGAACAGGAGCGTGAGAGAATCGCTGCTATAGAGGCAACCCGCATTCAGGCCGAGGAAGAGGAGGCTGAACGCCTTCGACTGATGCAAGAAAAAGAGGAACAGGAACGACAGGCAGAAGCCGAGAAGCTCGCTTCCGAGACTTCACGAATTCAAATGGAGGAGGCAGGACAGGCCGAACGTACCAAGGCCATTATCGAAGAAAATGTTGTTGAGGGAGCTTCTAATGTGGAAGAAGACAAGGAAACGATCACTGCAAATGATCAAGGTGCGTTTCACTTCCTTGTACCCCACAAATTAATGTTTCTGACAGCTATAGGCAAACATATTGAAGCAAAAGTGGTTGAGCCAGGTATATTTGTCGACAAATCGAGTGGAGAAACCATTATCCCCGAGGATTCTGACTCGAACGCCGGTCTCATTGCTGCTTCTGTGCTTGCGGGTGGTGCTGCTCTTGGTGGCGGTGCTGCAATCATTGCTCTTGCCTCAAAAGACGGGCCGTCTTCAGGGACCGACACCACAGTACCTATTGGCGGTGGTAACAAAGGAGCATTGGCTCAAGATGACGAGGAGGTGATCAACGAACCAGCTCCCCAGGCTGGTTCGGGGCCAGTTCATGGAATTGTAAATCCGGAATCGAGCGTCAAGCAAGCTGTGAAGGATGCGGATACCCCAGCGGCTCCAGCGATTGTCATTTCACCTCCTCCAACTTCACCCACTGTAGAAATGCATCAAGATGCAGATGATCGCACTGTAGAGCTTATTAAGCCTACCCCCGACGTTTCAATTGACACGCCAACGACCAGCACAAATGAGCGAGAGTCAGGTGAGATATTCTCTCACTCGGTCTGGAACCAGTCAATTACTCCCTTCTTACACTACTCTCTAGAAAATACACCCGAAGGTGTCAGGCCAAGGCTTGCCGATCCCAGCGTACGTAGCCGGCCCGGCAGCAGTGGCAATGATACACTCTCAACGAAGCATCAACGGAATATTATGCAAGCGTTCTGGAACATGATGCTCTTTGGGTGGCTTGGTAGCTTTGGTGGTTTGCTCGGGTTTGGAAGACAGAAGAAACAAAAGTCTAGTAAGGCGACGGCTAAGGCGACGACTTCTTGAAACGCAAACTCTGTGAGTATGCGATATAATAGTCCATTTGTGACTGGGTGTGTGCTTTTGTAGCATTTCCTTGTATCATCATCCTGTTTCGTGCATCTAAATTTCCCTAACATCCGTGTATTAACGTCTTTATGCTAAGAGAATTTCTTTTGTTCTTTTTCTTGATACCTTTCTTTAAATTCTACTTCCTAAGTGTCTAGCTAGCATACGGTTCATTTGCGTCCGGGATTTAAAGGGCGACTTTTTTTACTTGAAATTGATTTTTCTTATGGTCTCAGTCTCTTATGATTCTTTTCTTTAATTGGATAGTTGATGTCTCAGCCATGCGTTTAAATATTGCAGAGGGAATAATGTGCACTATAATGTGACTTTTAACCCCTACAGACGAATATTATTGCGGTATCTGATCTATTATAGTACTGTACGCACTTGCTACAATACTGATTATATTCGACATATATGGGTTGTTGATGTATACAATAGCTGCTAATAAGTTTTTGCTGTACCACAGTTCTTACGGGGTAAGAGTTACGTGCAAATCATATTGGGAGGGCCTCGAAGTGGAGAATATTAGTCGAGTGATTTACCATGAGTCCAATTGGAAAAAGTACCAACTTATACATTTAGCGCAACAAATATTATTTACGACAAAAGTGTACGTACTGCGTAGGTGTGGACTTTGAAAAAGATGGCAAAGGAAATACATGTAGTCTCGCACAATCCGAAAACACGGTACATGGCACGGAATTCCAGTCAGTGATTGAATATATTTTGTTTACCGCGGATATCCTTAGGAGCTTTATTCCTAGCTTCGTCCATCCGAAAATGCGGCCCACCCTAAAATTAGTGGTCTTTGCTCACAGACATAGATCTCTTTATCCTTCTTATCAATTACTTAATCTTTCCGCAGAATCCCGACCCTCCATTGCGTATAGGGTGGGTAGCATTAATAGACGGGGGGGATAGACCTAGCGTGCGGACATAAGAGTAAAAAACATACCCCCCCCTCGATACACTTGCTAGAAAGGAAGCCACAAATCTGTCTATATCCGAGTGGCTGGGACTCGGTGGCTCCTAATATCTGCAATTTCCGCGAATTATATGCCTGCTGTACCGAATAATTTGCTGAATGGAGCAGATTTTTTTTAGAATATGCAGGCCCGTTGGGACCGTTAGAGCAGGTACATACATGCGGTAGGCAACTGTTTCAATGCTGGAGTTCAATAGGTTGGTCTCTACTTGTAGCTACATACATCATGGATGTAGCTGCTATGGGTTCATTTGAGGGAAGCTCGGGCTCCTGGGTCATGCACGCCGTGAACTTTTTGTTATTACCGATTCGTAGGTAAAAATATCTGACTTATTAGAGCAAAGAACTCGTATAGGTATACTTACTCGTGATGATTGCTATTGCATAGCATACTATTGTATATAAGATAGCAGGCTTGGCGTATTTTTGTGGTTTAGGGTTTGCGAAGCAATGCAAGCTGGAGGGTAACTCTGCATGCAGACTGAAATTCTGTCATCGCAACTTTCACACCGTCTCCTGGGTAAAGCATCCTACGAAATCATATGAAACAAGATAATAAAGACATCAACTTTAATCTCATCAAACATACATAGCTATCAACTCAGATCCCAAATCTCAGCTTGCATTTTGAGCGTAAAGTCCTCATGTCTCTCCCACCATCCACAATTCGTATCAAGCGCAAGCTTGACGAAGCCCCTGTTCAAGCTCTCTGTAACTATCTCTTCGTTCTTATGTATAGAAGACTTAAATGTTTCTGACCTCTCTATCTAGATGTCGACCGCTCAGAAACAAAACGCCAAAAAGTCAAGAAAGACTTCGTCTTCCGCCTTGCTCGTACCGTTACCTCACCTACAGATCCTGCGCCGCAGCCTTTCCAACCACAGCACCACCCACGTAATAGTCTCAGCGGAATCCCCCAAGTACGGAGCACACTCACTCCCGCCTCGCGCTCGAGGCCGGCTTCACCAAGCCTTGGTGTAACTAGAACTTTGGTCTCAAGAACTCCCTCTCCAGGCCATGGTATTGGTCCCCTTCCGGCCGGTTCAAAGCTGGCACTCGACACAGGTGGTGTAGGATCTTCACGGAAGTCAAAGTTTAAGGTTCCTTTGAGCGCTATCGCAAGGGCAGACTCGTACGAGAATGTAAATAATGTCGAATCTCCAGCGACCATTGCATCTACCACCCCCATAGGTGAGAAAGGAAAGGTCCCAGCTATTACGCATTTAAAATCCTCGGGTGATAGTGAGGGCCCGGTCCGAAAAGGCACGTTTGGAAATGACAAAACACATTCCTTGTCAACAAGTCCACCTGAGAAAGGCACTAAGACAGCATCCTCCCCCTCAAGTACAACAGCGGGCAAGCGTAAGGCAGCGGCTGCAGTACGTAGATATCATTTGGCAAAACGGCTACGGATAAAACATCCACATCCCTATTCAACTGCTGCAACACGCCGTAGTGCCATATTTGTCCGGGAGTCTTCAGAACCAATTGACGAAGACGCTTCAATGGAAACACATACAATGGAAGGGGAAAAGCTAGCCGATCAAAAAGAGGAGCCTGTTAAAATCAGGAAACGTCCGCGAACGCATCCCGAAGAGAAAAAGAGAATTGAGGAGGAGAAGCGAAAGCTTCAGAAGGAAAAGGAAAAGGAAGAAAAGGAAGAAAAGGAGGAAAAGGAAGAAAAGGAAGAAAAGGAAGAAAAGGAAGAAAAGGAAGAAAAGGAAGAAAAGGAGGAAAAGGAAGAAAAGGAAGAAAAGGAAGAAAAGGCCAAGAAACAAGAAACAAATACGAAAGTTAAATTCGAGGAGAAATCAGAGTTGGATCCTCTTACTCTGGCGATGCAAAACATGGTGTTTGAATATCTCAACTCAGAAAACAATGATGGTATTCGAAACCTTGTTACTAATTCACCAAGAGGGGTACCTATAAAGATGCAGGACAAAATTGGAGGTGGCTTGGGGGGTGGTACCTGGAAGGATGTTGACAAGAAGAAGATTGGTGAAGAGTTAGAAGCTGAAGAAGGCTTCGTCTATGACGTCTATATCCGTGAGGAAGTCAAGCCAGAGAATAGTAAGAAAGAGGGCGAGGATTATGGCCTTATTATGTGGGCAATTACACCAGCCCTCCCCTAACGGCATACGACTAACGTAATAAACATTATAGAATCAACGGAAGCGACGACGAAGAATGGTGGTATGAAGGCGATGACGACGTAGACAGTGATGATGTCTACGGCAGTGATGACGAAGATAGCAATGCAGAAGACTATCACACCAATGACTACCCCGAGGAGCCAACCTACGATTCTGAAGATGCTGATGAGGTGGATGAGTTTGGTGTCCTTGGCATTGATTCTGCTGATGATGGGGACGATGATGATTCCGATGATGGGGGCATCTTTAAGAGCTGGAATAAGCAGAAAAGATTCACAGATGAAGAGGAGTTTGACCTTGAGTATGATGAGGATGTTGACGTGGAAGCAGAAGATATGAGGCGTAAAATGTCAGGAATCTGGGGACACAGGGATGGTGAAAGGGTTATCGGTGGAAGGGTCGTTAGTGGCGACGAGATGGAAGATTGATCCTGGAAGGGATCTGGGGTAAATGGATCGCCTCTCTCAAGGTTATGCTAATGTTCTTTAGGAATTAAGAACATGAGTTAAAGGTGGAGTATTTTGCCCTCCTTGCTGTTTTAATCTGGTATAGGGCTTCTGCATCAGTATGTTACTTTCTTGACTGTTGTATCAACGCTTCCTGAGCCCGATACCCCAAACATCGACATAGATAAATCTAGCTAATCTAATTAAATAATTACCCTTATCCCAAAACCCACCGTTTGTGCTCTCCCTTGTTCCTATGAATTTCTGCGCGCTGAGTTTCAATTATAAATACCTCGATGTTTCCCCGTGTTATACATGTAATTCTTGGGCGTTCGCTTGGAGCACACCATCGATAATATTCTGAGATCTGAACTCTTTTCTTAATTTTGAGGAGTCTTGCCCTGGCTTCCTCTAAGGGAGACGGGTCCTCATAGAGGCAGCTTTCTGGGGAACATGTACTCGTATTTTTCTAACGTTTCCGAACTGGACTGGGTCTGCATACCACCAAAATCTAGTTGCCAAGCACGATTTATGCCCATATGCAGACCCAGTCCAGTTCGGAAACGTTAGAAAAATACGAGTATGTATGTACCATACCTAAAAGACAGCGCACACGTGCACACTTGCATACATCACTTATCCAATCCGTCGTCTGTGACACACACCACTATATAGGTGCCTGGTACTCTATCATAATGTGCCGGGTTTTTTTCTTCTTGGCCCGGATCGACAAGATCTGAGATGCGAGCCATCCATCATGCGGCTGTACCTGAGCGCTCTTACATACCCGCGTTCTACTCAATGACCTCGTGCCTAGTCTAGTATTTGTGGTTGCTGTGCCAAGAAGTTGGGGATGGGATCGAGCTCACCCCGAGTACACGTATAAAGAAAAGCAAATGCTTCGGAAGAAAAAACTAGAAGACCCGTTTTAAAACTGAGTCTTATCCCCCTCCGTCTATTGGAACCCCCGCGCGGCAAATCAATGATAGCTAGCGGTACCTACATGAGAACTAGCATCTGTGCCCAGCCTGTGTTTACTTCAATTGTGGTCTGCTGCACGAACTAAACCTGTCTACTCTTTACGCGACATGTGGCCTACATCCACGCGAGATTGATCTTATTGGCCAGATTCGCGACCAGCCGCTAAGCGGTAGTGACGGCGGATTCTGTCTGATGGTTGTGTTTGCACTTGGCGTCTCTGCTATTGGCCTCAAATATCCCTGACCGCCATCAGACTGGATCCGCCTTCACTGTAGACAGTACTAGTAGACACGTTCGCCCCAAAATTACCTCTATCACGTTTGATCGCTCGAGCGTTAACTTTCTAAGGCTGACGAGATAAGCAATATTATAAGCCAGTCGAGTACAGATAATTGTACTTACTCGACAGACTTTCCATGCGTATCAGATCGGTGAAGTTTGCCGTTCAAAAATGATCTAGACTGCATGTAGTCTCCTCTTCTCGAATGGTCGTTTAATTAATCTCCGGCAAAAGGAAAAGGCAACCCGGCCCTAGGGATCTTCTGGTTCGCAATCTGCAATTCTGCCCCTTTTCTCAAACTGCGAGTGATCTTACTTAAGTGGCCAAATCCCAGCTTCTGAACTTGATAGTTTATATTTATAATCCGTCTCGTATAAAGTTGGCATAAATGGGATGATCACTGCAGTTCTTAATCATAGGAACCACGTCCATGAAGGAACTACTCGGGGCAGGTAAAAAGTACCGGACAATGCAGGTTTTTGGTTTACCAATGGGTGCGCGCATGCTAGGCGTGAACTACTGCAAAAAAGCCCAGGGACAAAACCTGCATTGTCCGGTACTTTTTACCTGCCCCGAGCTAGTATTATACATAATACTGAGGTTTCCAGCACACTGAAGTTTCTTCAGACTCTCCCAATAAGTCAATCAAATCCACCAAAATAACATCACAAAATATCACTCAGAGAATCGCAATATTCCTGCGATTCCGTGGTCGTATCCGGTTGCGTATCTTGATCCCAATTTTCACATTCGCTAGTCGTATACACACATTGAAGTCCGGTGATCTCTCGTGCTTTCATCATACCGCCTTTATACTAAGATGACATCTCATGGGCCCTGGGATCACAGATATCACGAATGAATTGATATTCAGCTAGCGCGGTAAGAATGAAAGGAAAGCAGAAACCAATCTTTTTTGTGATTGTATCATCGAGAATATTAGTTTTGTTTTTCCTTAAAAAGCTCTAGGAAAAACTTCAGCCTTGCAGCCTTGCTCTTACCGTCTTGCTTTGGGAAAACTACACCGTTCCTAAGATCCCGAACCACGAGCTGTATAATTGTATGGCCAAATCAATTTCAATCGCGCTCTATCACTTTACCCGCTGTATATGCACAGGAAATGGAATGCCTCAAGATAAGCGTCGCAGAAAATTTTATCATATAATAAAAAAACCTTTCTAACATTGGTTTCAGGATCACAAATTCTACTCGTATTGGAGCTCCGGAGTCTATGTGCCGGTTTATCAAGGAGTTCATGACGATCCGAATGCAATATTAGTTCTAGAAGATATTGGGCATCAATCCCTAGCATAGCCTCAAAGGACTTGAGACAAAAGCCCTGTTGATGGTCGATTTAGGTCTTTCACTTTCAATTGAATCTCGACCCCTTTCAATGATAAGAGAGCGCGCGCGGTATCATTGATCGATAGTGATACTTTATGGGGCAACCCATACGGTAAATTCCACAAAAGCAAATTTCTCATGAGGAGAGCAAATTGTCGGACCGGTTGTACGCAAGAGTCGTTATTATTCGAGCGGGTTTGCGGAGCTGAGCTTTCTTCGTATACGAGATTTGCATTGCTAGTGCGTTCATTCTACCAGGTTGACGTAGAGCCAGTGGAAATAGTCAAGCTCTTGATTCCAGAGGTTCATGATCCACAACAATTGTAACCATAAGCGATAGGCTTTTCTCAGCGGCGTATATCTCGGTCTTCGTCCTATCTCCTTAATTGCGTCTTTTTACCCCGAACATGTCTCGATGATTGCATTATCCCATTGACCACCCAGTTACGCCTGAGCGCCCTGCTTCATCTAAATACCTAAGGTAGTTATAGATTATAATCTACCATATTTTGGGGCTGCAATACCCGTACAATAGACATACATATCTGGGGAAGAGCCAGGCAGCTGCTTGATAGATCAATTGGAAAGTTAGCTAGATCCATTGACTAATGATATTATGATATATATAGCTGACCAATAAAATACCTAGAGACATCTTTGACGAGTAATAATCAAGGGCCCAGGGCAAAAAATTCCTGATCGATCATCGATTTCCCCTGTTACTAGGCAACCCACCGGGCAGGATGCGGAGACATATTAAGATTTCTCAATAGAACTACTGACACCATGTGCCGATAACATGCAACAGCTTGGGGGTTTCCGGGGTCTTGCAAAATACAATTTAAGCTCCACTACGGCCAACATCTAATTATTTAAGGCCCTTATTTGTCAAAGAAGTTTATTACGCAAATCACTCTCTTTCCTATCTCTTGACACTGAGTCTTCAAGATATCGACTCATAATTCGAGAGCGGCATGCCAATGAGTTAAACAAAAAAAAAAAAAAGAGAGCGGCATGCCTGCAGATTTTCTTTAGATCTGGACCAAAGATTGAACAAGACCGACAAGCACCTTCTCATCATGCGACTCCCCGCAGAATTAGTTTGCAAATCTCTTGGGATCATGAGCTCCTAATTGGAACTGGGGAAGTATCAAACAAGCATTCATACCTTATACAAGCTTAAGGCTACATGTGATCAATCTGCCTCGACACACAACTCTCCTTTTACATGAATGTCAGTAATCAATAATTTCTACTTGCATTGAAGACCATTTCCTACCCTCGACATTAAATAGAACTTCATTTAATTGCAAGGCAGACTTGTGGATTTTCATTGGGAAAATATGCCTCGAGGAGTCTGTTGAAGTGTACTATGCATGACCCTTCTTGACAGGACTGTATTGCGTACGGAGATATTGGCCGCCCTAATTTATTCCAAGAAATGGTATCATTTCTTTGTTGAAATCTGTGGGCTTGCTAATTAACTGCGACAGTTTCTCTCTATGCATCTTACGCCAAATTCTGTTGAGTTACTCAGTCAACGTTTTCTCCTTCGAAGCCTAGTGCCGAATCGGAATTATCTATTACAAAATTACTTTGATGATCAAGTGATTTCTCTTTTATGGCAACTTCCGTCTGCAACCCATGGCTATAGATAGCATGTTCTTGGTGGAAGGTATGCGATATCTCTGAGAATGTTAGGTCGATCAATTCTGGAAGGCGCTATATGTCGTCTAGCTACGTGGTGTAGTTTTTATCATATAAGTCACGCCGCATCGAGTACCGACCGAACCAGAAGGGCGTTTTTGCTTTCGCTTGGTAACGTTCGGCAGAGAAGCCATCTAGAATCAAATAGAAGCGAGATCTGACTGGTTGATAGGATGGTATGTTACGTTCACAGGAGGCCGTTTCTCCATAGATCTCTGGCCGAGCCGCGGATGTAGGGACCCAAGGCCCTGGAAATTCGTTTGATGCATATGCATTATGTACTCTATGCATACAACGCATATAAAAAGACATGAAACGGGCCAACACGGTTCCTAGATATCAGAAAACGCCTACATACATCTCTGCAAAATTCATTCCTAGATATATGCACTGGATCGAGGAGAATTCGTAGGTAAGAATTTTGTACCTCCACTGCATGAAAGGTCTAGGTACACAGCCATTATACTCCTGACAGATGTGCTTGTATGTACGTACAGCTAACTACATACAAGGCAACAAGCTTTCATTTCACGGCATATTCTGCATCGTGGTCATGTATGTCCTTAGGGCAGATGAAGAACCTGAACATCGTTTTTCTGGTAGCAACCACTTTGACCCTTGCTAGCGCGTTTTTATGTCCAGGCTCCTCTTGCCTGCCCCGAGTATGTATCATGAATGTATTTCTAAAACTGACACAGCCCAGCCCGTTTTACAAAGAGAAAAAGGAAACACGTAATGCTTGTTCTCAGCCCTGAACAACCGAAGCTACATGCCAGTATACTACACGATGCTTCAACACCTCGATGGAAACCAATACAACTCAACAAACGAAATAATCTTTGGATTGGTAGATCTCTCGGGATGAGATAGGAGAGCAGAGGGTTCTTTCGAAATCGTCATCATTAAAATATCATAAGATTCGTTTGCAATGAACAAAAGAAAAAGTCATCCAAACTGCAAATATTCCTCATTCCTCATTGTAATAGATTTGGGTTGTGCATTAATGTCCGGGGGCGAGGGTGATATTAAAATATGAGTGGCCATCGGGGAGGGTAAATTCGAGCAAGGCAGGCTGCACGTTGTTCGACTCAAGTAAAAATCTTTCCATAGGGTTCATGTAAATACTATCCTTCGGAGTGGGTTGGGTGGATGAATTCGAGGTGGTACCGTTGGGTGTGCTCCTAAATACTCGTTCAAAGTCTTCAAAAAACTCAGCGTGCCGATGTTGGCGTTCGAGTGCAAGAGAGCAAGACGTGCAGGGCCGATGGGTTGACATCGGAAATGCTTGCGGACTACAGCGCTTTTCGTGCGGGGGAGTACTCGAGCCTGGTAGTTGAGCATGTGCTTCACGCTTGCTAGGGTTGATCGTGGTGAGCTTAATTGACCGCATTGAATTAGCACAGATACAAGCAGTGATTACAACAATAAATATTGAAATGAAATCTTATAACATACATCCTTGCTTTCACAAGTGCTGGCAATTGCGCTCCTGTACATATTACTTCCACTGTAAAAACAGTTTTCGCACCTAAATACTCACAGTTATGGTTAGATAAGAGAATTGAGATATGTAATGAGGATTATTTGGGTTTGACTTGCATTCCACATTCAATACACACCGTTCTGTTCTGAGGATTGATCTGGTTGTTGTGGAAAGACATTTTGAGCTATCTATGCTATATAAATATATATAGTCGAGGGCCGAGTGTGTTGCTGGATCTTATTTAATATTTTACTTACATTGTCTCTAAACTCGGGAGAGGGGCTGGTTTAAAAACCTTCAGAACATAGACAGGGTGTACTACAAGGCTGAATGTACTGGGTTATTGCGGAGTTGCAGAGTTGCGGATTTGATCAAATTTAGTGCCAGCACATGAAGCCCCGTACTGGACAAAACCAACAGCCACATATAGGGCACTCACTCTACTAAGAGGTTTCTTGCTTTTCTTAGGTATTGTCAAATGAATGCACATCGAAATGGGTATATTAGTGCCGTACAGGGGGAATATGCAAACTACATGTATGCAAAGACTACAAGGCATGCATAGCATATACATGAGCTAGATAGATAAACAGCCTGATTGATTTAATTGATTCCGTGCACTTAATGGTTCTAGAATTTGTGCCTCGATTTCCATGCTATATATCATGATGATCTGGAAGCATACGTATACATTAACCTATCCGCGAAGGGTAAATAACATTTTCATTATTATTGGGTATATATCGTTCACATGTGTGAATAGCTAATACCAATTAATATGGTGGAGTACTACAAGCACACAATGGAGGCCAGAGTGAACACCGGTGATGCCTGCTTTACGTATCCTCTTCAGTTTTATTCTTGCCCTGTTCGTACAGTTTAGCTAGCTAGATATTCCAATTAGTGAATTTTTTAGCCCTGTGCGTTTGTGTGGTCGTTTTTGAGGGACGCCGGAACACCCCGGCATAGCATTCAATGCTGCGAGGGGGTTTTCAATTACTTTACTTTCTTTTTTTCTCTCAGGGGAGTTCGCCTTAATACATCTATGCATCAGAACACAATAGCTCGACCATAGAAACCTGATAGAAGGCGTACAACGTCAGGGCAACATGTTCAAGTGGACTCAACAATTCTCAGGTGACTGTTATGAAAATCAATTCAATATGATTTATTGCGCGAGTAAAGTGGTGAGCCTGATATTGCCAATTGATACTACCTCCTCATACTAGTAGTGCTGGGTTGTTTCTCGAGGCCTGCTCCCCACTCCCACTGAGTGGCATTGAGCACTCAAGTGTCCATACTGCCAAAAACAGCAGCAAGTATGTACATCGTGTCAGCCTGGAAAAATAAAATATCTGCAATGAGAGTACGAGCACATATATATTTTGAGGGTTCCGGGCCGCGGGGAAAACAGAAAAAGACCATATATCGACCGGTACCGTACCAGTACCAGCTGCAGGTTTATTGGGTATCTAGCTGCGAGTGTCAATTGGACATGGATATTATGAGACCGATCACTACGATTGAGAAAAATACACATGTCATACTATGATAAGAGAAATGAGAGGGTATTTGTACTAGAATAAGTGCCTACTTTTTAGTTAATCCTTAAAGAGAGAAAAAAAGCCTAGCTTAACGATCAGATGCCCCGTGTTTTAATCTAAGAGCTGTCCCAGGATTTCATTTAACGTTGAACTGCTCTCTACCATGCGTTGCCTATCGATATTCCCGCGAAATTGGCCACACAGATCTGATTCAGGTGCAAGGTGTAATTGGCTGCGGCAATATCACCAAGATCAAGCCCATGGGAGAGGTTATACATGCATATGTATGCATTATATGTAGGTACATGCATGTACAGCGATAGGTAATAAGTGATGGAACTCCCTGAGATATGGTTATACCTGCAAACACCTATATTGGTGGCGTTTTACTCAAAATAGGTATCACTCTGTCTCAGTCCGTTCCATCACTTATTACCTACCACTGTACCTCGCTGGCTTTTTACCTTCATGCGGTTCGGGGCGAGACTGCGCATGAGGTAGGGTTGGCTGCAATGGCGTAGTTCTAGATCGACCTGGATATCGCGCTTGATCCAACAGCAAAAAATTGATGGAGACAATACCTGATTGGATGGCTTGCAATAAAGATGAACCCACTTCTTTTTATCTTGTGGCGCCGAGCACACACGATATTTCTCCTAACCGGAAGTTTAATTTGCATGATCTAGAAGGGTGGGGGGGTGGGGGGGGGGGGGTTCACCAGAGTACCCCTTCTTGATCTTATCATGACCCAGTGCAAAATTGTCTCTCGCGATACTAGCTAGCAGCCACCGACCCCACCATCTCCTTCGGCCTGTCAACCACCACCATAACCATGGTGATTGAAGAAGAAGATTTAGCTACTGATTGTGGTTTCATAGGGTCTAAAGTTTGGTGGGGGTTGATTGCCAGCGCAATTGGGAAAATACTTAATTTCATTATAAATACATATCTATTCGGCTTGATTAAGATATTCCTTGTTATCAAGTGATAGCTCATAGACCACCCTTGATGTGTGAGTAGATGCATGTAACCCTGCCTTGGGGCGCCATATATGAGGCCATGGGGACAAACTCGCTGATTTGAAATTCATCTCTCTTGCTTTTGGATCTAGATTAATGTTTCGCAAACCTATATAATATCTATAGTTGCTTCCGCCTCAGAAATCACAGAAATTTGCCCTTGAGCTACATCTGGAAGCCTGTGGATTTGGTTTCCATTAGGCTCCCAGTCCGAATCAGAATGCATGACCGAACTCAAATTGCAAACCTAATATGGTATGGTGCATACCGTGATCTGTTGGGCGCACTTAGTGTTCATACTCTCATAGATCGCATGGGCTCGTATGGATAAAAACTTTTAGTCTTACTCAACTATAATCTACTCGAATTATCTAGACGTTTCATAGTAGAATATAGGGGAGCTATACGCACTTGTAATGCACGAGCGCAAACAAAATATCTCAAACAATCATTGACTATGGACCTGTAACTACATGTACCGGGTGTTGAGGGTAAGTGATCAGAATCTGATAAGTAAATGCTGCGGTGAATACGTGTATTTCTCTTATCAGATTCTGATCACTTTTCGCTACACCCTAGTATGTGCATAGGTACAGCCACTCATCAAAGTGTTCGTGATTGATCCACATCAAAATGTTCGTGATCCACATCAAAGTTGGCCAGTGCGTGATGTGGCTTACCAGATTTTACGGTTAAATTGAGGAACTAAAATGCACCTATGTAGCTGTATCCAGTGAGTGATAGAGAATAAAAAAAACCATGAATATCTAATGTTGACTTTGACCACCATTGACTGTTGAGGTTTTGAACATTTCAATGGGCACTTTGATTCCTGACTTGAGCCGGAGATGTCACATTAAATCCTAATCACATGAGTGACTATACCTACATGTAATGACTAAGACCAGCTTACTAAATTAGCGCTCATATGCTAAGCCTTACCAGGAACGAGCTAGAGTAGCATGCATGGGTCACAAAACCCTCGCTACCACATCTCGTTATCCGAACCTGATATGGCTAATGTGCTCAGTTGAACGCAGTTACTGTTCATTCTCTCCCTGGCTCAGTGGATCAGGTGGAGCTCTCTAGCGTATGGTAGTATTCTGAAGAAGAGGGTGAACACTCAGAGCGTATATCAGGGAAAATGAACTTTATCAAGTTCGGTAACACATTGCGATTCAGCCTGACGGCCTAAGGGATAATACGATTATATTAATGGATCTTCTTCGTTGACCTCCTCATCAAGTCCATCTTTCAATTGCAACCTCATGTCACCTTACTTCCGGACCCTGAGCTACGTTTAAACCCCTTGGTAGAGGTGGTAGAATCGTTCAATTCATAGATGGAAAAGTACAGGAAGACGCACCAGTAGTACATTCCTAAAACCAGGTAGGCTCTAATATTTGAACTCGTCTCTGATTTGCTGATATAGCAGGTAATTGGGAATCGTTTGATTCTTCTGGAATTTTACTATAGCTACTTAAGGCCAAGAAAAGATGTATAGCGTGCTGAATCAACCTTTCAACTTGGGTTTTATCGCTATTTAATTTGGTTAGGGTGTCTTCTCTCTAACATATCGGGCATTGGATAGTTCCCAATTTACTCCAAGTCTGCACTGGTTCGTAGATTTGAGTAGTGAAGTTTATACCGATTCAGATGCAATATTTGTGGCTATACCCAGCCAGTTGTTCAACTGCCATGTATGATATCTATACATCTACCCTTCAAGGGCTGACAAGACAAACAAGTTGGTTAAGAAAGAGAAAAAAAGAAACTCGTATGTATCTCCATAATAAGAAAGCCACAAGAGAACAAAAAAACCCTATTGGAACAGCATGGGCGCTCATCCACAGGTTACTGGAGCGGTGACATCGAAATGTTCAACCCACCCGCTTCTTCCTTTAATGCAATAATGCAGGCTTGTTCCTCACGTCCTTCCGATAAGAATCTTGCCAAAGGCTCAAGCTCCGAGTAAGGTGGTTTAACCTGTAACTTTTTCTCATACCCAGGGTCAAGTAGGGCATCAATATCTTCCAAGAATTGTGAATTTTGAAGTACTCGTGAGAGTGTATAGTCTCCGGAGCTTGAGGGCTCTGATTCTTGCAGAAAGTTTGAAGGTTTGGGTGAATCAACTAGGTTTGATTCTCCTTCGTTTACTAGAGCCTTTAAACACTGTTAGTCTTGATTTGATAGGGCTGAGTATACTGTAGAAACCAACCTCGTTAGGTTTACACCCTCCGATCCTAATAAAGACTTTTTGTACCAGATGGGAATCCGTTCGTTTATTGTCAAGTATATTCGTGCTAGTACGGTATTATATTAGCAATTAGAGTGTAGACTTCATGACCATTGACATGTTACAGATAAGAGGTAAGAGGAACTTAGAAGGACCACGTATGGAATCTTACCTTTTAGGCCCATCACGATGGGAATTAAAGGGAGACGTGGTCATTATTGTAGTGACTTGATATGATGATCTTTGGGGAACTTCAAGTGGTAATCGTCGTAGCTTAGTTTGAATGGGAGTATAGATAATAAGATGACAGAAAACTTGAGAAAATATGTAGTTTATATAAGGCTGGATCGTGTTGGGATAATTGATAGAAGGCATCAAGATCTAGGATTGTATATAATTGGAGCCGTACTAACCATGAGGTTTATGTATATGTAGTATATGGTGGGAAGTAAGGAGCCTAGACAGTGCATGTAGCCGGCGCCGTCGACGTCCCGCAGGACGCCTAGTTCAGTGTGGGTCTTCATATTACTTGTAATACGAAAAAGGTATACGAGCTTTAAGCAGCAAAAAAACAAACCAAAAATTCATAGTGAAAAAACAATAAAGTAAATAGGATGAAGCCCCTGCGTTTCAACCCCCCCCCCCCCCTGCCCCCCCATTACCACTTACTGTATTGAAACAGTATATACCTTGGTCTTAGACTCGCTCATGACAGGTCTGACTTTTATGAATCTAAATCTTTTCCCTGTACACACGCTTGATGTCATTCTCAGATTTCCGTTGAAGATGAATTCATGAAGTCCTTAACATATCCCAAGCTTCACATCCTTTGCATAGACTACTTGACCCTGGTGGGAGTCAATCTGGATATTGAAATCCAAGTCCATTGAGGGTGACGCTTGTTGAGGGCTGCGTTCAGTCGCTGGGGACTGAGTACTGGTACTAATACAAACACAGTTGCATCAGCAATGTGAGTGGGTTCCGCGCTTATAATATGGGCTTGTCCACTCAGTGGGCGCTTATATAGACAGCGCGCTTAGTGCACGGACACACCCCGCATGTGTTATGTAGGTACACTCAGGCAAAAACACGAAACATGTATGGCTGAGCTTTTCCTGCATAGCTCAGGTGGAAATCCACCACAATTGCACAACCCACCGGGATATATCTACAATTTCCCAGGCAAAGACCAGAAATGACGGGCGTAAAATGCCTCCCCCAAGACAATCGTAACCAATGGCTCAGTATCGATAGCCTGCAACGTAAAACCATCGAGGCCATAGCTGATGCCATTCCGCTCCCGCTGCCGGTACGGAGGTAAGGCATACCGTACAATGATCCTGCACCAAATATGAAAAATACTGTGCAAGGCACACTGGTAGTGAGAACTATGGTGTTTTACTTCAGACTTGATATCCTCAGATTTATTATCCAGAACAGGCGTGGATATATGGAGCGGTCGGTACATGCACACACCCAGTAAAAATTGTAAAGATATGGATAGATATATAAATATTAATTCATGCGTGGGGGAGGGGGGAGAACCGGAGATGAGGAACCAAAGTAGCTATTCCAGCGCCGGTCAGTCGAAAACCCCATGGCAGAATCCCTGTGGGTATATGTCCCCAACATATTATTGTAAATACAGACTTTCTTTGCGCTTAAGGCCACTATCGAATATCAAGTTTACATTTTTCAGCTTCTTTCATCAGTTTAAGCATCTTGCCCGTGGCCTGTTGTCAGTACATTGTATGTTGCTTTGGGCGATATTTGCATCGGGTCTTTTACCCTTCCCTTGCAAGGCTCACTTCTATTAAGCCAATTTTCTCGGATCCTCTTATTCTCGTGACTTAATGTCAAATACCTGAGTTCTCAGAATGACGGAGTGGGCAACTCTAAGGCTTATGGTCATTACTAAATTCGATTCTCAGGCACTCGGTCCACTATATGCCCCCTTAGCAGTTAGCCTAGCTTCACCAGCAGAAGAAAGCCACCCGTGCAGGTAAATGAGCCATTAAGCTTACATGTCTTGCCCTCCTTATGTTTTGGTAATGGGATAGACAGGTTATCTCCACTAGATATGTACATACTCTCACTGTCTGTTCAAATTTTAATCACATGTATGTAGAGTACATGTACATGTAATTGAGATCCTGGGCCCTTAGCCATGGGATGATTCTTGACGGAAGGAGACTCCTAAAACAATAGGTAAGTATAAATAGAGCTTTAAACTAATTACAGCACCAAGAAATTTTTCTCCTCTTTAGATAAACTCAGGCGAGGCGTGGGAAGGGATGGGAGCATCCAATTTCCAGGTTTGCATTCAAATTCAGACATCGGTACTAAATGCGGATCTTGGAAAGACATCAAAGGGGTACTCTGGTATCGGGATCTTGTCTCGTCTATACGGTCCGTGCCGATATTATGTCTTTGCTTTGCTTTTTTTGCCCTGTCCTACGGGATGCAGTCGTGTGGGGAAAATACAAGAGCTTGCTACCATTGAAGTATTAGTGAATCGTTGGGACCGGTCTTAGGTGAAGCCGTCAAGGGTAAGTTTAGGATTGTAGATTCGCGGATGGGTTCGTGCTTATCTGAGAGGCTTTACTACTTTTGTCTGTGACCTGTAGAAAGAAGGAATTGATTGACATACCAGTAACTACAGTCACTCACGGGGTGAAGACAGACACTGGGTGTTGACGGATAGGGTGATCTCAACAAATAATAATCCTTAAAAAGTGAAGCTTGGCTGTTTATCACCATACTTAGAATCCCTGTCCGTCAACACGGTGACCCAGTGTCCGTCTTCACCCTGTGAACGACTGTACCGTTATCTTGAGCCCAACATCATTGGCGCACTCTACATTGGGATGTTAGGCCGTCTTAAGTATTGTTCTCTTGGTTACTTTACTACATGTAGTAAGTGCCCGTGGTTGTACGAATGACACAGCAGAAATCGAAGAGGAAATGTGATAGAAAAAAGTGATGCAGACAAATGGTTCGGTGTGATCTATGTATAAAGTTACGCGATATCTCTTTCTTTGGTGAATGTGTAGGCGCGCTGTTAACTTAGAGGGGTTTAGATTAATTATATTTCCATTTCGTCTGCGCCCAGATATCGTCAATAGGGAGAGGCCTTAACAAATCTGGTGACAAATAAATGACTAAACGTTGCTGTTTTCTGTATTCACTATCCCTTGGACGAGTGAGACATTTGGAGAATTTGGCTGAGAAAACGTCCGGGTAAGCAGTTTGCTGCATTTATCAGTCTTCGGAATACTCAGAGATGCTAAAAACTTCGCAACTTGCTGCTTTATTGTAGTAAATCGTTTCCTAGGTAGGGCACGCTAATGCATGAGAGAGATTCTGAGTCTATCAATATATCCGAAGTCGACTAAGTAAACCGGAGCATGATAGAGTCTAGCTAGTCGCCTTCAGTTCTTACCGACTACATCTCATCACACGTGTTTATCAACATTCTCAGCCTCTGCTAGCGCCACGCGCCACAACGTTTATCCCCTCATGCGGGCTCGAGACCGAAAGCCATAGTAGAATTGGTAAGAAATTAAAACCCATTGGCTCTAGCCACCTCTTCACATTTTACGAAGGGGTATTAGTATTGTCTCGACGGTTTATGGGATAGTGCAATATAAACCGCAGCCTCGTGCGTAATATCGCACCCATTAGCTAGAAAGTAGGGGACAAGTGATCATGAAGTTCCCTATATACTATATGAATACACGTACAGTAATTAAAGATTATAGTGTGTCAAGCTATTTTTAATCGTCATCCTAGATCCTCTGATATGCGAAAGCTGATGATATATACTGTAGTTAGAAAAGAAAAAAAAGAGCATTTATTCCGGGTCATGAAATATACATGTATGTATAGCTATATAGATGTACAGCAAAATCTATCATAATTCCACCCCCGCGGTGGCCGAAATTTTCTGGAATTATGGTAGGGATGGAATTTAGAGAGAGGCATTTACTAGAAGTCTACAGGTATTGTTCCCTCCAACCGCTGGAAGTTTGGTAGGGATGGAATTTCGAGAGGGCTAGGGTGGAATTATGATAGGTTTTGCTGTAGTACTACATGTACATATATACCCTTTTTACAGCGAAAGTAGCCATGTTGGGCTGCCCGAAACAATCACCCACCCTCATCAAAAAAATTCTAACCCTTCAAGGACAGTTGGAAATTATCTCAAGATGGAGCTTAGAGAATTCCGGAATATTGTGTCCAATTTTAAAGTGATGGTTTGGGTGTTTCTGATTTTGTATGATGTTCTCACAAATTTTTGTGGGCAACCACGGTACTGTAGTTGAGTGGTGAGCCCCCATACAAAATCTACCTAGCAACGGGGTTCTCCACTACAATATTTTATTACACCTTAACCACTCCTTTTAAAAATTCAAAAATGTTCAAAAGGCTTCTCCCAAGGGGTAAAAAAAATTTACCTCTGTTCATCGTTATAATTAATTGTGTTGTGGTTCTACACTTAGAACTTGGTTCCACTGGTAATTGGGAAATCTTTTGGGTAGGAGCTGTATAGTCGCACCTCGTTATGTCGTTAGCGTATCCATATTAGTATTGCCAGTTGACAAAATTAACCGGACACTGCGTTACTAAATAGACTACAATAACCAACCTTTCAATTACCCGCGATTAAGCCCATATCAAAACCTGAGATGAGACAAGCATAGAGAATCACAGATATAACATCTATTGGTGTTTCCAGCCGTGGTTGTGTTGCAAGACGTTGAAGTATTTGGTTGTAATGCAGCGTCCGGTTAATTTTGTCAACCCACAATACCTATTGGCCATCATATATCCCTAATTTCATAGCGTTTCCGAACACGACCAATATTGTATGACATACAAAGGGTGAATTTCGCAATGGTATGCAATAGCAGTCGTGTTTGGAAACGGCATGAAATTGATAGTATACATATCAAGATATCTAAGCTGGCTTGGGTGCAGAATCTCAGCCATAATTTAATTTTGGATTCAATATGTGTATATGTACTTTGTAAATATAAGCAGCTCTGGAACCTTGTTCAGTAATTTAAAATTTGAAAGCGCTCGTATAATCTATTAAATTTAAACAGGTATGAAAATTCATCGTGAGAACAAGTTAGCTGAAGGGGTACATATATCGTACATCTAGATCTACCCCCCAAACTTTCTTTTGTTTTACGAGCTGGCGTTAAGTTTCCCAGTTCGGACACGGGGATCCGGGGCTTTTCATTATAATTATGGCTGGGTCCATGGTGTAGCTGCTTTGTTTCTTGTCCAGATTTAAGAAATCAATCCTACAAGTAAGGCCGAAAGAATAGCCATTCTCCTACCCTCGATTATGGTCCGATAGAACCCCGTAGATACAAACCGCAATGGTTTAAGCTGCACGGCGATCCCCGAGATCGATAAGCTTATTTGAACCCCAGTAGCCCTTTAGGAAACAATACCCCGCCTCCAACTATATTGGGTAAACGAAGGCTAATATGGAGGTTTTGTAATACTTATCTTTCCGGTCCCTGCATTAGAAACGTAAAACTTCCGGTGTTGTACAGGATGAGGGGGAGCTGATGATCGACTGGACACTGATGGGAGTCTGTAGAGGAGGGGAGAGGGGAGATGTGTATATAAATATACCCTCTTTCCCTCTTGTTTCTCTTCACTTCCCGGATATCTCTAGAGCAGAATATCACTAGTGGTGTAATAAGCAATATTCAAACGAAATACCCATCATGACTCCGTCGGTCCCCATAAGCGACTTCACTCTACACGCAGGAACCTCCCAAACACCCGTATGGATACAGAGCATCCCCTTCACTCTCACTGCCACAGCCGTAACAGATCTCTGGCGCAAACCAGGGCATATTGCTCATGAAATCAATAGCATCACGACCTCTATGCCGCTCTACTCATTCGCCCGCGCGACGGCAACCTTCCGTACAGAAGCCTTCCACACGCTTTACGATCAGGCCGGGCTCGTGTTCTTATTTCCTGCGCGTGAGGACGGACACCCGGAGCGGTGGGTTAAGGCTGGAGTAGAAGTCGTAGGGAGTGTGCCGAGGGTCTCGGTGGTAGCTGCCGATAAGGCGTCCTGGGCAGACTGGTCACTTGCAGGGGGAGACGATGGAGTAAAGAAGGATACAATGAC
Source organism: Morchella sp. 2018-W38C (assembly GCA_024713705.1). Lineage (NCBI taxonomy): Eukaryota > Fungi > Ascomycota > Pezizomycetes > Pezizales > Morchellaceae > Morchella > Morchella sp. 2018-W38C. The sequence goes on from JAMJEX010000014.1 coordinate 1,652,067, forward strand.
GTTGGAGATGGTGAGAGAAGGGCCAAGTTTGGTAATGAACATGGTGGGCAATGACGGGGAGAGGAGTACAGTGAGAGAGGTAACTTGGGTTTTCGAGGATGAGTTAGTGAGCAAGGGGCCCGAAATTAGTGTGGGGGTATACGTAGCGAAGCCCACGAAAGATGAGGGGTCTCCAATATTGGAGGTGTGTTTTGAGGCGATGAACGTGTGGAAGATTGGTCCCGATGGAGAGGAGATCGTGTAATCTACTCATTTCCAATGGAAGAGCGGCAAATCGCTCATTACTCTTTGTACATGTAGTTTTACAATTACCCAGAAGTAAGATCTCAATGTAACGAAATCTTGCCCTTCGTTGATGGTAGATGCGATGAAACTTCCCAAACATTCCATGTCCCCTAGTGGCACTCTTAGGCAAGTTGTTTTAGCCGCCAGTGAACATTGTGGGGAAAGTCAATCTATAGAGCCGAATATGTTGACGATGAGGCCAGGGAGGAGATTTATATCGAATAGTAATGTTATGCATATATATGTATATTGGGGCTTCAAATGGCATAGTATCGCCATTCTGGAGGGCCACATTCTCTATCTGTCTGCACATGTGTCTGCGCACGTATTCTTATTCTATAATGCTGGCTAGAAATAAAGCTAAGGCTATGTGATAGACCAATGTAGCAGAGCTCAAAACTGAAGATAAAGCTGGTAAGAAGAAGGGGACAGCGTAACCAGACCAGCCAACAAACCAATCAACTCCACAATTGCAAGACTGGCTATAAAGTAAAGAAATAACGGATCAAAAACAATACAAGAAGAGTAAATAAGATAACAAGGACGGGGACCATAATTACCAAAATCAGTCAAGCAATCAATCAACGCAAGTATAGAGAGAAGAAAAGATTAACATCCCCCATGCAAATCAAAAGCTCAGATAAAAAGAGAAAAGAAGGGAAAGAGAAATACCAATGAAATCCCTCATACGTCTGAAAGCTCCAGTTCCAATATCAAATTGTAAAAGAAGAAAGCAAAGTAAAGTAGAAGTTTACTAAAAAGGCATAAAGAACAACTTGCGGTATAACTCAAAAACGAGTAAAAGGGATGAGTAACCTGAAAACAAAACATATCGCCCAATCCAGCCATGTCAAATCTCACCCAACACATGACTTCTACCACCTGGCTTATCTCTTTAATAGATCTCCAATCCCTCAAACTCTACTACCAACTCCTCCAATGGCCTACCACTCACAAAATTTGCCGGACGACTTGCATACACCCCCACCCTGATACTCTTTTCGTCCACCCCCCAAAAGAACCACGTCACCTCCCTTAACTTCTTCCACTCCACACCGTCATCAAACCACACCCACAGCGCCTGATCGACCTTCTCGAACCTAACCTTCAACTCGTTCACACCTTCTGGTAACTCTACCAGTGACCAATCTGCGCCATCTGAGGATGCAGATACAGACGATGCCGTTGTACGGTTGTCGTAGTATTCAATCCCCGCCTTGACCCACTTACCAGCTGGCGGGGGTCCACTATTAGGAGCTGCAGACGCGGATGTAGTAGTAGGTGTGGGGCCAGCGAAGATCACGAGCCCGCCTTGGTCCCATTCAAAGGCGGAAGTGAGACGAAGGTGAACCGTTACTTCAGCGCGAAAGAAGTGAGCGGGGGAACGGGTGTAGAGGACAGGAGCAGTGAAAGTGTCTCGGGAGGGTTTACGCCAGAGATCTGTACCGGAGCTAGAGGATATTAGGTCAATGGTGACTAAAGAAGTTGAGGGTTAGAGATCCTACCGTGCTTTAAGAGTGAAGTTACCAAGCCAGGGGGGGACTTCAACGTTTGCAGGTGCGTTGAAGTACTTGAAAGAGGAGCTGTCCGGAGGCATAACGGTTTGCTTGCACTATATCGCAGTAGCAACAGTAGCAACAGTAGCAAAAATGGTAATAATAGTGATGGATGGAAATAACAATTTTAGACTTTTCGACCCGATCCTTCTTTTATCAATTTTTGAAAAAGGGGGTTAAAGTGGCATGCAGGAAATTATCCACGAGAGCCTGGCTGGCCACTAGTAGTTGTGCTTTTGAACGGCGACGACGTCGGGACCTGCTCATAAACCGGCCCGCGGTGGTAATGTTGGAGCGCGCCGGGAACGACAGACTGGTTGGCTTCTGGTAGTGGGCTTGCTTGCTCTCCCCAAACAGTAGCAATGATAGCTACGTATACGCAGGAATGAATGAATGAACGAACGACTCCGTCACAGACCGGACGATACGGTTGAAGGTGGGGGGACAAAGGAAGTGATAGATAGAGAGGGGGGGATAAAAGCCTAGAATAGGTAAGATGCCAACTTGTCAGCGGGGAAGTATTTAGGTTGTTTTCTTTTTCTTGTGCTTTCTTTTCTTTCTTGGGAACTGATGGTTCGGAAAGTTAGAGCTATCTCGCGTGCTTCTTCCCTTCCCCTAGTTCATGGGATTAGAAGGCAATTTTTCTTTTTTTCCCTTTTTTTTTTCTTTCCCACGCCTGTGCAGTATGCAGATCCTTTTGGTGTGAGATCTGACGGAAATATTTAAATCGTGACCCCCAATCATCGAGGCAGACAGACTCTCTGGCTGTAGGGAGTGAACAGCAGCGAAATTTTCTGAGGATCTGTCACAGGGATTTGGATGATCCCATCCAGAAAATGTATATAGTCACTGCCTTTCCCTGTATCCGTGGCACGAGGGGACAGAAATGAGGACGAGGTCCCTAAAGTCCCCAGAGAGCAACAACTACCATCTGGATATCCGTCCTCAAATTAAGAAACAAAGTTACATACCTTGGCTATTGAAACCGTTTAATTTGATTCTAAATCTGATTCTATCTCCGTTTTCATTCTTCCCAAATTCCCCAGGACTAAATATTCCGCTTGTTCTGCTGCACGAGCTGTTTCCAAGTGTCCCGGAGCTACCAGAGCGGAGTCCTGTCGAACGAATATGACGCGGGTGTGGCACAAGTTATGCCTACGTGGCACCTTTTGTATTAAACGTGATGGGATGGAGGACTCTAAAGTGTAACCGTGTCGAACGTAGGGCTGCGGTGCGGTGCGGTTGGTTTTCTCTAGAGAAGGAAGGGTCAAATAATAAGCAGTGTTTTTGGTTCTCCGTTCTCCTTCCTTCTTTTCACCTAGACGTATTGTGGCTGAAACCTGCGAACCACGGAGCTGGAGATTTGCACTGCGTTAGTTGCAGAGTTGAGGGTTGCCAGGCGGGCGATTTTACTTGAAGGGGTTGCCCGCATTACAATGCCTTTATTAAAGCAAGTAAGATCAGTTAGTTTATCTTATCTTATCAATTGACCTCTTGTGCAAGGGTCGTATCATTAGAGTTTATAATTTAGACCACAAGCCTCAATAGATTAGTTCAGCCTGAGGTCCAACACAGTGGCCAGTCAGTATATGACAATAGCTTTTGAGATAAGCCTGCGTAGCTGCATGAAACCGAGGGGTTTTCAAAGTAAACTAAGCAAATATACACTGTGAATACTCTCTATTTCATGACGTTTCCGGACTGGACTGGGTCTGCATACCACCAAAATATGGTTGTTATGCACGATTTACGCCCATATGCAGACCCAATCCAGTCCGGAAACGTCATGAAATAAAGAGTACATGTAGTTTATGTTGGACCTCATATCATTGGCCGTGATGGTTACCAGTAACAAAAAGAAAGCAAGGGCATATAAAGGACGGATGATGTTATCCGTACAATAAGAAACACATACCACGACAATTAAAACACTACGCCGTTACCGTGACTGGTCTTACTATGCGTATGAAATTGTTAGAACACAAGATGAACAATCCTATTGAATGAAAGAAGGGGTTCTCTTGATACGCGGGAATCCTGATCATGATACGTATCTCAAACAAATCACTTACAACCGACATCGCGACGCGAATAAAGCTTACATATAAGTGCCTATAAGTACTCCGCATGTATCTACATATAGGTACAGAAACAAATAAAAAGTGATGGAACGCGCCCGAGATCTAAACTTATACCTGCAAACACCATACATTGGTGGTATCTTACCCAGAACAGGTAATATCAGTGTATCTCAACCCGTTCCACCACTTATTACATGTACCTACCGCTGTACATACATTGTTATTTGGTATCTTCATCTCCCGTGCGGTGAATCTTATTGCTCTAGCTCTCAGTCCCGTTCCCAATTGATCTGCCTAGTCTGACGCATGCTGGTATTTACGTGATGTACCAGTAAATATACTCGTAATTTCGTGACGTTTGTAAAAGGAACCACTATTGCATACCATACAAAGACGCCCCAAGTCCACGATTTAGTATGGTATGTAATAGCGGTTCCCTTTACAAACGTCAAGAAATTACGAGTATACATGTAGACGCGATTCTACATATATCATGACAGCCATTTTGTACAAGATTATATTGACCACACCTTTTACTATAATCAAGCTAGAGCTGGTTAGCTCCCTGAAGACAAAATCCACATACATCATACACCTCGACTAGGTTACCTAAACTACAATACATAGAATCTATCCTCGATCTCATAGACATATCTTTTTAGACTTAACAGCGAAGGTCTAAGAGATATTTTACTATGATACGTACAGTCGAAAAGAATTCAACATTCGAGAAGAGAAACCCAGAAGGTCCACAATTACCTATAAGTATATCCAAGCTAGAACTGTATACGTAGTGTATATACACATATGCTAGTATACGTATTCTTCATGACAAAGAAAAGACCATATACATACATACATCTAGTAGACTTAAATAGTATAATACCTCGAACGGGTGACACCACTACAGGGCTCACGGTCACTTTGAAAATTTAACTTCCGCCTTTTGACAGAGAATTAATTGCAAGAGCTATGGTATGTACAGAAATAGCTAAGCTACCAATGGCAGAGTTATGCTTGATTCCTATTGGTTAGCTGTAGATATATACTATTAATTTCATGACGTTTCCGAACAAGACTACTATTGCATACCATACAAAAAGCGCGAAGTCCACCTTTTTGTATGCCATGCAATATTGGTCGTGTTCGGAAACGCTATGAAATAAAGAGTACACCCGGGTGAGTAAAGTGGGCATGTCATGCAAAATTCAAAATATCTGGTTCCAATAGCAAAGTCCTTCATTGGCAGTTATATATATTCCCCCATAGTTTGACGGCCAAGGCGCTGGGATACCTCGCCTTACACAGATTCTCCTACCCCGCATTCACTCACTGTTACTCTCTGCTCCACTACATGTACCTGCATGCAGTCAAGACCTACATACTTCCGCTCTCACACAAAAGAAACTTAAATCATATGCCACGCGCGACCCAAGGCAAGGGAAGCGGCGCAGGCGGAACATTACCATTGCTATATTCTAAATTTTGACTAGCAGGAGATTAAAGTCACCCTGCATCTGTGGCCGTCTAGAAAGTGTTAAGATGTCATGACCACTGATTAGGGTGGCTGACGATAAAAGTACATGTAATCTTCAATTGCTATACATATGGATCCTTAGAAAATACAATATATCTATCCGAATACACGTGGGCGTTTGAATTAGCTTCATGACAAAAGGAATCTTCTATTTTAGCATTTAACAGTTGCAGAGCTTTTATCCAAAGTCAGGGTTATAATCGTATACCTATGATTATATACATGTATTGTTCAAGAGGCTGAATCGATCATTGCCGTTCAGCATCGTTATTGTGTATAGCAACCATCTAACCCCATTGCTGGGTGTGGTTTAATTTATAGTTCCCAGTGATCTTTGAGCATGATACCGATAAGGAGGATTGCAACACGAAATAGGAGCTCTACAGCAAGGTAATATGATTGTTTTGGAAAGGATTCTAGTCCCAATGTTAGATATTCGCTACATGTGATACTTCACCGTACTTGACCCAGAGCCTTGACGGTTGGGTTTCTATAACTCCCAGCGGATATATAGACACAATAGCCTGTAGTAAGCTTGCGAATCACTTGAATTGACCCAAACTTTTTGGCGCGCGGCACTCTAGCTAGCAAATTTGTTTATCATGATATTTTTCTGTTGGTAAATAAATACATGTAGATTATACAGAGCTTTAAACCATACATGTTCATGATGTAAACTTCGTTATCCAGGTATAAAGCTAGTCTCGTGCCCAGCCTATGTTTACTTCGATTTGTGATCTGCACGAAGTGCAACACAAAACAGTCTGGGAACGAGACTAGTACAACGCCTGTTTCGGCCTGTTATTCTCGGATGGCGACGATCGGAACGTCAATCATAGTTTATCACTCGCTTTATGTTACTCTATTGATGATCGCCCCAATTGGGCAGAAGAGAGGAGAAAGAGGGAGGAAGAACGACGATAAGGAGGTAACAAAAGAGGTGCTAGCTGATAGGAACTTATAAAAAGGGAGAATTGTGTCAATAAGTAGTTTAACTATACGACGTTATTCTATTTCGCACAAAAGGACTTGATGCAAAACTGCAAGTGTATGATAGCTCCTAGGCAACCAGTACATGTACATGTAGTTGCATATTATTATTTCAGAATACATGTATTCATCTAGTTTTGAAAGGGGTGCATTATATATGTATATACATGCATGCGTGCTGGGCATAATTGTAGCTCCGACCTTGGTGCGCTACACACTAGATGTACACAGGATGCAGGTTACTAGCGTGAGGATAGACACGATAACGTTGTGCGGTTCTAGTAAGTCTCGTGCCCACCCTCAGGTATGCCACACACCATCTAATGACACAGAGTCGGGAACAGCAAGCTGCCCGTACCGAGTTGGCACGAGACCAAGAGCCAGGCCACCCTACACCGTCCGGAAAACCAGCTCCGCTCCCAATCTCATCTGAGGTCCCTTCTTCCATCATATCCCTACTCTGCGGTTTCTTCGTCTTCCTATCTGTTTTGACTCGCTACCCCATAATGTCATGTCAGCTCTCCACCTCCCTTCTCCTCCGCTGCGTGAATATGGACACAAGCCTAGTTGCTAATCTCTCTCCCTGCGATTCTTGGTTGCGATTCTTCTAGATATTCTCTTCTCGTGCTTTCTTTTGGGAGGATTTGAAATAGTGCTACGGGGTCGAGGACTATGCTGGATACATGTATGCACGCGGGGTTGGGGGCAGCATTTCCAGAATCCGTGAATCGGCCTTTGAGAGAAAGACCCTCGGCTGATACGCAACGAGTGTATCAATGACCAAGCGGCCTCTAATCAGGGGCAAAGACTTTCAGCTTATGTTACTCGGTCAAGCCGTTCCTGTTTAGTCTCTCATAGTCTTTCTGTATTCTAAGATGTGCATTGATAATCGACGCAAGGCGAAACTTAATTTTCCGCCTTAACCGAAGCGGAGAAGCCTTAGCGAGTGATCTCTGGTGCAACACCCAGCAGACGAAACGAATCCCGACTTTCGGAATTAAAGATGAAAGATATAGTGTGGATGAACAAAAGTAACCGGATCTGGTGCCAGGATACTGGAGGAGATTGTGATTACACAAGATCTTTGGTTGCTAGGTCGGTCGGGCCAGTTGCTTCCATCACTGGTGGTGCACCATTTCTCTGATACTGCAGCAAAGCCGTTGAAATGCGGAGGATCTCCTCGTATTGGTTTTTAATCCGATGGTTCCTGTTGAATTTCTCGGTTTGCGCCATATTTTATTTTATAAAGTTCTATTGTCACATCCCATCACTCGGAGCGCTCCGAGCTCACCAATTTACCTCTCTCTGTCTATTTTAATTTTACGGAGCTGGATCCAGTCACATGCACTCACACTCATAGATTTCCCTGAATAACAAAGGCGCTTAGACCCCATCCTTTATTGGTGAAACGGGGATTGCCGTTGTGCTCTAAATATACTGAGGGAGGAAGGCCAACCGTATCAGTTCGTAAATAGATGACTTTATGGCCTTGAAAGCTTCCTAAGCTAATAGACAGAGGTTTTCATCTCTTCACACGTACACGGACAGCTTAATTACGGTGACCGGTCCCGATACCTTACCGCTTGTGGCTCAATCCTCGTGTAGTTCCTTCTCCGTCTATAACAACTTTTATAGAGAAGAGAACGCGCAAGTCAAGGTGGAAGCATCCCACTTATCTTCTCTCAAACTGCGGAGATTATTGCACTCACAGGCCTGTATGACTCACTCATCTTAATCAGTGTAACGAGTGATACCCTATGATTTCAGCTCACCCCATATTTCAGTCCTCCAATCAATATCAACGCGTAGAGTGAAATCTTTAAGCTTTCGAATATCAGAGTTATTCGCCTCCGTGCGCGACCGGAGGACCTAATTCAGGCAAGAAGAGCTGGACGTTCGAGAACTGTTCAGCTACTACCGGGGTCGGGTATGTACCTATACTTTCCGGTACATACATCTATATCTTTGAAGGTGATCATAGCATGATAGATAGTCGAACGTGCAATCGTCTGGTCTGTGGAACTGAGTGTGTGGTTGGGTTGGCTGTGATATCTGGGTCGATAACGTAACTTGTATATGTGGGTATACCGTGACCGAATCTATATATCAAGTTTCTTAGTCTTGACGGCTCCATTGTTCCCCCCCCCCCCCCCCGCCATATCTACCTGCTGAAATAAGCATGTAGCAGTTGACAATCAATCTACAGAGGTTAGGGTTTCTCCCGCAACCACATTTCAATTGTTCACGCTATCAGTTGAGCAAGGATCTCCTGGAGCCAAGTAATTAGAGACAAGCACTAGAACGTTGAAGTTTCGTTTCATTCAATCTGTCTCGCCCATCACCACTGTTCGCTGCACGTGTCATGTCGGGTAAATTAAGTTTTCTCTGTCTGCCGATGAGGTGGCACTGAGCTGCGACCGGGAGCGAGAAGGGAAAATACCCAAGATACATACATACGTCTCTCAGCATCTTTGCCTACTTTTTTCACCTGTATCTATCCGGCGTATAGTGCCCTAGCCCTACAAGGAGACGGATATGTACATTGGACCTACAGTTATAACCATGTCCCCTTCCTTCATCCTCTCGACTCGTAGGTACATCGGCGGTTTGTGATTGTGGTGGTTGTGCGTTTGGAGCTATCAGCTGGTTTGAGTGGTTAGCGCCCTCCCCGAGAATGTAGTCCAGAGATGATTCGCCAGACGGTACTTACCCCGGATTCCGCACCTTGATCGCTTGGTACCGAGGGATGGCTGGATGGCTGGGTGATGGATGGGTGGAAAGGGGAAAAGGCGGAGCCTCATGATTTAACGTCATTGGACCCTGGATTGTTTCTTGTGGGTGGTTGTGAAACGAAGGTGACTCGGCCTTTGAACCGCGCGTGAAGAGGAAGAGGAAGAGGAAGAGAAAGAGGAAGAGGAAGAGGAAGAGGAAGAAGGAGTGGAATGGATAGTACCAGCCGTTTTGGCTTTATCACAGGTAAGCATAAGGTGTATGTAAGTATAGGTGCCTACATAAGTACATGTACTTCATACGTACATGTACTTCATACGTACATGTACACCATCTTGTACCTTCACTGGCATTGGGGGCTACATATATGTATATATCCTTATACATTCTTCTTCTCCTTATTGTGAAGGCACCGGTTTAAGAATTAGACTTTGTTTGTTCGTGTAGCGTTTATCCCACGGGCATTGTACAGGTGTGAGTCCTCTAGAAGCTGATTGTATTACCTTGTACCAGCTGCACGGTAGAAACATACGTCCCAGTTTAATAGGAACATCATGTTACATATATATATTTTCTGTATTCGAAAAGAAGAATAAATGTAATATAACCCCGGGGACGATCATACGGTGCTGCGACGATTACTCCCTGAGAGAGAGATTCCTCGGCGCGGGAGACCGCGTGTCTGTACAATCTAGACAATCATACCATCGAAATTGGAATTTCATTCATACTGTACATGTAGTTATGTGCTCGGAGAGTTGGAAGAGGTGTGTGTGTGTGTGTGTGTGTGTGTGTGTGTGTGTGTGTGGGTGGTGTCTGCCTGCCTGCACTTTAGGTGTCGGTAAATATTACTACTGTTACTTACTTTTTTGGCAGCTGCGCGAAATAATCAATTCTCTACTACTGCACTCAGAGTAGGTATTATACACGGTACATGTTCCCTCGGGCTCGCCTTTGTTGCACCTTCGTTGCACCTAGCTTCGTCGTTGTCGAGATCGATATGCACACCGGTAGGTAAATGGAGGCTCGGTGAGCCTTTGTTTCTGTCGCCTGTCCAACACGGACAGTGCTAAAGAAAAAGGCTTGCTTACCTTCGGCAAACTGGTTCTAAAGAAATATGTTGGGGGGAGGGAGTGTCAGAGATGGGCTAACGCTATCTGGTGGCGGTTGCGACAGATTTGGCAACTGGCAGTGCCCGAACCAGTGGCTAAAGAAGCAACGAAGATGTGTGCTGTTCGATAAGAACATTTACCAGCCACTTTGAAACAACATCTTATGGGGGGGAGACAGACAGAAAGACATAGGGATTGTGTGTGTGTGTTCTCTGCCTACATGTGTGTATGCAGATACATGTATCAACCACCATCCGTAGGGCAAGACATAATATATATATGTGTATCAGCATCTTCCCTCTTGATCACCACAACCACAAGTGAATGCAGGTGTACTGAGTACATAGAGTGCTGTACTTGACTTTCTTTCCGCAATTGAGCATTCCTCTCTTTATTCCATCGAGGTTGACACACTATTTCCATCCATCTTCACCGCAATTTCCCTCCAATCAACCCGTGGTCGACGCTCTCGGTAGCAACCAGGTAGGAGAGCAACCCCGGTGTCCAAGCGTACTTTACTTCACCACCTCAACATCACCTCCCCATCTCCTTTCCTTCCATCACTCCAGAAACAATAACAGCCACAAGCCAGCCCAGTCCAGCTAACAACAACAAAAAGCTCAACGCCATCGTCATCCAACCTTTTCTTGCGCCGTTGCCGATTGACAGCCGAACGATCACCCCCCCACGCAAAGAATCCAATAGAGGGTAACTAGAAAAAAAAGCCGCATTTCTAGCAATCTCCCAGAGGCTTTTCCCCCTCACACCCTTCGCAAACCCCTTTTACCGTCGGTCTCCTCTTTCTTTCATCGCAGCGCCTAAAAGTTATCAACGGTTCTATTGCACAACGATCACCGACCTCACTCCTATACCCGCCTGCCCGCCCGCTTTCACGTGGTATCACCCCCGCAGGAAGATAGACAATAAGGTTGTCCAGTGTCATTAGCTTTAGAGTTACTGTAAGTATCTGGTGCGTGCGTTCATACGTTTCCGTGTGTATCTTTGACTACACCTACTTAGCTTCCTTCTTTTGCTATATTGGTGCCCGCCTAGTACTATTGACGGCTCGCCTGCGTCAATCTGCTACATACCTCCTATCCCCATTCTATCGATTACCCGGAGAACCTGCATTTCATTATTTCGCTTGCCCGCCTGCACTCACATAGCTCCTTCTTCCGTACTTGTTTTCTCTCTCTCGTGAACGCTCACGCTCAACCTACCATCCCCGTACCCATACTTTGTACCTCCACGCCCATCTTATCACGTCCCACGAAATAACCCAAAAGATCGCGAGCTACTCATTGTTCCTTGACAGACCCCTACGTAACTTTTAATGTCTTTACCCTCGTCTACTCACACTCCCGCCCCCCAACAGCCCGCTTTTTCGCTTCATCATTCTCTCGTCATCAGCTCTTCATACCTCTATGCTTCACCTGGGCTTGTTTGACCTCTTCAGAAGGAAATCCTTTATTGACCCGTACTACGTGAACATTACAGACAAGTCGACGATCCATAAGCTTTCGAAGAAATCCCACGAGAATTTCCAGCAGCAAATCAAGACCCCACAAATCTGGCGTCAAGCGGGAAAGAAAACAAAATGGTTGTTGCCACTATTAAGTAGGTCTTCCCGCCAGTAAATCGTTGTTTACTCCTAATTTGAAGATGGCTTGGAGCTGTGATTGGTGGTTGGTCCCAGTTTCGAGCTTGATGACCCTCAAGTGATATCAACAAAGATGAATAATTGATGGGGGTCACAGCTTGCGGATGATCCATTCATTGCTACTGCAACTGCTGTTGTCACTACTGCTACTGCTACTGCTGGTGGTGCCCTGAGCGGGTTGATAATAAAATAGGTGCTTACCATTCCGGTCTATAAATATTAGATGTGTTGTCGTCGGTGACGGTGCCGTCGGAAAGACCTGTCTCTTAATCTCCTACACGACCAACAAGTTCCCCAGCGAATACGTCCCAACTGTTTTCGACAATTATGCGGTTACCGTTATGTAAGTTCTAATCTTCTCTCTATTCTCTTCTTTCATTGTTTGGGGCGACTTGAGGGTGGGGACTTGCCATAAATTGCTATTTGTTGAGCTGCGGAGGGGATTGTGGTATATGTTTTCTGCGCGCGGAATATTAGAGAGCTACTTGGAGTGGAATCTGTTCCAATAGACTTTTACCTCCTGGACACGCACAAAAGGAGGATAAATGGCATCATATTTGGGGCTTGAAGAGTCAACTTGAGCTTTCACACTACCTTAACGGGCTTTGGCACTGCACAAAAATTCCCCAACCATTGATCGCGATTATTTACTTCTCTATTCGATTCCGGCTTTTCTTTTTCGTGTGACGTCGTATTTCAGACGACGCATATGCTAATATTTCTTTTTCAATAGGATCGGAGATGAGCCATATACTCTCGGACTCTTCGATACAGCTGGGCAAGAGGATTACGATCGCCTACGGCCCTTGAGTTACCCGCAAACCGATGTTTTCTTGATTTGCTTCAGTGTCAACTCCCCCCCGTCCTTCGAGAACGTCAAGGAGAAGTGGCTCCCGGAGGTCAGACATCATTGTCCGGGGGTTCCTTGCTTGATTGTTGGTAAGCTTATAAATCACTGATCACCCGATTTCTGTGCTTGTCATTTTCTCATTAACGAATTATCATTACAACAGGCACCCAGGTCGATCTTCGCGATGATCCCGGTGTGATTGAAAAGCTCGCGAAACAACGGCAGGCACCCATCAGCTACAAGCAGGGTGAACAGCTTGCAAAGGATCTATCCGCCGTCAAGTATGATACTCCCACCCCTCCAACCAAGTATGAGATATTCTATTTGTCGGCCTAAATCCTTTTACTATATCGACTCTTTCCGGGTTTCGCTCAAAAATAGTGGAAGTCTAGTTTGGTGCTGACAGCATTTTAGGTACGTGGAGTGTTCTGCTTTGACCCAGAAGGGACTCAAGAACGTATTCGACGAAGTATGCTTGCCTTTTTCTCTCTTTCTTTCACCTTGAGCGTGAACTAACACAACAATAGGCGATTGTCGCTGCTTTGGAGCCACCCCCACAGAAAAAGCCAAAGAAGTGTGTCTTGCTTTAGAGGTATGTCTTACAAAACCGTCCTACATCTCGGATTCTGGCTAATTTTACAAGCTAGACCAGGGTGTAAAACATCTAATCGTCGATTTTACTCAACGTCAATCACAAAAAATCATCGAAATCTTTAGTTTCACCTTCTCGTCAACACCGGTCTCCTTTCACCTTCACATGACCGCCGTTATTAAACCAGCTTTGATTAGATTACCATATTGATATTACATTAGCGTGGACCAGCTTTTGTGTGCCCCAAATATTGGACTGGTTAGCTTAGGTTGGTGATTGAGAATGGGTGGTTAGTTCTAACTTTGGTGGTGCTTATCAACACTATCAATTTTACTCCTTTTTCATGTTTTACATATCGTGGGTGGGTGTTTATCATTTTTTTCTGTTTCTTTCTCTTTCTGGTACGGCCCGTATTTCTTTCACACGGATAGTTTTAAGTTATTTTTTTTTCTCTCTTATTTTCTCTTTCCTATCTTTCTCGACAAGTATTCCCATTTTCTCATGAGTTTTTGTCTCACTCTTATTGCGGTTGTATCGCCTTCTGCGTTTTTGAAAGCGGAGTTCTCTTCCTGTTTTGATTGAGAAGGCGGTCTTGTCATCTACGTATGTGTAGGGTTGGCGTAAACCTCATGGTGAGAAACCGGGAAAGCAGGGTGGGGTTACGTATGACTTGATGCTGCTCACGATGAAGTTGTGTTTTTTTGATGCCTTTTTTTCCTTCTCTTTTTTATTTTTCGCACTGTCGATTTTTTGTTATAGTAGAGACGGCGGGTGGGACTCGGGGAGGAATATGAGGACTATCTAAGATTTTTGTGTTTTTTTTTTTCACTTGGATGTATACCTTCAATATTTTTCAGGTGTTGTGTATGTGTGTTTATTTTACAGCCAGCTAGTTCCGCAAGGGGCGTTGCGTTTTTTTTATTTTATTTTTATTTTTTATTTAGATGATTGGATTTTTTTTTTTAACTACTATGTACAATCCATGTCTATCAGCTTTAGTTACCCCCTTCCCACCTTATGTTCTGTCAGTACGAGGAGGAAATAAAGTATCTAAGGTGGAAAGCTGTGGTATTTGGTTGTGTCTATGTAGTTAGCTGAGACTTTAAATTGATGAGGTCGGGTGTGTCTGCAGGTGGTGTGCAATTATATAATTTGATGAATCTCTGGGCCTCAAATGCAGCTTAGCTACTTGTGTATTTTGCAAGTAAACTGGCAAATAATAACTGGGGGAGAACTGTACTAGTCTCATGGTAACTGGTTGGAGCTGTATCGTACAAATATCTAGTCCACTGTCCACTCAGATCCTAGTTGTATGGTAAAGTGATAGCCAGTCAAGAAAAACCAGAATTTTTTTCTCCAATTGGACAGCAGAAACAGTTAAGCACGGGCTGTCTCAAGATTTGAGCCAAAGCTATCTCACTGGATGCATAATGATTGGCCTGCATAATCAGCGGACTAAACATGCACAGGGAAAGGAAGGTCTCGGTGCAGTCCCTGTGAGACGAGGAAGAAGCTTCAAAGAAACTTTCAGCGCATGTTGGCCTCTTAACGAAACGCGACCGAGAAATGAAGGCATGGTTGGTGGGATGGACGCGAAACCTCAGTTTGATATATCGAGGCAGTTCGTATCTCGAGCTCGAGTGTCTGCCGGTGGGCGTTGTCTCTGAGCTTTTATTCCGAGTGGCTTGGGGATCGAGGCAGCAAGTAGGTTCGATTGAGGCTATGGCCATGAACTATGGCTTCTTGGTTCTTTGTTAGCGTTGTTAGCGTTATGAGCTATGGGCATCGAGGTCAATGATCGTAACGCGTGTCCATATACATTGACCTTGAGTCAGCGGCGGTCTTCCACGCCGAGCCTTTACCGTATTGGCCATATAGCACGGAAAGTAGAATCCAGAGGTATTAGAGGTTTAGTAGGGATATGTAGATAGAAAGGGGGGAACACACTGTAATAGTATCTTATTTAGCTCAGCTGCTGATCCTAGTTAGAGTAAGCTTGATCCGAGCTCGTGACGCTGGGCCTCCCTGTCGTGGGTGTAGATACATGTACTTTCTATTAATATTAAATAGCGTTAGCTTTGTGGTGAATTGTATGAACCGGAGGTTAATGTAGAATCTGATAAACTCGTAAGATGTGATCTATTAGTTGCGAAAGATGAGTCTAGTTAATTATCTAAATACCCAACAATAAAGACAGGTATCGTCTCACTCCTTGAATAGACCACGCGCTTGCCCGCTCCTGCAACTGACCGACGTGTAGCTGCCATCGTTACGCTTTATCAGCAATAGATACATTGTGCCCTCACAAAGTTGGTGATCTTCTACGTCAAGTACCCAACCACTGATAATCATGAAATGATGAGACTTTCGGCCAAGAGCGAGTATGAACAACGAGCAGTTTTGATAGAGTGTACGAAGCTGGAGCGAGCAAGCGTGGCGGCTTTCTCTGTTAAGGTTAGTTTGGTTAGCGGCGATGAACAATATAGGCATAGAGACCAAGGTCTGTAGATTTCAGCTTTGGGGATGTTCCGCCTCGGGTTTTTAACTTACCTCTCGGGCCAGGAAATAACCTGTACGTATAATGCTGCATCATTAAAGATAGTAGAAATTAAGAAAGAGAACATATCCACTGTGCATGAAACCAACTGTGGAGTACCCTAAGAAGCAAGCTGGATCAAGCTGACCAGACCGAGTAGCTATCGTGGGGTAATTAGGGGCCAGATAGCATATTATCCCACATACTTCCCCACATCCTCGGGCATCATCATATTGCAAGAAATGGAACGCGTGAAGGAGAGAATACAAATACACCACGAGGCTTCTGATTACTGAGAGGCAGGAATGTGCGAGCTATGACGTGTAGCTAAATATGCCCAGGTTGTGGTAAGATTAGTAGTGGGTAACGTAGAGGTGCTAGAGATCAATGGTCAGCCTTCTCCACAGCTTCCCCCTCTTCTCTTCACCGCGTGAACTGCTACGAACACCTATGCCCAGTCGAGTAGGACGTTTGGGGTATAAAGCGTAAGAGAGGGGGACAACATACCATCGACGAAGTCTTCTGATAACATATCCAACCACACCGCACTCAGTCGGCTAAACATTTTCTGGTCCCAAGTTACATGTAGAGAAAATTAGCAACAGCCTTTCACAATCATAACCTATCACTCGCTTCACTTGGCGCACCAGTGGGGCCAGACATCAGCTAACCAGACATGGGCGGAGGGCGAAGACGTGGAAGGCTGTGATGGAAGCTGATGGGTGGTTTTGTGGATCTTGTGGTGGTTGTATCGCGGCTGTTTTTTGGGGGGCTTGTGGAGTACGGCGGGGGAGTTGGGGAGAGATCTTGATCATGGGAGGGCCCATGGGGGAAGAGGGGGGGGTTTGGAAGGGCGTTGGATGGACTTGTAGGATAGTAGTGGTGGGCGTGGAGGAGAGGGAGAAGGTGCAGGAGGTGTAGGAGGTGGCAGCGATGTGTATTCTTCAGGGAGAAGAGGAAGGGGGTCGAGAGGTGAAACTGGTGGAAGGTCTTTGGGCCGCTAATATAGTGGAAGTTCTCCGAGATCGGAAAGTTGCGAGAGCTGCGTATACGTAAATAGCTAGCAAAGGTCCCCTTATGAAATGAATGAAAGTCGTGGACGTAAAATGGGCGAGGAGGGAGTGCGCATGATATAAGTGAACAGAAGGTGAAGGGCAAATTTGGCACGGCATGGTTGCTCCCACGTGCGCAGTAGAGTGCTGCGCGTGGGGTTAAATTTGCGCGCGGTGGGAAAAAGATGTGACTCGGTCGGGTTATCTTTCGTAGTAGAATCTATCAATCCTCGGAGTTGAACCGGCCACGGGTCTATCAAGAGGTGGATACATGTAGTTCAAGGAGTGAAGCCAAGTACATGTAGGTTTTGTTTAATGCCTGCCACATCGCTACCTATATACATGTATACATACATGGCGAGCCAAGGTGCTTGGTATAACTATATGTACATACATGCAAGTACATGTATGCAGATAGCATCCTATTCCCATCGATCAGCTGAAGGTCTCAAGGTGTGTTGTGTTGTCTTTATGCCCGTTGTACCCTAAACACGCGCAGTGAACGAACTACATGTATGTCGAGTGATACGCTGTGATTAAAATATGACTTGCACAGAAAACGTGTATATACGTTCATGTGTATGTGTATACATTACTTGCAGATACTTCATGTTCTTTCCGGCAGCACCGGGATGCACGGCCTTTTGTGCCATACTTGGCACTGGGTCTTCTTCTCTTCTTCTCTTCGAGTTCGACGATGACGCCCAGCAAGTACTGCATTCGAATTCCTTACACCCAGTCTCTCCTGTTTTTGGTAGAGCTGATAAACTAACTACTACTACATACATAGATACATACATACATACATACATACATACATACAGATCTGCCTACACAGTTCACACTCCTACGCGGGTGTGATGTCCAGCGAATATCCACTGGTAGAGTCTGTGATCGTCAACGGGATCGTAATGGCGCCGCCCGCCACGGTATACACGGTGTTAGAGACAGTCACAATCTGCGCCTCCGTGACCTGTGCTCTGAAGCCCACCCACGGATACACCTTCACCACGACTCTCGCCCGATTACTCGAAAACACTCCCGAGGGCAACCCATTAACCTGAATATCGTAGGTCCCAGTGACCGCGTTCGTCCCCGCAATCACTGCAGCCTTCCTCTTACTCGCATCCCACGTCGCAAACACATCAAAATAGTCATCAATTGACCGCTCGCTCGCAACGCGGACGCCCGTCTGTGACTGCTTGTAGTATTTATACAGATGCCACTCGCCAGTCGGCCAGTACCCGCCGGACGAGTTGCTGTAAGTGCCACCGTTTGTGTCGTCTGGCTTGCCGACGAGCGATGCCATGTAGTCGTGGAGTGCGCCACCGGCGGCCCAGTTTGCACGCAGCCCATAGACATCGCGGCGCTCAAAGGTAGAGATGACCCAGGCGGAGTAGCCGGGGTTTTGATCTTCGGGAGGTGCGCTGGAGGGGTATCATTTAGCTATGTTCAAGTGGGATTGCGGGTATGGAGTGGACTTACTATTCGTTGATACTCAACGGTGATCCTGTTGGGAGCCCGTATTGAGTGAGCAGCCCGTTCATCTGCGCAATACTCCACTCTGGATCATTCCCAATTCCTCCAGCCTGGAACAAGCAATGGTATCTATTCCACATATATCAGCATTCATTCTACACTACCACCACCCACACCCCCCCCACAAAGAACAACTTACGACCAGTACTCCGGCACCGACCCGTTCGTCTTGACATACTGGAAAAAGTCCGGCCACCACCCCGCATTCGACATCTCAGCCGCAAAAGCTGGCCCTCCAATGATGACACTCGCCGGTAGAAGCGGGCGTAGACGGTGATATGCCCACCCCCATGCCTTGAGCCACTGCTCCTTCGACCGACCCAGCCAGAAGGCCGAGTAGTCGGCCTCGTTCCAGAGCTCGACAATGAGGCCCTGCGTCATGCCCAGCCTGTTGATATCAGCGGCAACACGCACGAGGAAGGCATCGTAGGAGGCCCAATTATCGTTGTCTCCGGGAAGAGGGTCGGAGGCAACTAAGAGGCCGTCTGCGCAGGTGTACACGTTAGACGCCGCCGCTTTATGTCAAGATATGGAGAACTTACCGCCGCCCCAGAGCCCCGAATTGAGCACAAAGAAGTTTCCGCCGAGCTCTCGTATCTTCTTATAGTTTAAGTAGACAGATTCAATGCGCGCCTACCATTGTAGATACATCAGCGCCCGTTGTTCAGCCAGGTGCAGGGAATGCTCAGTACGTACGACATAGTCTGCCTCGCCGCCGACCCATCCCTTCCCGGGAACCTGCGACCCCCCTCCGCGGCCATGGTTGATGCCAATATCGGTGAAGAAGTGCTTCGGAATCTGCCAGGCGTCGGTGTCGGGGATGCCGTAGAGGATGCCGCTGCCGTACTGTTTCGGTGTGCCGCGGGTTGTGCTGAGGTCGATTGTGGCTGTGGGGGTTAGTATGATTTTGCAGGACCCAGAATTGAGGTCTGTCAGAAGAGTAGCCGGAGGTGCGTACCAATCTTGTTGACGTCCCTTTTGGACACAACTGCTGCGCTGGAGAGCGCGGCGAGGCCGAGGAGGGAGAGCTGCTTGAACAACATATTGGCTGAATGCGGGTAGAACTCTGGATATCTCTACAGACTGGAGATTGAGGGTTCGACACGGAGGTTAGAAGCTTTATAGCCTCTTGGTGAGCCCACAGCTTAGCCCAGGTAGCGGTTCTACCAGTATTCTGGGATCATCTCGCTCGGAGAGAATAGCACTAGGCTTCAGCAGAATAACTTGGAGTCGCGATTTAGCCCTCGAGCTCATGTGCCAATACTGGCTTTTGGCTATTATCAGATGGCGGGATATTAACTCTTTACTGCTGTGGGGAAACCTGGCTTGAGTTTAGGTTGTAATACTCGGGAGCCGGCCGGGGGGCAGAAAAACCCCGAGTGTTGTTGGGCCAGATTGAGAATGTGGTGGATTGATCATTGCGGTTGCAGTTGCAGTTACGGTTGCGGTTGGGAATAGTATGTATGTAGTTACTTGCATGGATCCGGATGGATATGGCTACATGTGGGTTTATGGACTAGTTATACTGCGGGCTACTAATTGAATTTGAGGGAAGGTACTGTGGGGTGGTACTCTTTTTTAGAGATAGTGGGCACATTTGCTGCTTGTTGTGTTAAGTTTATCAGAGATATAATTGTATATAACTCTCATCTACCATACAATATTATTATAACTTTAACATCTACAATTCCACGACTCTCTTACCAAGCCTCCACAGGGCGCCCCCCGGAAACACCCCAGGCTGATCCCGCACACGGAACAATGCACGCCGGTTACCTACCCGGTTTCTCTACTCGCGATATGTCAGGGACCGGGCTCGAAGGATATATGCGTACTAGTAGCGATGAGCTGAGATGACGGTGGGCTAACTTCCCCGCAATGTGTGGGGACAATTAGGCATCTTTAATTCGACTTGTTAATTGACTTATCCAGCCGGCCGCTCTGGGATTCGATCGCTACCCCCCCCCCCCCCCACTCTCCCCCTATGGCTAGCTGAAGGGGAAAGTAGGGATACGGATTTTCCTAAGCCATGGATGGATATTAGCTATTGCCTAGTGCCGGGCATTTCTCGGTGGGGAGAGGGGGCGGGCGGGGTGAGGTGGGTTAAGTGTTTGTGTCTGTGTGATTAGTTAATTAGGCTAATGTGGGGTACCCCACTGCCATGATGCGTGTAGATTGCCTTCATGATCATCACCAGATGGGATGAGATATCATTAATTACCCCCATTGCACTGGTAAATATTAGCCTGTGAGGAGGATGCCGGAGGGTTGGGATTGGGATCGGGATTGGGAGTGGGATTGGGGTTGGGGGTTTGGGTTATTGGTATGGGAGGTTACGGTAATGATTGCTTTGCTTTGAAACATGCATATGGGAATATCGATCTGTATACATGTAGTTACTAGATAGCTGGTGTTTGGTTGATTTGTTTAAGAATATATCTCAGATGCTCCTGCATCTACTCTTACTATTCCATCCACTTCGTAGTGTCTAATGCCATTCAGTATTCATCCAAACTACTCATAAAATAAATATACAAGATAGAAGCAACTGCTATACCTCCCTCCACCGGCTGCCCACCGCCCACCGCTCCAGTACCCGCCAGCCCACTGCCAATCTCCACAATGTCCTACCCCCAAACCACCTTCCACCACACCACTTTCACCCCACACAGCTTCCTCTCCCGCCTCCGCCACACCCTCCCAACGACGCTCCGCACACAACTCTCACTCCTCCGCGACACCGGCCGCTACGACGCCTTCCGGCTACAGCCGCACCCCAGCTACGCGGACCCGCCCACGCATTGGCCCGTGCCCAACCACCTCTTCTGGGACTCGGATGTCGCGAAGTGGATTGAGGGCGCGTGCTATCTGCTGAGTGAACGTCCGCAGGAGGCAGGGGAGTTGAAGGATATCGATGAGGCGGTGAGAGAGCTGGTAGATATGATCCGTGGTGCGCAGCAGGAGGACGGGTATTTGAATATTCATTTCACCGTGGTTGATAAGGGTGGAAGGTTCACGAACTTGAGGGACCTGCATGAGCTGTAAGTTTCCTTGATATATCAATGATCAAACAACCAGAAAAACTAACCACGACAACAGCTACAACGCCGGCCACCTAATAGAAGCTGCACTAATCCACCACCACTACTACAAAAACACCCTCCTCCTCGATCCCATCCTAAAATACGTCGACCTGCTCCACAGCACCTTTGGCCCGGGGCCCTCCCAGCTCCATGGCTACCCCGGACACCCCGAGATTGAGCTCGCGCTGCTCCGCCTCTACGCGCTCACCCGCGACCAACGCCACCATGATCTCGCCCGCTACTTTATTACCGAGCGCGGCCGCAACGGTGGGCAGTTCTATACCGAGGAGGCTGCGAGGCGCGGGGACCGCGAGAATGAGATCCCGCGGTACTACCCAGAGAAAAAGAGTTATTGGTATGTGCCGTCAATGATCGCCGCGACGTGTTTTTGAGCGGGGAGAACTAATGAGGGATGCGGGCGTAGGTACCAACAGGCGCACAAGCCAATTTTGGAACAACAGACGGTTAAAGGCCATGCGGTGAGGGCGGTTTATTTGCTCACCGCGGTGGCGGACCTGGTACGGCATGACGGGGCCGGGTCGGAGGAGTATTTGCTTGCCGTGAAGCGACTGTGGGCGGATATGGTGGGGAGAAAGATGTATGAGACTGGTGGCATTGGGGCCGTGCGGCAGTGGGAGGGCTTTGGGGATGCGTATTTCTTGCCGCAGGCGACAGATGAGGGCGGGTGCTATGCAGAGACGTGTGCAAGTATTGGGATCATGATGTTGGCGGAGAGGTTATTGAAGGTGAGTAACGTTGTTTGGCGGGGGCGTTTAGAGTGAGTGCTGACGGTGGGTAGGCGGATCTCAACGCCGAATACGCAGACACCATGGAGCTAGCTTTCTATAACACAGTGCTCACCAGCATGTCTGTTGACGGAAAGTCCTTCACATACCTCAACCAGCTCGCCTCCTCTCCACAGGATCTCTCCAAGCGTGAAGAATGGTTCGAGTGTGCCTGCTGCCCCCCAAACATCGCAAGGACCCTCGGAATGATGGGAGGCTACATCTGGTCGTGGGAGGAAACCTCATCAGGCGTGGACTTGGTGGTCCATCTGTACACTGCCGCAACGCTGAGGGTGGAGATGAGAACTGGTGCTGTGATAACAGTGCAGATGACAACCGACTGGCCGTGGGATGGCAAGGTGTCCTTCGCGGTGACAAAGACATCGCCGGAGATAGCTCTGAACATGAAGCTTCGGATCCCCAAGTGGGCCGAGGATCAGTGGACGGTGTCTTTGGGCGGTAGTAGCTGTAGACCTGAAGTAGTCAACGGATACATTTCGGTACCGGAGCCGTACTCAGGCATAGTGCTGGATGTGCCGATGAAACCGCGGGCTATAAGAGCACATCCATTCACGAACCGCGAAACCGCATGTATTGCAAGAGGCCCCATCGTCTATTGTGTCGAAGACATAGACAACAGCTGGGTGACCGATCATTTCAAGGTCTGCTCCGGATCTGTATCCTGCATCGTCGTAGACTAGAACTGACATGACCACAGACAACACACATCAACTTAGAAGCACCCTTCCAGGAAGAGCTCATAACTGACCCAAACACAAACGAGACCTATGTCCAGATCGGCATGCCTGCCGGCGGGGAAGTCTATAATATCGAGAAATATCCTAGTCCTTCATACTATATTGAGCATGTTAAGCAGGATTTAGTATTAATCCCATTTTATTTCAGAGCGAACCGAGGCGGAAAGGGACACATGAGGGTGGGTTTGAAGGTACCACCATATTCAGCTGGTCGTATGCCTGCGTAGGGAATCTTAAGATATCGAGGTACTTTCTAGATAGTGTCTGAAGAGCTTTCTAGAAGCCTTGGCCTGGTTGGAGCAGAGGAGAGTTCAAATAGAATACGAAGATTTGTCTGCGGTTATCTCGAAAGAATCAGATTCCCTCGGTTTATCTCGAGGCAGTGCTCCCCCCCTTCTCAGCTTTACATAGTTGCTTCTGTTATGATCAGGAAATTGAGAATATTATCATTGGCCCTTGATAGTGGATCAAAATCTTGGCGTGCGCAGCAGTCATAGAAATACTCATTCTGGGAAGCAGAGATACCGTGACATATCTTACCCAGCGTGAAGCGTACTTGTGGTACTGGTCTCCGCGATATTGTAAAACCTTAACATCACCCGCACTCGGTCGGTCTTTACCCGAACCGTCATCCCCGCATTTCAGTCTCGCTAACGGCTAAGCGAAAGTTGGGGTCCCCACCGGAGACGCCGAGCAAGGGTGTTGTCTGTCGGTGTGGATATAAGCCGAGGAATATCGAATATGCTTTTTCAAGGCTTAGTTTGAGACTGTGCGTATCTTTGTCAATGTCTTTCGGTAGCGCGAAGCTAATGTGTTATTGATATATGCTTTGTTAGATCTATTGAGCAGTTATACGGGTCGGTAGGATAATAAGGTGGACTCTACTTGGCCTACTTAAGGTTATCGTAATATGAGTAGGAATACTAGTAGTAATACTCTACGGTATAATGTACTCAACTGAGTACACACAATATTGAAACCATAGGGAACTGCAGTCCAATGTCACCCATAATCATCTACAGCTAGTACTCAATAAGTGATAATTGTCAGCGTCAAATCCCAGGGAAGCTCCCATACACAGACCCCCATCCGCCTATACCTGCTCACATCCTCATGCCTCTTCTCCACATGACCCCCCCCTCACGATCGTCTTCCACTCACCCCAGATTCCACGGCTAAATCGTAACGAGGTAAAAATTTCCCGGGGTCGAACTCTTGACCCATGTCATCCGTATCTGCTCTGTAGATAGCAATCTGCAAACCAGGTATATACGTGTGTATACATACCACGAATATGATGTAGAAGGACACCGCTTTCCCACTTTCCACGGCCAAGCAGAAGGAAGAAAGAGAAAAATGGGGTTCCTTCAAAGATTCCTCCCACCTGACGACCGCCATGCGGCACTGATGCTGTATGGAATGGTCTTTGCGACCTGTTTCAACGGTTACGATGCTGGTATCATGAGTGTAATTTTGGCAGATAAGCAATTTCAGGACTATTATTCGGTGGACGCGAATAGGTCTGGAATTATTGCCACTATCCCATGGGCTACTACTGGTATGTCTTCAAATAACATCAAATGCGGATAGAAGAGCTAACAGAGGCATGAAAATCAGGTTTTTCACAGCTGTTCGTGGCAGGGACTTTGGCGAATATGGTTGGAAGGTTGTGGGCGTTGAGAATCTCTATTGTTATAATGATTGTGGGAGTGTAAGTCTCGCCACCATATCTCAAGTAGATAGAATTCTGATCGGAATAGTGTGGTTCAAATAGTACCCAACACCTTCGGAGTTCTTATCCTTGGGCGTCTTATAACGTTCGTTGGTCCTAAATGAATACTTCCAATATATTCCCTACTGACTAATGATAGCGGTCTCGGTTTTGGTTGCGTATATGTCGCTACAAATCTTTATGTTGCTGAGTGTGCACCTACGAAGCTTCGTGGCAGCTTTGTAGGCACGGTATCGCAATTTGGCTACCAGCTCGGCACCCTCATTGCCTTCTGGGCAGGTTACGGGATGTCTTTTCATAAGTCTCCTAATAATATAGCATGGAGAGTTTCGAATGCCATCCAGATTCCTATTGGGGTCTTTTTCATTATTCTATCATTCTGGTACCCGGAGTCGCCCCGATGGCTGGTAAGCATTATCGTCCTTCATCCTGCTTGCTGGACTGGTAGCTAAACACCGGGCACAGCTCGAGAGGTATCCTGACGACCCAACCACCGCTCTCAACATCCTCGCCAAAATCCGCTCTGGCACCCCCGACAGCCCACACGTACAGCTCGAGTTCCGAGAACTTGTCATGTCTCGCGAGTACCGGCAGCGCCACTCGACTCCTGGGTATTGGGGTCTCCTTAAAGACCCTGCCATGCGGAAACGGCTTCTCTACGGCTTCTACGCCGCGGCACTACAACAGGTGGGCGGTATTGCGGCAGTGACAATGTATGCAGTCCTCATCTACCAGTCACTGGGTTGGGATTCTGGATCGCAAGCGCTGGCAATAAACGGAATTCAGAGCGTTCTTCAGCTTTTTATTGTGCTGGTTAATACGTTTACTGTAGATCGTTTTGGGAGGAAGACCTTACTGCTGGCAGGGTTCTCGATACAGGCAGGGGCGCTGTTGATCCTATCGTCGTTGACCACTTCGTTTCCTGATAATCAGTAAGTGATAGACCCACACCCCACCCATTGCAAGTGGTACGGGCTAACGGCGAGACAGAAATAAGGCTGCGGCGGTGGCGGAGGTTGCAATGTTATTTATTGTAGGATTGACATACTGCTGGTCGAATGGCCCAATTGCACCAATCGTGGCATCGGAGATCTTCCCACAACATGTTCGAGATAAAGCATTTGGGCTATCCATGTTGGGGCAAACATCGTTTTTGTTGGCTATTACGCAGCCGTGGCCTGGCTTCAATGAAGATGTGGGGGCGAAGAGTTATTGGTTGCTGTTTTCACTGAACGTGGTCGCTTTGGTAAGGCATCCCCGCTCCAGACTGACAGCGCTTATGGAGCTGGCGGCTAACGAATGATAGATCTCGGTATATGTGATACTACCAGAGACGAAAAACATCTCTCTGGAGAGGATGGACAAATTATTTGGACAGGTTGATGTTGTCGAGGCAGGAGAAGAGGAGGCATTGGATAGGAAGGTTGCTGCCCTGGGAGAGGATAAAGATGGCACTATATTGGAGCTAAGGGAACATGCGACACAAGGACAGCAGCAGGCGTAAGGGGATTTTATGACATGATATATGTGATACGAAGAATGAATGAATAAATATTGTTAAGAAATACCTGTATACTGAGTTCTATGCTGTGACAAAGACTGGGATGCCGCAAGCATTATGTTAAATCTTCTTTACGCTTGCCCTCATGTATACCTCGTCCTTGGATTTTGCGTGAAATTCAATCACGGATTATCACTCGGTTATCGCTAGCGCCGAATTGACCAGATAATCCTTGATGTCCACGTTCAATAGGTATCAAATCGATCCTGACCGAAACATGTATGTTTCATCCCTTCGGGTGGTAAAGTATACCCAGCATAACCTATGGAAGGGCATCAATGTAAGTAAGATCTCCCGATAATCACTCTTGCCACATAAGAATTGTCCAAAGAGTGCATTCGTTAAAAATTTGTAAACCACGACGAAACAATTGCCATAAGAAATAAGAAGAGTTGAATAATGAAGCTCGATAAAAGAGGTCAAGAGAGTATCAATTCTCTCCTATATTTGTAGTACTAGGTCAAGCAAAAGTATACAAACTTAAAGGCCGGTGCTGATTTAGCCCCCTGGTGGAAAATGCCCGGCGGTGGTATTCATGGGAGGATAGCCTTGCATTGCCTAACAAGGAAAAAACATACTAAATTCCATCATTCGACATATGGCTATCTACTCTTGTATCCCCCCCACGAAGCTAAGTAAATACATGTACATAGATGCACTCACGGGGGTGTCGGTATTTTTCTATCTAAACGTGGTGAGTACCAAGATCGATTTGCAAGAACTCAGAATTCAAGACCGTGAGTGCGTCTAGTCCGAGATGAAACCTATCCCTTTCCAGGCCAGCCCAAACACAAAACGCAATAGAAGTACACACGTAAACCCTATCACAGTTTCAGGAGAAACTATACAGGATCCAGCAAGTTGGAATGCTTGATTCTAATTGCGGTCGCAGTGGGTGACTTTTCTTTTTTTCCCCACCTCCTATCGCTATATATGCTATAGATAGATTTAAAGATGAAGGCGTGATTAACCTATGAACGCGATTATGGATAATTCTATTTAAGTATGTGACGAGGGCGTGCCAATCATCGATATTTTGTTCATGGCTAAGGATTACATGTATTCGTTGGTAGGCAGGTGCTCTGTAGGGCCTGGTATTATTTCGGAAGGAGGCTAACACTTCGTTCATGCTATGCCGAGACGTCTCAGAAGAATTAACGTATTACCAAGGTACTGCCATTCACGGGGTATTGGCGGGTACTGGGTGTTGGCGGACAAGCATAAAAAGAGACAGCCAAGCCAATTTTTGGCTTCAATCCGCCAATACCCAGTATAGTACCCGCCAACACCCCGTGAATGGCAGTCCGTAGAGCGCATGTGATAAGTCACTCAGCATTAGTCCATCCCAGTAATCAAGCGGCACAGGGCATTTATGACCGCGTACCGCCAAGGCCGTATTCAGGAGCCGGCTCTTTACATAGATAAAACGGGACGTTACTATTACACTGTAGAATTACCATATAGATGTAGCCAAAGGTAAAGGCCAAGTTTAGTGCAACGGTTACGTAAGGGAGTGGGTGGGTAAACAAAAAAAAGAAAAGGGAGTGGGTGGGAGTTATTCACATGGTATCACTCGGCCTAACATACCTCTGTGTTCTCACGAAACTATGGACGGTCATAGATCACAACGGCCACGACGACCTAATTAATTACTGGTTAGATCATATGCCCGGGACCGTGAGTGGTCACCGATGGGAGATAAACGAAGTACTGTCGGGGCGTAGATTGCTAGCTTCGACTAGCCCAAGTTTCTTGTACTAAGCAAGTAACCGCACTCAATTAAAGCAGTCTCTAGTATGTATACCTCAACTTCGATATCACTGACTTTGCGGTGACGTAGCCTGGAACACAACCGACTAAGATTCTCAAGGTATTCGGGTAATCTATCTATCCGTAAAAGCATAGACCCGGCGGGTACCTGTGCTGGGCACCACAGGATCGTAAGCTAGCTCCAGTCAACATTTGAGTGGTACAATATATTGAAGCAAAAATCGTGTACAACATTCTCAGAGAGAAAGCACATCATGAGTATAGGTGGGTACATGATGACGATGATGTCGATGATACACGTGCACAGTAGACATTAGTCCACGGATATATCCTCGAGTTTGGGATCGAAGGTAACAGGATGAAGGAAAAGGAGGATTCGAATATGAGTCTGCCATAGTATCGGTCGATCGGTCGTTAGTACATACAGTACAGTGCGAGATAGGGGGCTAATAAAGGTGGGCTCAAACTGACAGTTGATCAGCTAAATCTTCGACATTCTAATTCCATGCCCGTCGTCCTTCTGTCATTGTTCTTCCTTACACAAGAGTTAGTTCAGTGCTTGGTAGCTACTAACTTTCAATAGTTGCGTTTAGATTCTGCTCATCAGCGACGTTGAGTAGTGATGAAGAGATGTTGTAGTACATACCTCCACTTCGGTGTCCCTAGCTAGTAGTACCTCTATATAGTCTAAATGCAATTTATTAACACGGTACACCCTGTCTCGTGCAAAATACTCCTACATAATACATGTACATGTAGTTGTTCACAAACCAGACGATATATATTCTTGGCGAAATCTATATGCAGTTAGTAAGTCAGCTTTTACTAGCAGGGTACGCACAAAACTAGCTCGGAGATACTGGTATCCGGCCCCCGAGAGCTGAAGTAATAAAAGGGTTGAAATAGCGCGTCACTACTTGTGGAATATAAATCCCCTACTCGACGTCGTGAAGGAACAAATCCCTTTTAATCTTGGAACCTACCCGCCAAGTGTGAAAAAGGTGCACTGCACCGAGAACAGCTACAGGTACCGCGATAGGGAGAGTTCTCAGGACCAAACTCGGACAAGCCTGTTTTCTGGGTACGTTGAAAGACGCGGGGGAAAGGAATGTTTGGATTTGTATCTACTGCTGATTACTAAATAATTAGATAAAGTATATCCCAATAGACGTGGATCTCGAGACGGTGTTCATCACGGACTGATATGAACTCTATAACCCCAACGAGAGATTGTTCTCTATTTGTTTTGCGAGAAATAATCATGACCATGATCAACTGAGGCCAAAGACTTGAAGCTGAGGGCATAGCACTTCAACGCGATCGCAACAATAGCAGTGAATACATTTGCCCGGTGCCCGCAGCACACTCAAATATCAGCCTGCATAGAGAGAGAAAAAAGATCAGTAATCACAGTTACTTAGGCGCGCAAACGAAAAAGCCAGGCCTCATTCAAAGTCTCGGATAAACTATAGCCAAGCTATAAAGATGCGCCTCCTGTCTAGCGTGGTGGTCGCGTCGATAGATGAGACATTTTACTTCCATGCTCTAGAGTACATACATGTACCTACTCTTATCCCTTTGCTAAACCCAGTATTGCGGGAACATAATGCAATTAATGAATTTTTCGGTTGTCGGCACGGTGCCGGTCCCGGTGAAACTAAATTTTGTAGTAAGATTTCACCGGTGGGGGAGACTTTTGCGGCGTTCTGTCCTATCTACGGTGAGTGAGCTTTCAAATTCCTCGGGTCTAAATTAATTTTGACGGATATCATAGTAGCGTGGAAACAAAAAAGAAGGTAGAACACCTTTCGCGAGGACATATGAAAACGAGTCCATCGCGGGATAGCATTTATGCAGCTAGTATGCAGATCTGAACACGACCCTTGCTAGTGTCCGAAGGCTTAACTGATTAAAGCCCTTGTCGAAAAGGCTTAGCCTTGACAGGGGTGTCTGGATCCAGGGGATGAACAGTAGGCGGGCACACCCAGACGACTCAACATCAGTGGTCGGTACACAAGAATCGAAATCCAATGGGGGGGTGGGGGTGGGGGGTAATGGAAATATTATCGTAGCCATCGGTTATGCCACACACGCGCACTCTCGGATTAAAATTGCACGATGGCAAGGCGCACGGGGGCAATTGCCTTTTCATGGCCAACGGGGCTTAGTGGAGAGGGGTAACGATAGAGGAGGGAGGTGCTTGTCTGTTCGTGCCAGTCTTCAGTTCCAAGCTCACGAGAACATTACAGGCTATGAAGGCTGAGCATCAAGAGAGCCAGCTGCACACGCCGGCGCTTGGCATGCAGGAGAACTTTGTTCCCATCTTCAGCCGTCTAGCTTCAGCTGCCAAACATGAGTTCCAGGTGTTTCGTTTATCCGATCGATGTCTGGTACATAATCCATACATGTATATTGTACAATTCTCCCAAAAGCCCAAAAAGTCGCAGCTGTGAGGTCAAATTGTGATCTTATCTACATGTAATTGGACGCGCTTAGTGAGCAAGGCTTATATGCATCTATCTACATGTATTTAATTAGATTTCTACCGACACTTGGAATCTTAGAATACACTCCTAGAGTGCATAGTCTAAAATAGCCGTCACCTGCCTCCTGCACGGTCTATGCGTATGCGTAACTTGTGCGGTACCTCTCACTCATCCCACACTCAGACACTCACAGCATCTTTTCCCTCCTTAAACCGCCGCTCACTTTTTGACCTGAGGCACTGTACTCTCGCTCGGTCTCCTTTCTATCTCCCTTAATTTCTTCAACAGTTTTCTTCCATCCTTCTTCGGCCGGCCCAGCCTTGTTCAACACAGAGTCGCTTCCTTCCTTTACGTTTGTCCCCATAAGATTTGAGTTTATCGGCGCTCTCATCATCTACACTTGCACTTGGCCCTTTTTTTTGCACCTCCTCTCCAGCGGCAAAGGCATAGATCCTTAATAACTGAGCTGCTAATGTTCAATACATTGCTCTCCCTACAATAGACAATCATAGCTCTGATACACAGAAGTAATGCCCTCCATCACATTGACATGGCCAGACCGCGCCTATTTCTACTCGCTACTCGTGGTCTCGCTCTTATCCGCAAAGCTCCTCCACGTCTTTTCGCATCTGACTTCAATCCCCATATTTCTCTTTCTCTTGTATCTCCCGACATTTTTCTTCTTGGATTTTTTGGTAATATTTTTTACGCGCATTATCTTTCAAAAATGGAGAGTTCCTGGCATCTTTATTTCGTAAGTCCCTTTCGTGGAGAATGTTTGTTAGGTAGGCAATTCTAATTGTTTTATTAGGCTGCTCATCGCATCCACCTCTGCTACTCAGATCGGCTTCTTCATTGAGACCGGCGGTGAGATTCATTGGAACATGTTGGCCAAGGTGTTGAGAGAACCAGAAGGCTTTTTTGGGATGCTTATGAGCGGTTTCTACGGCCTTTCGCTAACTATCGGAATCCTTGGTGGCATAGCCTGGTTGTTCAACCCATTGCTCTATAATCTTTCTCATCGCATGGTCAGATCTATTGTGACTACTATCTTTCCCAGCAAACGGACCGTGTTTAGAGAGGGTCTTGCGAGACGCCGCGCTCCCGACCAAGAAGATGGTGAGGGCCTGCTCTCTGAATCTGTTGCGGAAAAGGCACCTCCTTCAAATACTGTCGGCGCTATCCGGTGGGCAAGGCTTAAGCTCCTTGCAGTTGCTGGAACTATCATTGTTTTGCATATCGTTCGTCCGCTATCCCCGTATCAGCACATGTCCGGCACCCTCCCTTTCACATTATTCGAAGGCCTTTGGGTTAGGCGTTCCGTCTTCTGCGAACCTTCGCCGTATGATGGGCCCCCCGAATTTCCATTCCCAGAGCTGCTTCGGAAAGAGTTCTGGATACCCGCTGAAGGAGCAGAAGACGGTGTCGGGCGGGGATGGAGGCCTGGAAGTCCTTGGTGGGAGGTTGCTGAAGAGAGAGCGAAAAACCGCCCGAGTTGGCTCCTGGAGAGCAAGATACCTGGTTTTGAACGGTTTTATGGTCACCGTCACCATGGGCCCCCTGGATTTGGACATCATGAAGGTTCACCTGGTCATCATCATCATCATCCACATGGACACCACGAGGACGACTTTCCGCCTCCCCCTCCGCCGCCGCCAGGTTACGAGCCAATTCTCGACCCGCTTAAGATTACAAACCTCGATCTCCCGATAATGGATGCTCTGAAAGATGCCCTTTCAACTGTCTCGATCAAACATGTCATCATTCTCTCCCTCGAATCTACCCGTAAGGATGTTTTCCCACTCATCAAGGACGGCATCCTCTACAACAAAATTATGGAGTCCCGTGGCTACCCTGCAAATTCCAAGCGCGATGTATCCAAAAGTGAACCTTGGGCAGATCTATCTCAGCTAAGCCGCATGGCCGAGGATATTACTGGAGAAGACGGCGGCTTTGGGGGCTCTGTTAACAGCACATTTGGAGGCATCAATATTAAGGGAGCACTAACTGGTAGTAGTTTCACCTTAAAGTCACTACTTGGAAGTCATTGCGGAGTTTCCCCGCTAGCAGTCGACTTCATGGAGGAGCTAGAAACCGACATTTACCAGCCGTGTCTTGCACATATCTTGAAAGCCATGAACGTCAATCTTCCGAAAGCGGGCACAGTTGAGAAGGGCTGGAGGAATAATGGGACATGGAAATCCGTTTTTATGCAGGCTTCCACGACCAAATTTGATAGACAAGCTCCGTTCATCGATCAGATAGGCTTCGACGGATCGGTAGTCCGGGAAACGCTGCAGTCGCCAGACGCAAAATATAAGCCAAAACAGGCCGAGCTAAACTATTTTGGTTATTCAGAAACGGAGCTGAAGCCGTATATCAAAGATTTGTTTGTGGAGGCTGAGGCCACTGGGGATAGAGTGTTCTTGTCGCATTTGACAAGCAGCACGCATCATCCGTGGGCCACACCGCCGGAGTTTGGAGAACAGGAGCCGTATTGGGGCGTCGAGGGTAGTCATGCAAGTGGAGGGGGATCTGCATGGAACAAGTACCTCAACAGCATCAAGTGGGGCGATTCCTGGATTTCTGAGGTTTTGGGCGTTTTGGAAGAAGTCGGTGTTGCCAATGAGACTTTGGTCGTTATGGTTGGAGATCAGTAAGCTAAATCCGTCCGACAAAGCCTATCTCACACGGGAATTTACTAACAATTTATTTACCATAGTGGCTTTGCGTTTGGAGAGTCTACGAATGCCAAAACTACCTATGTCAACCCACATATCAAGAACTTTGAAGTTCCTCTAGTCTTCCGTCACCCACAATTACCAAGGATTCAACTTAACTTCACCACAACCTCAATGACGATTCTACCCACCGTCCTGGACCTGCTTATCTCCACAAACTCACTTAATGATGAGTCAACGGCTATCGCAAAGTACATGCTCCCCGAGTACGAAGGCCAATCACTCATACGTCCTTTCCGTCCTATCAGGTTCGGAAGACAGCAGTGGAATTTCGGCGTTGTCAATCCTGGGGGAACGCATCTATCAGTTGTGTCATCAGCTCATCCATACAGGCTAGTCCTACCAATTTGTGAGCCTTCGCCATACACGTTTTCATGGCCCGAGCGGGATCCCATGGAGATGGATACCTCCCAGTCATGGGAGGGTGGTCAAAAACTGAAAGACGCTGTTGAGAGCAAGTGGGGCGAAGACGCAGCGAAGTGGGTTGAAGAAGCTGAGAAGATCGGTGGCTGGGCGATCTGGGAAGGGCGCAGGCGCTGGGGATATGATGGTGGTACAAGAAGGGAGGATAGAAGTGCAGAACACAATAAGGATGGATTGCTGGAGCATGATCATTGGTGGAATACCTGAAGATAAGATATCTAGGAAGTGACGTTTCATATGGTTTAGGCGTATCTGGCGTTTCTCAATATTTAATTCATGTATGTAGCACGCGAAGCTGTCATGTTGGAGCTTGGCGAGTAATTTGTTTCTTTTTTTACGTTGAGTTTAAAAGATCTTAGGTAATATTAGTAGTGATGCGGAAAAAGCATTGGTTGGAAATCGATCTTGAACTTATGGCGACACTTGTAACTAACTGTCCACAACTGTAACTTATGAACATCATATACACCATGCAATCGGGGTAAAAGTGAGCCTAACTCGGGTTCATCCAGTTAACAGGTTCGTAACCATCTCAATACATGTACGTTTAATTCCCCTCAGCCTCTTGTGTTCTTTCCGTGTGTTGCTGTTGCCCCAAGCCTCCAGTGCTCTACGCTTTACTCCGCTTCTGGAATTCTCAGCTACCACGTAATGGGTGGGTGCCGGAAATGTTTCTCCACTCGATTAAGCTCGCCTACCTGCATGTCAGGGCAGAGTACATATGGATTGGTTGCCTTGGATCATGAAGGCTTATTCGTATACTGTTTCTAAAAGTACAAAAGGTGAGGAACCAAACCCTCACTTCTCTCCGCCTTCCCCTCTCTCACTTATTTCTCTTCTTCATTCTATTTTTTATTTTCCTTAATATTTTCATATAACTTTTTCAATTTTAATTTCGAGAGGCTCTCAATACCAATACCATCCCCGCACATCTAGAGGCTCGGAACTCAGACCAATATCAGTATTCATAGTATAAATTATCGCAGACCGCTATCAGTCGGTAACTGCCACTGCTCTGACCTAGTCCAGGTGAGTTTATGGGTCGTTGGTCGCATTAAATTGAGTGTATATGTTAACATATATAGCTCCTCATAGCAGTCCTTTGGAATTCTAGAAACGTCAGGATAACGACACTGGTGCTCGTAGTAAGCAAGGGTCGGGCCGTATCTTAACTTTGGTTGCCGCTTTTAATTTCAGGTGAGTTGGTGCTGCTGGACCCTGCATGCCGAGGTTTCTATGGGATTCGAGAAGTCTTCTTCTTCCGGGGTCCAGGGTGTTCCGGAGTGTTCTAGTACTAACACGCGCAGTAATTCAAATCTTCTAAAACTTAATCATAATACCGGCACAATGGCAAGCGGAGATAAACAATTCGTGAACAACGGTGTTCCCGCGGTTCCCTTGGAATCCTTCCAGCCTCACGGCATTCTTGCATCTGCCTACAAGCCCAGGCAGCTAGATATACATGGAAGTCCGCTGGCGGAAATTCCTGTAACTACATGTACCTATGGTAGTACTTGGGAGCACGGTTATCAGGCAAGATTGGAGGAAAATCAAAAGAAGACCCACGAGAGGAAAGGGATAAAAAGGATGATAAGACGTACTGTATGCGGACTAAAGACGTGGCTTTCCAAACAGAGTTTATGTGGAAAAAGGGACGAAGAGAAAGGATCAGGCGCAAGGGCTGCGGGGCTGGGTCTGGCCGATGGTCACGACAGTAGAGGGATTGTGTGGATTGATGAGGGGGCCCGAAGTAGCCAAGCGAGTTTTGTGGATGATAAACGAGGTTGCTCTAATTCTGGGCATATTGAAGCCATTATTACAGTGAAAGAAGTA
Source organism: Morchella sp. 2018-W38C (assembly GCA_024713705.1). Classification (NCBI taxonomy): domain Eukaryota; kingdom Fungi; phylum Ascomycota; class Pezizomycetes; order Pezizales; family Morchellaceae; genus Morchella; species Morchella sp. 2018-W38C. The sequence goes on from JAMJEX010000014.1 coordinate 1,687,759, forward strand.
AGTGGGGCTTGAACCTTAGACAAACAAGAACTGGCCATCGATGGGGAACTTTTTACGGAATTTTTCTCTTGTTATAGAATTTTGAGATAACGGCATTCTGCCATGCCTTTCATTTGTTGGTTTGGACGGTTCTAGTTTAGAGATTCTGGGTGGAAATAGTGTATTACCGCAGAGATTGAGTAAATATATAACTAAACCGTAATGAGTGGTTGCAATATGGAAGTCTTGACACGTCGGGTGGGAAATGATTGATTGATTAACGTAAATATGCATGCCGCTCTTGAGAATACCAAAGTCGAGTGACAATATCGGATGGCTCAGTCATCGCCTGCTGCATAACTCTAAATAATATAGCTCTAGGGACTCAGAGTTGTGTTATGTTAGATCTCCGATTCTTGTTCCATATCTTAATTCACTGGCCAGATGTCTTCGCGGTGTACATTTGTAGCGTTACAGGAGCACATACACACAACTGAGCAAATCACCGTAATATATATATGAACCTTCATGCTCAACGACTGGGAGATCAAATTCCAGAAATACGTGCCGGCTTTTCCTTGGTCATTGGAGGGCTATTCTGGTCTTCGTGGACGTTCTGGTAATATGTATATTAGTAAACAGATAAACCTACCGGTAAATTACTAATTTATAATGCCAGCACTAATTAGCTAACATCACACTACTCTACTTACAATATACTTAGTTTAGTAAACAAAAGTAAGACGAATCATGGCATATCACTCAAGGTCAAAACGGCCACTTACGAGTGAAATTCGGCTCCGACTCCGAGTAGTGATGGGCACGAGCCGAGCAGGCTCGAGCTTTGAGCTCGAACAACTCGAGCTCTGTTACCGACGAGCCCGAGCCAGCTCGAGCCTATATCTAAAAAATCTCGAGCCTAGGCTAATGGTAGTAGCATATTAAAGCTAGGTAACATATATAAAGGTATATCCTTCATTATTCATCCTAGAAGAAACATATTTATATAACAACGTACTGTCAGGTATAGTTTTAGGTAGGATCGTGAGAGCTTGAGCCCAACTCCAAGGCTCGAACAGCTCGAGCCTTTAACTCCACAATCAATTCGAGCTGGCTCGAGCTCTAGGCCAGGCTTGCCTCGAGCTGGCTCGTGCCCATCACTAAATTATTATTATTATTATTTAAGCTCAAGTAGTTAAGTAAACAGCAAGATCTCAGAGACGCCAAACTTATTACCATTCGCTACCTTTTTTAATTTATTTTATTTAAATTTTTTTAGAATAAATTGGAAGCCACAGCTTCAGGTGCAGTATTCATGCCACTGAGAAAGAGTAAAGTATACACGTGACATAAATAATCTTGTGTAGCGCCTATGTGCAATTGCAAAAAACCTGCCGCATATTGCAACACTACTTGATAACATAATACTCGATGTGGGCTCCCTAAAAATTAGTATATCCGTGTTTCGGCGGGTGACTGCAGTATATATCTATGTATATAGAACTCCTGTTTTCAAGAATGAACACGAAAGATATTTGCAAAACATCATGTACGTATATGTGTATACCATGCACAGCTTGAACATGACTATTAAGAGTGAGGTTCAACTTCACCGCCGACCATCATCGCTCCAGCATGTCAGAATAAAAATATATCATGCCATACTAATATCAGGTTTGCAATATATCATTAATGCGTTCTCTTTTGCGTTGCGTCTTCCGGCGGGATGTAATCCTGAGTCCTCCATCCATAAGACCGTCTCATTTCCGTCTCATTTGAAAGATAAGTCGGGGAATCGGCCGATGCCGCGGAGCTAGATGAGTATGAAGCAGAGGAGCGAACATATCTCGTACATACTTAGGAGGAAAATAGTAGACCCAAACAAGATTTTGCCTAGCACGGGTTGATGGGCCAGGCATTAGGAGAATCATCCAACAGAAATTGATTTATTCTTATGACGTCGTAATGAAAGAAAAATTGTGACGATGGTATGTATGGTGGGTGGTTGCATTGGTGAGGTGGTTGGTGGGGCAGCTAGCTCCTGCGACACTAACCCGCTTCTCTGCACCGCAATTACGCTACATCCCTCAATCCGCAAACTGCCTGGATTTAATCAATCAAAGTCGCCTTCAGATCCAAAGCTAGTTTTTCAAGTAGTCTAATAATTAACACCAAAAAAAAAACCACGAGGCATGAAAATGCTCCAGACGATGAATCTTCAGTGACCTGGTGGATGGGCCTGGGTACCTATTTGTCATTCTAAGTATTTGTCACTTCCCTCCCACAGGGTCGATGTAGCTTTCTGCTGAGCTCCGGATTCACTCAAACTATATATGTATCCCGGCCGGCTTCCATAGTTTATATCAGAAGGTAATACTAACAGATCTCAGACACCCCACGCGATTTGAGAGGGAAAACTGCAATAATGTTTTTCAAAAAACCTCAGCGAACGGAGGGTATAAGTAGAGATATACTCGCGCGTTAATTAAAAGCTCGGAATTTTGTGTGGGGATTTGGTTGCAATGACTTCCGACCTTTTAATTAACGAGTGAGTAATGATGCTGAAAAATTATCAATCCCGACAGGATTTATGGCTTGCAATAGCTACCAGATATGATCCTGTCTACGCTGTCTAAATTTTAACTAGAGAAATTTGATAAATACATGTACATGTATAAAATATCCGCAGAAGTATAATCTTTATCTAGCCGATCCTATCATCACCTAATTAAACGTATACACACACGTAACCCACACTCCGATACCGGAAAATTTGCAAAGGGTACACCCTAGCCATGTGTGATCCGGGAAACCCGCCACTACTCTCAACATCTCACCTCCCATAAACTCAACCATTCCCTAGGATTACATGTATAGGTATTGATTCTATCATATGCATCCACCTACATCAGGTGCGGGTTCTTCGTCTGCAGCTGCTCGAGCCGGACCTCATCAACTATACCCGACCTTAACTGCCCCCTGAGAAATAACGCCACCAAAGATTTCCAATTCTCCCCACTTGATCGCCTTCTGAAAACCTTGTCCAGACCCTCTAGCGTTTTTCCCTTTGTCTCTGGTACATACCTTCACCACCAAGGTCATTAATAAGTCCCTTATCTTCACGCCATTGCAGTAGAGAAGCTTACATGAAGATAAGAAAGAACCCAATGACATTCCAGCCAGCATAGTATGCAAATGTACCCTGCTCACCCATGTGTTTGATGCAGAGAGGTAGCGTCATAGAAACCAAAAAGTTGAAAAACCACGTTATGGAGGTGGACCAGGACATACCAATGTCACGGAGATGAAGCGCTAAATATCACGGTTAGAACGAGGATCAACAATGGAAGATGTCACATACGGTAACATTCAGCGGAGTACACAAATGGGACAGGCCCTTCTCCGGGACTGTAAGCCATCCCAAAAAGGAACTGCGCATCATCAGCATTGATTAATGAACGTAAAGATTTAGTATTATTGAAGAGCATATATACAATACCGAGAGTAACCACCGCAGGTTTGGCATTCCCATCTGGTATATAAAATGCCATCCCTGTGAGCAGCATAAACAATGCCATCATTGGAAACGTGATTAGTAGAAGGTTTCTTCTGCCAAATGTATCAATTGTCCACACCGCCGGCAGTGCAAAAACAAAATTGATAATTCCAAATCCCGTGGAGAGTAACAGCGCCCTTTTAGTGGAAGCCCCTGCTTCGACAATGATGTTGGAAGAATACTTGATATAGGTGTCAACTAGGCCTAATAATATATTCACAAGGGCTGAACTCACATAAACGATAACATTTACACCTCCAAGTTGCTGCATCGCCATAACGATAGTACTTGCACGAAGTGCTCGCCAATTCCTAGGCACGGTAAGAAGTTCTTTACGACGTTGAATTACACCCATCCTTCTTCGGACATTTTTTTCGGCCTCGAGAGAGTAATGAATATGGAGTAGGTCTCTCGCTGCCTGAAGTTTGGTGCCCCGGAGGGATTCAAGTGCTTCGAAGGCAGATTTGAAACGCTTATGGCGTATTAACCATCTGAGAGAAGTTCAGTGGAATATCCTGGTATCAGACCAGTGGAACCTGAATTAAACAAAACAAAACAAAAAGAAAAGATCAGTGGAGCTAACCGGGGGGATTCAGGACAAAAAAATATATGAACACAAACAATTAGCGGAGGAACCATTGGACTGGCTATCATCAACCTCCAATTCAATCCTGGATACTGAACGGAATAATCTTCAGTGTTGACTCATGGCTGGAAAATGAGAAAACTTGAAGCACCGCACCTTTTCTGAATGGATATCATGAAAGGCTACACCTGCCAGGAACCCTACCATTATACCAAAAGCCACCCACATTTGCCACATCATAGTTAGAGCACCTCTTATAGATGCTGGGCTACTTTCGGCTGCATATATGGGGACTGTGGCACTTTTTGGACCAATCCCAAGCCCCAAGACTAGCCGGGCAACGAACATCTGCTGCCAAGTATGCGTAAAGCCTTGCCCGAGGCAGGAAAGTGACGAGATAATGCATGCAATAAATATTGTTCCTCGTCTACCGAAGAATTTGTTCATGGGCGCAGTGAGCCTAGCCGGGAACTGTTAGCGCAAATGTGCACTATGTGCAATGCTTGTGGATTTACCAGCATCCTAGCACTGCACATGATAGGTACGGAGCCGCGTTTAAGAGACCACGAAGATGTTCATCATCTTCAATTTCGAAATATTTACTATAAAACAGTTGCGCTTTATATATATATGGTTGAGCATGATATGGACTTTTTGATTGAGAATCGGATGTGTTGCTCACCCCCGTTGACGGCAGTTTCGTCCATGCCTTGGACAGCTGCTGACATACTGCAGACGATAACCAGGGAGATTAAAGTCCCTGATATATTCCATTTGTTCTCCCTCTCATATCTCAAGGTTCTTTCTTCAGTCTCCGTGAGATCAAGGCCGTTTCCCCTTTGTTCATAGCGGGTAGGCTGTTGAGCCAGCATTGCACCCTTCTCGAATATAGCCAATAAGCCTTCATCCAACTCCGTGATCCTAAGGAACTCGCCAGCCAAACCCCGAAGTTCGTCGTCAGATTTTGCGTGGAAAGGCTTCGCGATAGATCTAATCGCGTCTTGTTCTGCGGGTGTTGGGACGTCCCTCTCATAAGCATTCGAAATACCGGCTGACATTGTTAAAAAGGGTATGGGAGCTAACACATAAGCATCGATATATTTGCGACTCAATCCGGGGGATAATTCATACTTATACACTCCACCTCAATCACGTCAATGGGCCCTTGCACAAAAGACTTCAGGTTCTGGTAACCGATTGGCGCCATGCAAATTATACTCTAGATGCCCCCACACCCCCATGCACTAAGCCCCATGCCAGGCCGCTGAAATTCCTTTTTTCCTTCCAAAATCAGAAATAAAAACCAGTTTTCTCGTCTGAGTTAATATTTTTTACAGGTTTTTATGCAAGGCTTACAGAGCCTATACTGCTTATAGGTCGATCATAATCCTATAACTAGTCTTAGAGTAAGTAATAGTATCAGATAGACCAATGACCACTGGTGCATGTATCAATCAAGAGGAGAGAACGAGCTCGCCAGCAGAACAAACAACGCCGGCCTCTAATGGTCTCTAGCCCCGGTGGGGATGCAACGTAAGAATTTGATTTCATGATGACTGTTTCGTATTATACCAGTGATCTTAAATAGCCAATGGTTATTTGGTAGGGTTAGGGTTTCTACTCTTCTGACTAAACGAACTTCAACGATTGACAGATCAAAAGACAAAAATACATATAGAGTACGATATATAGTTACACTTGGGATGCATGGAGTACTGCTCATTGGCCTTTACGCAAGGCTCATCGATTCAGGAATTACTGTTATTAATTACTAATGGTTAGCGATGGTAAGTCTGCCTTGCATACTCGTATCTCAATAGGCACATGTGATAAAACAATATCTTTCAGCCGCAGGTTATACTCTACTTTTTATGCTTCCAAGACCTCTCTACCCAACTCGATCTTGCACCTCATGTATAATTGGTCAAACTTTTATACCTCTTGAACTAAGCCTTTCATGATGCATCTACTATGTACTGGAATATGATTCTTCTGAACTCTCTGCAATATGATTGGCCGAGAGTGACAGGGGTGTTTAGTAAGCACGACACATCAAATTTCGTGTGGTTGGTGCGGTTACCCTACCCGAGTTGGGGTGGTTACCCTACCTGATTTGGTGTGGTTACCCTGTCTCCTTTGTGCGGTTACCCTCCCGATTTGAAGCGATTACCCTGCCTGCTTTGATACAGTTACCCTCCCTCATTCCTGCTGGCGGCCCGCCAAAACCCTAACCCTGACCTTACCCGGCATGGAAACCAGCCCACCCAACGGAACTCTTTAGTAGTCAACTATGAGCAGCGGGAGGTAAAGTGAGGATAGGGAGGAGTGAGGGGCAGTGGAGGGGGGTGGGACGAGCAGTAGAGGGCGGGGGGTGCGAGGAGGAGGGGACGACCAGTGGGGGGGGGGTGGAGGAGCGGTGGAGGTGGAGGAGCGGTGAAGGGAGCTGGCATATATTGGAGCCGGCATTGGAGCCTGAGCTGGCACTGGAGCTGGCACCGGAGTGGGCATTAGAGCCAGCATCATTGGAGCGGGCACCGAAGCTGCACTGGAGCTGGCACTGGAGCTGGCACTGGAGCTGGCACTGGAGCTGGCACTGGAGCTGGCACTGGAGCGGGCTTAGAGCTGGCATTTGAGCGGGCTTAGAGCTGGCATTGGAGCGGGCATTGGAGCTGGCATTGGAGCGGGCATTGGACCTGGCATTGGAGCGGGCATTGGAGCTGGCATTGGAGCCTGAGCTGGCACTGGAGCTGGCAGAGATAGCTGATGATTAGCGGAAAGAGATGGATCCGAGTCGCTACAGCAAGATTAAGGCATATATGCAACATGCATGGTTGGGAGAACTGGGCATGAGACGGCCAAGACAAAACTAACTAACTACTGGAGGTGCCTAAATACTACACGGCGGTGGAAGAGAAGGGGACCTCGCGGTCGCGAGGTGGCGCACCCCTAGTATATATGTACAGCGGTGAGTAATAAGTCATCGGACGGAACGCCACCAAAATACGGGTTTGCAGGCAAAATTGTGGCTACGTCGTCCGATGACTTATTACCCACCGCTGCACCCAGTCAAAACAGCATCGCGATGTAAAAACCGCTGAGTGATACTCTATGAAGGAGCATCCATAAACATTACTAGCTTTGAAAATTCCACTAAAAGTGTCGTGTTGGGGCGGGGTTAAAATTATAAACTGATAGAGTGCTATACTACTATCCCATAAACCGTCGAGACAATGCTGACACCCCTTCGCAAAATGCGAAGAGGTGGCTAGAGCCAATGGGCTTTGTGATTTTTGTTGATTTCTTACCTAATTCTACTGTGGCTTTCGGTCTCGTAGTATCGATGGTTTATGAGATAGAGATTCGAAATGTTACTATATGAAATGTATACAGTACATGTATATAACCCGGTAATATTCGAACACCTGCTACCATGTCACACTACTCAAAAACCCAGAATTGCAGCAATAAGAACAGAAAATGAAAACAGACACTGACAGTAGAAATAATGCCCAATAAAGATTAAAGAGCCAATAGACGATAGAATAGGCTATATGCGCAGATAGAGCTGGCTCTAAATTCTACTTGTATGACTGGTTGATGAGAGCTGGATCCTTGTGCAAAGGGCCTAATAGAAAGAATAAAGTTATGATAGGAGCTGTAGTGCCAGCATGGCGGTGAAGTAACTGATCTTAGATACACTGGTCGCATCATTCACGGGCCGGGCCGGGAAAGAACAACCAAGCTTCACAAACAATCCGTTGAGATCCTGTCCGTCAACACCCAGAAGTGGACATCTTCGCCCATGAACGACGTGCTTGTGTTTGGCCAGTGCATCGACACAATTAGGGATTTCACCTCCCGACCCCTTCGATTCAATGCGGTTGATTTGACGGGATCTCGGCTTGGCGCTCCTCACAGAGGTTTATGTCTGTTGACAGTGAATTCGTGGTTGCTGTCAACAGACTTACCCCTACCCTACACCCGTAGTATACTTGTACATGTACCTACTTGAGTGTAAGAGAAAGAACCAGAAAATGCAAGTGATAAAACAGGTCGATTTCTTTCCCCTACATGCGAGTACATACAAGTACTTGTACACGTACCGTAGGAGCCGGTAGGGCTACCGAACCTAGCGACGAATACCGTATCCTTACCGTATTAATAGCGTATTGACGGGAATACCTCAACCTCTTTTGGTACTGTATGTAAATGTAGTAAGTAGAGTACCTACATGTACGTACATCATGTACCGAGAAATCCCAAGAGTATGTACATGTATGACCCGCTATCCACCACAAGAACCTGAAAATGTAGGTGCCAAGGGCCAGGATAATATGCATGGGGCCAAGACAATTCTCCATAGGTTCTTATGGTGGATAGCGGGTACATACTACATGTATGTACCTACTCTTAATTTCATGACGTTTCCGGGCACGACTACTATTGCATACCACCTTTTTGTATGTCATACAATAGCAGTCGTGTTCGGAAACGCTATGAAATTAGGAGTACAAGTATATATATCACTAGAAAATAAAATGGCGGTGTGATTAAGCTTGCAGATTGATGAGTTAAACAAAAAGGCTTGCAGATTGGCCAATACCGCGGATTTCTCCGTTTCTGTTCGTCGTACCATACGTAGAGTACATTATACATACAGTCGCACCTCGTTATGTCGTTAGCGTATTCTGGGAGCCCAACCCGTACGAGATAGCAAATATACCAAAATATACGAGATAGCAAATAGGTTTATGTGGAGGAAGGCAGTACTTGTCCCGCAAACCCGTACGAGACAGCAAGAGACCCGAGATATCGAATTACGAGATAGCGAGGTGCAACTGTATGTAGGGTACTCGCAATTTCCTGACGTTTGCGAATAGGACCACTATTGCATACCATACAAAAATACGCCAAGCTTCTGGTTTTTGGTGTATGCAATAGTAGTCCTATTCGCAAACGTCAGGACATTGCGAGTAGAGTACAGTGACAGAAACATGGGTAGAGTGACTACCGCAGTCTTTGGCAATGCCGTACCACTGCGGTAAAACTACCTTATAGTTCGTTGAAATACGGAGATAAAGCGGCATATTCTCAAAATGCCGTACTAATGCGGTATCAGTTTTACCCCCATTTCTGATACTGTACCTACATACAAAAAGCGCCAAATCCACCTTTTTGTATCTCATGCAATATTGGCCGTGTTCGGAAACGCTAGTACTCGTATTTTCGTGACGTTTGTAAGAGGAACCACTGTTGCATACCATATAAATACGCGCCAAGTCCACAATTTAGTATGGTATGCAATAGCGATTCCTTTTACCCTAGAGTACATACATGTACTTTGATCGGGCTCACGAAGACTTGACCACTCATATTCAGCCCTCTAGAAGCTGATATCCATACAGTCACTTAAGGGGTCAAGTTTGGGACGCCAAGAGTGAACTACCTACTGCAAACACAGCCATCAGACAGGATTCGCCGTCACGAGGTGAACAACTGTAGATCCTAAATGTTATTGGCTACACCTTGTGTTATGTAGTACAGATCCCCAACGAACGTATGATAATACTTCTGTGGAACCATCCCGTATATATGCATCCCCCACAGAACATCATGGTGCCCGTACTACGCACTTATAGGTACACACATTGCTTCTCTAGGGCCCCAGTCTCAACAGCTAGCTAGCAGCCTTGTTATTGACATTTCCCCACATCAACAGTTCTCCCCACACCCACAATACTCCTCATACTTACTCTTGAAACCTTCCGTACCCTATCCAAATTGCAAAACGTTCGCTTTATAGATCCACACAACGCTAAATAGATACAGCCTCCAAAAGCTGTTTACTAGCCACCTTCGCAGCGGTGACAGCTGCAGCGGCGCGGGTTACCCTAGACGTTTACAGTGGCGCCCCTCTTCACATATAGCTCTATTTAACATAGGAAATCTCTTTTTGAGCCTCCGTATTCTACGTTTCTCACTATGGCGTTAAGCTGCGGGATCCCGGACGCTATTGCTGTCATCAAGTTAGCAATGCAACTATACGACAACTTTATCAGTATTTTCGGGAATGCGAAGCGCGATTTCGCGCTTTTTTCCCGGGAGCTTGGGAGCTTGAAATCGACACTCGAGGGAATAAGGAGAGAGTGTGGTTCAGGCGGGAGTCTAATGATTCACTCCGATGATGTGGAGGGGCGAATGGGGATAATAGCCGATCTCGAAGAAGCGGTCTCCTTTACAAAAGAGAGTCTGACATGTTGGAACAAACTGCTTAGGGGTTTCGAAGGACGGCCTCAAAATATGTCGTGGAAAATCTGGTGGGCAAGAAAATACCCATCGCTCATTCAGTGTAGAGATAGGATCCACGTCCAGTCAAAACTTCTAGAGATTGTGATGCTACGAATCCATACGTGAGTGATGATATTGTGAATCCAGAAACATCAGATTTCTAGTAAGGCCTAGCGCTGACATTGAAGTAGGTCACAAAATTTCGCAATAATTAGTGAGATAAAGCAACTAGGACACGAATTACGGGCTGTGGTCCCTCCTTTACCAGTTATCTCTGATATAGAGAAGACTATCCAGGAACCCCAGAGCCCTACGGCGGAGAGTTCGCAGGGAGCGAGGAGTCGAAGCTCTACTGATGTGCAATCGGTAGCTACGTCTTCTATAGCTACAACACACGAGGAAGAAGGGGGAATCGAGGCAACTGATTATCCAGACGAAGTCAAGTCGATACTGCAGAGCGTACAGGACAGAATTTTTGACTTGCTGCGTCGAAATAGACAAATATCATGTCATTCCCAGATCCCAGAAAACACCCCCCCAGTAGAATTCGCTGAGCTTTTTCAAAAGTCGGCACTACTTAGTGATTACAAGAGCACCCCACCTACTGCCTGGCTTAGAGTTGGAACTTGGTGGCTTTTAAAAGTATGGGATCTGCCCCACCTCAAATCTTTAGAGTCTCGTTTTAATAGGGATTCAGTCTATCAAACTCTCAGAAGTTCTTGGAAGCAGCTATTTAGCTATGCACTATGTGAATCTCTTGAAGGCATCATGGATTCTTTATAGCCAGCTTGGAATGAACGACATTCAATCGCCCGAAACCCAGGAAATGATTGAATCCCTTCGACCCGAAGAGCGTACTCTATTAGAAAACCTTGCAAGTGTAAGTAATATTCATGGGTGTTCTGGTGTCTCAACAGTTGGCTGGACATTTTGCATTCGATACTCTCAGGTTTGCACTTTGGATCGGAGATAGGAGCTTGGTCTTTGGTCAAATTCTCATTTTTTTTTATCTATGACCTAACATTCCACAGGCTATCAGCCATCACACCGAGGGTTTCCGGGGAGTATCAGTTCCAAATATCTCTTCACTGGACCCGGCAAGCTTTGCTATTTGGGAAAGAATTGCCCATGAAGAACTCGACCCAGCAAGTATCTACGGGCATGCACTCGATTCCCACCGCTGGATTACTATCAAGGACGAACACGCAGGAAGCGATAACGAAGAGGTCCTATATCGGAGGTTTGTTTAACGCCGCAATACCAACGCTATTCTCCTTTTTGACACATCTTTACTGCAGTTTTGTTCAAGCCCAAATTGGCCGTCGAGCGATGCGATTGCTGGTGGAAGATACAGACTATTTGCTTGTATTGGTTGTTCCATCAGAGCAAACAGAGCCTATCATGGTGCTCTCGAATCAAGCTGGAACGATGAATCTCTCCTGTAAATTTCAAGCCCCCTTTAATCTCATAATCCTTTTTAGTGGTCTCAACTAACTATGTCCAGGTTCATCCTTCCAATGGGCTGCCGGAGGTTCAATGGATGATACAACCAATAAAATGGTCGTTACGTTTGGTAAAACAGCGGTGCCTATAACTTTTAAAAATTCTGACGGTGTGTATAAACGTATTCATACCCTTAGGGAGACAAAACTTATAATCATGTTTCACAAGATTACAAGAAATTCACCACGCTTGCCCGCGAATACTTTGAAGCAGTCAAAGACCGTGAACCCTCCGACTCAGAGAACGAAATTTACCGGAGGTATCAGTTTCTGTCCATCAATTAATGCTGCACACTAATGTTTTTCAATTTACCGTGACAGGGTCCTGCAGGGTTATAGTAAAATAAATGTAAACTCATCAAGACAGGGCATACAGCCCCAGCTCAATCACAACCACGGCTTCCGATATTGGGAGCTTCGGGTCCACGAGATGAACTCCGATCAATATTGGCAAAAGGTTCGCCGTTTGGTCATTTCTGATTGCGCGAGGGAGAAGAAGCCAAAGTGCACTAGCTTTTGTAGGTTTCCTGATTCTTGCATTTAAATACGTGTAATGTTTTACTAAATTTAATACTATAGTCCTGCCAATGTCATGGGTGTATGTTAGCGTGAATCCTCTGGAACCTTTAGAGGTGACCGTTAAATGGTCCGATTGTAATCAGAAGGATACCTCTGGTGGCACAGGTGGAAACTTCGACCATCTAATTACCTACGTTAACACCCACCTTCTCCTGGTCGATCGCGGCGAAGATAGAATCTCTAACTAACAAGTTATGATAGAGATGGATTCCCGATAGCCCCAACCATAGTATTAAGGTCAAATTTTTGAGCGAGGGTGGTCAGTATAATCCCGATAGATTGTCATCTATGGAGGTATAATAACAGATTCAATAGATTCAATTACGTTCAGTGAAATCATCCTTAGCCTAAATACCTGCAAAATATCAAAGGAGTTGTTAGGAAGTTGGTATGACCACAAAGAATTCTTCAAGCTTTGAACTCAGATAATAACGATCGCAGGTCATATCATGACCCCAAATACCACCTTTACCGTGTCAGAAACGCGAAGAAGGGTACTGGTCCCGAAACCTACAAGTACCTAGTGGTCACCAAGAGCGAAAGCGTACCGACGATAGACATAGAAGAAGTTTGGAAGCGTTCCGAGGTTCATTTCTGTAAGGTCCTCGTCAAGCGCTAGAGATGATAGTAACTGACCTGTGTATAGTTGGGAGAGAAATCGATTATATTATAGACGAAAGCTCGTCGAAAATTGAGCTCGAGAATCTCTATTCCCCTCTTTATCTATCAAACCACGTCAATATGCCACAAGATGCGCATGAGGGCTCTTCAGTGACATACTCCCATACGGAGGCTATGTTAGGGGGTGTTACCTTCTCTATCGATGTGGCAGCACAGAGTACGGAAGACCTACAAACCCAACTCTCTCACACCACGTTACAGGGCGAAAGATGGGTTGTCCTTGATAGACCCACCCTTGATACAGAGAAAGAATTTCTCACTGCTCTATCGGATGGTTGGAGTGTGATTTCGTCTATGTACGTTTTCCGGACTTCCCTGTGCGGCTTTATCATGGCCTGGTTCACTTATATTCACCCTAGGAAAGTCGTTTGTATCGAGTACGCGGAGCCAAAATTTCTGGATCTGGTGAAAAGGCTGAAGAAGGTTCCAGTTTATCTTCAAGTTTGGCGTGAGAATAGCAGTACTGGCGGAGCGCCAGCCACAGAAAGACTCGTCGCTCGTCAAATCACATCCTCCTCCGGGGATTTGACATGGATTAGTGTCGAAGGTATGACCATCCAAGATAAATTTACTGCCTATAAACTCTAACTATTTACCACTCGTTGAATCGTCTTAGGAAGTACTAGGGATAGTTTTAGTAAGGCAAGTCGAGAGACAAAGAACGATAGAACAATAGTCATGAAACGGTGCACGATATGGCGAGGTAAAATGCTTGACACAACACTTATGTTGGCAACAAACGGGAGGGCAAATGGGCCAGACCCATTAAAAAACTCTGAATTTACAATTAGGTTCCGAGATACTAAGCGTAAGTTGTAATCCAATCTCATGTTGACTTCAACTATTAATGCTGGGTAGAAAAGGAGGCTTTCAGCGATGCTTTCTCACTTGGAGACTTGAACAGGCATATGAGTGTTGACAGCAGAAGTACCACTGTATGTCTCCCTTAGGTCCTAAATCGTTCTTGGCCCCGATAGCTGGCTCTCTTACTGCTATAAACGTAAATAGTCCAATTTACTAATAACTCGTGTACGATAGAGCCCTGGTGGAGCGAGCCATCTATACCAGATGAGACGAACCACGCTCAGATCGAACAGGCATGCTTAATATCCCAAGATGATCGCGAGGCATTTTTTTATTTTCAATTGCAACTATATCTTCAATTGCGTTGAGTATAATACCAAAAAGGGGGGTGGGATCACTACGGTATTCCCGTTAATACGCTAGTATCGCGGTAAGAATACGGTATTGGTACAGTATTCTTCCTACAATGCCGGTTTAATTCGGTAATCTTCACTAAGTCCGTAGTCCTATGGTAGTGGTTCCACCCCGTTTTTTCATACTATATTTCTATAGATAATACGTCAATTCCTGCATCATTAATGTATAATTAATCAGCTATCTTTCCCTTATCAGTCTAGCCTGATCCTTAATATCGAAACAGCGTGCCACAAGTTGCCTACATGTAGTTATTTATGCATGCGTTGAATTGATGAATCCTGGAAATGAATACATGTAGTTACAATTCTCCCATGGTCAGTACTAGCCGCCACAGCTTGTTCAAACAACTGCGGCCGCACCCCACGATAGACGTGAAAGGCAGACTTCATATGGCAGGGCAGAATCTAAAGTATGCACTCGCGCCGTAAAGTTTCCTAAAGGGAAGGCTTCTAGAAACCCCGGCGCTTATCTTGGTTGATCTCAAGGAGAAATCAATTGAGTGTGTGTGCTATTTTTATCCATGTTAATCACTGCCTCGTTCAATAATAAGCGAACCACTGTTCTATTATTTTTTCGATACTTTCGTAACCTGGTTTTTGGTACTCTACTTGGTACCTAGGTATACTCCGAGAATCGGTAGATCAGCTCCGCTAGTTGAAAAAAGTACCGATCATCTGCTCTGCAGTTTGTGAAACACTCTTACGATATCGTAAGAGCCGCATGAATACATGCACTGGATAAGGCTGAAAGGCATTCAGAGATTCTCTCGGAGTCACAGCATTTGAAGATTAATCAATCTCAACCGCAAAAGCCGTCACGAAACGAAACAGAAAGCCTTACCAACCATCAAACACATGAAACAAACAGGGCTGCATGACTTATCTGTCGTGCTTACATACATATAAGGATGATGATAATAATGATTATAATAATAATAATAACAATAATATTGTTATTGTGAACATGCTATTGCAGGAGCATAGCCGGCGGACACTACTAGTGACGTTACTTACCTAATTTGTCGGCTTATCATTGGTAAGTTTAGTACCATAGATACCGGCAGCTTCATTTGGGCTAAACGGACCAAACAGCGGGCTGCCGGGGGAATCATCTACCCGCGATCGCTAAATAAATAAGCAATGATCACGATTATGATATTCCGATACAGATAATTATATAGGTGTCCGGATACGGTGGGCGATATGCAGCTCCGTATAATACGATCCGTCTTGAGTACTCGGGGTACCGCATGTACGGGGACGCAGTACGGGCGAATTCGGGCTGCCCATGTAGGGATAGATACTATGACAAATTGCAAACCGAATGGCCGCCGGGCTATCAATCTCGATATAGGGACGGGATGCGGAATTCATAACGCATAACCAGATGACGTGGTAAAGAGGGCTTGTGGGCACCGAAGAGTCAGTCCATTCCATTAAACGCATAAATCAGAAATATTTATATATGGATCCACGATGTTATTGGTCGCATTTAAGCATTGGTATTGGCTTCGTGATCGATGAACCTAATCAATGCTCACATGGTCCCATATCCTGAGACTGTGCACGCCTGATTCAATTATTTATGTACGGTATGTGCACTTGAGTGCCTAATTTAGGCTTTGTTCATATGCATATGTGTTTATGTATCTCTCTCAACGATAAATTATGAGATTTCTCTTGTCTGATCACAATTAGAATTAAGGTTTCTAGATTCAAAATTAGCCACCAATCATAACTAAGTTTTTAACCACCTGAGAAAATACTTTTTAGAAAAGGCATTGAACTTTTGGAGTTTGCCCTAGGACGCCGTACCATGGAAACTGGAGGTGCGTACCCTAAAGATCCAGGACCAAGATCTAGACCAAAGTTTAGTGAGGAACAGGTTATGGATACGGATATGGAGGTACATATGCAAGTTCGCAGTGAAAGTAGGTGAGCCGTGAAGTCCCGCACAAGATATACCTAGCAACGGGATTCTCCACTACAGCACCTTATTCCGCCTCAACCGCTTCTTTTTAAAAATCCGAAAATCTTCAGAGGGCTTCTTCCGAGAATTGAAATTCTTTACCTGTGTTCATCACTGTAATTAATTTTGTTGTGGTTCTATATTGAGAACCTGGTTCTACTTACAGGTTTGGGTGGTAGTTGGCCCTTTCACGAAAACTTTTGGGTAGTGGCTTTACATACATACATACATTACCTTATTCGGTTGGCATAAACGCTGCTCTAGGCCAGCCACGCCTTGGGATTATCATTGTTCCCCAAGGTGCCAAATAAAGACCCCTGCCTATTGGACAGCGAGATCCCTGGTTGTCTTCCTGCCTTTTTATCCCCAGAAAGTTGGGCTGCAGCACGTCAGACTGCCTGCCTACGGCCTTGCTTCCCGAATAGTGCCCCTACGGAGAAAACCACCACATGGCAAGCACATGGCCGGCACATGGCATACACATGGCATAAGTCCCCTACATACACCCACCCCCACATGGCAACTCTTTTTTAAGCCTCACTGTGTCGACAGCTTTGCCGTACCCTACCTTCCATGCAAGGAGGTGGGAATGAACGTCTTCTTCCTGAAACCCCCATCTACACTCAAGCGAAGGGGATCAAACGTCCGGCCTTGGACGGAGGGCGGGGCGGGGCAGGCCAAGCGAGGACCTCTCCTACGATATGTGATGTGAGCGATGAGCAAGACGTGAACTTGGTATCGTTCAAGGATCTGCCTAGTCATGAGAACGTTTGAAATCTCCACGTATCTACGTATCAGCAGTGCTCGCAAGGATGTGCGTGTGTTGTGTGTGTAAGGCCGGGAGATCTGGAGTGCTCGCGCGTTAATTAAAAACTCGGAGTTTGGTGTGGGGATTTGGTCGCAATGACTTCCGACCTTTTAATTAACGAGTGAGTAGTTGAGTTGCATTATGGAACTCTTTAATTTGCGAGAGAATACTTGCCCCTAGTCGCAAAAAAAAAGTAGAAAGTCCTTGTTTCAATTAACCACCAACACCCATCTACTAAATCATATGGATGTAGTTGTCCTCGTTATAACGTTTTAGCACGACCGGCTGCATTACCTAGCAATCTCTCTGGTCACTTTTTAGCATTATCATCCACTACTATTAGGGATTCCAGAACAACACAATGATATAATTGCATGTGGCACATGGAGCAAGAAACACTGCACACATGTCTATGTGTAACCCCCGCCCTCGCACTGTTTCGCATTCTCCTCTTCCCCGCCTATATGCATACCTTTATGATTGATTGCACGGTGCGATTTTCAAATATACTCAAGAGCTCACAATCGGTGCCTTGGGAGGCGATGGCGATGGGACAATGGAAAAGGACAGCAATGTGATACGATCCATATACCCATCGTTAATTTGAGCGAAATAGCAGCAGCAGCAGCAGCAGCAGCAGCAGCTCGGGGTCTCAAAACGGGAGGAAAGGAGATGATTGGATAAAGCCTCCCATCGCTTCGGGACACGGAAGGGAGGTCAACCGTGACAAACAAATGCTTTTTTTTTGTTCTTGTTTCTTTTTTCGAGCACAAGATTGATTGACGGCGACCATGCTGAATGGGATGACGTGACGTGACACAAAACGGTGCATGCCGTATCGGGGGCGTACGAATATACGATGCTTCGATCTGTGGTTACAGAAGAAAGGCAAGGGGAAAGGAAGAAAGGGTGGAGCGATTAGAAAATTTTGCCGCCCGGCGTTCCGGGGGGGAAGCCACTGCTGAGAGATTGCGAAGCTATCAAGAAAGAGCTCCGAAGCTGCCATTAGACCGTAGTTAGAGTCTGTCCAGGGCCGTTAGATACCCGTAAACCCACAGTAGCGTGAGGTTCTATTTCCGTGACAGATGAACGACTCACAGAGTCCATTATTACTAACTACGGGCTCCACTCAATCACTCAGAGCTGGTTCGCACTTTGTCAGACGGAGGCCGTGATAAGCATCTTTCGGATGCACGGCTTGACGCCTGCTAACCACGAGGGCGACATGACCGAACGGTGACCAGGTTTGAGGCCCACGTTTAGAAGCACACTAGAAGCCGCAATTTGTTCATTTGCACGGATGGATGGGGGGGGGGGGGGGGCAGCTTCTCGAAGCTTTCCATATTGGGAGTGGAGAAGTAAGGTGTGGTGAGTAACTGTGGTTGGTGTGCGCGCGTGTTTGTCACCATGTGTGTGTGTGTGTGTGTGTGTGGAGCCTACTTTTCCTTCTTTGCAGCTAGAAGCCACGCCCAGCATTGTTTGTGTGGAGATAATTTTGAGAAATCAGGCAAAACCAGCCCTTGCATGGGTTTACAACGGCCAAGAGGCAGCATTGGGCTAGGGTGCAGTATTCGGGAGATTTCGAGTCTCACCTCATTCTCGCTTTCCTAACAAACGAGATCAGAGAGTTATTTTTGTTTCCGCGCTGCGCTGTGGGGCGAGCTGTGGATAGGGTAGGGGGTGAGAGTATGGGCTATGGTTGAATGAATGGAGATGGGGGATTATTATTATTATCATTGTCGCAGGATTCTTTTCATAATTTGTGGCTGAGGAAGGGTTCGGGATACAGTTTTTCCCATCATCGTATTACATTTTCCGCCAAACATGTACTCAGCTGGAATGGGTTTGTTTCATTGTCTGGATCCCTTTCCGCTGATTGATGCACACTTTTGTGCCCGCTCAGGTTTAACGACCGCCCTCTCCAGCACCAACATACATCTCAACCACCACAATTGCACTCTCATCCCCAATATGCTTGGCTTGTCCACATGCCTTTTTTCTTCCTTCCCCCCATCTATGCCTACCCCCCCCAGTAGTTGTCGGTTAGTACGCAAATATCATACTGACATGCCCTCTCTCAACCCATGTGTCAGCCACGTTCCCGCACCCTTTTTCTGCCTGTGGTTGAACCACCATCGTTGCTTCCACCCCCACCTATGGTCCTGAGTGGACACCTTTTTCTGCCCCCTCAGCTGAAAGCAAAAAATAAGTGTGTAATAATCGATCGTGCATCAGCCCCTAGATCCTGTAATCTACAGCTGCAGATAGTCGCTATCCATACACCATCATCCCTCACGCTGTACTCTCGTCGGAGATGGGGGGGGGAGAGGGAGGGGGGATGTGGTGGTCCAGGAGGGAGCTAGGGGATCAACACCTCAAGATATTCGCCGTCCCGGGTTCTTGGTTCCGAGATCTGATCAGCATCAGCATCACCAAGGCTTGGTTCCCTCTCTTACTCTCTCTCTCTCGTCATGACTACTCCTACTTCTGTGACGCACTCTCGCGCACTCACTCTCACTCGTTCGTCAGGCAGGCTCCGCCTCTCATTCCCGTGTATGCATAGTAGTGTAAGTCTGCAATACTAATGTATGTATAGATGAGAATTCTGGTTAAAGCTGCTTCCTGCTGAACTTGTGAATACAGTTTCAGCGGCTAGACAGGATCGGATAAGACAAAGAATGCATTCTACAGATATTACATACTCCCTACATAAGAGTCGCAGGGGTGGCGGACAGGGGTGTGGACGGTAGGCGGAGAAGAAGCATCATGTATCTAGAGTACATCGCATATCATAACATTACTCTAGCACTCTAGCGCTATAGTCGCATAGGTGGCATACGAAAGCTAGACTGTCGCGCGTTTGGGTTCTGCATGCAAGTATGCACAGCGTGTAATGTTGTAATATTTTCTTTTATTCCAGAAGCATGCGCTCCCGTGCAAAAAAATGTATCCCAACGCTGTGGTTGGGCGGAAGAGTGCCTTTCTAGAATGGTACACCCCTCCCTCTTGATACCCCTCCCCCCCTCCCCCCCTGTCCCTTTTTTCTCTTTGTTCCTGCGTCCAATGCATAACATTCGATGGGACGCAACGGCGTCAGGCCCTTGTGGATTGCTGCTCGGTTCAGTTGTGTATGATGTTCCCAGCAGCATGATGCGTGAGTATTGTAAATGGATGGATTTGGGTGGAGGGGTTGAGCGAGTGAGTGAGTGAGTGAGTGAGTGAGTGAATGTGTGAATGAGTGAGTGATTGAGCATGAGTGCGTGTGTGTGGTGTGTTTTGCTTAATGACGATTTCATGGAGGGCAGCAGTCGAAATCTGACACAACTCGCTATTTCCCGCCGCCATGGTTCCTCCCACACGTCCAGTGTCTCTTGAGGTACTAGTAGACCCTAGCCCCTTGCACCCCTGGATGGTGGAGGGGTGCAAGTAGATTTGGGGGGGGGAGGGGTGTGTGGGAAGGGAATAGCAGACTATGGTTGGATCATGTTGGGTTCTCTAAGTTGGGGGGGGGAGGAGTCCGGCGTCGGTGTCGTCTGGGGTGGGAGGGGGGGGTGGAGTAAGTGGAGTAATGGCATGGACAAGCTTGCAACTAGCTAGGGAATAGACTGAGAGAATGAGAATGAGAGTGAGAGTGAGGGTGAGGGTGAGAGTGAGAGTGAGAGGGAGAGGGAGAGGGAGAGCTAGAGAGTGAGTGCAGCGCAGTGCAGTGCAGTGCAATGCAATAATATAATGCATGTAGTGGTTAGTAGTAGTGAGAAAGAAGCTGCGATACTGCGCCTGATCTCCTTTCCACTTCCTTCTTTCCCTTCCCTTCCCTTCCCTTCCCTTCCCTCCCTCCCGGTTCACGTACGAACGGTGGGTTTTTTTGGTACATGTATATCTCGGATATAAAGAAGGCGCTCGGACGCCCACCCCTTAGGATCAGCCAGAACATCTTAAAGCATCTCATTCGCAAGTGTCAATCTAACTCACTTACATACATACATATAACCAGCGCCTCTCCCCCCCTCCTTTCTCCCAGCATCCATTCGTTTCAACATCCATTTCGTTCATTCATTACAACATCGTCCATTACAACTTATTTATTTAACTACTGCTAGCTGCCTGCTTCTCCAGTTGCATACCACCACTACTAGTTAATACTACTACTACAACAACTGCTACTACTTCTACTACTACTACTGCTACTACTACTACTACTACTACTACTACTACTACTACTGCTACTACTGCAACCACTAGTACTACTACCTGCGTTACTACACTTCAACATCTCTCAACTATCATTACCACACACCCCAAACTAAACTCACAACCACAACAAAAAACCCCAAACCTCCAAAATGTGTATCCGCATCACCGAGCGCTATGCCGTCTGCAAATGCACCTACTTCACCCACGGAATTGACCAATGCCAATCCGTCGGCCGACAAGGCCACAACATCCAAGAGAAGACCGTCCTCGTCGGCTATGCCTGCCAGCACCACTCGCCCAACCACGGTCCCCACGGCCCGCCAGCCCGCATTGGAATCCTGCCCGACTTGGTCTCCTCGTCGTCCTCGTCGAGCTCAGGGTACTCATACCAGTAGGCAGCTAGGCTTCCAGATATGTGGAAAAACAATTATCATTGCGGGACAATCATGAAGTTGACGGGCTCTTCGATCTCTTTTTCACACCGGTTGGGGGGGGGGGGTTTTTCTTTCTTTCGGGAAGCGGGTTTTTTTGTTGTTTTACTTCCTTTTACAATTGGGGTGCGGGCATGGAGTTATATTTTTTTTTTACAACATCTTTTTTGATATTCGGCGCACAATCGGGGGGGTTTTATCACGCCTGGAGCGAGCGAGCCGGCTTTTTTTCCCTTTTTTTCCTTCCCCCTCTTCGATCTCACCTCTCACCTCCTTTCGATTCGGTTCCTCCTTTACCTCCTCGACGGACAGACGGACGGACGGACGGACGGAAACATTCGGAGATTTTTCGGGGGACATTAAAGCAATTACAGGAGTTTTACAATTTTTTTTACATCTTATTTCGGCACGGCGGGCGGGCGGCTAAAGCATTTTTTACAACTACACTATAGAACAGGATATCAGGGGCGGAGTTTGTTTGTTTTTCTTCTCATCTCATAGAATCTCTTCTTTTGTTTTTTTTCCCTCGCCTTGGTTTCATGGGGCGAGGGTGGACCGGGGGGTTGTTCTACACTATACACGGGTTTATGGCGCATCTGAGTTTTTTTTTCGTGTGTTGTTTAGATACTTAGAACACTTAATCTGCCACTTAATGTCTTGTATGCCTTTTGGTGGGGGCGCGTGGGGGTGGGTGGAAGAAGTTGGATGTTGTAGTTAGATAGTTTGGGTAGCTAGGCACTGGCAATGATAGTTGGGGAAGGGGGGGGGGGACGCTGGGAATACTACTACACCACTCTACTTTGCTACGCTTCCAATTCGTTTTGCTACCACTTACTAATGGCCATTGCGTTCCGTTGTGCTTGTACTAGTGCTTGTGCTCGTACTAACTAACTTGTGCTTGATCTCGTTCGACCTTGGCTGCTGCAATTACGCTGTCAATATCACTGCAAGCACGGATCAAGCTATTTACGAGCTAGCACTTGAGGTATGGCGCATTACCGCACCCTGACAGAGGCAGGCAGGCAGGTACAGGGCAGGGGGTGGTGATGTGCAGGGGGGGGGGGCGGAGGATTCGTTTCAAAACATATGTTTTCTGTTTTAATCTCGTTATGTAGCTCAAGATTTGTTTATAATTACCTGGGTTTATAAACGATATTATTGCCCGACATGATGAGCCACCTAGGTAGCTACATGTGCCACATAGCTACATACATGTACCTACCTACATAGTTGGCTGGCTACTTGGCTACATGTAGGTACATACATACATACATGTAGTAGTTATGCACCTCTCCACTTCTTCTCGACCTCTCGATCCATCTCATGATAAACCGTCGTACCACCAGCTCGCCAAACACAGATCCACAATTGATTGTGGTGTGCCTGTCAGAAACGAAACAAAACTTGTAAATTAGAAAAAATAAAATAAAAAAAACCCGTTACCTGTCTCTACCTTCCCCCCCCCCCCCCTAGCACCTAGGATACCCCCTTCACCCTCTATCTATCCGTTAGTCAGGCACAGAAGAACCCGAGCAAAAATACGCTCCTCCCTGCACTCGCATATATACATACCCGCTAGCCCACACAAGGAAATCCCGGAGATTCGGTGCTAGGGGGGGTGGGGGGGGGAGGGGAGGTATTGCTCTCTTTGTTGACCAACTAATACATAGAGTAGGTAGGCACATTTGTAGGTAGAGTAAGAGTACATAGAGTCGCGGCGCCGGTAGGTGAGTGAGTGCTGGTGGTGATCGTCGTGTCTGTGGGCTTTCCAGCTGGGTTTTCCATTTCCGGGCGTCCTCAGGTACGCACGCACTCACTCTATGCTGCTGGGTTAGTTTTCGGCGCGGTTGGGATTGGCTAGCTAGAAGCAGCCTTGGGGGGACGCTGGAGGAGAAGAAGCGACATGATACTGCCACTGCACCGGGGAACAGGAACAGAGATGCGATGTCTGAGGTTGATAGCGCAGTGGTCGAGTACTCTACCTACTCCCCACTCTCTAGAGTAGAGTACCGCACAGCTTCACTGTTTCTCGGTGTCTACTCTCTCTGGGGGATAGCTGGCTGGCCAGCCAGACAGACGGGATGGGTGGTCCATGTAGAGTACTCTACCGTAGAGTCAGTAGAGTCAGAACTCTAGTACATGCGCTTAAAGTTCAACGGTGCTGGCTGGCAGGCTGGCTGGCTGGCTGGCTTTCGGGTACGGGTGAAGATCCCTTCCTCCCCTTCCTTTTCTTTAGTCTATGGTGGTGGCGGTGGTGGTGGTCCCGGGGATTTGGGTCAAAGACCCACAAGCTCCTGGCCGCGGTTTGGGATTCAAGATCAGGAAGGTTTCATGGAGCATCACTCATGCTCATCTCGTTAACGAGCATTTGTACCCAACAGCAGCGCGCAGCAACAACGAACAACAACATGAACGAACACCAACATGCACGGACCGGAGAAAGCAGCGCGGCCAGAAAGACGTGTCCGGAATTTGAGTCTCGATAAAATACAAGATACAAATACATACAGTAAAATAAAGGAACGTGGTTTTCCGGTAGTTGTTTTTTGGGGAAGCAAAGGCGGACGGACCTCTCCCCCCATTCTTTGTGGTCGGTAATGCGGTAATGTTAAGTGTTAATATAATGTTATAAATGAGGGCTAGTTTATAGGGGGAGGGGAGGGGAGGGGAGGGGAGGGAGAGGGTGAATCTGCTGTAGTATGATTTGATTTCTACCGATATATATTGGGCAGCTACCACTGGAGATTGACCCAAATTGAATTCCTCGTGCCTCTCTCTCTCCCTGTGTACCTCTGTATCTCTGTGTCTCTGTATGTACCTCTGTGTAAGGTAATAAACCGCCAAATTTCCAAATTCCCAATTCCCATTGATCCCTGCTCAGGTCCGCCCCCTCTCCTCCCCCCCCTGCTCTTTTTGCTCTGCTCTCGTGGCCGGCCGGACCTCTCCCCATTCCCGCCGACCCCAGGAGATTGTAGAAACATACATGTATCATGGCCTGTATTACGAAACTGACCATAGCGGTCGACACTTGCAATACCTAAATTATAACATCCCCGCCCCCCCCCCCCCATATCAAATTATCCCACTCCATACCCGCACTCCCGGCCGCGCGACCTCAGCTGTCGTCCCGGGGGATCTCCTGTCTTGTGTCTCGGGTACGCGGTGCGTGGGGGGCGGGGGGCGGAAGCCGGATAGCTATATATATATGTACATGGAATATACATACATGGCCCCCATATTTTATGCACATGTGTAGCTGATCTTCAACTGTCCAGCCCGGGCATGGCCCATCATATGTCACCCCTTACCGGCGGACGTGACCACGCGTTTATTCGATGCTGTTTGGCTCTGCTAGATGGGAGATGGAGGTCGATGGGGGAGGGGAGGGGGAGATGCAGTGCCGTTATGCACATCTGTTATGCAGCTATATATGTATGTGACGGACCGGATGCTATGCTATGCAGCTACATGTATGCAACCTCCAACGGCCGTCACGGAAAGCTTGGCCCCTGGTCTTAGCAACAGCCAGCCAGATTGATCAACACCAACGTACCTACATACATGCATACATACCATGGAGATTACCAACATGGAGATTACCAACATATCTGTGTAGACTGCGCTGAACTGCCCACACCGATATACGTCACGGCACGACACAGCAACAAGACGCGTTGCGTGCAGGGAGCTCCCTCCTGTCCGTCCACTCCGTCAAAGTAGAGAACTACTACATACATGTAACTATATCTGGACCTACAGCTATATAATACGTATGAATGTATACACAGCTTGGTGAGTAAACACAAAAGCCAACCCAGGACCCAGGGAACAGTGGAGTGGACGCAACGGGTAGTGACTTGCATACAGACACTCCCTCCCTTCTTCCCCTTGCTTCCCTTCCGTCACGATTTGTAATACGACAAACCGTCCCCACAAACCTGGGTAGAGAGGGAAAGAGTAGAGTAGAGTACATAGTAGAGTAGAGTAGAGCAGAGTATAGTATAGTATAGTATAGTATAGTATAGCAGGGTAATTTGCTGCATGGATCAGGCCGATTTAGCCACACAAGTACAAATTGCAAACCAGTGCCCAGAAATAGAAGCAGAATAGCTTTGAACCCCGCCGATACAATCAGTCGACCCGGGTCTCTCTCTAGAGTACTCTTCTCCCTCTCCCTCCCCTCTACTCGTAGGCGAGACGCGTGTGGTTGCAGCCCGGATCTAGTTTGGGTACGTCAGGGTGTGTTTTATTTTAGGTGTGGCGCAAAGAACCGAGTGATACCCCATGATCCAGCGCACAAACAGATCAAACTGCCAAACAGATGGAACGGAGCATTAACGGTACGCCTTGTCTATTTATTTTCACGGATAAAGTTCTTTCCGAGCTTCTGAAACACTGAGCTTAATGTATGCATGGACGGGTGCATTGGCCAGCTACTATGGATGAGGTGAGAACTTTAAAATAACCTCATCGGGGGTTTTGACTCATGATGACTTGCGTTACGTTGCGTGTATATGTGATTAGTAGTTTTGGAGGGGGTTGAGGGGAGGTGTTTGTCTGGGCGCAGCAGAGGGGACGGGTAATAATAGTTGTTGGGACCAGCCAGTCTAGAGAGGGCCGGGGGGGGGGATGAGATGAGTGCTTGCTGGCTTCTAGATGGTGTAGTTGGTTATAGGTACTGTCTAGACAGGTATACTCTAATTTCCTCAGAGAGGATGATGATCAAGGTACCGTATCATACACGTCATTACATGCCATGTCCCTCCGTCCGTTCAGCTAGCTATTCACAACTGCGCTGCGCACTCTACCAAATCATGTGTCTGTTAATTCCTAACTACGTCTAATTAATTCCTAACTATGTACGTCTAATTAATATGCCAGTACTGTAATTACCCAAATCACCATGCTACAGCCTACCAGCCAGCCTGATAGGTAGGCTGCATGTAAACTATGACACAAGCTCTAGCCAGGCACTAACTCCTATTGCCGATCTGTAATTCAAGCTCCTCTCTCTGAGACCGTATACCAAGACTTTGAGCGAATACGGGGCCCCAACTAGCTACATATAGCTGGCCCTTAAGCTTGATATACAAAAGACGTCAGAAGCTTAATTGATCCAGGGCCCGCGTACCAGCCTACGGAGCCGGCTCCGGGTCCTAGACAAGCTTCCTTTTTCTTGTCTCTTTGTGCGACATCGCATCTGGGGGGGGGGGGGGGCAATAATGAAGTTGAGTTTTCGTTTCCTTCTTGTAGGGAACAGCACTTTGGGCTTCTTGCGAGGCGTATTTTTCACTGAGTGGGAAATAGCTATTATGAAGCCGCTGCGCGAAAAATCTAAGGTCATCTCGGTGGAATGTTGTTCCAGGTGTACGTATGTATGTTGTGTAGCTATAGTGTTGAGGGAGCGAGGAACGAGGAGTGGAGATGTAGTAGGAATGAAAGAGAGGAGGAGGAGGAGGAGGAGGAGGAGGAGGGAGAGTACGTATGTTTGTTACACTGGTGGACATGCTTGATTGTTTTGTTGGGCTGCGCGATGTGAGCTCTCGGGGGATTGTGGAGAGGTAGGATGGTACATACCAAGCCTCATGATCATTTCAGGGTGTTTATTAATTATAAGCACCCCCACCCCCTGCACGGCTTGGTCCAGCAAGCGAGAATTGTGTAGATTGTGAGTCATCCGAGTGATTAGATGCAGATATATCTAGAGAAAGTGAGTGAGCGAGTGAGCAAGAGTGCTGCAATAATGACATGAAGGGGGAGAGGATTGATCGTGAGTACGTATGTTTCGGTGCTCACAGATTAACTATACGAGAAGCACAGCCCCGTCTGAATGTGTACGTAATGCGAGTGAGGCTTTGCAGGTGGAGGAGGAGGAGGAGGAGGAGGAGGAGGAGGAGAGCTGTTCACCGTACTTTCTAGCTATACGCAGTGCGAGTACGAGCAAGTAGACAGTGTCGTAGCTTACATGTAGCTGTTGCGGTGAAATGATTGATTCTCCCGGTTCCCATCACCTCCCCCACCCAAACCCCCCACCCAAACCCACCCAAACCAATACCCACCCATGGCCGATCCTCCTCCTCCTCCCTTCCTCCCTTCCTTCTCTGCTGCAACGGCCTGTCCGTCCGTTCGGTTCGGCACCATCCCGTCCAGTCAACTTACCTGCACATAGCTGCACCTCGGGCCCATCTGTCAATGTCTATTTATCCGCATCGGTCCCGCTCGCCGTCCCCGGATTTCCCACAACGTCATTGAGATATAATATAATACAGCGAGTCAAACCCGATCTTTTTTGTATATCTTCTTTTTTTTGGACTACCTATAACATATAACACAACAAAGAACCAACCCTCATAGCATTATATCCAGTAGAGAGAGAACCGAATATAATTAATTATGAGCACCCATACCGCAGCTTCAACTCAACACGACGATAGCGATGGTGCTAACAACTCGAATTCCGGCAAGGTATGATGATACTGTCTCCGTTGTGCTGCATGAGCACCCTTCCTTTATCCATAGCCGTACATACTATCGGCGCTGTACTAAACCCCCGACACTCTCCGAGGAATACCTGGGACCGATAGGACCGTAGCTAACAGGTGCTGTGCTTCACAAACAGCAGGGCGAACGTCACTCGGCAAGGAATCCGGCCTGCGACTTGTGTCGCGAGAAGAAGGTATGTCCCTGTCTGTACTCTCTCCTCAATATCGCCCCTCTGTTCACACACCCCACCCCTCTCCCCTCAAATTAATTCCCCGCGGTTGGTAGTGTGATGTGTGTGTATGTGCTAACTGCATCGGTCGACGACGTCAGGTACGGTGTGGCCGCGAGAAACCAACCTGCCAGAACTGCATCGCATGGAAGACGCCCTGCACATACTCCGAGCGACAGAAGCGCGATAACGAAGCCTCCCGCAAGTACGTCTCCTTCATTCTCACGGCCAGCACCTGGGTCTTGGGGGCCCCGGGGATCCCGGGGGTCTCGGGAGTGTATAATTGTGGTAGTGGTAGTGGTACTAGTAGCTAACATAACCTCCCTGAACGCAGTGCCCAACGTTTCGAAGAGGTCCACGACCGCCTCGATCGCATCGAGTCCACCATGAGCCGTCTCCTGACAGCTTTCGAAACCGCTCAGTCCATCCGAACCCCCGCGCCCACGCCCCCAGTGTTCCGCCCGACACCCCTCCCTGGCCTGGGCGCAAACCCCCCGAAGGACCCTGTCCGGTTCCGCTCCGGCGAGTACTCCCTGCGCCTGTCGAAATCGACAGACCCCCGGCGCGACGTGCAGTATCTCGGTCCTTCAAGCATGCTCGGAATCTCGATTGAGGCTGGATCGCTCGCCGAGGAGACGTTACGGCAAAAGTCGCCTGCAGCCGGCGGCGGCGGAGAAGGAGGCCAGGCGGATGCGAGGGAGGAAATGGCTGGGGACACAAAGAGTAACGAGCAGGTTGAGACGATTGGAGCGCTCAAGAAGCTGTCCAGCATATCGTCAAATGTGGCGAGCTGGTTTCCTTATTATGGGCATGCGGAGCTACGGCTGGGGGCGGGAGGGGCGAGCATGGCGATCCCGAAGAGAGAAGAGGCGGAGGCGCTGGCGAATGGTATGGATATATATCGATGGAGAGGATTTACCTACTTCCTTGATTACCGTTTGGTGGTTAATGAATGATGGAGATGCTAGAAGGGATCTCAGCTGATATGCGCCGGTGCGAGAACAGAATACTTCCGCAAAGTCCACGTCTGGTTCCCCATCTTCGATGAAGCCCGCTTCTTGGAGAATATGGCGAAATACTACGCAGGCGACCCCAAGCTGTCAAAAGACCGTGCATGGCTCGTCTGCTTCAACAATGTTCTCCTCTTTGGCGTATTCAATAGGACGACCTCGCGCCAGCCTGTCGAGCCTGGTGTTGGACGGAATTTCTTTCTGAACGGGTGGGCGGCGATCGACGACCTCGAGGTCTTCCTCGCACCAAGACTCACCAATATACAGGCACTGCTCACAGGCGCTGTCATCGCCATTGAAATCTCGAGACCGGGTCTCTGCTGGTCGCTATTATCGCAGGCCGCAAGACTCTCGCAGGCGATCGGGCTTCATCGCCGCACACCGAGTAACACGCAGTACACAAAGTCGGAGCTCCAGGAGCGGCGATGCATCTTTTGGAATGTCTATGTGCTCGATAAGTGTCTCTCGCTGACCTTTGGACGCTCCACATGTCTCCCGGACTTTGATTGCGATACGGAGCTGCCGGAGGACGACGGGACCAGTCCGTACTTTAAGAATTTTCTCGCACTGATCCAGTTAGCCAAAATCCAGAGCAACATCTACGTCCGCCTGTACTCTGCATCCGCTGCGCGAATGACCGATGAAGAGCGGGACAATAACATTGCCACTCTCGACCTCGAGCTGCGCAACTGGTGGGCAGAAAAGAAGGCCATCTCCTTCACCCCCGAAACCGGCGCCTCTGACAAGCCACTCGACGTATTCTCGCATCTCGAGCTGCGGTTCAGCTATCTCTGTAGCTTGACACTAGTGCACCGCACTGCGCGCCCCGGAGCTACGAGTGAGCGCGTGTGTCTTGAGAGCGCGCGAGAGAGCATTGTCATCATTAACGAGGTTGTGGAAAGCAGCTTTGATATCGCCAACAGCGGGATGATCATGTGGTCTGTTGTCCCCTCTCTGCGGCTTCTGCTTCCTTCGCTGACGGCTGCTGGGCGGGCCAACAATAGGTTGTTCCAGTACTACCCGTTCACCGCCTTTTTTGTACTATTTTCAGCCATTATCAGAAATCCCTCTGCACCAACGTCAAAGGAGGTGGATTTCCAACTTATGAAGAGCCTCGTGAGCTATTTGGGGAGGATGAAGGAGAAGAACGAGGGCGCGGCGAAGCTGCTGCAGATTGCGTCGGCGTTTACACATGTGGCAGGGACGTTCCTGAAGAACTACGGCAAAATTGAGCAGCAGCGGGGCGGGGAGCACGCCGGTAAGCGGCGGCGGAGAGATGCGGGGAGTGAGGGAGAGGCAAGTGGCGGGATTGCGCCCGAAGATGGGTGGCTGCAGGAAGGGGGCAATGACGGGCAGAAGGTCTTTGTAAAGGGATATGGGAAGGGGTTCTGGGGGACCACGGCGTTTCCACGGGACCAAGTGGAACAGGTCTTCACGCCTGAGACTGCCAGCACTCTTGCTGCTTCCACTGGCACCGGTGCATCAACCACTGCCACAGGCACGGCGGCCCCGACACCGGTGGCTTGGGCGCCGGCAGGTGAGGTAGATTTGCATCCGGCGAGCTTCTTAAAGTGGCCAGGGGCGGAGGTGCCTCATGGACAGCTGCCAATGGATATGGGGGTTGATGATGCTCCCGCGTTTGATATGGACCTGACAGCACTGATGGAGGAGCCGGAGGGCTTCCAGATGCAGATGGAGCAGGCGGCGATGAGAGGACCGCTAGAGTTTGATTGGTTTAGTTGGGAGGGATCTGCAGGTGGTGTTTAGATAGACCTACTAGTTTGATAGACATTCTTTGGTTTTCGAGTCTGGGTCGCGAGAAGGTTTTAATGGGGTGATTGAGGGGTGCTTATATTGTGATTCTGTGGATATTCTTTTAGTAGTCTTTAATGCTGGGTTAGGAATGTGAACGCTCTTCTCTCTTCTTCTCCTCTTCCTTGCTCTCTCCTGCGGGGGGGATATCTGTGAGAATGGATGAATGGGTGGATGGATGGATTATAACTCACTTATTGTAATGATATCGATATATACATGTAAGTATATGCATATGGGAAGCAGTATGGACGATTTGTTGTGTCCTGTTAGATGCGAGAATGGATGTGAATGTGTTGAAACTAGAGAAAAATCAAGGAGTGACCTGATTGATGAATACTTGTATGTATGTATCATGTACAATACAAGACACCGGGGCCTGTCAGGCCGGCCACAATGTCCAATAAGATGGGGAATGCCATACACGAGTGATCCTCTGTGATTGCATTTCTTCTGCTCAAGTTCTCATAAGTTAAGAGATGCCAACGAGGCTGTGGAGATACCAGAGATAGAGATAGTGAGGGTCATTGATTGGGTAGAGGTCTTGGGTGTGTGCTTCTTGCCCCGGTGTTGGTTATCTACATGTAGCCTCGTTCCCAGGCCTTTGTCATGTCACTCGCTCCTGGCTGTAAACTGTCTGGTACGTGACCATCAATTATAATATTAGCCAACCGGGACTTGTACGATAAGGTTATTCTTTCGCTCGGTTGTCCGCCCTCAACCCTCCGCCAAAATAGTACCCAACACCGTCTTTCTCATTGTGGACGACCATAACTTGTGCTGATAAATAGGCCTGGAACTGCGAGAACAGTATATTGATGAGAAACTGAGATATATAGTTTTGCTCCTTTGCCGGATGAGGCTATCGCTCCGGCATCAGGTACATACCCCTCCGCTGCCCTCTCGCTCGATAACCTCCTACTTACTAAATAACTCGATTTCCTTGCTACGAAACCGGAAGTGGTGGATGGGGTGGGGGGAACGAGTGATCCTTGATGAGCTTGTTTCTCTGGCTGTAGTTCAGTCGCGGCGTCGTATTGCCATAGACTGCGGTCTGCATGCATTTAATGATTAAACAAAGGGAAAAAAAGGTCGCGGCGTTGTGAGTCCTAATTGGGTGTAAATCTATACAGGCTCCTCACTCCCAAACGTTGTCTCGAGTGGGCCTGACTATCATAGTGATTGAAACGTCCCTCCTTCCGAAGTATATATTGATGTTTCCCTTGGTGATCTTGCTCAATCTCTATCTCTGATCTTAGCATTCGTGTTTGGGGTCGGAATTGTTTCGCCGAGTGATAGCGCATGACCTAAATTCACTATTTAAATGAGGGATACATTGGGATGATTAGGTATTGGGCTCAGCTCATGGAGGGTTATGCTGCCATAATGTCACGGATTAATTACTCTTCCACTGGCTCGGTCACAAGCGATACCAGTGATTTCTTCTTTTATTTTTTTTTTGATATCCGCAACCACATCACTCAAGTTTTCTACTGAATTGAGGCATCTGTGGTAAGAGTATTGGGGTATCAAAAGATATGGCTGATTAAGGAGATATAGGGAAAACACAAGACTTGGAGTGGGTTTCGCAACTGACCCGGGAATTCTGGCACCTCGAGATGAAGAGGAAGAGTTGTATCGAGTTACGTACCTTTGGCTCGTAGAAGACCCGTCTCGGACAAGTGATTCATACCGTATACCACGAGCTTTCTCTAAGGGGTTGCCTGATTTTGAATCCTACAAGCTGTCTCAAACTTATTTTTGTAGGTTATTTTCTGTTAATGACGTGTTTCTAGGCCTTATGGTTCGTTACTAAAGGACTGGGTCTTAAAGAGTCTCTTTTGGAAACGCAAGGCCGCGAGTGGGCTCATTTAAAAAGAAGGCAATGCGAAATTTACACCTGGGAATTATTCTATATAGTGTGGCTCTCGACTTGAACGAGCTCGAAAATATCAAACAATTCTAGGAGGTTGTGTATGGGGCTAAAGTCCAGCGTCTCGCATCATATCCACAGAGCCTAGCTCAAAAGCCAGGAAATGATAATAGTGCATGAATTGAACCTGATAGTAAACTCGTCACAATATTGATAAAAGTGCACTCCACTGCCAGATCATTTCCAACGAGTCTACATAAGCAATCACTAATCGTAATTAGAAAACTACACTTTCAGCAAAAAGGTATCAGTGAAAATATCAAATTAAACCTTGACCCCGCATAACATCAACGCAACAAAGAAAAAAGAAAAAAGGACAGAAAACGGAAGAAAAAAACGTAAGATGCAAAACATTCTATCCAAGCTCTAGGAAATCCGTCTGAAGAACGCCTCATACTCTTCCTTCGTCTTGAAATGCGAGGGCCCCCGTGGCTTCTTTGACTCCCTCCTCTCATTCGAATCACTCCCATCTCCCGGCGTTGAACTAGAGGAGCTGCTGTCATCTAGATTAAAGGTTCCCGTCGGGGGAGGCTCCGGAACCAGGAACCTCCAATTCTGCGGAAAGAATTTTGAAAGTGTGTACTCGTCTCTCCCGATGACCTTCGACTCCCCGCCGAACGGCGCTCGGAACCGGTCAAGAATGTGTCGCGTCAGCTCATTCGTAGGTGAACAGCTGGGAAGAAAGTGGGATCTCTCGCTGGAGGTGGAATTCTCCTGGTCAAACCGACGCTTTGAGCCGGCCGGTTGGGGAGAGCTGCCAGCGGTGTCGTCGGGTACGATGACGACGAGGCGCCGAAGCGCGACGAGGATGCCGAGAAAACGTTGAGCAACAAGGTCATAGACAGCGCAGACCTCGAGGGCGCTGATGCACTTGTTGAGGAGGTCTTGGTCTTGGTCTTGGTCTTGGTCTTGGTCTTGGTCTTGGTCTTCACTTTGTTTCCCGGCGTGGGAGCTGCCGTCAGACTCTCCAGATGAGAGGCAGAGTAGGACTATGAGCCCGGCAGTGTATGCAGCTTGTCTATTTGGTCATGTCCCGTCAGCCAAAAACGCCTCTCTATATAGATATCAAGGATGTGGAAGGGATTTCATACATCAGCATCCAGCACCTCCGAACTATACGACCTTCCGAGTGCAACAATCCAACAACCTCCCAAACAGTCAGCGCCCTATCTCCCCCGACATAAAGGATTTTGGAAAAATCCGCAAAATAAAGTAGGGAGGTAAAACCGTTGCAAGCTGCCTGCCTGCAGACACACACATTCGAGCATATTCATCTGCTACCGCCATCCTAGCCAGGCCGTCGAGGTCCTCAAACCGCCCTTCCCACCTCTCCAGGAGGATGCGCCGTGTCAGTAATATTATGCAGCTGAGGTAAGAGCTGTGCGCCAAGAGTATCGTGGACCGCTGTTTCGAGTCATTCCCAGAAACTGCTCTATGAAGTCGCAGTGATTCTGGCAGCGATGTGTGCCATGTCTTCAGCCGGGCAGAATAAACAGCCACCTTGTTGAACTCGATAAAGGTAGGGTTGTAGACATCTTTCGTGATGGAGCCCATGAGGATTGAGAGCTTGATGACTTCAGCGTGCAGATAGGCGTCCAAATCGTTTGTGCATGTTCGATAACCCTACAACCCGCGTTAACTCCGAGATCTAAAAGCAAAGTCAAGCAACTACTCACCTCACCATAAATCGGGTCCTCCCCATCACATATCGTCGGGATGTTACCCAACGATCCAGAGAGCCAGCTAACAAAGTGGTTTCCGCATTAGTATGTGCTCTCGACCAAACTCAGACCGGGCGGACATAAGTTCCGTCCAATGGAACATTCAATGGAAGGGATATCTACCCGTCCAGAAAAACCAATGATCCCCACACTCTTTTCCACGAGGCCCATTCTCTCTCGCTGTAGTCAGGGTGTCTCTGCATCAGATTGAGGCGTCTCGCACGCGCAAGCTCTATCGCTTGGTCTGGCTGGACATTAGCAACTGACATTAGCAACTGAACCACCCACCGTAGTCCAGCCACACTACCACGCGGCGCAGCAGCAGAGCATACCTAAATAATCTCTAGCCCAGAACGACTTCTCAAACACAAAAAACAATCCCACGAGCATTGAAATCCTCATCCTCTTCAACGGTTCCCACTCATTTCCCGTCCCGCTATCAAGATACCATTTCGCGCTCTTGAACAGGGCCAGCTGTACGTCCTGGCTGATATCCTCATACTGCGACCCGATCGCCGCAACGGCGAGCAATTCGCAGAACTGGGGGGGCGTAATCTTTGTTGGACTGGTGATGGGATAATACGTCGCATTTATGAGCTCAAAGACCTCGTACTCGGCAAGAATATAAATGAGTGTGCTGGTGCCACGGATGAAGCCTGATATGCATTGCGTTATTATCTCTATCGGGGGAGGGTCGTGGATATTGTAGAACTTGTCGAGCTCTGGTCTCCGCGAATCGTAATGGTATGATGATGGGCGGTTACTGCGACCACTTGCGCAGCTGGTGGAATCAGAAAGTGGTGGAGAACGTCGGGAGGTGGAGTCTGCGCTGGAAACTCTCCTTGCTAATGGACAGTGAGAGCGCGCGTATCCTCGGATGATGCCCTGGGATACCTCACCCACTGATCCTGCGAGCGCTGAGCGCAGAGGTGGGAGGATGAGGCTTGTTGGAGGTTGTTGCTGTTGTTGCCGTAGTTTCTGCGGTGAGGGGGGCGATTGAGTAGATTGGGTGGGGGAAAGAGCATGAAGAGGAGGGGGAGGAGGAGGAGGAGGAGGAGGAGGAGGAGGGCTGCTAGAACCTTTCATCTTCTTTGGCTTCGTCCTTCTGCTTTTGCTTCTGTTTCAACGTCTCAAGCTCTCTTTTTCTTTCTTTCTCTCTCTCTCTCTCTCTCTCTTCTAGCAGGACTTCAGTATGGGGGCTATCTGGAGCTCTTATATAAGAACTTTTGCCCCTCAGGATTAATAGTCTATAGCTATGATCATACCAGGGCCTACGGTAGGCGGCATCGTGTGGTGTTGTGTCGTAGTAGAGTAACGGCGTATGCTTAGTGGGAAACTTATCCCAAACCTGAAGAAAATGACCAATTGCCGAACTACTCCCCTTCTTCCAGTCTCTATCATTCTCCTGTTACCTTATTTCCACCCCTACATACAATACGTACTCGGGGAAGGCAATAAGAACCTGAAAATGCCAGCTGCAAGCAGGGGCTCAATTTGGTGTAGCTTTTCGCCATGCGCGAGTCAGAGATCGCTGCCATCAAAAGTCATTTTCAGGTTCTTCTTACCTGCCCCAAACAGGTGGCGAAGAAAAAAAAAAAAAAAATCAGCACCCAGGATTCACGTTTACTCTCACATATGCGGCTCTTTTTTTTAATTGTACTGAAGCGTGCTCTGCCCCTCCTTTGATTGACGGAATATCCAATCTCGATAGGCGATTGTGATCATCCAGCTGACCTGACCATGCGAGTAGGTGGTAATGAACCGAATTTCGACACCATTAGGGCATGTATCTACGTTTCTATGTATGGTAGAGTGGCTGTCCGTTCCCATGTGCTGGGATTTGAGCAACGTCAAGGATCTCATACAGATAAAGAAGGCGTTTTATCTCTACCGTGATTGGCCTGTGAGCGCAGATACGTACTCCAGATGAAACCAGCATGCACGTGGATGGAATAGGACGATATACCGGGTCAAGATTTTGTATGGAAACCAAAAGAGGTAGTCGATCAACTCCCTGCGTATCATACCTC
This sequence comes from Morchella sp. 2018-W38C, assembly GCA_024713705.1. Lineage (NCBI taxonomy): Eukaryota > Fungi > Ascomycota > Pezizomycetes > Pezizales > Morchellaceae > Morchella > Morchella sp. 2018-W38C. The sequence goes on from JAMJEX010000014.1 coordinate 1,724,770, forward strand.
ACTCCGGCGTATATTTGAGATTGACCGTACCCTCGTGCTGACCGTATCCCCGTGCAAGCGTCTACTCTCTATTTCATGACGTTTCCGGACTGGACTGGGTCTGCATATGGGCGTAAGTAGTGCATAACAACCATATTTTGGTGGTATGTAGACCCAGTCCAGTCCGGAAGCGTCATGAAATAGAGAGTAGATACAACTCTATCTCTACATGGCTGTCTGTTGGAGGTCAAAAAGTATTTGAGGCGCCAGTCAGTGGACCCTAGATCCTATACTAACGCTAGATACATGCATACATGGATTTACATGCACCCTGAGGCTCCAGAGCGAGTACCGCAGTACTTGAAGTGTATTTGCAAACCGTCAATTTTAAGAATTTACAAATTGTGGGGCTCCGAAATGGCAACCGGGGCTGTTAATCCTGAATTTCGGTGGGGCAGCGTGCTGTGAGATATACCAGGAGGATCACAAGTACCCAGTTTTGTTACTACCGAAGCTAGTATATCATGGGTATGATTTCTCAGTTCCAACAGCGTATCTCACAGGTAGCGTGATGAACTGTCTGATTTTCGGGGTTTATTCTGTCATACCGCTAACCAGATCTATTTTGGCCACTGAGGGGAACTGTCAATTTTGAAGTGTCAATAGTTGAAATTGACGGTTGGCAAATACGCTCTAATGACTGTGCTCCTTTCGGCGGTGTGGACCTCGATCATATGTGCATGCATGCCGCCAACAGCACGTAATAATTATTCCAAACCGGAGGTTACATGTAGATGATAATCCAGCCATCTTCATCATCGTGGGCACGGGGCAGGAATATCAAATATCCGCATTGTGGCTTTTTTGCTTGCTAACGTTTATAAGAGACTTAGTCATCCAAACCATGCATGTTCACTGTGAATCTGGTTGCCGGTGAGAGTGATTTGTTTTCTGGGCTGCATTTTCTTTTCCTTGTACCTACTCTAACTCTACTGACGCGTGTGGAGAAACTAGAATCAGGCCAGGGAGGCGTTTTTACTTCTTTATTTCGTTCCTCATATCATTTCGTGGAAAGTGATGGATCCTTTTTAATTATTTCGATGGCGGTCGGTCGTCATTACTCTATATCTGGTCACGTATTATCCTCCTATCCCGTTTCTCTAACTTTACTGTGTACCTACACTAGACATGGAGCTCTTGATTGGCCCGGTCTAGATCAAAGGGATCCAGTGCCAATGACCTCCAACTGAGGGGGTTCCAAATACTACTCTGCCCAACAAGGCAGCGGGCATTGAGCGTTTCAACGGATACGGTGGCGACATTCCCCTAACCACACACGTGTGAATATAACATTAGAGATACTGCTTTAACTCCACACAATTCCAATACTCGGATATGGGGGAAAGAATCAAAAAATGCAATAGGGTTGTTTTTATATGTTTTGTATGGCAGAGCGACGCCACTCCATACAAACAATCCCTGTATCCTTACTCTACCGACATACGTGCTCGATCCGGTTTTCCCTGCGTGCCAGCAAAAGAAGCAAAGTCTAGGCCTCGCGAGAAAAAAGCCACATGGTAAATTAAACCCGATTCCCCAGCCTGCAGGTACGATCCCACCATACAGATGACAGCTATCAAGAACCACTATAGTGGACTTCAGAATGATTGAGTGCGGAACTTTGTATTGCTGGATTTTTGAGGCTTTGCTGCGAGTTCCAAATATGGTTGCGGGGTGGGTGGGTTTTGGCGTTGGGAACCCCATGAATTAATTGCGGTTGATGTGAGGCGGGGATATTGACCCACATACTTACAGAATGTTGTCCCCCCGCCGGGTTGACTTTCCGTCTCGGTATAAGGTGGGGGCTTTTCTGCAGGTCCAGACGAAGGTGGCAGGCAAAGACAGGAACACTCAACGGCAAAGACAGGAACACTCAACACACAACATCCTGATCCTGATCAACACCGAGCGGAAAAAATACACTCTGAAAGATTTACGATACACACTGACGTCGGTATTGAAATCAACGATATACCTTACATACTGCAGAGACACAGGCAAACAAACACAGACGAAAGCCACGATTGGAGTACAAACCATACGCCGTCAGGTTCAGTTAGTATCGATGATTAGAACCCTCAATATAACCAATTAATCCTAAAATCTAAAAGGGGGGAAAGGAAAAAACACAGATCGCATCACATCACACCACCACCAAATGGAAACAATAGTCGCGTATTCATATCGACACATCAGCAGCATCAGTATCAGCATCAGCATCAGCATCAGCAGCAACAGCTACCGTCGTTGACCCCGCCTCGTCCAAAGGCTCGACTTGCGTCCCCCCTCTGACCATTTTCATCGGCCATTCAAGCCACTTCTTCCATTTCTCCACATCCCTGATACTCCTCTCGATTCTCACCAGTTCATACTCTGCCCGCCCACACACCCACCAATGTATCTCCATCCTCTTGAGCAGTACGCAGTAATATGCAAAGATTATCAGTGCCCGTGGCCGCCGCTCTTTCAGTAGCGACACATACTTGTTGCTCACGCAGATAGGCCACCGGAAGATCATCGATGTCGTATTTTGCTGCGCTTCCTTGTCGGTACAGCTCATAAAGCTCTTGCGCAGTGTGTGGATCGCGCCAAAATATGCCGAAGACACCTCTGTGTCCTTAATCTCGTCGGCATCTGGCTCCGTCATGTCCGTGCACAGTCTATACAACGCATTAAGCGCCTCTGCCTCCTCTTCTGAGACAGTCCTATCATAGAATCGTGTTTTCAGCAGTTGGGCGAGACAACCAGAGCTTATCCAGTTCCACACCTCATCGAGAATGGTGTGGACCCCACGGATAAGTGGGATCCATTCTGGGATACTCCAGGAATCATTTTCGACTGTATTCCCGTGTATCAGTGGAGATGCGGTCGCGAAGACCACGATCAGCGATGAAGAGATGAAGAGGGCCTCACAGCTATCTTTGCAGATATGTGGGACCGTGGCGCCCATTATGCACACGGCTTGGTCATAATGTGCTGTGGCCGTGATGAGACGGGAGGTGCGGTTGTGAGGCTCGAGGAACGCCAGGTGGAGGGAGGCGACGGCGAGTATTGCGTGAATGGCGCACCCGCTCTTATCGGCGAAGGCGATGCGGGGGATATCATGGAACCACATGTCCATGAGGTGCTCGGTGCTGGCCAGGAATGAGGGCCCCTCCCTTGAGTAGTGGTACATCAGTTCCAAGTCCGTCGTGGTCCATGAGAACGTGATGCCGGGGTGAGGGCTGGTATGGGGGATCAGATGCTGATTGTTGTTCTGCTGCTGGTGCTGCTGGTGCTGCTGCTGCTGATACTGATGCTGATGCTGCTGCTGCTGCTGCTGCTGCTGCCGATGCTGCTGGTTGTGGAGCGGTGGAAGGAAGGCATCTGGGAGGGAGGCTCGAATGGTCGCTATCGAGGGAGAAGGAGACCCTGTATAACTCTCTGGAGTCGAGGCTGGTGGTGAGAGTAAGCTGCTGTTGCTGCTGTTGATGGCATTCTGTGTGGTCATCGTGCTACTAGTAGGACTAGCGGTATCGCTGGCACTGCTATCATTGACACCATGAATCCCTCCTCCATTGCTAAAGTCACACTCAATAGCATGCTTAATACAGTTCCCGCAGGTAGGGTGGACCTCGTCGCACTGCGCAAAGCTAACCATCAATAACAATAACAAAGCAGTAAGACGTGGTGAATGTGTGTAAATACCGGCCCCAGATCTGAGTGCAAGTGGGGAACGCAGGTAGTTCATATGAAAGCTAATAACTCACATACCTTGACTCTTCTCTTCTTGCATTTCGCGCAACCATTCCGAGACTTTGTATGTGTTCGTCGAGGAGGCATTATATTATGTAGTATCCAGCCAGCTATAAGCTACGTTACTGTACAGGCTGATGGATAGTTGATTCTGATTGGATACGATGTAGCTCTCCTAATCGTATCCGCGCCGTACTCGTGACCGTGTAATGAGATAATGAGAGTGTTGAGAACAGGAAAAAAGCAGAAAGTGAGGGAGCAGAGCTAGACAGAACGAAGGTGCGCGGATCCGAGTACGAGACAATCCCGAATACGAATACGGACGCCCATCAACAACACGAACACGGTCTTGGCATGCAGCACAGCGGGTAACGGCACGTTCTATGTATACTCTATGGGGGGGGATATGTAGGTACATACATGTAGAGTATAGGCACATACATGGACCTACAGATATTCTAGTACATACATGTAGTAGAAGATACTCTACAGTACCGTATACATGTATAACGTCCTATACACGCACATATTAACGGTCAAGGGAAATCACTGTCATGTACATACGGTATACAATTCCCTATCGATACAGTACGTATTACATCCCCTTTTTTGGTACTGTACTCGTCTCCAGCTATAGCTACATGTAGTGTTCGTGAACGATTGCAGTCGTAGGTACAAGTACATGTATGTACGTATGGACAATTCTCGCAACCAACCAAAGCAAACCCTCAACTGCCTAGCCACGTGCGTTCCTCGCTCTTTTCTAGAAGGCAGGATTTTCAGGGCGAAAGAGACCCATCTCCGTTAACCGCATCGACACGATCGCGGCCCGTGGCAGGTAGATCAGTGGATAAGAATCCTAACCCTGTGCACGAGCCCCGCCTTTCCCCGGATTTGGGCGTGTGTAAGAAAAGAAGAAAAGAAAAAAGCGGGGTTGTACCGACCGACCGAGATGCCCTAGGACCTAGGAACATTTGTCTGCGCGAGATGCTCCGAATAGGAAAGATTCGGGTCATCTCCACCAGAGGAGGTGCTGGGGATGTCGGTCTCGCTTTCTTGTGGTTATTTAAGCTTCGGTGCTCTTCCCCCCTGGATGATCATGATACCATGCGTTTCAGACATTGGGATTCTGATGAAAACCTGGGTTTGTTGGTGGCTCAAATACACACCACACAATCAAGTACTCGCTGAGGAGGACTGTTTCATTGGGTGGGGGGGTGGGGGGTACGGGTTTATGGATGACTTTGTCCTAGTGTCTTGTGCGGATAGCGGATACCGTTGCAATGAGATCAACACCATCGACAATCTTTAATAAGGCTTTAAAGTTGATGAGCTCGGTGAGCCTGTTCAAGTACGTATGTATACAGTTATCGGTAGAATTATTGCGGAAACAGGGACCGACGATCGCGCCGAGAGCAGGGCGATTTTCCAACGCCACATTTCCGCAATAATTCTACCGATAACTGTACGTACCCATACACATGCCCATGAGTGATATCTCATGAACCACCCAATCAAACTCCCAAGGTCGGACTGGTGGCGATGAGTAGAGAACACGCCACTTGGATCTGAGGATTTCCATCAATAGCTCCGGAGTTTTGTCTGCCTTGGGAGTAGGTCTCCTGATGTGATATCACCATGGTTTTGCTAGGCGCTATGTCGATGAATCATTCAATGCGAGCTCCCCTTGCTTTAGGTACTTTGGTTGCGAAAAACCACCTTCGCTATTTTTATATTCTCTGCTGCCTTGTCGGGATAGTGCTCCATGTAATGTGCCTGGGCAGGTGTTCCTGGATTAGAATCATAGTATATCACTCGGAGTGGTTTGTAAAATGTCGGGGGATTTTTTCCTAGAACGGTATCTGTTGAGATAGGCGTACATGTATACTTTCGCACACTGCAGTTGGCGTTAGCGATTGAGACGCGTATATACGTACGCACCCCACAACGTTAGGTATGGTTTATCCTCTCCTTAGAACTATATATCGGGGTACAACCAATTACATGTAATTACAGGCAATTAAAAATGAAACACAAATCTGTACTTGGCTAAATAACCAAGTCAAGAGGATCTAAAGGCGGTATGGCGAAGACTGTACGCCAGCCACAGCCGACATAGATTTGGCTAGATCCGAGTGATAAGCCGTGATTCTTGGTGAATATATATTTTTTGTTCAAGTCATTTATTGGATGCAGACTTCCAGCTATAACAATTATTCGTACATCTAATAAGTATATAATTATAACCTGCATATGCATGTGCCTTTATAGTGTTTTGATTGGTCAGAATCAATTTGTTGGTGTTTCACTTGATTAGTCATCCAGATTATATAATAATATGAGCAAAAATAGGGCCCACCTACCAGTATCGAACCATGCCGACCATGCCGAACCAGTCGCAATCAGGCCCATTAGTAAGCATATAGCAAGAGGCTTCCTTACGCATACCGCTACACCCCGACACAACAGGATGACCTCACCGCCAACACGTAAGCAACTTTCGTCTGGTCAGCCCATTTCCCCAGCAGTTTTTACTTGCAGGAGGAAATATTCGGCAAAAAGTACATCCACTGAGACAAGATTTACAATTCATGGTCAGATGTACGTTTGTCTGTCTACCGTATTCCACACACATATCATACTCGCTAACCAAAATTTTTTCTATCTCCGGCCACCGTCTGCCGCAGTTTGCTGTCATTGCTGCTTGTCTATTTGTATATGACCGTTGCCTGCCCGCTCCTTACCATCTACATGCTCACTGTCTGCCCGCTACCTGTCTACCCGTCTTATATATCCCTTGACCGCCTTGCATTATCTACCGTTTATCTACCGTATCTCTGCTGCCTTGCAACGTGTTCCTTACCTTCTGGCTCGACCGCTTCGTATCTCCTGTTGCTGCCTTGCTTGCCGTAACGTTTTCGCTGCTTACCTGGCACGTATGACCGTCTGTATACGCGCGTTGCCTCTTTGCCTGCTCCTGCAGATACGCGTGCTTTCGCTCGCGTATATATATAATATTTGCCTCGATCGTGTGAGTACGTGACATATCTTACTGCTTCGCCATTTGCGCTTTCATTGCTTTTCAGACTTCTCTCTTTCTTGTATATCTATATATTTCTTATCTTATTTCCCCATTTATATCTACCGCCTTCTTATATATATAACTGTATTCTCTTTTACCGCTTATTATCTATCTATACTTCTTTCATCTCTCTGCCTTCTTCTTATCCCACCTCCGAGCAGTTGTTATGGTATGTTTCAGAATCCCTCAAAATTTAGGTTGTTATAATTGATTCACATGTATTGTTGTATATTATTCCATTATGAGTTTCCATAATTGTGAGATAGATTATATTTGTTGGTGTTGGTAATCGTGAATGTTGGTGTTGGTCATCGTGAATATTGTTGGTGTTGGTAATCGTGAATGTTGTTGGTTTCGATCAAATCTTCTTAATTATGATTGTAGTATGACATCATTATTACAACATAAATGTTAGATACTGTAAGCAATTATTTTATCATTTACTATATAAAATCGTTTAACTTGAATATATATAGCTCATACGAATGCTTTCTTTCTCAAAATAATCGAATACAATAAACCTCGACTACAAATCATTAAACAATGCCACCAACCTTTAATGAAAATTCAACAACCGATATTGCCTGCATTCTCGATTTTTCAAACAAAATCAACAAAACCTCTTGGTTGATTACCTTCGAGAGCTTCATTCATTGTTCAAATCAGTTTTTACCGAAATCAATCATCGACAATGAGGATATTCCCTGCAAAATTATTTCTTTCGGTTGGCGACTTCTGCGAAGGCCTCTGAGAATTCAATTGGAGTATGTTCTGGTGGATTTTGCGATATGGGTTTGCATAAACCACTACAAATTACTGTACTCGAAAATAATGAGTAGGTTCTGCTTTACTAATAGTTACTATTGAAGAAATCGATTTCTAATATTTTAGTAGATTCAAAGGGGATCCAACCGATATTGAGTTTGACCGAATAGCACCACCACCAGCATGTGCGACTATTTTCTCGGTTGGAAAAGTAGTAGCACAACCGAAGGGCACTCTCAAAGCTCTTCCGAATGGATGGCGATGTTTCGATATCCGATCTTCCTATTACGACATCGATTGTCTTCTGAAATCACAAGCCAAAAAATATTTTGTGGTTAGATGGTTTATTCCTGATGGTCGACGATGGGAAGCCATAAAGGTTCCACAATGTGATAGTGTTGTACAATTATCGGGCCGATTGTTGGGTAGAGTTGTCGTTCAGGATACAAAGTACTCACTTTTGGGATGTATGGTGAAATCGTTAAGTTATATTTCTAATATGAAACCGGGATCAGGTGTTGGTTCAAATAGAGGTGATGTTGTAGGAAAAGGGTTCATTCTCTAGTTCTTGGAGTCTTCGGGCCCAAAAAGTGGTCAGATTAGTGGTAATGATGTTGGAGGAGAAGTACAATCGGAAAACCGACAGTCCAATTCAGCCCTGCAACTCCATAAAAGCAAAACTAGCAACATATTATTGAGCACTATTTCAGATGATGATGACGAGTTAGCCGGAAGTGGGCGATGAGGATCTATGAAGTCGAGTAATTTGTATCTATATATTATATTCAGCTAGCCTCTTTGGTAACCTTATCGATATGAATTTCTTTATATTTATTCAATTACTACAATTCTCTCAAAAATCAAAATTAGAAATCACAGGACATCGAGAGATTAAAGTCGATTTAGAACTCAGCGAGCTAGGGCTGCATCATCGACAAATAATGTATTACATAGCCAAATCTGAGTAGTCTTTATCTGACAAATTCAGAATCGACGAAATCTGGCCTTGTCATGACAATGGATTCGCGATATAAATTCTTATCTGTATCTAAACTCACCTAATAACCTCACACCAAATTCAAGAGGAATTTCTAATAATGGGTGGTGGAACTTCTTTGGCTGAGTCTGCAGTCTGGCCTTCTGAAACGTCAACTGTCTGACTTGTTGGGAGAAGCGGAGACATGGGAGATCTCCGGAGATGCCGTCAAACCTTAATTCTCAGGAGAAGGTAAGCGCCGACTAGTCCTCCAGAGGCATCGCGATGGCTCAGAGCCTCAACGCGTTAGTATTATCGCGAGACGACGCGTTAGGCGCTATCGGGAGGGTCTCATGGCTCATAATGATTATCGGGAGGTCTGCGAGAAGCGAATCTGGCTTTGAAAGGCTCAGGAGGCCATCCGAGCAGTGGCGTCTCGATCTTTATCTGGAGGGCGATTCCTATCACTAACAATAGTATTTATGGCATCTGCGATGATTGTATAGTAAGATAATCAGCATTATCACAATTCTGAGACACTATCAAGCTTATAGAAAAACCGTTAACCTCATAGTGTACCCTCCGAAGCTCAGGAAGGCCTCTATCTTCTCGGCCTATAAAACACTAGCCACCCTCTCTCTTGAGGGTGTGGCAACTCCTAGAGTCTCTGAGCACTAAAAATACTAGTCACCCATCACGCCCTCCCAGAGCTAAGCGAGCCGTCCTCTCTCACGAGCTATTAAAAATACTAGTCGTCACTCCAGCGCCCTCACGAGGATTAAGCGAGCCTCACTCTGTTCTCACTGTCTTAAGAAAAATCACCACTCCATAACCTCCTGACATCTAGCGAGCCGTCCCAGGCTCTCCTGAGTCACAGATTTCTTCTAGCCTCATGCACCCTCGAGATCTCAGCAAGCTCTCTCACTCTCTGCAGCTAAGAAAACAGCCCACCCTAAAATGCCCTAAGAACTCAGCTCTCACTCTTCTCTCTCTGAGCCATTAAGAAAACTCTTCACCCCTCATGCCCTCAGAGGCTCAGTGACTCTCTGCACTCTCTGAGCCACTAAGCACCCACTCATACATAAGGGGCTCATGCTCTCCTCTGTCTCTGAGCCATTAAAACCTTATCCCATACTCGAGGCTCAGCAAGCTCTCCTACACTCTCTGAGCACTAAGAAAACTCTTCACCCCTCCCATGCCCTCAGCTCTCTCTCACTCTCTGAGCCACTAAGAAAACTCTTCACCCCTCATGCCCTCAGGGGGCTCATAATTTCTCTACACTCTCACTGAGCCACTAAGAAAACTCTTCACCCCTCCCATGCCTCCCGGGGGCTCATTTCTCTCTCTCTCTCTCTCTCACTCAAAAAAGAAACTCTCCCTCTCCCCCCTCGAGCATCTCTCATCTCTCTCTCTCTCTCTCCTTCCTCATCTCCTCTCTCCCCTCACCCCCCTCTCAGGGTTCAACCTCTCACTCTTCTCCTCTCACTTCCTCTCTCTCTCTCTCTCTCTCTTTCTCTTGGATCTCTCTCTGGGATCTTTGAAATAATATTTTAATAGCATCTGAGAATTCTGATGGGACCGTAAAGAAAATACAATTATTTATCTGTCATATCATGTAGCACTCCTCTACTTATCTCCTCTGTGGCTTGGCTTCAGAAGCCGTTGGTGTAACGTCTCCCTTCACAGCCCTCTCTTTTCCTTTAGCTCTAGTGGCCGGCGTTGTTGTCAACGTCGTATCTTCTCTTGTAGCTCTAGCTCACTGGCGCTGACGAAGCCTTTCTGACCTCACGCGATATCTGCTTTCCGCCGCGTCGTCTTCGCTTCGACCAACCTTTGATATCGCTCTTTGGGCGCCGTAATTCCTCAACCTATATTATATGATATTAAATGCGTGCCATCCATGTGTCTGGGCTGGGATCGGACCTTCTCTCAATCGTTTCGTGTCGGCTTCTAGAGTCTTGATTTGATTCTGTCTTGACCTGTACTTCCATGTATCATCGTCACCAGAATCGTTCTTGACGTTCACAAGTCGTGAGGAGCCTTTCAGGGCTGGAGCGCCTTCTGCGTGATATCCGTATTCTCGGGTTGAAGTCTGCAAACCATGTAATTAGTCGTCCGGCGTCGGAGGACAAATAAGGTACAGACTAGGCGTATGAATGCTTGGGAGAAATCTGTCGGCAATCAGGATCGCTTTGCACGTCTTATCGCGCTGTATCTTGAAATATCGCGTCAGCAATTTCTGGGCTAGAAGTCTTACGTGGCGCTGTCTGAAGTCTGTTAGAGCCTTCCAAAGGCTAAAAAATCTTTAGAATAGTTCTCAGGGTCACTAATAAAGCGGTCGCTTTTCGAGTAGATAATTGACTTCGTGGCCCTATGTATCCGTAGAAAATTCATCATCTGAAGCCCCTTGCCATATAGTCTTTAATAAGCGTAAGCAAGGTGTGATCTCACTCGTGAACATCTGATTTGAAGCCTAGTCGTATAATGAGAACTCGCAGCCTTATGGAAGAACTCTAAAATCTTCACCTCTCGCCACTTTTGGTCGGATTTAAGAACGTATTAAAATAATCGTTTCTTCTACAAAATCTTGAATATTAAGAGAGTCAGGTTGTGGTAAAGGCTCCTCAAGCGATTAATATAGCTTTCTGCGAACTTGTTTAACTATCGAACTTGTAATCTGGCAACTTCAATCCGATCCATCCGTAGTGGCTCCGGTAGGTGTCTCATGCGAGGCAGATATTGGGTAGCGGAGGTATGCGATATGAATGTGAAGCGGTGGTGTACTATTAATTTCAGCTCAGGTCATGAGTCTTGTGAGCGAATCGAGAAGCTTGGAGATGTAAAGGAAGGTCTACCGATGAAACTGCGACGCCTTCGAAGTCCGTTGCGTTGTCGGTTTGGGTGGATTAAGCTGCGTAGCGATTCTTGTACTTATGCGATCGGTATAGACAATAGAAGTATAGTGAGCAAATACCTGCGTTATTTTCACGGAACAGAAGAAAAAGCAATTAACTTCTTCTCTTTGATCTTGATCTCTTCTGGGGAGGAATGAAGCGCAGCGGAAGGCTCTGCCACTTTTCGACGTGATCTTTGGTTTGGGGGCGCAAATGTCTTAGTTACGGGGGCCTGAGATGGTATTATTTCTGGGAGGTTGGGCGCTGTAATGGTTGTGGGCTGAGATTGTATTCGATCTGGGGCTGTAATGGTGGTGGAAGGCTCGTTCAGAAGGGAGCCTTGGTGTGTAGGTCGGGGAGGCTGGTATTGGTGGTGGAGAGTTTGGAGGTCTTGAGATTCTCATCTCAGGTTCATCTCATCCTCATAGTCATCACATAGTCGTAGTCATCTTCATGAATCTCCAAAGCGTCATCTTCCTCGGATGATCGTCAAGTCCGACCCGCGGGAGAGTATTCCTCCACTGCTTGATCGCCGGGATAAATCTTGAAAACTCTCTCTGAGCTCGGTGGGCGTTCTACAAAATCTGTGTCGCCTCTGTTGTCGATCCAGTGAAACTATAGAGTTTATAGAATTGAAAAATTTGGCCACTGGAAACACTCATTTCTTCGTGGCGTTCTTAACAGAAGCGAGATTAGGCGCTGATTAATACGTCGAGGCAGGCGTTCTGTGATTTTGATGCAGGGAGGCATCTTTGGCTGTGGTGGTAGTGGAAGCGAAAAAAGCGTCTCTCGAAAAGAAGAAAGCCTTGGGGCCTCTCTTATCTCTCTTTTCTTTGTCTCTTGGCGATAAATCTTCTAACACGATATAAATTTATTAGATCGGGTAAAGAACTTTAAGCGCTTTTCAATGGCTCGCATTAAAATCGCTATTAGTCTGAATTAAATTTATATAATTCTGCTGCGTATCGCTAATTGTCTATAGTGGGATAACAAATCATATCGAAAAATAAAACGTCTTCAATGCGAAAAAACAAAAAGAAATAAACAGAGGATAGGTATCTTGCGACGATAATCATCCGATGGTACGTGACTTTGATCACGGCACGGCGTAATAGCCCAGTAATGGCTTGATTAACCTGGCTGATACGCCAGCGTAATAGGCTTGATTAACCTAAATCGTCGCATATCGTCCTCATCGTCATAAATCGTCCGGTTCATAAATCGTCGTCATCGTCCTCTTCTCTTCCTCTTCCTCTTCCTCTTCCTCTTCCTCTTCATCTTCTCTTCATCTCCTCTTCGTCTTCTTCATCCTCTTGAACGATCGTCTATCTCCCCCTCTGTAGTGATTATTTCTGAGCAATTGGTTTCTGTCAACAACAGTCCAGCGAAATCTGATCGTAATGGCAAGAATCGAAATATCTTGAATTAGGGAAGCGCCGTCTATAATCTTTTATGGCCTATTATGGCGTTTGAAACCTCTCAATCTGTTCGTGGAGGGCCAATATTATTAAATCTCTATCTTGAGTGGGAATAGGAAATTACAAACCTTTCTTATTCACTCGTCTGCGAATTGAAAGATTTCTTTGTCGCGCTCCAAGTTCGGCCGGAATCAATTTCATCCGGTGTCAAGTCATCCCCGCCGGGAGGGGGTTTGAGCCTGTGGCTAACAGTCTTGGCCGGGCCTATGGGCCTTGCATATAGCTCCAATGGTTTTTTTGCCTCACTGGTTTTGGCCAGGCGCCAGCTCATCAGCGTCATCGTCTGTGATATTCGGGTTTCTTGGATCTGGCATTGGCCAGGCGGAGGATTATTGATGGCTCATAGAAAGGCTCGGATGGCCTCTCGGGTGCCTTACGGGGGCCTTGCACACGCTTCATCGCAACCTTTGTTAACTCTTGCAGTTAACATCCCGGGAGGCAAGTGAGGGGGTTAGGGATGCTGGACCGAACCAGTCGAGTGACGGTAGACAGCGCTTCTTGGGGCTCGAGTCTTCACCGGGTCAATAACATGGATAGTTATTGCAGGTCTAGCGATTCCCAATTCCTTCCAAGGATCCTCAGGCGAGCCTTGTGCAGGGTCTTCTGGGGCCTCTATATTGTCTAGTCTACACGGCCTAAGGCTGTGTGTTCTGCTGGACTTCTGGGTTCGATCAACAATAAGAAAGTTCAGGGCTGCTGCTATCTTCTTCGAGTCCTCTGAAGCCTTCCGAACGTAGGCTTCAAGGCGCTGATAGCCCTGTGGTCGATTAGGTAGAACTAAACGATTGTATAATCCTTCTCCAGAGGTTTGTTAACCCACCCTAGCCTGATCATCTCGCCCCCAAGTCTGCCAAGCAGAGCCTTGTAGAGAGGCGTCCTTCCCAAGTAAGCTGCAGCACCCGCCTCACCTCTGCAATTGTGGTGCATTTGAACGCCATGGTTGTCTTCCTCTTTGAGGCATTTCGAGGTGTTGGAGTGCCTTCCTGAATATGTTCGACGCTTGGAGGCGTGATAAGCCTTTTCATGTGCGTCTGGAGCCTTCGGGGATTCTGTCTGCTCTGGAGAATCTTGCTTTCTCCGCTGGAATCTTCCTGTAACTGGGCCAAGAGATTCGGGGATGATAATCGATCGCGGTTGGATATAATGGTTCTGATGCTTTCTTCCAAGTGCAGACAATCGAGCTCGGGGAAGAATGCCTAAGATATCACGGTGTTTCCTCACAGAATAAGAACTTCAAAGTCGAATGCTTCTTTCGGAGGGCTTGCAGGACTTCTTCGTTATCGCGAACTTAGGTTAACGCCTGATTCAGCTTCCAGTAAACGATTTTGGTTAGGTTCAACAGGGTGTGGGGTCGCTGGGCTTAGTCGTTGGGTTGGGGCCTTCTTCAGGCTTGTGGGGCTTCCTAATTTGAATCGGAGGATGAATCACGAGGGTGTAGTGGTGGCTGTGTATCTAGATGTCAATGATGATTCTGATAGAGATTAGGATCTAACGCACCATTTTATATGTAGGTGAGGATGGATATCTTGAAAGGCAGATTGGTATTGTATTCAACTATAGGTAGATTCGGGCTTAGATAGGATTCTTGAAAGCTTCTTGTTCGCATTTATGGTTCAATGGAGCTTATATACATGTATGATAGTGCATCAAACCTCGCTACGCCATCTATTAGATGTTTGTGTTGGAGATGGAGTTGGATCATGATGACCACCATTACAATCTCACTACGTTATGTTGATGTCGTTGTACATGGTACAACGTAGAAATGACTTAGTGCTGGCCAGCTCTGGCGTTCGAATCGGGCGCCCAATGCCATTTATCTCATTCGAAAGCGGTTCCAAAACTAAGGAGGCGCTTCACAACGCGTCTAATTCTAATATCAACAATGAGATCTCGTTGTCCATTTTGCATACGAACCTACTCGAGAAGTTTTGATCGACATCTTACGAAAGAAAGATTCGGGACAGCCTGAATGAGAGATATTAGTTTCTCCCAGCCACGCCAAGAAGTTTTGGGGAGCCTTCACGGCGTGCCTAGGAGAGCACAATGAGGGCTGGGATTTGGAGCGTCACGAATCCGAATCCGAATCCGACGAACCGAAAGTGGTGATTTAGACTCTGACGCCCACTGTTTAATCTAGCCACTACGATATATGAGGGCGAGGTGAAGCCCTTTTCCCGACACCAGGATATAACGAGGTGACAGAGAGCTTTTTCAGGAGCCCATGGAGCCCGCTACAGTCCGCAGAGGAATTCAAATTATCACGTTGGTTTCTACGGTCTGGGGTGTCCCAAGGGCAAATAGACGATTATTTTCGCTCCGCTAGCCTTCCAAAAGGCTCCTACACAACTGGTAGGGGCTTTGCACGCTGTCTTGATGAGATGTCTTCTAGGGACGGCCTTGGGACAGAGGGTTGCACTAGGTTGAAATAGGTGGAGAGGTGGTCCCTTACTACTACCGCGATCCTATGGCAATAGTATTCCTTTTGGGGCAGCGGCATTCAGGAGAGTCTTTGGTGTATGCTCCAACGATGGAGTATAATGAGATGGGAGAATCCGGATGATGGGGAAACGCACACTACGGACTGGTGGAGATGCAGGTTTTTAAAGCCCTCATAACGCCAGATCTTTCGCTAATGGATCTTAAGAATACCCCGCCAGAGGATCAACGGTTGTACCAGTGATTTATGATCGGATGGCACCCACCTAACAAATTTCAGTGGTGATAAAAGGTTTGGCCTGTTTATTTGACCATTGAAATATCACGCCGGAAACCCGAAATAAGTTCTCAAATTACGCGATAAGTATTACTAAGACTACTACCTGTTCCAATCGGTTAGTGGGGGCACGCAGATGAACTGCGCCGCAGAGCCAGACGGCTTTTCACAAGCGCCCTGAGATATTCTCGATGGCCTCGGAGCTCAAGAGAGGAATTGATACCTATGGATGGGTTCGAGCGATTATGTTATCCAATACTACGCGCATGGATTGCTGATCATCCAGAAAGCACGCCAGACATTAAACCTCAATATCATGCCTGCCTGCCAAAGGAAAGTTGATTCCAAAGGCCTTGAGGCCTTCAACAAGGCAGGATTCAAGAGAGATATATGGAAATGGCCGAGGTATAAGATAAGATGATACCTTTGATAACACACCTGTGAGTACCTGGTATCAAGATTAAGACTATGACAACGCCTTCTGGGCCTTGCCGAGGTCAATCACGACCTTCACGTTCGGATATCTTGCATAATCTTTATTTGGGACTATTAAAACATATGATGGGGTGGGTTCAATTGTTTCTGAAGAAGACAAACGGCTAGAGGAATTTGATCAAGCCTGGCGTCTGTTGGGCCTTATCCAGGCTGCTGTACCTAACAAGTCATATCGCAAGAACCACCAATTCAAGGTAAAAGAAACGCGACATCTTATTTGGATAGTGTTAGGAGCCTTTTGCCGTGGCTTTAAGCCCCCAAGGCGTTGAAGAGGATTCGGAGAGCTGAAGTGTGTAAGAGCTCTAATTGATTTCCATCTAATGGCACAATACACAACGCACACCGCGAGACGCTTAGAATATCTACAGTGATACTCGAAGAGTTCCATACACACAAGGATGTGTTTCTGGAATTTAGGGCCCATAAACGCACCAAGAAAGATGCTGAAAAGATCGGACAAGGGCACTAGAAGGCCCCGTAGCCTTGAGAGAGGCCTGGAGGAGCTGGAGGAGATTCGCAAGGGCTCTCATTTCAATTTCATTAAGATGCACCTACTATCACACTTTAGAGATCATGTGAGCGCTTTTGGGAATATACCAACGTTTTCAACAGATGTCACGAAATACCATAAACAATAAATAAAGAAGGCCTATATAGCTCAAACAAGGCCGACGCGATCGCTCAAATTCTCGATTTCCACTCGAGGCGATGGCAATGGAAATACGGGTATTAAATCTGAAAGATGTCGTTTTTCTTCCGAACATTACGAAGGCTGGGGCGCCATCGAGAGTTCGCGATGACGATAGACATCTTCAACAATGACGACCGCAAATGGTGAAAAAAAAGAGGAGGGTTCTCCAAACCCAAGTTGGCCGTGATTAGATACTAGTACTAGCCTTAATAGGTTATCGGATATCGCGGATTCTATCAACTTTAATAGGACAAGACTGGCAAAGAAGCGTCGAATACGGCGCGGGCTAGGCCGAGTGAAGAGGCTTATTGAGCCTTCTTCGACTATCCCGCGAGATGTTTTAAATGCCTACAGGTCCCGTATCGGTTTTTCAAAATCCAGAGAGTCACGAGATCCATAATATAAGGTGTACAGGTGAAGACTATTTAGGTGGCGATACGAAACGACTGTGGATAAGAGTGAGACTACAGAACTGCGGGGTGCCTTTCAGGGAGATTACCGCAAGAATGACGGGCAATGTTCCAGCTACGCGATAGTACTACAAGGAAGACATATCAACTTGCCCTTGCTGAACTGCTGAGGCTAGGGACAAGGGCCTTCCGAAGGCTCGATGGTTTTTCTGAGAGTCGGGAGGCGCTTACGACAAAGGTTTTGGGTAGTGAATATACGAAGCATCTTGGGAATGGCCCATTTGTTTCAAGTAGAGAAAGGCCAATGGCTAGTAAATACTAGGATCGATTTAAAAACATGGAACGAGTTTCATATATAGGTAGATAGATACATGTATGTAAAAGAAGGCTCGCGGAACATTTTTAAAAGCATGACAAGCCATAACGATTCCGATTATCTCAGGGGGTCGAATGAATGAAAGCGCGCCGCAACGTGATGGCTTTCGAAAGGCTCAATGAGCCTTTGCAATTGCTTGTTGGGCCGTGTGGAGCTCCTGATTGACGTCTCCGGAGAGCATCCAGAGAGTACAGGGCGCCCGGAGGTGCTCCAGAAATGAGACGCGAGGATGCTAGGAGGCATGAGAGAACGCTACGGGCGGTCTCCGAGACTGGCAGAAGTCTCCGGAGACACCCAGCTTGCTGATGAACGCGAATGGGTGAAAGAGTCATTTATTAAGCAAGGTTATAAACAGAGCCGAATGGTTGGTACAGACAAGAGGGAAATTTGTATTACCCCGACTACCCGATTATTCACTTGAAATGCTAGAGGCTTTCGAGGCACTCGATGCGAATCTCAATGCCATATCCCGAAAATTAAACAATCTGTTCTGTTTTTCAAGACAGTGACTGGAGGATTCAAATCTGCCAACACCCTCAAACGTCAGTAATAACTCCGAATATATCATCAAATTCTGATATTACTAGAGGACAACACTCTATTCGATTGCCTCAGACGATTTGCGAGGAGTCAAGAAATTTACAAAGATCTCAAAGAAATGGTTCCTTCTGCTATAGTTAATACCTTCGCGCTGTTCCTCGAGAGTGTGAATCCCTTTGTTAGACATTTACAATCAGCATTCAGTACATCCTCCAATTCAGAATTGTTGGCTCTGGAATTACAGCATCCCAGTTCTGGTGGTGATATCGCAGCAATTGTACATGCCAACAACATACAAAAAGTGCACCCCCGAAGTGTCATGATTTATAAAAATAATCAGAATCGTCCAAAGCCTATCAATATCCTAAGCTCTATGTATGAACCTTACTGCATCTATCATTGTTTCCATTACAAGACATTAGGATGTTTCCTCAAATCAGTCAAATCAGACAGATAGAGCAAGGCTATAACTGAGAAACGATTTCTCCAAATTAAGACTCTGCTGGAGAAAACTTTACGACATGTATTCCTAAAGAAGACGAAAGGTTGGATTACATAAGGAAGAGAAAACAATATAACAAGTTGACGATTCTCGAGGATGGTGGAAATGAAGAATGATTGAGAATGAGTTTGAAAGATGACTTTACCGTAGCTTTTTTCTTTGCTTCAAGAAAGACAAGATCAAAGGAGTGCCGATTCATTAAGAATACGTCGAAGAAAAGGAAAACCTTCCTTATTTATCACAATAACAACAAATCCTAATTGGCCGTAAATTAAGTTCAACTACATCCTCACAAACCGCAGCAGATATCCTCGCTATCATTGTATGTCGAAGTTTTCAAATCACGATTAGAAAGATGCAATAAAGAAAAATAGCGCAATATTTTACAAGAATATATATTAGAGTTATCGACTTTCAGAAAAGGGTCTACCCTACGCACATATCGTAATCAAGCTAAGATATCCAATATCTTATAGGTAATTATTTATCTCTAATATAATTTAGGTTCATCCAGAAATTCCATTCGATTCGATTGATACAATTGTTTCAGCCGAGTTACCAAGCGAGGAGGACGATCCAATTTTACGAAGATTGGTATTGAGATATAATATGCATCCAGAAGGCCATTTGAGAACAGCTACAAGTCGGTGCAATAAAAATGGAACCTGTGTATGGGGATTCCCTCAACCGATTCTTGAGAAAACAGAATTGAATAGATATGGGAAGGTTCAATATCGAAGAAGGAAACAAGAAGACAGATGGGTCGCATCTTATATTCCATTTCTAACAAAGCTACTTGATTGTCATGTGAATGTGGATATCTGTTTTACTGTTAATATATTCATGTATCTATACAAATATCTATTTAAAGGCCCCGATCGGACTATGTTTTCGATTCATATTACTGATACCGAACAAGTCGATGAGATTAACGACTATATCAATGCGAGATATTTATCTGCTTCCGAAGCAGCATGGCGAATACTACAATACCATATATCCGAACGATCTCCTGCTGTCAAATCCTTGACTGTACACCTTCCTGGCAAAAATTACTGTCAAATGTTTAGGAAAGACCAATCAGAATCGTCAGCCTCTACACTACTTCGGTACTTCTCCCGACCTGAACATACCGATTTCGAAAACCTTACCTATATTCAATACAATGAGCAGTATACATTTTATCCAATCAGAGGGAATGTTATTAGGCCCAATGATTTTACCGAACAACTGAATCCAAAATTCCCACAAAATATTGTTCGAAAGCGAAGCAGAAATGAAGCCATTGCCCGAATCGACACTGTTTCCCCCAAAACTGGGGAATTATTCTATCTCCGAGCTTTACTTCTGTGCACAAATATCTTTCTAATTGGAAAGATCTCGAACAGTTAATGGTGCAAAGTCTACCTTCCAGGAAGCTGCATCAGCATTAGGGTTATTCGAAAATCAGACTGAAGGGAAGGAGATATTAGATGAGGCAATAGCTTCTTTTATTAGTCCTAAACAGCTTCGATTTCTTTTTGCTCATATATTACTCAATATACCATTGTCAGCAATTGAGATTTTTGAAACCTATTAAGAGGCTTTGAGTGCAGACTTTTTGGATCAATACGAATCGGCAGCAATAGTTGTCCAAATGTGCCTAAAGGATATTGCATACCATCTGGGTTCACAAAGCTCACGACTCTCAGATTTTGGGCTACCAGATCCAATTGAGAAAGTCGATGAACTCTTTCTCGAAAATGCAGCTTTTGATGATCGTAGGGAGGAGTTAAATTTCTTTAGCTCTTCAGCATCAATCGCGATTAACTGGAAAGCGATTATCGGTATTCAATACTATATTGGATCTTGTTTATGGAGATCGAGGTCAGACAATAAGCTGTTATTTCTTGGATGGCAAAAGCAGGAAGAGGAAAAACATTTACTGTAAATACAATGATCGTCAATTATGTTAGAGGAAGGGTGATATTGTTGTTATATCGAACTCTACGGCATTAAGTGTAACACTTTCTGAGAGAAGGCAGAACAATAGCGTTACTTTTGGTATCCCAGTTGTAGAGGTAAATATTTCTTTATCTTATTACACTGACTTAGTCTCTAACAAAATTTAGAATAATTTAGAGTTGCAGTCAAATCTCGGTCGATCGATAGAAGTACCGATTTATTTCGAATCAAAATTGATTATATGGGAGAAATGCCGATGTGGCAAACAAAGCAACAATCGAATGTCTTAATGAACTGCTACAAGTTCTAGAAGGAAATAACAAACCTTTTGGAGGTAAAGTGTTTTTAGGCAGGTGATTTTAGGCAAGTGGAGTAGTGAAGCTGGACCTCTGCAACTTGAAGCCTCGATTAAATCATATTCTCTCTGGCAGTATTTTGAGGTGTTACGATTGCATCTGCTATTAAATGTCATCGATCCAGAATCTTTCAGCGCAGGTTGATTCGATTGGAGATGAATGCGTTCAATAGGGAACAATCAGTTTCGATATTGAAATGGAGTTGCTTCGATAATGTCGATTCATATCGAGGATATTGCCGATTATTTATTTCCAAACGATATATTGTTGGACTCCTATGAAGTTTGTCGAAGGTCATTTTTAAGTCCTCTGAACTCATATGTTGACGATTTCAACAAGTATATGTTGGATACCCTAATATCCTCGGAAGGTAAGATATGTTATTGGAAAGTTTGGATGGATATGTACTAAATTATAATCGAGCAGTATATTATAGTCGTGGTACTGTCGAAAGAAGACAACACTACCAGCGTTTTAAAGAAACGGCATTCTGTCGGGAGAGATTATGGATTTTTATCTCTCTTAGAGAACCTGGAATCCCGGCGAGTTGAAGCTTAAGGTTAATTGTGTTTGTTCTATTATCTGAAATCTTTCTATTGATACAGGTTTGGTTAAAAATCACGAGGGTAGTAATTAGAATTGCGTGAGAGATTTGTTAAAGTTGAGCTATTATCGAACAATATTAATATTCTTAGGGGTCAATTATTGCTTACCCAGAATAATATTTGAATTCCAGCCGAAATATTGTTCTTGGACAGTGTGAAGCAGTTTCCTTTACGGCTTATGCAACTACATTCAATAGTTGTCGAGTTTAACCTTGGATCGAAATGTTCTAGATTTTTGCCCTGTGTTTGCTCATGGTCGAGTTATATCTTGGTTTGTCTAGAATTAAGGCAAACAATGTGCAAGAGTTTTTTTTGATCCCGAGACAGTTATGGAAACCAAGGCTACAAGTAATGTTGTCTTCAAAGAATTATTGTTATAATTTCCTGATATTGTATACACAAATGGGGTTCAAATTCCGAGCAACAATTTTAAAGAGTTATTATAGCTATTTTAGTACAATCGGATATGATAAATTCTTGGCGATTCTGATATGTCGGTTTCTAATACATGAGTGGAATTTTCTGTGAGGATAAAATAAAATACAAAATAAAGAAAATATCAATTTAATCTTCCTCGGAATCATCATTTCAAGCAAAATAACCTCAACATCCTCTGCGATGTCGATCGCATTGATATTTTTCCCAATTTCAACAATCGGATAGGTGTCAATCTCATCTACCAATCGATGGGAATTTGCGATTGGATTCATATCGGTAGGACCTTTGATTGATAAAGTGGTTATGAAAGTCGATCGGCCATCTATTCTGCGGTTGGTATTGTCGATTTCTGATTCCATGTCGTGATGAAGAATTGGCCTCGCCGGACCCATGGAGGTCTAGCTGTATCCAAATCTGCATCTTGTGAGGCGCACTTCATTGTGGAATGACTATAATTAATTAGTAAAATAATGTGTAAGTCTTTCGGAATGTCTGAAGTTATTACGAATAATTATATCTTATGCTTAGAAGGAGGTCTTGGTGAACCAATCAAAGCTCAATATCATCATCCCCACTCTGACAGTATAGTTTCCCAAAATTTGGGAATTGGCTCTGTCTTTAGCAGCGTAATTCGTTACCGGAATTAGGGTAGAATTGCAAAATCAGGTGATATCATCAATAATAAACCCGGCAATCTCTGCTTCTGCGTATTCAAAAGCAAAATATAGCTAAAGTCTTCAAAATCTTGTCGGTTTTCTGAGAGGTGATATTTCTGGCGTCGAAGCTGAAACTTTCTTCAGATCCGTGATGCTTGTTTGACAAATTTTGCCAGTATCCTCGAAACTTAATAATAATTATTAGCATAAAATAAAATTTTGATAGAAATAATCTTCACTCGGACTGATTTTCTAATTTCACATTCCTTCATATACTTGGTTATCTAGAGTCTCTTTCTTATCATCGCCCGTAAATTCCTGTAGCCGGCCCAATCTCTTTGGTTTCTGAATCGACAAAAATGATGTTTTGGTCGCCGGCAACATCTAGTTGGAGATATTGTTGTTCTAAAAATGCTTGTCGGTGGTACTTTTAGCCTTTTGTCTTTCAGTTCTGCATTTGGAGGTGGTCATGCCTTAGATGTCGTGGATTTCTTTCGGATTTCATCTGGCCGATAATTTGGAGTGGAGGGTAGGGTGTTTGAAATCGGATTCTCCATGATAAACCTTTCCAAATATTTGTCTCTCCTTCCATCGTCTCTTTAAGATTACTTGTTGAACAAATAAAAACTTTACTTAATTCTTTCATACCATCGCTTTTCTACGTGTTTAATCGCTTAACTCTGAATGGTCTTCGGCTCCTTCGTTTGTTGGGGTGGTTAAGGAAAAGCGGCAGATCGTTGAAAATGCGTTAACTCCGTAAGATATTAATAAAATCTCTCTTGATAGAAGAAACAAGAGAATCAATATTATTATCTCGATTTTCTAGAGAGGTCTGTAGTATGTAGATATGCAATTTCATTGATAAGGCCTTTGTATCTTGTGGTATTTTTGGATCGGATAGGAGGCGTCGGTTTGTAGAAGGCTGTATGTGGTCGAGGATTGACAACAAGTGAGATCTTCTAAAATAGAAAAGAGGAAGTAAAGGGTGTTGTGAGTTGTACTCCTAAGATAGAAGGATATCAAGGGCAAAGAACCCAAATATTTGACTTTCTATCTTATGGATTGAACTCACAAGTGAAGGGTGTTGTGGAAGGGAAAGGGTGGGGAAGCGAAGGGTGTTGTGGAAGGTAAAGGGTGGGGAAGCGAAGGGTGTTGTGGAAGGGAAAGTGTGGGGAAGCCTGAGCGAAGTGTGTTGTGAATTCTACTCCTAAGATAGAAGGATATCAAGGGCAAAGAACCCAAATATTTGACTTTCTATCTTATGGATTTGAACTCGCAAGTGAAGGGTGTTGAAGGGAAAGGGAAGCGAAGGGTTTTGTGAAAGAAAAGGGGAAAGAGGGGAAACCAGCAACAACAACGCGCCCTACTACACCCAGCACCCGCTCCCATGGCCTGCAACCGCTCCCAGAGCCCAGCACCCGCTCCCAGAGCCCAGCACCCGCTCCCAGAGCCCCAGCACCCGCTCCCATAGCCAGTACCCGTTCCCATAGCCTGCACCCGCTCCCAGGGCCTGCACCCGCTCCCATGATCCAGCACCCGCTCCCAGAGCCTGCACCCGCTCCCAGAGCCTGCACCCGCTCCCAGGGCCTGCACCCGTTCCCATAGCCTGCACCCGCTCCCAGAGCCCAGCACCCGCTCCCATGATCCAGCACCCGCTCCCAGAGCCCAGTACCCGCCCCCATAGCCAGCACCCGCTCCCAGGGCCCAGCATCCGCTCCCAGGGCCTGCACCCGCTCCCAGGGCCCAGCACCCGCTCCCATAGCCCTCTCCCATAGCCAGCGCCAGCTCCCAGAGCCTGCACCCGCTCCCAGGGCCCAGCACCCGCTCCCAGGGCCCAGTACCCGCCCCCAAAGCCCAGCACCCGTTCCCAGGGCCCAGCCCCCGCTCCCAGGGCCCAGCACCCGCCCCCATAGCCAGCACCCGCTCCCAGAGCCCTCTCCCATAGCCAGAGCCCTCTCCCATAGCCAGCACCCGCTCCCAGGGCCCAGGACCCGCCCCCAAAGCCCAGCACCCGTTCCCAGGGCCCAGCACCCGCTCCCAGGGCCTGCACCCGCTCCCAGGGCCCAGCACCCGCTCCCAGGGCCCAGGACCCGCTCCCAGATACATCTCTCAAACACTTTAGTCCTAGCCAAACTGTCATATATTACATGTACTTTATTATCAATATACCAACTGATTTCATTGTCCGAACCGGCCGAAGGCCGGAAGCCACTTGTATATATATATGTAGAGACCAATTGCGGCGGAACCCCTAGGATTGATTCATTGATTACTTCATTAATTGCATCCAAGCCGGAGGTTATGACAATATATGATAAAAGTTATAAGGAACCCCTTATAGGACCTTATTGGACGTCCTTCTGCTTTATCAGTTACCTGCTAGGCAAGATTTGGGGTGGTCGCAGGCCGTGAGCAGAAGAATGCACAAGAGAAGTAATTGGAAAAATGAAACTCCACATCACTTTAGTGAAAATTGACGGTATACAAGATCCCCGGAACCCGGCTAAATATTTTGACTGGGCTCTTTAGGTCTGTGGACAGGGTTCAAAAGTATTCGGAGAAAAAGCCGCCTTGAAATCTTCAAAAGTGCAGGTTGTCAATATAATTATGCTTAGATAGGTACAAAATGATACAGTATCCACGGATATTAGGAATCTTCCACATAATCTCTCTCGTCATCAATTCTTTTCTACATGGTTCGCGTTTCTCATATATTTCCCTTAGCCAACCCAGAACGAAGCCGTAGACTTGAGACTATCCGAGCTGTCACCAACCGACACAACAAACTCTCCTTTCTCAACGACAGACTGGTGCCTTGTGTTCCACACCGCCAAGGTGCTAACATCGACGTCAATCTTGACAGTCTTCTCTTCACCAGCCTTCAAAGCAACCTTTGCAAATCCCTTCAGCTCCTTGTTGGGCACGACAACACTCGCGACCTTATCGGTGACATAGAGCTGTACAACCTCTGTTCCATCAACCTTGCCCGTATTCTTCACCTTCAAACTAGCAGTGACTATGGCATCGGCAGTGACGTTTGTCTGGCTGAGAGTGACATTGGTGAGTGAGAAAGAAGTGTAACTCCTTCCAAATCCAAAAGGATAAAGCGGAAGAGGGCTGGACAAAACGAATTGATGTCCAAACTTCATCGTTCCATTCTCATAGATCGCGCCGGCATCGACATATCTGCCACCCTTGAGGAAGTCGTAGTATGATGGAGCAGTTCCGATATCACGTGGGATCGAGATTGATAGCTTTCCAGACGGGTTGTAGGATCCAAAGAGAACATCAGCCAAGGCATTGCCACCTTCCTCAGAGGGGTAAAACTGTTGAACGAGGGCAGCGGAGGAATTGGAGATCCAGGGCTCAGTGATGGGCTTTCCGGATGAAAAGACAACGACAGTGTTTTTGTTGACCGCGAGGATTTCACGGACGAGATCTGCTTGGGCACCAACGAGGTTGAGGTTGTGTACGTCTACGTGTTCGCCGGTAGTGGCATTGAGACCAGCCCAGAGCTCATTCTGATCTCTACTCCAGGTTCCAACAACAACCACTGCAACCTCTGCTTCCTTTGCAGCAGCGATTGCCTCTGGGAAGCCGCTCTGATCATTGCTCCATCTCTCGCAGCCCTGCGCATAGGTAACCTTGGTCTTTGATCCCTTGAGAGCGTTGTTGATTCCGTCCAAAGGAGTGACACCACGGTATTGCGATTTGTAGACAACGTAATCGCCATACTATATTTCGTCAGTGGCTAATTTTACGTTGATGTATCAAGGTGCGGGGAAGCTCACGTTCATGAAACCATGCGCCATAGGTCCAAGTACAGCAATGCTCTTGACCTTCTTCTTATTCAAAGGCAGGACACCATTGTTCTCAAGCAAAACGATACTTTCACGATCAATCTTCCTGGCAAGGGCTACACTCTTGTCGGAATGAATGATCTTCTTCCACTGGTCTTCAGGGGCGGCAATGTACGGGTTCTCAAAAAGACCCATGATGAATTTGGTACGAAGAATACGAGAGACAGCAGTGTCTAAAATCTCAAGATCAAGCGTTCCATCTTCCAAAAGCCCAGGAATTGCGCGGTAGTTGCTGGCATATGATCAGCAATAGTTCAAAACAGGGTTAGGGTTAGGCCTACAATGAACCTCCACCCATCTCAACGTCGTTACCGGCAGTAAGGGCAAGCATGGTGACAGCTCTCTTGTCACCCTTCTCACAAAGACCGTGGTCATTACAGAGCTTGTCAGAACCGCCGGCATCAGTCATGACATGGTACTTGAAGCCCCACTCTCCCCTGAGAACTTCGGTCAGGAGATGGTAGTCTGCAGCTGATGGGATTCCGTCATATGAGTGGTAAGCACTCATAACACTCCATGCATCTGCATCAATGATAGTCCTCTTGAATGCGGGCAAATATCTATGGTAAAATTCTCGTTAGAGGGATATCCCAAGTGGCCATTTCAAAGGAATACATACGTCCGTCTCATCTCTCTCTCCCCCCCATGAACGGGTGCAGTGTTTAATCCCTGTTCGGGGGTACCAAATCCAGCGAAATGCTTTACAGTGGCAGCAACCTTCTTTGACTGCAGTCCCACAACGTATGCGTGACCATATTCACCGGAAAGGTATGGGTCCTCAGAGAACATCTCCTCGACACGACCGAAACGGTACTCACGTGCGAGATCGACTACTGGTGCGAAGATGTGATTAGCTCCCAATGCTGCTCCTTCTTCGGCAATGACTTCGGCCATTTGTCTGACTAGCTGTCTCAGGTCAGTAAAGAGTTCAAGACTTTGGTTGCCGGAGGATTCACTGACATCAGGGTCAAATGCGCAACCATAGGCAATAGGAGAGTTGAAAATAGTCGCATTGCCGATCAAGAACCCGTGGATTCCTGCAGAAATAGCATTAGCACCAGTATCATGCGATTGAGGACTCTGGGCTTATTTACCTTCGGTTTGGACCAAGGCAGGTATTCCTAATCTCGTCTCCTCAACCAGGTACTTTTGCCCCCTCAATGTTTCCCTCGCAACCCACTCCCACGGAACCGGGTATCCAATATAAAACTGCCCGGTCTTGTAGCTCATGCTATCTACCAATCCAGTTCTGTTGAAAGTACCATCCGTTATATTCAACCAGTTCGAAACATCACCCTGCATAACCTGACCAACCTTCTCCTCAAGTGTCATACGTGAGATGAGATCAGCAATACGATCATCTACAGATGCCTTGGGGTTCTTGTAGATGGCATTGGCGGGAATGCTCGAGTTTGCTGGAAGTGCTGTTGCCAGTGAGGACATCAGAGGCATTACAGCCCATAATCCTTGCGTGAATCTCATCTTTTTTGACTGCGAGAAAAAGAAACCCCAAACAGAGAAGGATTGAAAGGCCTGGTGGGAGGTAGAAGAAGACAGAGGACCGAAAAGAAGAGATACAAGCTCGCTTTTATATTTACAATTCGCCCTACAATCAAGAGGCATTGCTATAGCCTAGCTTGGCTCGGTGACCATAACATATGGGCCGGCATTGGGAGAACAACACGCCGCCCCATATGAGCCGAGACCATCTTTTCTCATTGTCATGCTTCTACTTCCAAGATGGAAGAATCCAAAATAAGCATATTAGCCCCCATCCCCCTCCTCCCCGCAAGTTCTCCCGACGAAGCTAACTAACTATGAACGTGAAAAGAAAGATTATCACCCGTGTCATTGTAATCTCCGAACCACTCTACAACGTCGGCTGAATTATCGTACAAATAGCAAAATACATGTAGGTACTGTACACATTGATTGCTTGCCTGCAGCCAATGGATGTACCACGCCCGAAAGTTTTCGCCTGAATAGCTATGTACCTACTTTATTAATTCTGGGGAGCTCTGATCGACGATATTCCCTTCCTATTATCCGGGGACAAAAACCCGTCCTTGGCCTCGTTCGATTGGTTGAACCTGGTCGGTGTGAGAATTTTCCGGGGTTGAATTGCCACTGCTGGTACCCCTGACTACTACAAAGCTTCGACCATACGCAGAGGGAGGGCGAGGCGGGGGATGTGGGGTGTCGGGCACGGATCCGACAACGTTAACGTTTTCTGGGGATCTTCCGAGCAGGGAAGCTACTTTCAGCCTATTGCTAAAATCAACACTCAACACTACGGAGAGCCCCATTTCAGTAGAACTCAAGAAAGACCGTCAAGTGTGGTTTTTTTGGAGCAGATACTCTAAAATCCAACTATATTATTTTCAGCCCGTGGGATAGATTTCTGGTGTGGGTATTGCGTACAAACCAGCTAGCTGCCAGATCGGAGTACAACGGGGGCAGCCCTTGGCCCTGGATCCGTAACGAGAAAGCCCGGTTACTGGCATCAAATCGTGCAAGGTTCGATTTACTGACTGCATGCATGCAGTCTTTGATTTTGATATATATATAAGTTGACAACTATACATTCGCCAATGTATCGGTGCGGTTTGTCGGTCAGGTTTTTCCGTCTTGTCGACATGTAGGTACATAGGTGGAAACTTATTCATTTCCTTGTCTTTATCTTGTTTGATGGTTTGGGTTAACAGAACCCCCCCCCTTTGTTAATTCTAGTATATCTAATAATTTAATCTCCAGCGGATTCAGACCCAAAATGCGCTACCTATGCCCAGCCAGATGTCGGTGAGTGGTTGCATTAACAACCCTAACCCTTTAGTTATCGGGGCCTACTCGAGCCGATGAACTATCAACAAAATCATTTCCTGCTCAGACTTACCCATGGCTGGTCCGCAAAAACGCACCTTACTCTCGCGTTTTATGGGAATAGGTACTCACTATTGCAAAGTCCAGGAGAGGATCATAATTATAGCACCTATATCTGCAGGGAAGAATCTACATGACTATTAACGATGTTCTCGTTTTTTTCCTTTTTCTAGCTAACTCGGCCCGAGTTGTCTTATTCCCTTGCTGCGAGTATCTAAGGTTCATGGGCATATCCCTGGCCAGATGCTGTAAACACGGCCAATCAGATACTGGGAGGTTGGTTGGGCATGCTACAGAATCTGCTCTTCTTGTTAACGAAATTACCTTACGACCAGGGGGTAGCTACAATATTTGGAGGCCCGAATAGTAACTAACACCCAGGCCAATTGGTTACGGCTGAAAATCAGTCCTTTTTTTTTTTATATCGTCAACAACGGAAGAATTGGCCACAGAAAAGTTCCCTTGTTGGGGCGCCTATGGTACTCTTATCGTAATGCGCCGATACTTACATTTCAGAGCTAGGTGAGTACTATAGAGTGAGGAGGGTCACACCACACAAACTTCGTTGCGATATTGCCCCCCCCAACCCGTACAGTACACACCATCACGGCTAGTCAGAAACGAAATATCGAGAGAATATAAAGACATCGCCACCTCCGCTCCGTGTCTCTACGAGGCACAGAACTAGAGCGCATCACGAAAAGGAAAGAAAATGAGTATCACAGTCCATCACTCACCCCCCCCCCCCACCCTCGATAGCGGAAACAGCAAATACCGAACCCTAACCCTGCTTCAACCACTTGCCTAAGGGCTACTTGACGCCCCTCGTTCCCGTGCCTGACGTGACAGCGGATTCCAAGAAGACTAAAACGATACCAAGAAACTAAGGCCTTCGCGCTCGGTGGGAATAGCAGCGAGCCCTCTACTAGTGGGCTAGAAGCTAACACGCCTTATTGGAGCGTGAGGGCTGCATGCAAATCTGGCTGTCAATGAGCTGTGCCGTGGATGTGCATATATCTTGTTTCTGAAACCTCGGGCTTGAATTTTCGCGACTTGGGCGAGTGATATGTCATTATTTACAACTAGAGTAGTTTTTTTCTTTCCTTCTTTCCCTTCCTCTTTCTCCCTTCCCTCGACGTAGCAAGCATGAATTCGTGGGTGTAAGGCTCCCCCGTCATTACATAAAAATAAAACATAAAATAATAAAGCAAAACAAAAACCAAAAAAGGCGAGAAACTAGAAGCAGTATTGGAAGTTGACGTTTTCCTATCCGTAAGGTTAGCAACACTATCCTCAAAAAGCCAGGAGTAGAAGAAGTAGTAGCAGGGTTAAAACTTACCATATCCGTCAAGTCATCAAAACTGTGTGTCAAGCCCTCATCCTTGACTGCCTGTCCTTCTGCGAGCTTGGCCAGCTTGATCTTGTTCTGCCTGACATAGTGCCACCTCAGGAACACCAGTGTGCTCAGGAGCAATGCATAGCATCCCATGTGCGTCGCAAACGCAATGCGATACCTCGGCGCATCCCAGGCCAAAAACACCTGCGGGCCTATGGAATTACCCACCGCCCAGGCAACAAAGTTCGTCCCAATGACAATACTCTTCTTTGTCTGTCCAGCCACGTTCCTGCTCACGAGGGAGAGCCCGAGTGTGGCGCAAGCCCAGAAGGAGAGACACACATAGTAACTGATGAGCAAGCCAACCTTTGTCCCGAGCTTGCCGTCGTTCTTGACAATGAGCAGGACAATGGTGCCGACGACGGAGGGCAGCACGAAGCCAAACATGACGAGGATGTTCTGCGACGTGCGTTTTGCCAGCCATGAGGACGTCAGCAGCGTAAAGATGATAAAGAACCCGAGCACCATGGCCAGCAGCTGTGTCTGCAGCACCGTAAAGTCAAACGACTGGATGATGATGTTTGCAAACGCGCCCAGGCCCGACGTCGGCAGCGTCGTGAGCAGCTGGATCAGCGCAAAGCACCACGTCTGCGGGTCCTTGAGCGCCTCGATGGCCTGCTCCTTGCGGAAGACCTTGTTCTGGAGACCCGTCTGGTTCTGGCGCACGCGCTCGACCATGAGCTTCTTGTCGTCCTCGGTGAAGCATTTGGCGCGCATGGGCGAGTCGGGCATGTAGACGAGCACAAAGACGCCCCAGAGAGCCGAGGCGCAGCCGTAGGCGATGAAGAGCGCTTGCCAGCTGTGGACGGCGGCGGAGTCGGGGATGTTGGTGAAGGCGTAGGCGAGGAGGCCGCCGACGATCTGTTGCCCGCCGTTCATCATGTACCTGGTTGCCATGAATACTTGTTAGTTTCTACTACTGAGGGAGATGTGGAGGAGGAGAGTGAATGTACCAATAGGTGACGGTGGCAGCTTGCTCTTCACGGCGGTACCACATGCTGGACAGCATGATGAAGATTGGCTGACAGCAGGCCTCGAAGGCTCCGAGAAGTGTTCGCAGAATGACCATGCCGGTGAAGTTCTTTCCGGCGGCGTGGAGAGCGAGGATTCCACCCCAGACAATGATGTTGAAGCCGAGATACTTTGCAATTGGGACACGCTGGATGATCCAGTTTGTGGGGTACTCGACTGTAAGCACAGCCAAGTAGATACATGTTGTCAACCATGAGTACTGTTTTCCCCTCCCCAGTTAGCACTCGACTCCAGTACTACTAGTAGTATATATATATGAAGATTCAAGTAAAGTAGTAGTTACCCTCTGCCCCTGCAACCCAGCATCCTCCCGAATTCCCATGATCGAGGCAAACGACATTGTTCCCTTGTCAAGCGCCTGCAGGAAGTATGTGATAATCATGATTGTCAGAACGCGCTTGTCTATCAGCTTTTTGAGACGTTTTTCCGTGGCCTCGTCGATGACGATGGCCTTGTCGGAGGCATACTTTGCGACCTCGTTATCGATACGGCTATTGTTGCCGTAGTCCTCGGCTGCAATCTTTTCGTCTTGCATGCCGACATCTTCGAAATGGCTTCCGGTGGCCTTTTCCGCCATGGTTGTAGATTTGGGGGAGGGGGTGGGGGGGGTATAGAAGTAGGAGGAAGAAAGGGAGAGAGGGAGAGAGGGGAGGACGAGGAGGACGAAGAGGACGGAGGAGGAGGAAGAAGGAGGATGGACTCTAGCTCTTCTTCTTCTTCTTCTTCTTCTTGTGTCTTTGTCCTTGCGCTGGTCTACCAGAAAAGTGGACGAGCAGGCAGGAAGCTTTATATATATATTGATTTTCATATCGACCAACCCCATCTTTCCCTCGCCTCCCAGAAAAAAAAAGATTCATATCACCCGGACGCACGGAGCCCGCCTACATACATTTCCATGTACGATAGATAGAGGCTCTCCCTCAGTCTCCCTCAATCCCTCCCTCGCTAGCTGCACTCCCGGATATTAGAGCTCGGTATATTGCGTTGCATATTGCATTTGGGGTCCTGCAGAAACCCAGTTTCTGGAAACGAGCGGCCATTTGCGCGTGCTGGGGGTAATGAACTAGGATCGAGATGTGAGATTAGCTAGCCCTTTTCTCCCTCTCTCTCTCTCTCTCTCTCTCTCTCTCTCATGCTCACTAATACGAGCTACTAGGTAGGTACTGTATGCAGTGGTGCTGCCGGTGGCGAAACCTTTTTGTGTCTGTGTCTCAAACACCTCGTGAGCAGAGCAAGCAGCAATAATTCCAGCCGAGTTGCTAAAGCTTTCTTTTTCTTGCCATTTCCGGGGAGGGGGGGGGGGGGGGGGGGAAGGTGAGGTGAGGTGGTTGGTTGGTTGGTTGGACGGTTGCCAACCCTTGACGTTGTTGACAGGCTGGAATAGTAGAGGAGAGCTAGTAGTAGTATCCGTATCCAGCAACAGACGGTATCAATTAATCAATCGAGAGACGCCCCCCCCCCTTGTAAGGCTGGGTATTGTGTCAATGGTGTGGTTTTCTGTTGTACCTGCTACGGGGGTAAATGGGAAAAGGCGGGGTCTCCATATGGGGAAGTGAGGTGCCAGGGAGCAGGGGAGAAAGAAGGGAGGGAGGGTAGGATAGAGTAGAGTAGTGGTAGTAGTAGTAGGGTCAGAGTAGGTGAATATTAGCACATACATATAGTGCAGTACTGGGAGGTTATCTTAACCTGAGTGCTGCTTGAGTAACCTCACCATCCCCCACGGGGAATAACCGTTGTATCAGACCGTCTCAGTGCTCACCCTCCACTCACTCCCACTCACTAGTGTGTTAATATAATCCCCACACTTTACCAGCGATATTAGAGTGTCTCCCTCCCATCGTCGTGCTCGATCCTGCTAATATTATAATCCTCACCCCAGATGCATGTAAACAACCCTTCTAACCGAACCGTTATTTTTCTCTCTTCCTGCGCGGTGGGGGGAAATGGCGGAGAGGGAAGCCCTAGCCTGAATACAGTAATGTGGCTTTTTCTATGACGCTGGGGGAAAGCACAGATCTCGACCCCTTAGGAGGAGGAGGAGGAGGAGGAGGGAAAGGCGTCTGGGGCGTTTGTGCGAACTGGCTCGGTCGCCGGTACAGTGGACACCGAGAGACGAGGTTATCAGATCTCCCACCCCCCCCCCCCCTCTCCCCGCATATGACATGCCTTGCTCACTCGCTCACAAGTGATTGCACCGAGACATCGACATAACTCGTACTCTTCGGGTAAACAGTTTGAAGCAGAGAGGTAATCCCATGCGTCGTAGAAGACTCATGGCTGGGCCGCCGCTCGGTACCTGCCGGTTCGTGGGGTTAAATATCAATGATCAGAAACCCGACGTGCTGATGAGCTTTGGTTTTTTGATTTTTTTATATCATCATCATCTTGTGTTTGATGTCATAAGGGGATTGCATTGGCCGAGGATTGAGTGAATTGAGCTAAAGACTTTTTCTTCTTCTTTCTTTTTTACTCTTCTTTCCCGATACTCTTTGTGTGGTGTGTTCGTCTGCATATAACGTATATTCTCATATCAATTTGTTATTACTTCTTTTACCACGGCCGACCAATCAATCAACCGCTCGACTCTCGAGTCCACTTGAGGATATATATCCACTCCCCAGTCAATCACTTCAAATCCACTTTACCTTTTACACACCCTCAGACCAACAGCCCACAATGCCCGCAACAATGCACGCCGTCCCCTCGGCCTCGGTGCACAAGGCCATCAAGAAGCTGATCCACAACCTCGTGCACATCACCGACACCACGGGCGAGTTCCTGCTCAAGCTCGACGACGGCCGCGTCATCGACACAAAGGGCTGGAACGACTGGGAGTGGACGCACGGCGTCGGCCTCTACGGCATCTGGCAGTACTACGAGCTCACCGAGGACCCCGAGTGCCTGCAGATCATCGAGGACTGGTTCCGCGACCGCTTCGCGGCCGGCGGCACGACAAAGAACATCAACACCATGGCCGTCTTTTTGACGCTGGCCTGCGTGTACGAGAAGACGGGCAACGGCACGTACCTGCCGTGGCTGGATGCGTGGGCCGAGTGGGCGATGCACGACCTGGAGCGGACGGACTATGGCGGGATGCAGCATGTCACGTATGTTTTCCCGACAGTTTTTTTCCTTGTTGTTGTTTTCCGGTGCAGTTGGGCGTGAAACCTTCACCTTTTCTTCCTCCCCCCCGGTTGCTAATATTGGATTACTGGCTGCATGCAGATACCTCACGCCAAACACGCAGCAGCTGTGGGACGACACGCTGATGATGACGGTGCTGCCGCTGGCAAAGATCGGAAAGGTGCTCAATCGGCCGCACTACATTGAGGAGGCCAAGCGCCAGTTCCTGATACACATCAAGTACCTCTTTGACACCAAGACTGGCCTCTTCTTCCACGGCTGGACCTTTGAGGACGGCGGCCACAACTTTGCAAAGGCGCTCTGGGGGCGCGGCAACAGGTACCTGGTCTCCTTTTTTTTCCTTCTCAACCTTTGATAGTGTGTACTAACACAACCCCCCCACACAGCTGGCTCACCATCGTGATCCCCGAGTTCCTCGAGCTCCTCGACCTCCCCGCCACCGACTTTTTCCGCACCCACCTCACCGACACGCTCCATGCGCAGTGCCACGGGCTGCGCAAGACCCAGGACGCCACAGGGCTCTGGCGCACAATCCTCGACGATCCCGCGCCCGACTCGTACCTCGAGGCGTCGGCGTCGGCCGGGTTCGCGTTCGGCATGCTCAAGGCGGCGCGCAAGCGCTACATTGGGCGCGAGTTTGAGGACGTGGCCGTCAGGGCGGTCAAGGCCGTGATGGCAAACATTGACGACAAGGGCGAGCTGCAGCAGGTGTCGTTTGGCACGCCCATTGGCGAGACGTGCCAGTTCTACAAGGAGATTCCGCTGACGAGCATGCCGTATGGGCAGGCGATGGCGATGATGGCGCTGGTGGAGTTTTTGAGGCAGTACTTGTAGCGGCTGGGGGGGCTGCGATGGGCTGGTTCCATAGGGTGTGGAGTTGCAATAAAATTCTGTTTATATGTGTGTGTGTGTGTGAGTGAGAAGCTGTGAATGTGAGGCTGTGCCAAGACATGCACGGGGCCTGAGTATGTGCAGTCCCTCCCAATCCCATACCGTGCTGTGAAGCCAGACCGCACCTGCTGCCCACCCCGCCAGCCAGCCCCCGGGCCTATCTACTCTGCATATTCGAGTAGACAAGCCACAGCTGCCCCGCCAATCAGGGGTTTAGGTGCTGCAGGGTGACAGACGGGGCATCATCCCAGGATGTGGCCGTGGCCCTGTACTGGCCATGGCACGTCCGCCAATCCGCCAAGGGGGGGGGAGCGGGCACATGTGTGTCTCCTCGCCCGGTGGGGGCACGGGGCTTGGCGGGCGGGTGTTTAGCCATGCATGTGGGCGGCCGGGTGAGTCATGGGGTATCACTCGGTCTTGGCCACCTGCAACAACATCAATTTATAAATTTCGTACCCAGGCATAGTTGTAAAAGTGCTTAAACTTGGATTGCTGTCGTTTTGTGGCTGGTGCGGTGGGGAGGGTGAGAGCAGAAGATGTCTGTTCTTTGGTACGTGTGTGGTTCCGCCGTCGGACGATATGTGGCTTTTGAACAAGAATTAAACTATATGTACCTTTTGCCTACATGTTACCCAGGGTGTCGGAAGGTGATGCGCGCTCGGTGGTGTCTCGGTGGTGAGAAGGTGGGTGTTCACATGGGGGCATACCAACGTCAGCTTGGGTGTTTAGATTTCTCTTGACGATGAAAAAGTGGGGGGAGGGGATGCCTGTCATCAATGTTCTCTGGATGTTTTTATTTTCAAACACGGGTCAATGCATTCTCAGGCGTATAGCGAGGGTGTTACAGGGTAGCTCCGGCTCGGGCTCGGGCTCGGGCTCGGGCTCACGAGAGAAGGATGATTCTGGCACGACATAGACAGACAGAGGTCTTATTCAAGCCCGGGGGTTCTGGGTCTCTTTATGGTACAGAGCGGACGGGCTAGCTAGTTTTTCTGTGTGTTATATCTTATACAATGGTGATGTTTTCAATTCGCTGATATATGCCAAAAACTCCGGGTGTGCCGGAGGTGGCTTCGAGAGTGCATTCCTAATTACAGATACAGGGGTCCTATTCACTTCACTTCCTAACTATTGCTCTTATATACCACGCTGGCCGTGACAGAGGGTATTGTGACCTGCATGCGGAGAACTGTGGCTCGATGCGCCCCCGCCTTATGCACTGTAGAGCCCATATACCCCCACGAAAGGGTTATATCAAGTTACATTCCATAGCTAGGAGCACTGCAGTAACGTAAATATTGACGCCATGACGTCCGACAGGGAAGACTCCTTGCAAGAGCATTGATTCCAGCAATTAGTGGTACTGGAGGGCCTCTGAACAATATGGGAATCCTTCTGAATGTTGGATTTCCGGCTCGAGCGGAAAGAAGATGTTGTTCCGGATCCCTTAATTCAACACCCTCTTGATTTTCCCTTTAAATTCTAGCCAGCGACTCACGAGCAAGATCAGTAATGCCAATATCGCTAGCTAATGACTTCGGATTTGACGCTTTCTCCACACCTCGAGGACCCACCCACACCTCGACACCTACCTCGACATCGACCCCCTCCCCTGCCTGTATCGACACCTACCTTGACACCTACCTCGACACCTAGTGTCCTAGTCTATGTATGTACATACCTATTGCCGAGTGATCTCATTCTGCCACCAAAATATGCTAGCGAAACCCGTTTACCGGGCAAAAGCTACCTGCGTCTGGCTGCGTCTGGACGTGCTGTTCGTCTTTTCGTCAAAAGACGATGTCTTTTGGTCAAAAGACGAGCGGGTGCCGTCAGAATGCGCCGGGGCGTAGCGATGCGCGTAAGAAAACTTCTTGTGCGCCTGGTACGCCCAATGGCGCCTGCTTCGTCTGGGTCCGTCAATGTCCCTGATCATACTCCAACCTCTAGATCTCTCCCATGCGACCTCTTGTCTTTTTTCCTTTACCTCTTTATCCACCCACTTCTTGTTCCTCCAGGTTCTGTTGACACTTAGTACCCCTCTTTCCACTCCTGCCATGATGATGTCTACCAGGATGTCTACTATGTTGTCTGCGTCCTTATTCAAGTTGTCCCTCACTCTCTTCCATTCTTCCTCTGTGCCAGTGGCTCGGTACCTCTCTACTCCTCCCTGTTTTGCCTTCTCCCAATTTCCTTCTCTCTAGTTGTACGGGCTCTTGAGGGGGTTGTAGGAGGTGTCTTGCTCTATGTATATCGATTGATTATTTTCTTTTTCTTTAATTTGTTTAATTCATCAATTGCATGGTGACTTTCGCATATGGCGATATCACGCTAACCCCTGAAATTACTGTCAACCTCCCCCACCTTTATATCAGTTTAATCAATTGGTCGATTGATTATTTCATTAATTATGTCCAACCCGGAATTGAAGCTATAGTACGGCAATGTCTGACGTACGCACAAACCACGAAAAGAAAACAAAAACAGAACCAAAACAAAACAAAATGCATAACAAGAATATAACAAAATAAAACCCTTTGTAATTGTCTCTGTCCCTTCCTTCAAGCAGTCTCTTTCCTTGATCTAACCCCATAGTCATATGTCGCTCGTATGGCATGGGGTATTCTTGAATTTGCTTGAGATAGTGCGTACTCTAAAGCCATCCCATTGCTGGCTATGATGGAACTAGAAAGCTCTAATGACTGGCCATTCTTCCAGGCATGACATTGTGTTTTTGGGCCATATTCCAGATCAATTAATGGCATGCATTAGTCATATACGACTCCAATTGTCTCTGGATAGCAGTCTAGTTTGATTGCGCGCGATTAGAAATCACTGATTATGTATATAAGCAGTAACTCTACAGGATTCCATCTTGCAGATGGCCAGCGAGATGACGGGTAGTTTCTAGTATAAAGCCTGCAATAGAAGAGTATACTATTCATGGTTCTTATTTGCGCAGTACTAATTGACGGCTCATATACATATGGAATCCAGACAGCTGTAACTATGTCAGCCATTGTGAAAACCTCCTTATGATATAGGCCATAGGGCTTGATTACCGGAAGCCAGCAAAGATTAGACATCGAGATCCCTTCGTCTGTGCCCGAAATTCACAATAGTGATTAGCAAGAATCTAGCCAAGAAGAGGAGTTGGTGCTGCCATAAAAGGGAAGGGCCGGGTCACAGGCTGTGGCTTACCTGCGAAAATGGTTCACGGAGTGAGGGTTAGGTTCACTAGGAGTAAAAAACACTTGAATAGGTAAGGTCTTCTATCATCAATACAGACGAAGGGATGTCTGTAGTAATATGGGAGCTTCCAGGCATTGTTTTGTCAGCTCCAGGGAGTCTCATACGCATGTGCAGTGAATGAAGTTTGCATCTCGCTGCGCGAGAAATATATACGGTGGACACGTCCTCATTTACTCTTATATGGTGGTAGGTTTCGATCGATGAGGAGCGGGCCCTTAATTTTCTCCTGGTACATACTTGAATCCATGCAAGATTTTATAGATAGAGGTGACGAAACTCTGGCGCATTTGGGTAGAGATTACATCATTTGGGTAGAGATTACATACCTGCATGTATGTATAAAATAGTTGTTCATTGAACGTATTTGCCAACCGTCAATTTCAACTATTGACACTTCAAAATTGACAGTTCCCCTCAGTGACCAAAATAGATCTGGTTAGCGGTATGACAGAATAAAGCCCGAAAATCAGATAGTTCATCACGCTAACTGTGAAATACGCTGTTGGAACTGAGGATTCATACCCATGATACTAGCTTCGGTAGTACCAAAACTAGTAAATCACACAGCACGCTGCCCCACCGAAATTCAAAATTAACAACAGCCCCGGTTGCCATTTCGGAGCCCCACAATTTGTAAATTCTTAAAATTGACGGTTGGCAAATACGCTCTATTAACCAACACCCGTCAACGTACTGTAATTAACGAACCAGTAAAAATCTTTCGACTCGAATTAGAATATATAACAATAATAATAATAATAATCGTATAATAATAAATTAAAATTTTAGTGTTGGGCACGAGCCGAGCTTTGAGCTCGAACACCTAGAGCTCTCGTTCTCACGAGCCCAAGCCAGTCCGAGTCAATATGGGAAAGACTCGAGCTTCAGCTCGAGCATAGTAGTAATGAGTTGATGATGAAGGAATTGGATAATAGGCCCTTTGCGCAAAAGACTCCAGCTCCAGATTCCGGTAACCTGATTGGCGCCGATCCTCCCATCAGCCAATCATACAAGTAGAATTTAGGGCCAGCTCTATCTGCGCAAAGGGTCTATGCAAGTTGACCAGACAACTATTATTTGCTAAACTATATAGTCTTCCTCATCGTCACCAGGAACGTTTTCTATTGGTTGCTTACTATTTCTAATATCAATTGCATATCATCACACAAGTAGACAAAGAGCTGCTCCCGAGATGGAAGGGAACTGGCATTAGAGCGTATTGCGATGGATAGATATAAAAAGCACAAACGCTGACAGAACTACAGACACTGACCGAACTATATTCTTATCTATCAAGGTCGAATTTCCTGAGCTCTTGGCGGGCTATCGACACAAAAAACCGGTCGGCAAGAACTAAATATTTAGACCACAGAGGTTGGTTGCCAAAAGGCTCCATATGAGAGGAAGTACATGTAATGCCGGGGGGGGGGGGGGGGTTCCGTCGTGGCTTGCATTGTGCGATGTCAAGCGGATGCGGGCATTGTACGGCCCGAGAATCAACGATTCGTATCATGTATATACATGTATATATATATATTCCACCCACCCTCTCACTCTTGGATCCTTCTCTCTCTTCCTGACTGCCCTTCATTCGCGAATTAATTAGACCGATCGGAAACTTGCATAGCTACAACTCATCACCGTCCGGTACACGGTACTCTACATGTACCTACATTATGCAACAACCTAGCTTCAGCCCTACCTAAACAATACAACAACACGCTTATTCTATGCCCACAGAACCTCGGGGAATTAATGAACGGACACAATTGCTGCGAATATCGACAGTTCTTTGTCTCACATATTCGTATTCCTTTTGCTACGGATACCGAAGTTCCTTTAAATCTCGGGCCCATGGCACCCGGATGCATGCCGGATGCAATATGATCCGGGTCCGGCGGGCTGTACCTACATCCATCCACCTTTTAAACGTCCACTCCCCAACCAAGTGCACAAAGGCACAATAATTCGAGTTTGATCTACCATGCAATTTATAGATGAATTACTTCTTTTCGTCCAAACTTTATAATTACGGTACATAATAATCAAAAAAATACCCCAACTCCTACAGAACGCCATGCCCCAATATATACTATACTACACCATGCATCATATCATCTATAATTAACAAAGGAAATAATTAGGATATCAATAGCTCCTCATGCTGTTCTCTTGTTTTTCGGTGTCTGTTTGGACTGCTGCTGCCATGGTATACTCCCCCTTGTCCATCCACATATTAAGAATCTAAACACTGACAGGATCCCACATCTTCGCTCTCAGCTTTGCGATGCCAGTAACCTGGACATTCAGCCGCGATCCTTCCATCTGCACACCCGAAAATCAATCCCCAAGCCCTTTCAAGAGTGTATCCAAACCTTGGTGCATTTCCAGCAGATATTCCAGGTTGGTTGCCGGAGTAGGCCGACTTGCTGCTCTCCAAGATCTCGCGGAGATACTCGTAATAGTACCGATCGAGGCTCCGTATCCTCTTCCCCGAGACAATAAACTGTCCCTTATAGCTCAAAAGTAATGCCTCTGCAGGCGCTGGCCGGCCATAGATCTCCTCATATATTCTTGGCAGATGTCCGACATCATCGTGCCAGTTCCACGGGTCAGTGCAGTCAGTCAAATTACATGTGATGCCACCAAATCCCAAGCTCAGCATTCCCGTTTCCGGCACAAAGTACTCTAGAAGTCTCCGTTGGAAATGGCCAAAGTTGTGGATCTCGGCCTGAATGAAGAGGGTATGCTCGGCAAGGTCGTCCCAGTTCTCGATGATGTGCGTGAGATATGTTCCGCCCTCGCGGCCACGGTTCGGGAGATGGACGATGCGGTCGGCGCTGACGTGGTCGAGGATAGAGTCGGCGGAGGCGTTCGCGTCTTTAGTGTACACGATGATGTTGGCGTCTAGAGACGCAATGCTGGGGAGGAGCGAGATGGCTGTGAGATGGGTGGATAGCTTATGCAGGTCTTCGCGGTAGCTGGCGATCACGACATCGAGCTTTCGACGGGGCACATAGGAATGATCTAATTTTCGGGCGGGAAGAGCTGAGGGAGAAGGAGAGCCAATGTTAGTGAGGGGATGCAGGCGGGACAGGAGGTGGAAGTTTGCATGATTTTTGATATCGTCATGTCGAGAAACTCACATATGCTAGGTCCATGATACGGGGGTGTTTGCATGAAAGACAAAAGGAGATATGTCGACACCACAACTACAAATGCCAGAAGCAAATACCGCTTAACAGTCATTCCTGAGGCCATATTATCAATTGTTTTAACTTTTCTCCGGTCTCTCCAGCCTCCGATCTCGAAGGATTAGATGAGACAGATATTGGGATAATCCCACAACCACAGGGCTTTGGGGAATTGAATGGGGCTCTCGGAACGGAACCAGAACTGAAAATACAGAGGATAAAAGATCAATATCAATATCAATACTTGGGGATCAAGGGAAGGGCTTAACTTATATACAACACGATGAGAAGGGGGGGGGGGGGGGGTTAGGCATATGAATCGCCTGCGCATGTATCTACATATATGATACATGTGGTATGTGGTACTATTAATACATATTCAGGTCAAGGCTTTTTCACTACACCCTTATACACCCCTATGAAAATACATCAGTAAAGGGAAACGAAGGGAAAACTGGTTCTACAGTGAGCCTAGCTTGCCAGGGCAGGGCATAAAGACCCGAAACAATCTCTAATGTCGAGTACATATGTTACGCCTCGAAGGGTAAATTACGGCAGCACTGGTGCTGTCGTTCACGGGTTATTGGTGAGCCCTGGGTTTTGACGGACAGGCCAAAAGAGAGACAGCCAAGCCAATTTTTGCCTGCAATCCGTCAACACCCAGTGTCCGGCAGTACTCCACCAAGTAATGACATTCCTCTAGATTGTCAGCCCTCTCTGATGCCAAGGGAGACAGACATCTCTCCAGGGGTCCTTCAAACAAATTCAAGATGGTGGACATTTGGATAAGGCTTACAGTCGCTAACCTAGTGACGGCGGATCCTGTCTGATGGTTGTGTTTGCAGTAATTTACACTTGGCGTCTCTGCTATTGGCCTCAAATATCCCTGACCGCCATCAGACAGGATCCGCCTTCACCCCGTGAGTGACTGTAGTCAATGACTCACGGTCGATAACCCTTGTCCGGCGATATGAGACTCCAGGATCCAAGGGTCCTTTCGGGCCATCTGCCCCATTTTGGCAACTGACCTGCCGCAACACGACAGTCTAGTTTGGGATATCCGGACGCGACGACTATTGCATACCATACAAAAGATAGCCTTGGCGGTTTCTTTTTCGGAAACTCGAGTATGTATCGAGTGATGTACGATGATCACTGCGGTTAGAGATAGGGAAATCTTGATTTTAATGATGATACTGCTTCTCTCTCCCTGGCTAGCTGGTTCAACACAGGTCGGGTGCTGAAATTGCACTTTTTCCTTCACTTTGGGAGGTCTCCCTATATAGATGGGACACGTATTCTTATGTGTGCTTTAAGGTCGAGAGATTTGATCAATATCGCTGCTCTCTCATCATCGAGAAGTGGCGCAGAGAAGGCGTTTGTAACTAGCCATGGTGAATGAGAAAAACTTCGTGTATGTCCATTTAACCTTTGGGTCATCTGGAAGGTTTGGTTTCCTATTATGCTTAAGCTTATGAGAAGGTGCTCTACTCTATCAGATAGGGTAGTGCTAGGGTAGATGAAATGTTTGGCATCAATGTGCATATGTACGGTACTATATGTAGCCGCCATTACGCTAGAGGATTTCTAATACGAGCCGGGCTAGGCACGAGCCACCCGCCGATAATATGCTCTTACAAAACGCGCAGAAGGTGGCATATCAAACGACATGAGTCGCGAGAGCAAATCTTGAACCACCTACATGGCCTACGGGTGTACTTTGCCTA
The DNA here is from genome assembly GCA_024713705.1 of Morchella sp. 2018-W38C. Taxonomy (NCBI): domain Eukaryota; kingdom Fungi; phylum Ascomycota; class Pezizomycetes; order Pezizales; family Morchellaceae; genus Morchella; species Morchella sp. 2018-W38C. The sequence goes on from JAMJEX010000014.1 coordinate 1,768,844, forward strand.
GAGGCGTGAACAAAGACATTTGGACGAATGTGCGGTTGTGGGACGGGTTGCGCTGCTGGTATGCTACATTCATGATACCTACCTATCCAGGACTTCCTATTCAAGCAAAGCCAAGTCACGTTTCGTCGAGTAATAGAGAGTAGCTTAGTGATGAAGCACCAGGCTCAGTGATCTTGCCACTGGAAATCACTATTGAGAGAGGAAGTCCTGGATTCTGCGTGTCCCACCAGCCCAAGGGATAACTCATTAATCGCATATATATTCGGTAAACGCTTAAACATTAGCCAACGTAGCGCCCCATTGTAGTTTATCTATGTGATGCTCTACTCGAGTAGAAAGATCTGTGCTGCGGCGCTGGAGCCAGAGTAGCTTCTTGAAGATCAGATCAGTGCCCATTGCACACAATGAGGGTCCGGTGGGAAAAGATTTATATAAAATCCGATGGGGTTTAGTTGCCCGGAAGGCCAGCTAAGGGCAGAATCCACATTAACACATTGGGGAGGTCAACTCACTCCCTTGGCAAGCTTTGTGGAGTTTATTCGCGGGAGGAGAGCCAATTCTTTTTGTGGAACAGCTTGTGCGCGCCTGAATAAGGGCTATGGATGAAGATGAATTTCTTCAGTGCAGTTGTCTTTCGCGGTTTTGGGGCTGGAATAATAGATCATGGGCGCGCGCTAGATCATGGGCGCCTTCCCGTAAGCTATAGCGGGCGTTAATTCTATCACAAGATAGATCAAATTTTAGTGTTCTAACGAATAGAACAGTGTGTCTATGTGTTTCTTATAGACCCCCCCCCCCCCCCCAAATGGGGGAGGGGTCTATTTAATTCACATTTTCTATCCGTTGCAAAGGGAGGATACTTAGGCTTCGCGATACCCAATTTTTAGGAATCTAGATCAATCACCGTATGCTTACGGGATCGGCCTGGTCTATTCGCAAGCCATCCACTAATGCAATAGAACACGTCCAATAGCTCGGTTTAACTCCCGATTATACAACTGAAACAGCATCTGAGATCGAAGAGGGGGAGGGAGGATTAGACCAATAATCATGTCATGCGATACAATCCGCTGGGCTGTGAATTATGATGTATCTAGACTACACTGTTGGTTTATCGGTTTTCTCGAACTCGCGGATTCGTTTTGCCAGCATCATCCATCAATAAGTTATTGTACATACTCGGGGACAAGTATACACAAACAGACCCGTAACCTTCTTTCTAGCATAGTGACTGCTTTTTTTTTTTTTTTTGTTTAACTCATTAATTGCATGCAGACCGTAGTCTATGGCAATACCACAACCCCAGAACTACCCTGCTAACTCCTAGCCACACCCAATAAAGGGCATTAAGCAAGCTCGCACTCCTCCGCCACCGCTACCTAACTTAAAGAAAAATAAAAACATTCAACCCCAAAGTATTCTCCTTACATCTTCCTTTATCCTATCCCCTCGCATAGTGACTGCCCTTACATAGCCCAGCCAAGACGTAAGGCAGATTCACAAACATAGTGCTCCTAGCCTCATTAGTAGTCACCACGGAGTTACTACCGCTTTGAAAATTCTTCTCCGACTATCAGAAATACGTTGGTCGGTCATTGATGGCGCATCGCTGGTGGATCGTCTGGTGTGAACGGAGCTAGCTCGGGTCGGGGGAAAGGTACATTCCACAATCTCACTAATATTGTACATACATACAGCCACTCTGCAAAAGTGTTCGTGATTTGGTTTTAATGTCAGTGCGCAGTGTAATGTTAACGTTACCTACATGTTAAGATTCAAAGTAACAAAATATATAATATAGTTCGTAGCTATAGATAAAAGAAGGTAGGCCATTGATCACATTCCTCATTGATTCTGGGTACCATTGGCCACTTGGAAACTCCTGAGGGGGTTTTTTTTTTTGATGGTCCGCTACGGTTCCATAGTGAAATGTCTCACTCCGAAATCTGAATCACGAACACTTTTGCAGAGTGGCTGTACATCGTACGTGGCTCATCACTGGATTCGTTATCTATAGCTACATATAGGTCTTTAATGGTTGTGCTTTCTATATATATAGGAGATGGGTGCCACGGCGAGCTGAACATGCAAGGTAGCACGATTAGTGGGTATTATCGAGTGACTGTTGGTGACGGGAAAACCTGATTTCATGGATGATCACTCGGCAGCTTGGATCCAAGCCGAGAAGGCATTTTTTTTTTGTTCAACTCATTAATTACATGCAGACTGTAGTCTATGGTAGTATTGCACTGCCCCTATACTGCCCGTTCTCAGCCGCTGCCTCGCACAAGCACCAGCACGACCGCACCGAAACAGAACGAAACGGAACGAAACATAAGGCATGATAAAGCAAAGCACACCCGTCCATATACTATTTTAATTTTGTTATTCATCACGGATAGTAAAGAAACGGTCCTCTCGTGCTTATCGAATCATATATCGACGGCCCAGGTGCTTCGCTTCGAATTCACGAACCCCATGGCTAAACCCGTGAGGGCTTTGATTAGATCTCTACCCACTTGTAAGCTACTATAGTACTGAGTTTAAGCCCGTACTGGAAGGATTGTTTCTCAGTGATGCATCGATCGAGGGAGGCAAGGCTAAGATTGTTGACCTCATGCAAAGGGAACTAGGCTAATACAGAGGGGAGATGTACGGAACAACACGATTATTGGTGGGATATCTTTCTCTAGTTTAAGACGGTATAAATCTAGATATCAAGCACTTGTCAAATTGTGTTTAACCTAGATTCATATGATATCACTCGAAATTGACCTAAATCAACGCTATAATATTTCATTTATTTGTCGTTTGGGGTAGAAAAATGTCCATGCATACATAGATTATCATAAGCAATAAGTCTGTATAGAGCCCATACATTCCATCTTAGTGGTGAACGCAATCTAAGCTATAATGCAGGTTCGCACATACCCCTTGACAAGTTCTGCAAACAGTGCCCGCATCGAGTCTCTAAGCCTATCCTTAAACTCCGTATTTACGTTTTCTCGCCTCCAAAGCGTATATACATGTGGTTACCTACTAAGCTATCCAAAACTCTACCGAAGTTAACCCAATGGCTTGACCCATATTATATACATTTTGATCTATTGTTCTCCGCCGCCATCATCTAACATAGGCCATCCTCAATCACACTTGTCTGTCCGTTTCCGGAAAACACCATAGGACGCTTTACCATCAGCATCGGTAAAGGTTCCATATTCATAGATGTGTCCCAGTTCGCCTAGTCGTTCTGCCCGCTCATTGGGGTTACTCCCTGTATGCCATAGTCAAATTTCGCTCCGCTTCTATAGAGTGCTGTCCATGTCTGCGCCAAATTCACCGGTAGATGAGAAAGCATAGCAGATGAATGTCTCCGGTAGATGACTGGAAGAAGGAGGATTGCATCGAGTAGGATACCGATGGCGGGGCCAAGGATGGTTGTGCTGGCCGTGGCAACATCGCGAACGGTAATGACCATTGCAGAGACATCTTGAGATGAGCTTGGCGCAACAGGGGTCGTATCGGAGTCTAGATGGCGAGTGTTCATAGAGTAGTTTTGTTTGGTAACCATCTCGAAGGCTTTAACGATGTAGGTTTTGTTTGGAAGCTCGAATAGTCCGATATCAGTATCATTGCTTAGCGATTGGTAAGATGTCTTTATGACAATAGTTGATCTGCTGATTGCTTACTCCTCTAGTATAACTGTCATAAGCAACGGTTGCATTTTATATTTAGTAATTTTGGTAATATACGAAGGGATTGGTTGTTTCGACTTTCTTCTGCATAAAGCGCGGTGATCTCGACTTCTTTAACTGCATTTAAATATTTAGGACTTGTACTCTTTGAATTAACTGTCGTGATGATTTCTACAACGCTCTCGGTTATCTCATACTGCATCACAACGTTTCCATCTTTTCCCCCTTGCCCCCAAAAGACATAGGATGTGTACGCATGTAGGGGGCACGAGCATGCTGTGATATATACTCCATCGTGGTCGCTCTTTTGGCCAGCAAGGTCTTCGCTTTTGGGGTTCCACAACTCCGTAGTTTCACTCGCATTTCAGGGCGCTTCTCCTCCGTATATAACCCACGTCCTGTTACCGTAACCCCCTCCTTGCACGGACAGCATGCATTGCCGCTCCACCGTTAAATCCGGTATGAGTGAGCAAGAGACAGATGCTCCGAGCCCTAATGTAGGTATATCCAAATCATTCACTGCCGTCGCCGGGAAGTTGGCTACATTAGAACACTACATGTATACATGTATGTGCGAGCACTTAGTAAAAGTATCAAGGGCCGCTGGCAGTACGTAGTACTCCAAGCTTGGAATAGAAGGCTCGCTCATCAACTCGGCGGAGATCCTGGAGCACATCTCGCCCTCCGATGCGGCGAAGGCCTGGGGTCCGTCTGGATCATCCCTTGGTTCCCAGGGGAATATCCACGACCGCCGGGTTAAGGACGGGCTTTTGGCTAACTGGACGCCATAGTTCCGGGTCGAGGGCGCGGGCGGGGTGCCGTGCAAACTGCTAGTATAACTACATATACTCTGGGTCCAGAGACTGGCCATTAGTTGTATTGGCGTAATTGAGATCATAAGGGTCCGGGGCTTGTAGAACCCGTTCCACCTTTTTGTATTTAAGAGTGGTTATGTAGTTGAAGGTTTCGCCAGTCCAGGGCCCGTTCTGCCCATATGGCTGTATATTCGGCCATAGCGGTACATACAGTACCAGAAACAGGGGTGTTATCCATGCCCCATTTAAGTGGATACCGTATTCTTGTAGTATTCTTGTAGTATCGGTGTATAGATAGCATTGGCGGTGTAGTAGAGTAGTAGCTAGCATCAGTGGGGTATTTCTGGATAAACAGTAGAATTGGTGTGGTATTCCGTGTGACGATTCCCATGGAATTTATCGTCAGCACGATTCTGTTCATCAATCTACCATAGTTGACTATCCTGATCAGTACTCTACATGCACATGTATGTACCTACTCTGCGCACTGCGGGAGTGCTGTAATGTGTAGCTCGGCACATGTGCGACTCAACCGATCTGATCAGATCCAAGATAAGATAAGATTGACCATGATCCCGAGACAGGTGTGTTTATCTTATCAGATTCTCGGTATTTATGGTTGACCCCCCGGCCAGGTATGTACTCTACATAGGTACATACTAACTACCAGTCTACCACCTACCCAACTACCCATCCTCAGATATATACCCCGTCCACACAAACACCCCCCCTCCCCCCTCCCCCCTCCTCCCCCTTCTATAATAACATGCCCTCTCCCTCATCCTCATCCTCAAGATCAGATCAGCCCGAGTCCCATGAGCTTCTCAAGCGCCCTCGTTCGCTTTCCGCCCCCAGCGCCCCCAGCAATTCCCCCAACCACAACGATGATCACGATCCAGCCAGCGACAGTGATAGCTCCGACTACGAACTAGACGACCTTGACGATCTCGAAGCTTCCTCGCGCCTGCTCCGGAATGGTGGTCGTGCCCACAAACCCCACTTCTCGTCGTCACCGTCACCTCTGATCCGGTGGTGGTGTGCATCTTGCGCCAGCCGCCTCCGAATCCTCGTACGGCGCTCCGTGGGCATCCGACATCGCTTCCTCCAGTTTGGGTTCATCACCTTCGCGGCGTCCTTGTCTTTGCTGGTCTTCACCTTCATCTTCAATCCGTCATATACACGCGATCAATATCCGAGCAACTACAAAGTCGTGACGACTTCCGTTCGCAAGGGTGGTGGAGAGAACCCCAAAGGGTTTTGGAAGGGGGATGGAAAGGACAAGGTGACTATCTCTGGCCGGGGAAATCCAGATGGTGTGAAGGTATTCATCGCGGCGAATATCATCAATGCGGAATTGATTTCGGGTGCCTGGGGGGATGCTGTCATGGAGCTGATGGACATGATTGGCGAGAAGAATGTATTTTTGAGTCAGTATTTGGTCCTTTTTGCCCTTCTCTCGAAAGAATTTGATCATCTTCTCCCCCGCTTCGTAATGCTCTTGCACAATCACACTCTAGCTACAACATATCGCCCCTACTGACCTTCCAAGGTGTTTTTGAGAATGATTCTGGTCCGCTCACAAAGGCTGCTCTCAATTCCCTCGATACCACAGTTGCGTCGCGTATGCCCCTCGCCGGTCGATCCATAGTCTCTACCACCCTGGCTCTCAGCTCCATCCCCCGCGTCAAGCTCCCTACAGGAGAAACCTACATCAAACGCATCACCTACCTCGCCGAGATCCGCAACCGCGCCATACTTCCACTTATCGGCCACATTCCCTCCATGAAACGTTGGGGCCAGAAAAAACATGTCTACCGACGAGATTCGGAATGGGAGGTCGAGCCAGTCGGTCTAGATGCCAAGGACGCGCCTGCGATGCCCCCGCAGTGGGTTGAGAAGCCGGAATTGTATGGTAGGGTCCTCTTCCTCAACGATGTGGTATTCGACCCTGTACAGGCGCTACTTCTACTCTTCTCGACGAACGGAGGGGAGTACACAGCGGCGTGTGGAATGGACTTTATAAACCCGTTAAAGTTCTACGATACCTTTGCGACGAGGGATATTGACGGATGGAATTCGGGAGTGCCGTTTTTCCCATTCTTCGCGCCAGGAGGGAGTAGAGGATTTGTGGAAAGGGGAAGTGATGCGGTTCCGGTGAAGAGTTGTTGGGGCGGTATTGTGGCTTTTGACGCAAAAGTATTTGTTGGCGCTGGGAAGGATGATAGTGCGGTTGAGGCCAGGGACGATGAGGATGAAGATGAGGATGAGGATGACGATGAAGATGACGATGACGATGACGAGGATGGTGATGAAGACGAAGAGGAAGATGATAATGACAATGAAGATGGGGCAGAGGGCGGCCGCAAGGACAGCAAGTTCAAAACGACCTCAACGGCCACCCCCGACTCGCTTCAAAACACACCCCACCGACCTGTCCTCTTCCGGTCCGAGAAAGAGCCGTACTGGGATGCCTCGGAGTGCTGTCTCATCCACGCCGACATCGCCGCGGCAAACAGCACCTTCATCAATCCGTTCATCCGCGTCGCCTACTCCGAGAGCACCTTCGGGTGGCTCCCGGCCGTCAAACGCATCGAAAGACTTTTCCGGGGGCCGCACTGGGTCCTTGCGAAGATCCTGGGGATGCCATGGGGGGGCCAGAAGAGGACAGTGGGGGGCGCGGGGTACTGCGGTAGTACCAAGCTGCTGGTTATGAAGGAGGAGGGGGGCAGGGGGTGGAAGGGGATACCGGTGCCAGATGCTCGGTGAAAAGCTTGGTTTTATTTGCACGGGACTTGTTTCTAGATTTGTTTTTTCTTTTAAATATTTTTGTTTTTGGGTTCTGGGGAATTTGCGTTTTTGCACCTTTTTTCTTCTTTTTTTCCTTTCTTTTTTACTGTGGTTGTTTCTGGGTTTTCGTGGCAGTTTTCTTTTGTTTTGCTATGTGCTTGGAAATGTGGTGGAGTTGTTTGAGGGGGGGTCTGCACTCCAGCACATGTAGCTATGGTTATTAATATACCCGGGTTCATACGTTCTTGATCTACACCTTTGGGCGCCCAAGCCAAGTACCACCCAGAGTTAAACTCAAGCACAGCTTCTGGAACTCACATACGTATATGTACTTGGGTATAGATATATACATATATTCTTCTATCCGTCTCACGGCCTAACCTACATGTACACATGTATTATGTGTCTGGTATGGGGCGGTACGCTGTGGCGCAGATAGACTAAGCGTACAAACTGTGCTGAGACACGATTCGGCGGTTACGTGCAGGCTGAGCTGCGTAAAGAATGTACGTGTAGATGTCATCGAACGGGGGGGTGAGCTCACGACGGTATTCCCGCCAATACGCTAGCAGTGCGGAAATGAACACGGTATTGATGGTACAGTATTCTTCCTGAAATACCAAATACTGGTATTCGTCACGAAGTTCCGGTTCATACTGTATACGTATACATATGTACATGTAGGTTACTCTACTACGTCGGGAAATGTGTAGTGATAATGCATCCTCATCATGCCCCCATATAATGCATCGGTATAATGCATCGGCGAATGCATCCCCAGTCCCACTTTACGATTTTACTGCTGACATTACTTGAGTGTCAGAGATAGAATTTAAAAAAAATAGATTGTCGGGATCGAACCTGGGTCATTAAGCTTGAGAGTCCCGCATTTTACCGTATAAGCCATCAGTGGATATAGTTCAAGAGTAGATTGAGACATAACGGATTAAAATATGTAGGGAAAAGTCAATAATGCATCGACCGTACGAGTTTACACAACTCACGACAGCTTATGCGTCAATTGATGCATTTACTTGACGCGCGTACGTGGGCAACGCATCAATTGATGCATTTCCCGCCGTGGTAGAGTTATATGTATATACATGTAGACCATTTCATCCATCATCGAGCTGGAATCATGACGTATCACTCGTAACGAGACGTCCTTCCTGATCACAAACAGCCTGGAAACGCCTCCGTCCACGCCCTGTTCCGTCTATATGGGAATATACATGTATGTACATGTAGCTGCTAACTTTACCTTGCATGTATGTAATACAAGTACATGTGATTACATGTACTTGTATCATGCATCAGCTACAGGTTGGCCAGAACGAGAGATGTAGAGTACATAGGTACATGTAGCTACGAGTTCTGACCAAGAATATCCATCAGCAAAAAATTGGGTTCGACCCGACGACACTATGCGTATCCAGGCGCGCCAGGAGCCATTGGGCGCACCAGGCGCATGAGAGGTTTTCTTACCTGCATCCATACGCCCCGGCGCAAAACGATATCGTCTCGACGAGAAAATACGAACATCTCTCCCGTTCTCGTCGCGGGGCCGTCTTTTGGTCAAAGACGAGTTCGTCTTTTGACTAATTGAGGTCGTCTTTGACCCCAAAACGAACACCGGGTCTACACCTGGGTAGCTTTTGCCCGGTTAACGGCTAGACTAGGACAATAGTTCCGCGCAAATGTCACATTTATTGATCCACATGTCTACGTAATTCTATGTACATTTCTAAGCGCCCCACCCACCTCCGCTTACTCCTGCCCCGGGCACTGCCTTCCTGCGCACCGAGCTGCCTGCCCACTGAGCTCCCGGCTGAGCTGCCTGCCCGCTGAGCTCCCCGCTGAGCTGACTGCCTGCCCTCCTGCGCTGATCTGCCGGCCTGGTAGGTGTCCATATGGTCCAGTATTCGGTGACTGGTAGGTTTCGATTCGCTGCCTGGGGGTATCCATTTGGTCCATTATTCGGTGACTGGTGCTGCCTACCCGCTGAACTCCCCGCTGAGCTCCCCGCTGAGCTGCCTGCCCGCTGAGCTCCCCCGCTGAGCTGCCCGCTGAGCTGCCTGCCAGCTGAGCTCCCTGCTGAGCTGCCTGCCAGCTCAGCTCCCCACTGAGCTGCCTGCCAGCTGAGCTACCCGCTGAGCTACCCGCTGAGCTACCCGCTGAGCTGCATCCCCGCTGAGCTCCCCGCTGAGCTGTTCGCTGAATTGTGAGCTGAATAGCGGACTGAATAGCGGGCTGAATAGCGGGCTGAATAGCGGGCTGAATAGACCGTTGAGCTGCCCGCAGCGGCGTCAATATACTGGGGTATTTACCTGCAGCGGAGTCAGTATAATCGCCAATGTACTGGGAATTTGACGCCTCCAGCGGCGTCAATACACTAGGAATTTGACGCCTCCAGCGGCGTCAATATACTGCCCAATTTGACGCCTCCAGCGGCGTCGATATACTGCAGAATCTGGAGCCTGCAGCGTAGTCAGTAAAGGCGTCAAAATGCAGAGGAAGGTAAATACGTATCCAGGCGCTGATGCAGGCAGGAGGTAGGTATCGATACAGATAGGAGGTGAGGTAGGAGGTGAGGTAGGAGGTGAGGTAGGAGGTGAGGTAGGAGGCGAGGTAGGTAGGTGTGCAGGTGGAGGTGGAGGTGTGGGTGGATCCTCGAGGTGTGGAAGAGTCAAATCTGACCTCATTAGTAGCTAGCAATATTAGCATTAGCGCTAGCGCTAGTATGGCAGAATAGCACGTTCAAAATGACGTTGAAAGACAAGATATCACATTAAGGAGACGACTTTGACGTCCAGGAGGTGGCGAAATCCACCCCGCCCTGCCAAATAATCACCTCCCCTGAGCGCAATCCCCAGATCACATATCCGCAGGCGGTGCGTGCAGAAATGGTGACCTGTAATCCTAACGAAGCCTTCTTAATGATATCCCTAGTCACGGAATATCACTCGCATTCACTAGGATCATGGAATATCACTCGGCCGCCCCGCCCTGTGGGGGGTAGGGGGGTCCCTGGTGCGGGAGGTGAATACCTGCACTTACCGGCCGAGTCGGAGCTTGATTCCATGCAGGCGTCGGCAGTGCTGCAGGCCGTGGCGGCAGGAGGGGGGGGTGTCTCGATTTGGTGGGAGGGGCTGGCAATCACCTGCAGAACCGCTGCCTATTGGGAGCCCTATTCGCTGCAGAGCCACTGCAGAATCTGCCTATTTGGTGCATGCTTTGGTCCAGAATCGCTGCCTATTTGGAGCATGATTTGGAGTAGTATTGCTGGTAAGTCCAATACCTGCCGTACGGCAGGTCTGTCAGCGTCGCTGGCAGGTCGAATACCTGCCGCACAGTAGCCCTAGCAGTGTCTCTACCAGGGCGCCTACCTGTCGTACGGCAGCTCTGTGAGGGTCGCTGGCAGGTCTGTCAGTGCCACTGACAGGTCGAATACCTACCGTACGGCGCGACTTACAAGGTTTGCACATCCATAATCTGATCCTAACCTGACCCTAACCCGAATCTGACACCACCAGAAAGAGGTATAATATTGGCACGCAATGACAGGAGCAGCTCGAAAGATAGGTCACCTGTCATCTCTGAACACTTAACCTTAGGCTTGCTCAACTAAACACCGCTAATCGATCAGGGCTAGGGTTATTCGTTTGAGTTTTTTGTTTTTGTTTTTGTTTAACTCATTAATTACATGCAGACCATAGTCCATGGTAATTTATTCGTTTGAGCGATGAGCGCTAGACCGTTCTTTGTCTCCTCGATTGATGGATTGATTGATTTTTATTGTTTGTTTGTTCAATTCATTAATTACATGCAGACCGTAGTCTATGGTAATATCACACTGTTCCGACTGCACGTACTCCTTCACCTCCTCGCACAGAAAAAATACCACTACCAATAGAACTAAGACTAGTAAAAGTCGCACGTCTTAGCCATTGGTTGCGCCATAGATTCGATTTACTCTTCCCCCTCTTTGTCTTTTAGCCCGCCCCATCCTCGTTCCGCTCTCCTTTCCTCTTTTGATTGATTGCTTGATTACTCGTATGTGCTTTCACCCCTTGCTTTGTACATTCACCCATGTGCTGATCTACATATGCGCTGTAGTCTAGAGCTTCAATTATCCAACTGACGGATCAAAAAGTGGGCGAAAAACTGGGTAAGCGGTGCATTATGCCGAAAATGTCTAATAAGATGCAAGAAGTGCGAGTGAGGAATTATAAATTACTCGTTCCACTCTGCTATGAAAATAGCGTATTTGTAGTTTCTATTCCTTACAAAATCAACACGTTATTCCCCCAGAATAACGCGTCTACAAAATTTGGCAATAAGCGCCTAGAATACTATTTCTTTTGCCCGCAATTTATAAAAGATCATCAAATTCCACTAACTTCGAGTAGCGTTACCTTCATTGCAACGGCACTTTGTTGCGTCCAGTTCTACCTTGTTTCTATAAATTCAAACCAGCCAACCACTGGCATCCTTAAACTATCAAGAGAATACAGTGAAAAACCATTACCATCACGGGCCAGTTGCCCTTGTGTCCGTATGTCCGGGCTCTTGCTGTCGGCAGGCTGATCTGGTTGTCACATTTCCCCGAGAGTGGGTTTCAAATTGCTTCAGGTTGCGCCCCTTGTACACGTTATCGCGTTCCACCTCATTAGTCCTTGCATTTGCCTCCTGCTCCTCCTCCTCCTGCTCCTCCTCCTGCTCCTCCTCCTCCTCCTCTTCCTCTTCCTCGTCAAAACTACTACGTGGGATCACAACTTGCCCCCGAGGCACCATTCGCTTTGGGAGGCCCTGCGGCGGATGAACATGCCTGGCAACAGCCTGTGTCAGCCATGAGAACTCAAGTGTGAACTTGCGCCCTCGCATTTCATCCGGATACTCCAAATTCATGTCGTCCCAGCTGAACTTGACCGTCTCCGTTGTCGGCTGCGGCCAGAACTCCGTGGGCGGCAAGAGCTCCACGAGCTCAATTACAGTGGGCTTGTCTGCCTGATTGGCATTTATCCGAAAGCGTGTTGTGAGTACCGCGACACGACCACGGATGTATATAGGATGTATAACCTCTGCATCGGTGATGGGCAGGCTGTACTCCTCGACTTCCACGTTATCATTTTCGGGACCGCGTTGGCTTAAACTTGAACTTGACCCAGGATCACCAGCACGAGCGCGCTTATTGATAGGCTCGGGTGCGTCTAAATTGCGCTTTCCGCTTCCCTTAACTGTTCGGGCATTGCCAGCCTTTACCTCCTCCTCCCCAGCATTTATCCTCCTTCTCGGCTTTCTCTCCAGGTCCACAATGATCGCAAAACGCACATCCCCCTGACTGTGGAGCAGCAGATGCTTGCACTTGTAGTACGCGTCCCGATAGCTCTGTGTATCTGCAATCTCGATGATCAGAAAGGGAAGGGGAACGTTGCTGAATCTTAGGCCTGCATCAGACTGCACACGGCGTGTATATCCCTCATATTCATACTTGATCTCCATTGAGCCGGACATTTCAATGAACTGTGGGCCGGAGGGCCATGATGATGCAATGAAGCCCTGGTCCAACAGTGAGGTTCGAGTGTAAGGGGCATATCCGGTTAAAGTCTCATGGAGGATTCCGTTGTCGAGTGTGATGGTAAGGAGAGCTAAACGGGAATCATATTCAATTCTAGTAGTCAGGTCAATGGATTTGTTCATAAGCAGTGGAGCATAGGTTAGTTATATTACTTCTTTTTGATTCCATGGCTCTCCAACCATGCGATACAGTGTGGGTAAATAATCTTTGAAACGCCGTACAGCTGTAGTTTTTGTCTCGCGCCAGCAGTAGCAAGCGTTGCTTCCACAAAAATCTTGATCTTTTCAAGGATTGTGGATATAGCTTCGACTGGTGGGGGGACGTTAGTGATATTAATAGTAGGTAAACTCTCGGTCTCGGGAAATTGAACATCTGGGGTGCATCCTTCGGGGTGGAAGGCATCGTCCATAATGTAGTCGGGCCCGATAGCCTCCATACTTGGTGGGAGGGTGCTAGGGAAGTGTTTCGGAGGCGAACGGGGGGGTCTTGAAGGGGACTTGAGGGGACTTAGATGTGGGCCACGTTGGTAATTATAAGATGGGCATGTTTCGCGGGCTTCGCCCCTAGCCAGCGAGGAATGTGGTGTCCGTATGAATTGACGGTTACTACCTCCAACCATGGTTGCCATCGTATATTTAGAAGAGAAGCTAAGACCCGTAACCCACAATACCAGTGGCAGTGTAATCGATCAGTACGTCACACCCTTTTATTACATCTCTCCAACATTCATTCTAACTCTATTTTGACGTGCTATTCTGCTATACTACTAGCGCTAGCGCTAATGCTAATATTGTTAGCTACTAATGACGTCGGATTTGACGCTTTCTCCACACCTCGAGGACCCACCCACATCTCGACAACCCCCCCCCCCCTGCCTCTATCGACACCTACTACCTCGTGCCTCTATGGACACCTACCTCCTGCCTCTATCGACACCTACCTCCTGCTTGCAATGAGCCCTGGATACGTATTTACCTTCCTCTGCATTTTGACGCCTTTACTGACTCCGCTGTAGGCTCCAAATACTTCAGCAAATGGACCCCGCTGCAGGCTCATAATACTCCAGCATATTGACGCGGCTGCAGGTAAATACCCCAATATATTCACGCCTTTTCTAACGCCGCTGCAGGTACCAAATTGCGGAGTATACTGACGCCGCTGGAGTCACCAAATACTCTAGTAAATTGAGTCCGCTGCGGGTAGCTCAGCAGTATACTCAGCGGGCTACTCAGCGGGCTATTCAGCTGCAGCTCAGCGGGCTATTCAGCGGGCTATTCAGCGGGCTATTCAGCTGCAGCTCAGCGGGCTACTCATCGGGCCCATTCAGCTGCAGCTCAGCGGGCTATTCAGCTGGCAGCTCAGCGGGAATCTCAGCGCGTAGCTCAAGAGGCAGGCAGCTTAGCGGGGAGCTCAGCGGAGAGCTCACCGCCGCGCAGCTCAGCGGGCAGGAAGGCAGTGGCCGGGGCCCGGGCAGGCAGGAAGCGGAGCTAGGTGGGGCGCCAGCAAATATGTATATAGAATTACGTAGACATGTAAATCAATATACATGACAATTGCCCGGACACGTTGTCCTAGTCTATGTACCTAGTGCCGAGTGATCTCATTCTGCCACCAAAATGTGCTAGCGAAACCCGTTAACCGGGCAAAAGCTACCTGCATCTGGCTGCGTCTGGACGTGCTGTTCGTCTTTTCGTCAGAAGACGATGTCTTTTGGTCAAAAGACGAGCGGGTGCGTCAGAATGCGCCGGGGCGTAGCGATGCGTGTAAGAAAACTTCTGGTGCGCCTGGTACATCCAATTGCGCCTGGTGCGCCTGGTGCGTCCAGACGCACCAAGACGAGACCCCATCTTTTGCTGATGAAGCAAAACGAGGTTGGGGAGGACTTAGGGACGAAGAAGGGGAATGGGCTGATTTAATAGTTTGCTTGGTTATTATTTTCCTTTGTTATGGGGTGGTATGGGTCGTTTGCATGGTGTGGTTTCTTGTGCGAGGCGGTGGAGGGAACAGGCGGTCTAGGAGCAGTGCGATATTACCAGAGACTACGGTCTGCATGTAATCAATGAGTTAAACAAAAAAAAGGGTCACTCATGTTCATGGATTTATCAGGATGCTGGTTATAATTCTCCAGACGCCACGAAAGTTTGTTTCACAAGTTTTACCTATTTCCATACTACTAATTGTATAATTCACATGGATGCTGGTGTTGTTCGAATCTGCTATTACTGAGGGTAAGTGGTATTATCATTCCTCGCTATGTTCCATATATGGTCGGTGTACTGACCAAGGCAAAGTAAAGTAATATTTGATAACTTATACCTTGGGCCGGTGAGACACGTAGAATATAGGACCCCCTAATTCAGTAGCGATTTCCAGTGGCAAAGTCACTGAGCCTGGTGCTTAGTTAGTATGCCACGCTCCGTTATTCGAGGAAAGGTTACTTGACTTTCCTTGAATCGTTGATTTAACAAGTCGATGTTTGAAAGAAGTCGCGCAGTATTTGTGCGGTATATATATAAGATAGCATTGTATCAGCCAACTCCCTCTGTTCGCGCAAGGACCCCGCTACTCACAGGACACCTCTACTCTCAGGACAAGCTTCCAGGGAACACGCAGGTTTATCATGTCCTTCTCTTCTCTGCCACTTGAGCTTATCTTTCTCATTGCAGAAAGCTTAGAGATACAAGATATTGCGGCATTTGTGCTTGTAAATAGGGGCTTTTGTCACCACCTAACCCCACTCCTCTACGAATTAGGAGCCAAACCAGGGATGCACACTCTTTCCTGGGCCGTGAAACACGGTAGAACTGGCATTGTAAAAACAATGATCGAGTACAATTGCGACCTTGACGAGGAGGACAACCAATCAAGGACGGCGCTTCACTATGCTGCACAGGACGGACTGGACCAGATTGTTAGCCTACTTGTTGAAAGTAAATCTGTTATCGATGTGCAAGACAATAACAGGAACACCCCTCTTCACCTTGCTGTTAAGAAAGATTCCATCAAAGTGGTGCAAATCTTAATTGCCCGTGGCAAAGACTACAATCAAACCCTCCTTAATTATCAAGGGTGGAGCCCTCTTCACATCGCTGCAAATACTGGCTTTACGAGTATATGCTGTGCATTGATAGAGGCTGGTTGGGGGTGGGATATTGCTGATAGTGATGGTCGGCTTCCGCTACACATTGCCGTTCGCTTTGGCTCCCTAGAAGTTGTAAGGGTGCTGTTGAAGAAGCATGAACATGGGAGATGGCTTGATCCTGTAGACAGCGTTGGCTATTCACCACTTCACCTGTCAGTAATTTCTGGCTCTTTGCCCTTAACAAAGCTGCTACTTGATAGTGGGTGTTTGATAAATCAACGTGACGGTGAAGGATCGACTCCATTACATCTAGCTTTACGTAATGGCCATAATCATATACTACCGTGTATTTTGCAATACGGCGCAGACCTCAACACTCAGGACGAAAATCAGTGTGCCCCACTTCATGTCGCCGCACGTTACGGAAACCCGGAAGCTGCAAGAATCTTAATAGATGGCGGGTGTAACATAAACTCAATCGATAATTCCGGGCATACTGCCCTCCACTTCGCTATACGATGGGAGCATATATTACTATCGGAATTCCTACTGGAAAAGGGAGCAGATTTGGAGGTTTACGAGCAGGGACGGTGGAATTTGCTGCATTTCTCAGTTGGATGGGGTTCGGAGAAGGTATTCGACAGGATTCTTGCAAGATGTAGGGATGTGAACGCTGTGGGCCCTGGAGGATGGACTACGCTTCATATTGCTGCCTATTTAGGCTACACTAGGATTGTCCTCAACTTCTCAACAGGGAGTGCTCTATCGATCCACAGAATGAAGAAGGGATTACGGCACTTGATATGGCAAGTTGGAATAACAAACAAAGCAAGGTGGAGGCGCTGCTTGCCTATGGAGCTAAAATTAGGTATCGCGATCAGGAAGTGGATATTTTACTCGAGCAAACTAGCTGGTAAAAGCGGGTTTCAACGTAATGTGGATCTCTTTACGCTTTACCATACAAGCAAGGTTGACCGTAGGTAGGGCAGAAGCTCACTTAATTAATCACTATGTATTTCATTAATTATAATCGCTTTGTATCTAGTATCTGTACGCTCATTACTCCAGTCCTTCACCACTTCCCAGGTCCCCTCTTGTGCCGAGTAAACACTGTCCCTCGTAGGCCTTCCTCATGTGCTTGTAAACATCACTCCCCGATCTCAGGATATCTTTCTTTCTGTCTTCCATAATCATGTGGGGCGAGAGTAAACCCAGGTGAGGATGGAATTTACTACGTAATGAAATGATGTTAGAAAACGTTCGCAAAGTCTTTACCAATGAATCATCCATCTGATGACTTCATTAGCCCATTACCCTTCCACGAAATATATAATGTGCATCAATCTGACGTACGTGGACCAGTCAATTTATTCCAGTATCAAGTAACACTATTGCGCGCACGCCTCGACACGTTACATCCAAGGGTCACAGGAAACGCGCCGTCGCAATTAGAGAAATAGCTGAGGAGAATTTAGTATATTGAGCGTGATAATGAAACTGAGTGATGGGGGGAATGCCCCGTATTTATACTAAAGAAAGCTAGTACAGAAAGGTAGTATGACAAATAGAATCCCGTTCCATAGCCATGGCATACTATACAAGATGTCTCCGGCTTTCGGCCGGCTCGGAAATGTGATATATTGACAGATATGTGATATCTCGGCAGTGCGCATATGCGCTAGGCCTATTCAGAGCTAATACATGACTCATTGGCACTGAGGATCAGTGCCTAAACCTCTGCCTAGGCATCGTCCTTTACCTCTGCCTAGGTATCGTCCTTTACCTCTGCCTAGGCATCGTCCTTTACCTCTGCCTAGGCATCGTCCTTTACCTCTGCCTAGGCATCTTGCTTTACCTCTGCCTAAGCAGGCTCCTAAGCAGGCTCCGAATCGACCGAAGCAGGCTCCTAAGCAGGCTCCTAAGCAGGCTCCTAAGCAGGCTCCTAAGCAGGCTCCTAAGCAGGCTCCGAATCGTCTAAAGCAGGCTCCTAAGCAGGCTCCAAAGCATGCTCTGCTGACCAAAGCAGGTTCAAGATTCTCCGAATCGACCGAAGCAGGCTCCAAAGCATGCTCCGAATCGACACCGAAGCAGGCTCCTAAGCAGGCTCCAAAAGGCAGGTAGGGAGACTCCGAAGCAGGCTCTGAACTGACCCCGAAGCAGGCTCCTAAACATGCTCCGAAGAATGCTCCGAATCGAAACCAAAGCAGGCTCCGAAGCATTCTCCGAATCAACCGAAGCAGGCTCCGAAAGGCAGGTAGGGAGACCGAGTCATTTCCAATAATGATTTTTCCTAGCGGCTCTCGCGGGTCGCACATTGCGATTCGCACATTGCGTTTCGCACAATGAGGTTTATGCGGGCGCGCTGATGGTTCATGCGCTTGCGCTGATGGTTCTTGCGCTCGCGCTGATGGTTCACGCGCTGATGGTTCACGCGCTTATGGTTCACTCGCTCGCGCTGATGGTTCACGCGCTTTCGCTGATGGTTCACGCGCTTTCGCTGATGGTTCACGCGCTCGCGCTGATGGTTCCACTGAGGTGTTCCTGATGCGGGTCGCGGCACTGGATCTGAAAGATATAATCCAACGATAAAAGAATTCAATATGTATGTGCTTCCCCCAGATGTTTTTGTCTATAATATCAGTGATTTGATCTGGATGGAACCAATGCGGGACCAAATAGGAGCAGGTCCAAATAGGAGCAGGCACAAATAGGTCCGGGCCCAAATAGGAGTGTCAAATTTGGTTCCGCTGTGGTGTTCCTGATGCGTTCCTGATGCGGGTTGCGGCGTGCCTGACGCGGGTTGCGGTGTTCCTGATGCGGGTCGCGGCATTGGATCTGAAAGAGATAGTCCAACGATAAAAGAATTAAATGTTTAGGTGCTTCCCCCAGATGTCTTTTCTATAATATCAGTGATTTGATCTGGATAGAACCAATGCGGTTCCAATGGTAAAAGAGTACCATTTGCTTTGACTCGGAGGTTCCAGTACTATTTGACATTATATGTTCCGAGTCAATAATATGTCTCTCAATGAGTCCAGTACTATTTGACATGATATGTTCCAAGTCATTGATAATATGTCACTCAATGGGTCCAGTAACATATGTCCCGATGGGTCCAGTAAAATATGCCCCAATGGGTGCAAAAATGTATACTTCAATATGTACAGTATAATGTGCCCCGATTAGATTATGATTATTTGACTTGAGGTGTTCAGAGTCAGTTATATATGCCCCGATTGTTTCAATATTATATGTACAGATGGATGCAATAATTTGTGTTCTAATATAGTATGCAGTAATATGTGTCACGATTGGTTCAGTGATATCCGAGTCTGGCCAGAGTAGTCCCTTAAATCATTAAGAATGCTAGAACTTAGTATACTTTAGTACTAGGGGTGGGCCACCTCGCGACCGCGAAGTGTTGCAATTTTGGAAAATAGATGCATTAATAAAATAAAATAAAATAAAATAAAATAAAATAAAAAATGGAAATTAAATTAAATTAAAAGAAAAGAAAAAAATAGAAAATAAAAGAAAGTACCAACAGAGATAAAGAAAAAAACGTAAATTCTAACCCTTAACAATACACTCTTATACCCCGTTTGAACTACCCTAAATTACCCTCCACTGCCTCTCAATCCCACTCGGTTTCTATGATTAAGTTAGTATAACGTAAGCAACCGAAATAGTAATCATATTTACCTTAACGTTTTGGTACCTTCAGTTTGGTATTTCCCTCACCGCAACCACAACCCAAACTCCCCCGCCCGCTATCAACTATCTATATCAACGTCAGTTGTTTGTTTGAGATGGGGATGGTAATTATTACCCACCGCATTCTTAGACAACCTCCAATTCTCATCCACGCCGCTTCAACTTGCCACACCATTCGTGATCAAAATCCTATATCATTATTAACACCATCATCAAGAGTAGATTGAGAGACCGCACCCTCTTTATAACAGCACTTCAGGGTATACGATGTTATCGGTTTGCGGGTTTGTCTCTTCCCCTTGCAAGACCATCGAGCCAGCCACGTCCGTAATCCTTGATAGTGCTACATATAGTTGCCCATGAGTGAATGAGTCAGACCGCAAGTCAACCCCAACAACATCCAATGATTGACGTTGGGATTTGTTAACGGTCATCGCGAACGAAAGACGAATACGTAGCTGCCTCCTTATGATAATAAATGGTAGGTCACCCTCAGCGGAGGATAACTGGATGCGTGGAATAACCTTTGGCTCGCCATCGAATTCACTACCCAGGATTTTAGCTTCGATGCACCGTCTCCCCAGTTTTGTCACCGTCATACGGGTTCCATTACAGAGACCCTGCTTTGGATATAGATTACGGAGTAGAATAATTGGTGACCCCACTTTTAGTTTGAGTATAGACGGCGGTAGCTCAGAAGGATTTAGACTCTGCAGATATTCCGGTGGTAGTAAGTTCGCGTTGTCCTCTGAATTTCCGCTGTCAACTGTATCAGCCGAATAGTAGATGTGCATCTCGCCCTGAATTTCTTGTAAGACTCGATCATTGAACTCAGCAACTGTATCATTTCTCATCGCTAGGATTGCACGCTTTGAGAATGCAGCGTAATTTATTGTTACCGATTCTATTATATGCCGTGGAAAGACATGCGCACAAATGTCTTCCAATGTCTTACAGCTCTTGATGAATGGCGGTAAAGTAATTCTACCATACCATTGAGAATTGTGCATCATCCCACCAAGCCAAGCTGCAAACTCGCCATTAATAACATCATTACGAACTCGCATATTTATCTTGAGCCTTAGAATCTTGAAATGCTGCCATAAGAATGATCTTTGAAGGCAGGCCTGCACTATCTGTGCCCGATTAACGCGTTGAACAACTGGTAAGATCTGTGCAAAATCTCCTCCAAGCACGATTGGAATATTGCCAAACAGTAACTCATCACCAACACCACAAATATCATTCAGGGTGCGATTAACAGCCTCAAAGCAATACTTATGCTGCATAGGTACCTCATCACAAATAATAAGAGCGGTCTTTGCTATTAAGCCGGCCAATAGGCTGCCCCGTTTTATGTTACAGGTTGAGGTTTCATGTATTGCGATAGGAATTTTGAACCTTGAATGTGATGTCCTGCCTCCAGGGAGCAACTGTGCTGCAATACCTGAAGAAGCAACGCAGAGAACAATCTTACTCCGGGAACGGAAATTATTGCATATAACATTATAGAGAAATGTTTTCCCAGTACCCGCAGGCCCCTGTATAAAGAACAGGGCAGGTGCTAGTTGCTCAGCATTGTATATGATAGTATTGAAGCATTCGAGCTGCTCGGGATTGAGCAGGGAAAGCCTAGTCTGTAAGCTTGTGGCTTCTGCGTTCATGTCATATCGCAGTTCTGATGCAACCATTTCGTTCCCACCTGTTCGGCTCCAATCCACCGTATATGCGGGTAACCCAAAGTCGGATAGAGATTTGTTGGAGTCGGCAAGAATTTGTGATATCAGGTAAAGTCCATAGTCCAGGTAGGCATCAGGCAGCTCGGGGGGTAAAATCAGTCCTGCATTTCGCTCCAAAGAATGAGGCAAGTCATCACAAATGTTTGTTTTGAATTTATCCCATAATGCTAAAGGGTCAGTCACATTACCAAAGAGTAAGGCAGTAGCAAAGAGTGTACGGAGGGAATATCTACTCAAGAAGAGTCTCGCTTCGGTAAAGCACTGCACCCACTCTTGATCATCCTCAAGCAAACCAAGGATTATACATGCAGCTTTGAATGTAGGATGGAGTATGCCTTCTACGGTTCTAAGATGCTCAAAGGATCTTGCACCAAGGATAACAGTTAGCAGCAAGCGTATGAAATATTTCTCCCCCATCATAGGGTTCTGATGCGTCGTCCAATTGTAACACTTGTTTTCTCTGTCTTGACTTCATGACCTGGCGTCGTAGGTAAAGTCTTGAAATCTTGATAGAGATATTGTGCACCAACCTCGTGCTCTGTATTATACTCAAAATACGCCATCAATGTTATTCTCGAGCTTTGCATCCTCTGTATCAACTCTTCCCGGTCAACTTCATTTCCATAATAGACCGGTTGCTCGCCAGGTAAGTGGACAGCCAAATGAATGACTGACGGGAACTCTTCATGAATTCCGTATTCAAACAAACGCCATACAACCTCAGTAGGTCCTATGTAACGCCCTTGGAGATATTGTTTAATTTCATCCGAGTCACTCCCTACTTGGAGTGTTGTTCGATCTGAGCCTTTATATATATATTTGTGTATATACTTTATCGCATGGATTGAACCACAGACCTCTACGTTTATGTGGGCTTTATAACGTTTAGACAGATATGGATTATATGGTACTACCCATCTGTTATCCATTGAGAACCGATCATGCAACCCCGATCCCCTCAGCGTCACTGTCCATGTCCTACCATCATTACGCCTTCTGTACAGGGGATAGCCATCCTCTTATACAACTGTCTCAGCTTGATAGGCCTTAGGGTACCGTTTGGAACATGATGTTGGACCACCACTTTCCCTTAAAGCCATGCAGGGTGATCTCACATTTGCTTCTCCACATGGACCGTGCACCATGCAGCTTTTAATGATTTCAGTAAGCTCCCCGGTAGGATCAGTCGCGGGGTCCGGCAACTCTGCACACACAATCTCATCCATTTCCTCCCCAGTCCGAAAACGATCGTCGGGATGAAGAAAAATCAGTAGATGCATGTGTGGTAGCCCTCTCTTCTGGTATTCAATGGTCCATACAGAACCAAGATAGCGTCCAAAGATGTGCTTACGCTTTATTTCTTGGAGTAGTTGTTGTTGCTTGAGAACCCTTGCAACCAAATCTGGCCTATCAACAGCACTTTGCCCTGGTAGTAACTCGACAGTAATCTCTTCCCACTTTGGATTCGCAGTAAAGGTAACGAATAGTGAAGGACGCCCCAAATGTCGAACTATTGCCATGGAATCTTGAAACAACTGCAGCATGTACCGGTCTCCACCTGTATAGCTTCGTGGTAGAATGATCATCAGCAAACCTCCAACCTCCGCCAGACGCTCTGGACGCTCCAGGCGCCCAGGGCGCTCGGTAGACAAACTGCCTCTCCAGAGAAGCAACGGAGCGTTCCTGGCGCCTTCTGGCGCATAGCATTCCGCCCTGGCGAGCACTAGTGCCCCCTGCGCCAGGCGCGCACTGAATCTAGTCGTGCGCCCCGAAACATCTGTTCACCGTGGCGCTACCGCTTCAGGCGCTATCGGCCAGTGCTCTTTTCGCGGCTCTCAGAGCGGAATCTTTCTCTCGCCTGGCGTTATCGACGGAATGCTCTCTCGCCTGGCAGCTCTGCCAGCGGAATGCTCTCTCACCTGGCGGCTCTCGCGGCGGAATGCTCTCTCGCCTGGCGCTCTCGCGGACAATGCTCTCTCGCCGGAGACTACTACCTATCTCCTGGGCCTCCTGGAGCTCTCTGGCGACTCACTGGGCATATAATGCTTCTTGGAGTACTCCCGACTGCTCCAGCAGCGCTCGATACACCGCATTTTACCCTTCAGTGCCTGTTTTTACAATGCGTACTACTTTCTTTGCTTTAGTGGGCACTGCTTTCTCAGGCGTTCAAACCGTGATTCTATTCTTCAAATCCTCTTCTACAAACCGTCTTCAACTAGCTAATTGAATATAATATAGGTATATAGGTACTCCCATCTTCAAAGCACTTCGTCTTAAAGCACTTTTCGCCAGTACTCTCCCACTCGCCTCGCGCTCCCAGTCTTTCTCCAAAGCGTTCGCCTCAGGGCACTTTCGCCAGTGCTTTCCAGCACTCTCCTCCAAAAGCGCTCACAGTGCTCTCCAAAGCACTTCGCCTCCAGCTCGTCAGTGCTCTCCAAAAGCACTTTCATGGTCTCTACATCCTCTTCCTCCTCCTTGCCCCGTGATCGCCTCTTCTTGCTCCTCTTCTTCCTCTTCGCCTTCCTCTTCGCTTCAATGCCCGAAGTTGGCGTGAACCACCTCATCTGGCGCCACCATGGTGGAACCAGTGATATCCCTGGGCACTTCATGATTGCTTTCGGCGTTCGAATGCATAGCTTCGGCATTGCAACTTAAATCGTCCTCGCTGAATCCATCTTCGGTATCGCCGATAGTGATGCCCTTCTTACTCTCGTATCTATCGGCGTTAGCCTCAGTGTTCAGAAAGCTCTGCCATTGTAACCTCCATCATAGCATCGCTTCTCGGAGGTTATCGTAATCACCTCGCGTTGCCTCCTGGTTCTGCCTACTCCTCCTTCCATGTGTTCTTTCGTTCTGTTGAGCGTTTCTACTCGTATTCAATGTCAGCGGAGATCTACTATAGCCCTGAGCACACCGTTACTGCTTTCCCAGCACTTCGCTATCGCTCTAAGGGATGTGAGGGATCAGGGATGCTTACTGACAACTCTTCTGGTTCTGTGACTGGAAATGGTCAGGCTTCGCGTATGTTCGCGGTTGGCCATGCCGAATCTGCGTTGCCAAATCGCAGTGGATATCGGGCAAATAAGCGTGGGGTAATCGCTCTAGGAACTCGGGGTCTTTTACCCTCGCATCCTGACCCCATCAAAGTATTTATAGTACAATATGGATAATCTCCGGGGAACGAAAACCGTGAAGCGGTAGGTCTGGTAACCGTTAAGCGGCGTTCGCGAGTGCTTCTCCGGCGTTAATGGCGAGTGCTTCGTTAGCGAGTGCTTTCGTTGAGGATTAATCATACCTCGTAATGCTGCTTGCGGGGCTCAAGCGATCGTTCTTCAAAGATCTCTCTTGAGCAGCCCGGCCTCCAGGACTGGGAGCTTTCAAGCCCATAGATGGTCGAGTCTGTAAAAGCGCCCTTTAACCTCGTGCATCAAGTCTTGGCCTTCGGAGTGTAGACTTCTGACCTATCGTCGTCAATTCGCTTCTAGAGCACTCGTCAGCGTTTCAAAGCATTCACGCGTTTGATAACGCCGTCGAGAATCTACTGCAGTCGCCTCGGCAGTTCTTGCATATTTACTACCAGTGCGAAAGCCTGCGCTGCAGGGGAAAAACTCGTGTAGAAGAGTGTGGTCCCGATTAGCGTGCTGCCTCCTTCTCAATCCTCTGGGCTTGCGTTGAAGAAGCGTTTTACTCGCCGAAATTTGGGTAACAAGGACCTCTGAGATAGGTTACTCGCCCGAATGTTAGCGATGCTTTCTCAGCGGTCTTGAGTGTTTTGGGAATACTACTAACCTCACTTTCTGCTATAGGGCATTTCCTTCGTCCCTGATAGATGAAGGAAACTGTGCAATATCATATCTTGGTTCTTGACTGGTAAATATTCAGAGGGCGAGGAATCCGGGGACTGCTCATAGAGCTCTGTAGCGCCCTCAAAGGGGGAGGAGCGATAGAGGCGATGTAAGTGGGTGAGAATCGCCCGTACCTCGAGCATCGAGAAGGTCATGTGCCTTAGTGTAGAAGCTATAGTCAATATCGCGAGAATAAGCGGGCACTGAAGAAGGCATGGACTGTGAGGATATCGGAGGTCTTCTGAGATCTGTGAATCTTCTGAGATGCCGGGAGTGCTCTCTGAGATGCGAGGATGATTTCTGAGATCTTCCTGGCTGGATCAAGTGAAGTGGCTCTGTGGGATGTGGGCGCTATTTCTGCAGGATGCGTTCTGTTTGGGTACGAAGTGGGTGCTTCTTCTCCGTCTACCTTTGCACCGGGGCGTGCTCCTCTGAATCGTTAGCGTTTTGTCTTTGGCGTTAATGGGTGGGAGAGTCGAACCTGTACCACATCCACGAGGCGTCGGAGGAAGCAATAACCTCCGCTACCGCTCGGTTGGTCTCCTCCGAGCACTGCCCAGTGCTCTGGCAGTAGTCGGCTGGGCGGTCTGGTCTCTTCCCCGTACTTTGGGATCTCTGCTGGGTGGAGGCTTGAGGTTCTTCTTCCGGATCATCTAGATTCTCCTCAGAGCTCTCCTGAGCATTCTCCGGGGAGTCGTTATACTGGGAGTGGCTGGTATCGGCGGTTTCCTCCACCTCTGGCACATCCTCCTGCTGCTCCTGCACTTCAGCGATGTCAGTATTGCCATCGGTGAGATGGAATTCTACCCTTCTAGGGCTGCTTCTTCCAGTCGATGTGTCGGTAGAACGGAGAAGCCCTTCTGAGCTATTAGGCGGTGGTCGACTGACTGCTCCGGTCTTTGGTCGTGACTGCTCCGGTGTCTTGGTCGATTGACTACTCCAGTGCTGGTTGACAGTCTGCGGTCAATGCTCGGAATGATATTTCAGACTCGTCAGTCTGTGAATCATCATGCTCTTGAATTGGTACTGGGAGTCGTGGTAAACTGCGGAAAGAAGTCTTGAACGGCGGATCGCTTGTTGAGAGGCATTCTGCTTGCTGGCAGGAGTATCCAATGTGCTCTAGGAGCATTCTTTTGCGTGTTTTGATTAGAAATCAACGCTTGGCGACAGAGTTTTCGTCGCCAAGCAAGAAGAATTTTCACCGCTAACCTCGTAGGGTAGCGATCCGCTCAACCGCATCCTGGTCCATCAGCAAAAAAAAAAATCCCCCAAGACGAATTGTACGTCCAGACGTACCGACTCGTCTTTTGGGCAAAAGTTGTCGTCTTTCCTGTCAAAATTTGCATCCGGCCCGTCAAATTCCTCGTCTTTTTCCCGGGCATTTTGACGACTCGTCTTTTTCCCAAAAGTTCTCGTCTTTTTCCCGGGCATTTCGACGGCTCGTCTTTTGATCAAAAATGCCCGTCTTTTTCCCGGGCATTTTGAGCGCCTCGTCTTTTCACCAAAAATGCCCGTCTTTTTCCCGGGCATTTTGAGCGCCTCGTCTTTTGACCAAAAATGCCGGTCTTTCCTGGAGCATTTTGGCGCCTCGTCTTTTGACTGCGTTTTGCCCATTATCGTTTCACTGTATCGCGTTCCCACATGTAATTCGTTTCAAGTATATAGCCAATATAAATTACTAATTATTCTCTGAAAGTAAAATTCTACCAGAGTAAAACTGCCCGTCAATTTGCCTGGGAAGTTGACGAGGAAGCCCTCCCGTCATACCCCAGAGTAAAGCTCCTCGCCAAACTGCGTGGGAAGTTGACGAGGAAGCCCTCCCGTCATACCCCAGAGTAAAACTGCCCGTCAATTTGACTGGGAAGTTGACGAGGAAGCCCTCCCGTCATACCCCAGAGTAAAGCTCCTCGCCAAACTGCATGGGAAGGTGACGACGATGCAGAGATCCTCGCTAATCCACGATCATCTTTGTCACCCCACGATGTAAAGCCCCGTCAAAACTGCCTGGGAAGTTGACGAGATGCCTCTCGCCCTTCCTCGAATTTCATTTGCTCAAGAACTGCTCGGGAAAGTGACGAGGATGCCTCCTTGTCATTCCTCGAACTTTAGCTGCTCACAAAACGCCTGGGAAATTCCTAGTTATTTCACGAGGTAAAGCCAGCGTCAAACTGCCTTTGGGAAGTTGACGAGACATAGAGCATCCTCGCTCACCCATGAAACAAAGCTTCCTGTCAAAACTGCCCGGGAAGTTGACGAGGATGCATCCTCATTCCACGAGGTAAAGCTGCCCATAAAACCGCCTGGGAAGCTGACGAGGAAGTCTTCTCGTTATTCTACGAAGTAATGCTGTCCGCAAAATTGCCTGTGAAATGACAAGGAAGTTTTCGTCAGCTGTTGCAAATTGCTGGGAAGCTGACGAGACGCTTGTATTCGCCATTCTTAAAGTTGAGGCCCCAGTCAATCGGGAAGCCGACGATGACCGTGATCTCGCAGCTCCCAGCCAGATTGACTGGGGCCTCAACTTTAAGCAATGGCGAGGATACAGAGCATCCTCGTCAACTTCCCAGCCATATTGACTGGCAGCTTTGCTTTGAGGAACGACAGAAGATTCTCGTTACCTTTCAGCTTGACGGCAGTTTGGCCAGGATTGACGAGAAGGCGGTTGAGCTGCCCGTCAAACTGGCTGGGAATCTGACGAGGATGCTCTGCATCCTCGTCGTTCCTCAAAGCAAAGCTGCCAGTCAAACTGCCTGGGAAGTTGACGAAAAAAGTCTCGCTATTTTACACAAGATAATTCCCTATTGAGTAATGGTATTCAGTATGGCCGAGATAGATGCCCGGTCAAAACGACAGAAATATCACAAACTGACAATATTACCACGCGCTAAAGTGATCCTCCGCATAGCAGTTCCCGACGGATTCGGCGATAATCGGCGATATCGGCGCATATCGGCGATGAAACGCCGGCGCTTACCCTCCCTACCCCGAGTTGATATGACTGAGATAAATGAAGTGTTGAAGTTGTATGAAAACATCACTGAACTGGAACTTTGATTTTATCCGCGTCAATTCAACTGTACATTAGGCAAATATCTGAACAAACACCGACTAATGCCCATCTTCAAATGCCCATCTTCAAATGCCCACAAATGCCATCGCCAACGCCCATCGCCAAAGAATACAAATGCCATCGCCGAATGCCCATCGTGAAATGCCCAGCGTCAAATGCCATCGCCGAATGCCATGTGGGATTAGTAAATGGACCCGTAAGTTGACAGGTCAATTGTAGTATTGATAAACCACCGGCTATTCGTAGGCGATGTAGATTCGGGAACAAGATGAGCGGCACCCAGGATGCCCTTGATATTCACCACCCATATATCGTCAAAAGCGCTGACGAGCGCGTGATACCCTTTATCAAGCCGCAGGGCATTTCATGCACTGCTGAAGTCCGGTTTCAGCGGGCAAATCGCCGCCAACAGCCTTGCTTCTCTCCGTCCCCGGATCTGTCACTTAAACACCGCCAGTAGAGTTGCGGGCAAAGGCCCCTGCAAGGGCTCCAGGTCACGGGTTTTTGACGGAACCAGACCCAATCATTCCTGGCCTCCTCTCCTGTAGTGTGAAGGGTGTGCACCGCCCTTTCGCCGCTCGACTGCAAGGGACGGGCACCTTGATCTGCCTGAATGTCGTCACACGCCAGGAATCGATATCCTCCGGAATCTCTTCAAAATCCCGCCGCAGTTCCCTCATGAAGTATCTCCGGATGTAGAACTCGAGAGATTTGCTGCCCGATATTGACGCTTTTGGACGACCGCCAAATCTATCGGGTTTTGACCAAGCGCTTCCCACAGGCTCCTCCTTTGGGAAACATCCCATGGTGCGATCAGCCCCAGTCGAATCGCCGGATCGCCCTGGGATTAGCCACAAGGCTTTGCGCGTGCAGCCTCCTCTTTAGATTCGGGCGCCAATACCTCGAGATTGCCCACCAGATCCGACGGAGAATCCGGCCCCGGCAATTTGCAGAAGATTCAACCTGCATGGCGAAGATGTAATCTCGATTGAAAGTCCGGAGTATCTGCATGGCGGATTGACGCGATTGTTCGACGATATGGTATCTTCAGCTGGTCCGCGCAGTCTCGCAAGACTGTCGAATAGTCGGGAATATTCCGTGACTGGCGGATACGCTCCGTGAAGTGGCTCATCAGGTGAAGCTTGAAGTCGGATTCTTCCCGAAGATTTCGCCGGTCTCCGCCTGGAGATTCAATCGCTGACCAGCGACAACCCGCCGCCTCTGGGTCGAGGATTCATCGAGGGCTGCTAGTTCGATTGTACTCTTCACGGTTTTGCGCCAGCTACGAGCCTCTCCGCTTCCGACCAAGGCGGTATTTCCTGGAAGATATCCTTCGCTCGATGGAATGCCCGGAGATAGCTGTCTAATAGATCAATCGTCAATTCGGGAACGGTATCTGGGCAACCAGTCCCCAATCGACACGCCCGAACGCACTGAAAGGCTTTCCTGAAAAGCTCCGCCTGACTGGCGGAGGGATTCCTGAGAGCGGATGCCAGCGCTGGCAGGATCATCTTCTGGAAGCCGTGCATCTCTTTGCCCTGCCACTGACTGACGGCTTGGTAGGGTTTTGACGGCGGGCAAAAGCCCGGGTATGGCGGCATCTTGGTCCATATGAGGTTGAATCCGGCCCAGGCGGTCAAATTCCTGCAGGAAATCCTCCAGCCACTGCATCAAATGCTTGATTCCGAGGTAGACGACGCGCAGCATATCGGGCTTATGGAGCTTTCATACGCCTGGACGAAGGGCAATTCCCAGAAGGGATTGTACAGCGCCGCAGACCCCGCTTCAAACCACTTTGCCAACGCTTAACTCCTCTTCTGGTCCCTGTTGGGATTTTCCAGGTCCTTGAGTGCAGTGAATTGCCGATACATCCTGCGGTATTCGCCCTGGTCCCGGGCATAAATCTTGTTAGGCTCGGCCTGGTACTCTCCCAGTTTATTGACGGGAATCTCGCATTTCGGGCACATGTTGAATTTAGTGCTCAGGAGGTTACAGTTCTCCACATGGTCGGCCAGCCATGCCGCCAGGATGGGCCAGCAACGCCGCCAGATCCGCCCGGAAGATCCCATCAAAATGCCCACGCCTGGTCAAAATGCAGGAGCGCTCAAGAACGACGGACAGGACGCTGCGGAGTGTCTCCGCCATGCTCGAGTCGACCTTTTCGACGCTGCATTCTGGCGACCTTCGGAGGAATGGGCAATAACGCGAGAAGCAGGTGCGCTTTATTTGACGGCTTTGACCAGATCTTTCCCGGATATTTCCTATCACAAATATATAGGCCAGCTCTTTTGTCTCCGGAGAAATTCACAAATGCGTGATGTCCGAGCTGCAGATGATGGGCATAATCGTCGCCCCAGGGGTAGCTTTCTGCGATTCCACCACCAGTCGGCCGCAGATCTCCGAATAGAGCTGATGCCCGTCGGGGTCAGATCTTTTCCGGCGGTATACCATTCGGTCGAATAGCAGCGCTGCCCCAGCAGATATCTGGCGATTCGACGGATTGCGTAATACAGCTCGTTTTCGAAGCCGTCGCCACCGACTGAAGTTCGGAGGTTCTCCGGCATTTTGTCGAGCTGCTTCTGGAATGTGTATGCGGATTGAAAAGTGCGCTCGACCTCAAGGATTTGTGCAGTCCCTGATTGAAGTAGGCGATTGAGGTGGCGGTCAATTTGTGCTCGATAAAGAACCGGCAAGCCTCCATTCAGCTGCGCCCTTGAACGGTGCCCAGGGCTTCCAGTCGCCCTTCAAATGATCCCGAGCAGTCTGAACCCTTCTGGATTTGCCACTATTGACGCGTAAACCGTGGTCTTCTGCTTCGATATCCCAGATCTGATTCGCGTTAGAAACAATGCGCGCCCGTCATCGTCGGAGCTTCGGCGTCAAAAAGTCGGACTCCATCTCGAATTTTCCTCGAGTCGCATCATCGCCGCCGCCAATTATCGTGGGTCAATGTGCCGGTCCGCTCCCAGTCCATGCTCTTTCGCCGCCAGAGCCATGTAAATGTGTTCGCTAGACGCTTCAACATGCGGTAATGCCGCAAAGGGGCAGGGTGTAGATGCCATTTCGTTTTTGTTCTGTGCCACAGTGTTTTGCATCGTAACTTTAGTACATTTCTTTGTCTATGGAGTCATTTGTCAAGCTCACGGCCTGCTCGTTAGCTCGCGATTGCAAGACCTCGCTTTGAATGTCGCCCTCGGTCGCTTTTCCTGGCCTCGCTCAATGCCTGGCTCTTCAGTTAATTGCCTGTTTCTCTCGCTTGATTGCCTGCCACTCGGTCATTTACCTATCACTCACAATTGCCTGCCACTCGTCGCTTCTCAGCACTCGGTCGCTTGCCTGACACTCGGTCAATTACCCAGCACTCGGTCGTATGCCTGGCACTCGGTCAATTATACCGCCCGTCAGTGGCACAGGAAAATGACGTGTGTGGTAAATTGACGATCGTTTCCTAGGCCGGCAATCATTCGGAATTAGCCAAGTGTTATGAAAGCAATGATAGTGACGCTAATTATCACAACATCACATCGTCCGAGCTCAACGCCAACACTCAACACCAACCTCTAAACCATACTCAACACCATACACTACTCTAGGCAAACATCCACCACCAACATCCACCACCAACATCCACCACCAACGATTCGACGGTGCAAACATCAGGCATTCCATCCCGTCCC
Source organism: Morchella sp. 2018-W38C (assembly GCA_024713705.1). Taxonomy (NCBI): domain Eukaryota; kingdom Fungi; phylum Ascomycota; class Pezizomycetes; order Pezizales; family Morchellaceae; genus Morchella; species Morchella sp. 2018-W38C. The sequence continues at coordinate 1,800,846 of JAMJEX010000014.1, forward strand.
GCGGATTTTTGACCGCATTGGGCAAAGAGGCGCTGATGCATTCGTTTTTTCTTTGTTTGCAGGATGAATCGTTATTTAATTGCCAATTCCAGCACACCTCACGATGATTCTTTAGGATTCCTCAGACACCTTCGGATTCTTCCGCCGCGCTTTTTGTTCTATATAAGGAACCGAATCCTCCGTCCCTTTCCTCAGGCTCAGGCTCTCCGCCCTTTATCCAGCCTTCACTATTCCCACAGTACTGCTCGCCAATCATCCAGAGCGCTCAAAATGCCCAAGTCAAAGTCCGGTCAAAGAAGCCTGCCAATCCGCAAGCACCCAAGTCGGCCCCACCTCACCATCATCTCCTAAATCCCGCTGAGAGCGAAGAAAGCCGATGCGTGGATATTGCATGTACCGAAGGCGGAGTGCCTGCAGCAGGTATGACAATCGCTGATTCCCTCTTCTCCGTCCTATTCCCGTCCTCCTCCGAGTCCTCGTCGAATTCCCGTCCTCCTCCTCGTCGTATTCCCGTCCTCCTCCTCGTCGTATTCCCGTCCTCTTCCTCGTCGCATTCCCGTCCTCTTCCTTGTCGTATTCCAGTCCTTTGATCATTGTCTAACGCCTGCTTAGGGGTATGCCGACTTGCCCACCCTCAATATCACCACCATCAGATCCATCATGGGCTTCACGCCTGCGCAATGGGAGGCTATGAGGGATTAGGACTTCTTCATCAACAATGGAATTGCCAGCAAGACCTCCGCATCACCGGCCCAGTGGGAAGAAGCACGAAGGCTCTTGCTCAGCCATGAGCCTGGCCCCTATACCACCACCTCGCCGAGCAAGAAGGCGATAAGATCACGATGCAAGGCATCTTGGTCGACGTCTCCATCAGCTCTCTGCTCTGCGATCTATGCCGTCGAAAGTCGGCAAATGACAAGGCTAGGTTCAACCTAGCGAGGGCAAATCACCTAGCAAAGACCAAGAAGCAGCAGAAGGCGGCCAGCATGGCGGCCAGAAGCGAATATAAAAAGAACAAGAGGCAAAGGGACGAGCAGATGGGCCCTCGGGCCTGCACCAAGTCCGGGGAGGAAAAGGGCGAAGATTGCCCACGACCTTGCGGAGGAGGAGAATCTGGCCGACATGTCTGAATTCCTGCCCTCGGAAGATGGCGAGAATTAGCCAGGAACCCCGGAGGAAGCGTCTGGGAGCCGGAGCAGGAATAGGGCGGGGAAGAAGGAAAGCAGCGCAGGAGCGAAGCAGGCAGAGGAAGAAAGCGCAGGAGGAGCCGGTGGTGGTGGAGGAGGAGGAGGAGGAGAATTGGCGAGCTTTCTTAGAGCCCTTCAAAAGCAGACCTGGGAGCCGTGTCTGGTCGACCGCCCGTCGGCGTTACCCTGCTACCGACATGCTACCGCTACAGTGCCCAAAGTAAGGTTCGAGAAGGGTAAGGAGGTGGACGGCCGACGCCGGAAGGTTTGAGATATGCCCAATTGGGCCTAGGAACTTTGCGGGCATCCTTCCTTACCTACAGCTCCCTCCGGGCCCATATCTCTCCGAGGTGGTGAGGATGGTCAAATTATACAGCTAGATTCGGACGTCCATGTACAGATGAAGATCAAGTGCATCCGGCAATTAAATGCACCTGATTGGGGCACTTGTGCCTGACGAAAAAAATTCCCAAAGGTCGGGCTCTCGCAGCTACATCTCCCGTCCCAGCACCTTGCAGGCAATCTTCCTGCTCAGCGATAAGGGCGTCCGGGTCTGGCTAAGTGCCTGCCGAGATTTGCCCTGCCTCCGCCTCCAGGTTGTCTACCGAGAAGGATATCAGCGAAGCAGACCCCCAAGCCTGTACCAATACTTCATGGGAGACTGGGAGACTCTGATGGACAATCAACTGCGGATTGACCGGAGGTCGTCAGACTTTACTGAAGAAGAAGCAGGGAAATTCTGGGCAACAGGGAAGAAAAAAGGCCGAGATCATCGAGCTCAGTGGCGGCGAGGGCGAGAATGCCCGGGAATATGACAAAGATGAGGAAGATGAACTGGCAGGGCCTACCCCTCGTCCAAAATCCCGCGGCAATAGGAGCAAGGCTGGGCAAATCTCTGGAAGCCCGTCAAAGAAAAATCCCGGGAAGGGCAAGCAGCGAGAGGAAGTGGAGGAAGAGGAAGAGGAAGAGGAAGAGGAAGAGGAAGAGGAAGAGGAAGATGAAGAGGAAGGGGAGGATGAGGATGAGGACGAGGAAGATGACGAGGAAGATGACGAGGAAGGCGGCGGCAACGACGGCGGCGGCTGACGACGAGGAGGAGGAGCTTCAACAAAAGAGAGATCGAGGAATGGGAAGGCATCTGGTCAGAGTACTTCCAATAGCGCCCGGCACCGAGATCGACTGGGAAAACCCTCCAGGTCCCGTCAAAGTCCCGTCAAAGTCGCCAAAGTCCCGCCATAAAAGTCCTTCCTCCGAGTCAGAAGGCTTCTGGCCCCAAAGGCGTCTACGCCAAAGAATGCAGCCCCCAAAACGCCGGCAAGGACCCCCGCGCAGCTAGCTGCCTCAGCTCAGAGGTGGAAAAAATCGAGGGTGTAAGTCAGAATAATTGCCCAAGTCAGTCGTCAGGATGCCTACTAATGCCTATGATGCGTTGTTAGACAGATGGTACGGGACGAACCTGCGGAGAGTCCGCCGCTGAGTACAGCCTCAGGGCGGGCAGGAAAATAGCAGTGATGGAGAAGATGCGGGCGGAGCAGCAGAATGCGGGCAGGTCAGCAGAATGCGGGCCAGGTCAGCAGAAGGAAGGGAGCAAGCTGCCCCTTCCATTTCTACGCTTCGTGCCAGGCATGCACAAGCCCGTTCCCTCCGGATGGGACTTTTCGTCTTTGGAAAGAGCCTGACAATCACTCTTCTAACACTTCTGACTCTTCTGACTCCATCGAAATCGTGGAAATCCAGCTCTCCCCTGTGCCGCCGGTGCGCGTCTTGCTGGCAGGAAGCTTCGCCGTGCCAAGTCTGGGTGAGTCGTCAATCATTCTGCCCATAGTATGTGTTTTGCTAACGCCGTTCAGGCTGATCAGCCGCTGGGCAATCCTCAGCCTAGCATGTATCGCTTGTCAATTTCCTTTGTTCAAGTTCAATCTCTTCGGGCAATCCTCAGGCTAGCAGATCTCTTCGGTCAATTTCCTTTGTTCAATCTCTTCGGGCAATTCTCTTTATACATCTCTTTGGGCAATCATATGCTTTGGGCAATCGTTTTCTTTGGGCAATCTCACACGGTTTCCGATTCGTTGATGGTAATATTCCCCGTCCTTGTACGAGCTTGAAGTATCCGAGTATCAAGCTGATCTCCGTCTAGATTACTCTGACGACTGTATTATTCCCTGTCCTTTATCGCTTCGTGCTTTTTGACGGCTGTATTATTCCCTGTCCTTTATCGCTTCGTGCTTTGTGACGGCTGTATCATTCCTAGTCCTTTACCGAGTCTTGCTTTTTGACGGATGTATCGTCCTTTACTTATCCGTGTTTTTTGACGGCGGTATCATTACCGGTACTCATTTGGAAGGAATATATCTATTTTGGGCAATCTCATTTTCAGCGTTTGGTATCGATATGTGATCTCTTTTGGCCTTTGTATCATTACCATCGGTATTTAGGACTAGTAAATCTACTTTTGGTTAGGTTCATACCATGCGGAAGGCATCTCCTGGCTTTGCTTTGCATCTCCCGGAATTGCCTGGCATTGCAGATTTTTGCCCATGTAGGCCTAGAGATATTAGCACATGTAGGATTTGCGTATCAATTACATCATTCTTCCCATTCTGTGAAGTCGGTGCCCACCCCCTCCCCAGATGCAATGGGGTGTGATAAAAGTCGGTGTGGTATCTGCATTCCCTGCTGCATCTGCACGATGCCTCAACCACCCTCCCGGGCGGAATCTTCCGCCATGCACAGAAAATGCCCAGCGACTCACCGTCAAAAATCTGGCGCGATTAGCAGGGACAAATGGTCATCTAGTCAGCGGCATCTTAGCGTTCATCACAGGAGGTTCCTAGCACCTTTTCTCAGGAGTCTAACAGGCGAAGAACCACCGCGTCAAAATCCCAGGCGAGCGGATATCGAGAAGAAGGCTTCCGAGTCTGAGGAGAATTCAGAGGCATTCCCAAATCGATCTCAACTTCATGGCGGCGATTCGTTGGCCAAAGACGGGAGCTTGAATGCCCGGCATTTCACCAGCTCTCCGCTCTCAAGCCCACCCCGCGATTCTCAATCCCACCGGCAATTGTCAAAGGATCCGGTAAGCTCATTCAGATATTTGCCCAAAGCAAATACCGTCATTTACACATCTAACTTTGGGCAATTGCAGGAAAGCGTTCTGACGGCACCCAGCCGGCAGTAGTCAAGTCTTCTTGCCACGGGCATCTTCCCAAATCACCTCGCTCGCCCGTCAAAAATCTAGGACACATCAGCGGGAACCCACACCCAGTCGTCAAAAATCCAGGTCGAATCGTCAAATTCCCGAATCGAGTCATCAAAGTTCCGAGTCTTAATATGCGTGGACTCGGAGAATCAAGGGCGTGTTTTCGAGCAGCGTGGGCTAAAGCGTTTTGACATGAGCTACAGGTTCATCCTGGAGAAGGCGGGCTGGGATATTACCAAGGAAACCCTCTTCGTCAATCCGCTCCCTTCCTTGATGGAAATGCCGGTAATGATCCGGAAGAGCAGGATAGTGCGACGGAGGGTAGTGAGCATACCGAGGATTTGACCATGAACGTGAGTGCCCAGATCAGATACTACCATCAACGGGCGAGATCCCATATGATGGAGAAGGCAAAGAGCTTCGTCATTTCCTCGTACGGGCTTTCGGGCTTGTCCCCCGAGGAATTGAAAGGCCGGGTCGATTATCTTCTGACGGACGACCGTTTCAACTGTGATCCGGAACATTACGAGGTATGCATTCTCCGTAATATTCCCAGTGAATGGGCAATTCACTGATGCGGCAGGGCCTTTCACTCATGCGTTTAGCCCGTCGAATGGCATTTTTCCGCACCCCAGATACCGCGCTTCATTGTGTACTGCTACTACAAGACGAATCGGCATCGCCGCCAATCATCCGGAGTTTGAGAGCTGCATCAACCAGACATTCATCTGCCTCGCTCCACGGTGCTATATCACGCTGAGAGTGCACGTAATTGGGGCAGTAACTGGAAGAACGGTGTCTTCAACAAGGACTATTGCGGCAGTGAGTTTCGCTTTTCCGCCATCCTCATTTTTCCCACCCTACCCGGCTATTTTCACAGTCTACCATCACCTCCCACACCGTCCTGGCATATTCCCACGCCTCCCTGCCATTTTTCTAGTTTATCCGTCATTTCCTGACTATGCGGCCCTCTTTCTGGCTTTTTATGCGGCCTTCCTGTCATTTTCCTGGCATCCTTTCATCCTCGCAGTCTGTCGATCTTCCATGCCCTTCCATTATCTTCGTAATCTTCCGGTCTTCCATCGCTCTTCCTGGCATTTCCGCTGCTTTTGCAATGGCAGCGTTCCCGTCGTTCTCCTGGCATTTCCGTCATTTTGCACTGGTCATTCTCCTGACATTTCCGTCATTTTGCACCGTGATTTCCGTCTTTTTGCGCTGGCAGCGTTGCCGTCGTTCTCCTGGCATTTCCGTCGTTTCCTGGCGAGGTTAGCTAATTGACGGGCATGCCAGTAATCTACGAGAGGCAGATGGGTACCTGGAATCGATCTTTCCCAGACGCGGAATCGTCGATGCTGGTTTTGACCGGCATTCGGCAGGAGATAACCAAGCGTGTGAAAATGACCAACTGCTGCAAGCGCCCATCAATGGAGAGTAGGGAAGCCCTTGTTGATCCAGGCGTGAAGTTTCCTGGCGGGTCTTAGAGCGAAGCTCAATGACGGTAATGACGAGATTGGCCTCTACCCTGACGACCTCGAATTGGGCTTTGTTAATGATGACGATATGAATGGCTGTGGGGAAATTGACGATGCAGAGCATAGTGCCGGTGCAGAGCATATTGACGATGCAGAGCATATTGACGATGCAGAGCGTGGCGCGGGCAATTCCTCGGGGCGTCAAGTGGTGCTGGAAAATGACGAGCGAGTCAATACGGCGGTGGAGAGCGAGGATTCCCAGGACAATGTCCCTGTGCGGAGGAGAGGCAGTAAGAGAAGAGGACGGGGACGAAGAGCTAGATAGACAGACTAGGAGATGTATATAATTCGTAATTTGACCATGATTGCCGCAAATTGACGATGCCGACGAGGTGCCCAAAACACCAGGCGTCGTATCGTGAAATGCCGACGAGATTGCCCAAAACACCAGGCGTCGTATCGTGAAATGCCGACGAGATTGCCCAAAACACCAGGCGACGTATCGTGAAATGCCGACGAGGTTGCCTAAACATCAGACGTAGTAATGTGAGCTTTTGACGATATATTCCATCAAATGACGGGCCCGCGAAGGCGAGTGACGGGCCCGCGAATGCAAAGGGTTTGAAGTTCCGTGAAATGACGATGCCGGGAGGGCAAGAGGCGAGACGCTTCGTCAAAGGCCTGGGAATATGACGGGCTAAAGGCGAGAGGGTTCGTCAAAGGCCTGGGAATATGACGGGCTAAAGGCGAGAGGGTTCGTCAAAGGCCTGGGAAAATGACGGCATAAGGCAGTATTTCGTCGAACGCCTGGGAATTTGACGGCATAAGACGGGACGTTCGTCAAATGCCTGAGATTTGACGGGCATAAAGTGGACGTCAAATTCCTGGGAATTTGACGAGTGGAAAACGACGAATTTGACGACTCTTTTTGGTCAAAAGACGACGCCGCGACGAACGGAGAGATTTTTTCGCCGAGACGATATCGCTTGGCGTATGGATGCAGGTAAGAAAACTTCTCATGCGCCTGGTGCGCCTGGTGCGTCTGGGTACGCCCAGGTGCGTCAGAATGAACCCAATTTTTTGCTGATGTCCGCTCAACCGAATCCGAGTCATTTCTAATCACTCGTTTTACTGCACTATCAGAAGCGATACCGAGTGCTCTGAGAGCAATCTAGGAGTTTGGCTTGACTGTAATTCAATTAAGAAATGAAATAATCTAATCTGATCTAATCTAATCTAATCTAATAAATCTAAAACGATGATCCCATCTATTCATAATAGCACCGAACCCAATCCCAGGAGCACTCGCCAGCGCTCAGAAAACAAGACATACCGCTATTCAGAGGTAAGCGATTGTTCGGCAGAAAGAGAAACGAGAGATTATACCAAATGAAACTAATGACGCCAGTAGCACTCAAGAAGTGCTCAGAAAACAATACATACCGCTATTCAGAGGTAAGCATTCTGAGCAGAAAGAGAGACGCGAGATTATACCAAAGAAAACTAATGATGCCCGCCATCACCACCACCGCCACCACCACCGCCTCCAGAAGGTCCACCACCACCACCACCGCCAGGAGGTCCGCCCGGAGGAGGAGGAGGAGGAGGAGGAGGAGGAGGAGGAGGGTTGCCACCACCACCACCACCACCGCCCGGAGGAGGATTACCACCACCACCACCACCACCACCACCACCACCGCCCGGAGGAGGATTACCACCACCACCACCGCCACCACCACCGCCCGGAGGAGGGTTACCACCACCACCACCACCACCGCCACCACCACCACCGCCTCCAGCAGCAGCCGCGAGTGCGTCAGCAGCTCTCTTGGCTGCTATCCCGCAGGCGCCCAGATTACTCCTCAAAGTTTGCCAGCAACCCCTACACCCAGAGGATACTTCCTCAGGTATTTGGGGTCTAAGTCGCCGATAGCATCCTGCTGTCTATCGCGACGTCTAACAAGAGTCTGGATTAGCCTTTGATTACTGGCATCAGTTCTGGGCAAATATACCCTCAGTCCTTTAGCATTAACACGATGATTTCCCTCCTCGTAGTCAGAGTCCTCTGCTGGGATATCGATCATGGTGTAATCGTCTTCCTCGATATGAGGGAATGCTCGTGATAGCGGCGGTGTTTCAGCACCACCCAAATTAGCACCCGCGCCCGCTCTGTGGAGCACCGCGAGTATCCTCCGAGGCCTGCCAGTACTATTCTTCAACCAACCCTCGACCTCTTCCGAATCAGTGATCTGGACCTCCTGTGGCCGGACAGGAGGATTGGATGCCGGTGGAACGTTCTCGAGTGCTCCCCAGATACTCCTGATTGCTCTGTCGGGTGGGGTGTGCTTCAGGATCAAGTTGCAGAGCTCTGAAACGTTATCTTTGTCAGAATACCAATGAACGAATTCTGATTTCGCCGATGGTTCCAGTCATAGATACGGGCGGGGCAATTCACGGAGAATGCTCCCAGAGCATCCGGTCTACCACCGTGACCATTAAGGAAGGTCTATCGAGTTCGGCGGGCACTGGGTCCCGCGACGCTTCTTAGAGCGCCACCGCCCTCATCATCATCATCGCCTGCCAGCAACTTCTCTAAACTCGCGATTCCCCTGCCCCCTCGATAGCTTTTCCTTCTGCCCAACATCGGCAATGAGCCACTTCAAAGCGTCGGCGAGTGCTCTGCGGGTTGCGGTATTGCTTCCGTTCCACATAGGCAAGAAACCGCTGAGAGGGCGCAAGCTCAACAAATGGAGGCAGAGAGCATCGAACGCTGCTGCTCCGGAGACGGTTTTGTTGACCCAGCCGGTGTTGCATCTCCGCTTTGAGGCTGTTATGGACGTTAGTGTACACTTTAGGCAGGTTGATCAAACCTAAAGTCATCTTTGCTTTGTTCGCCTGAGTCATTGTGTGGGTGTTTTGGGAGATTGGGGACGATGCTTCTGCAGCACCGGGGAACGCTTCTGGAGGACTGGCGTACGCTAACCGAGCACGCGGGGGAGTTTCTGGGGCAGGATCTCGGCGCCTTTGCCTCTGCTCTGCCGGTGTAGGGGAACTGGGTATTGGTATCCGACGGGGACGTCGGAATTGAGAGCTCTGTGAAGCACTGGCGACTGCTTTTGGAGCAGGGGCACGAACTGAGAGCTCGGTTTGACGGACAGGGGCCGACGGTGGTAGTGGCGGCGAGCTGCCTAACTCTGGGGAAAAGCTGGAGACTTGTTCGTTCTTCGTTTTGGGCTTGCTGCTGGGCCTGCTTTGGGCGCTTGTTTGGGCTTGGTGTTGCTGGGTTTGGGCCTGCTGCTGTGCCTTCTGAGCGCTGTTTGAGCTTGGGTGGTGCTGGGCCTGCTGGTCCTGCTGCTGTGCCTTCTGAGCGCTGTTTGGGCTTGGGTGCTGCTGGGCCTGCTGGGCCTGCTGCTGTGCCTTCTGAGCGCTGTTTGGGCTTGGGTGCTGCTGGGCCTGCTGGGCCTGCTGCTGTGCCTGCTGAACGCCAGGGCTTGGTGCTGCCGGGCCTGCTGGGTCTGCTGCTGTGCCTGCTGCAGAACGTTCTCTGTCGGGCTCGACTTCAGGTTGTTCTTTCTATCGCTATCGCTGTCGCTATCGCTATCGCTATCGCTGTCGCTATCGCTATCGCTTCTTTCTCCCCACTCCTTTGGGAAAATTCGTGGTGCCGGGAGACGGTGGCGCTTGCTGAGGGGCGGGTGCTTCTCGAACGCCGACGACTGCGGCGGGGGTGTCTCTCCTATCTCCATTGGGATAGGCTGGTGCCTTCCTGCTCTTACGCATTTGACGAAGGTGAGGACTTCTCTTCTGCTTCTGAGGCTTCTTCTCTTTCTCCTGTGCCTTCCTCTGTAGCTCCTGCACCTTATTCTGCAAGATCTCCAGCTCCTTCTGCTCCTCTATCTCCTGCTCCTCTATCTCCTGCTTCCCCTTCTTCTCCTTCTTCTTTTCCTTCTTTCAGCGTTTTTTGCTATCTGAATCGTCGGTGTCTGGATCGCGATCTCGCTTCTTCTGTGAGCTCTGTGGAGTGCTCTGAGGGCGGGGTGAAGGTGACTATAGTGAATATAGAATATTTGATGAGTATGGTTCTGAGAGCAATAGAATTAAGGAGGATATACCATCTTATATATGATTGCTAGATGTGCAGCTTGAAAGCTCAAACTTGAAACTTGAAACTTGAACCGTAAACTTGAAACGTGAGCTGAATGCGCTTCCAAGAGATATCTTGAAAGCTTTGACAGCAGTGAGGGGTATGAAGTGGTAGCGCTGGAAGAGGTAATACTAAGATAGCGCTGGAAGATGGATGGTTAGGAATCTCTCACGATCTGGAAGGAGGAGAAGGGTGCTCTTATACCGAATAGAATCAGCTATTCCAGAGCTCATCATGCTTCCGAGAGCACCCCGTGTGCTATGGGAGCACCCCCATGTGCTATACGAGCACTCTCGAGTGCTCCGACCGGCGCTGCATATGGTGCTCCAAGCCGTCCTCAATGTTTGCTCCAATAGATGACGTAGATGAATGCTCTAGGCACACTCGAAGATTCTACTCTGGTGGTTTGATTCAATTGAATGACGTAGATGAATGCTCTAGGCACACTCGGAAACGCTCTGACGGTAGTACCGACTCCCAACATTGGTGTCGATTGGATTCCAATGTTGGGTTGGAGTTTCTGTTCTTGTTGGTGTCGGGGCTCTGTGCGCTATGAAGCCGAGTCGGACAGTGTGTATCGTTTGAGCTCGTAGTCGATATTGGTATTGAATTTTCCGTTGTGAACGGTTTCTCGATCTGAATAGCTTTCGCGAGTGCTAACTGAGGGTGAGCGAATGCTGAGAGGGCAGAACGGAGCATTGTTGGTGGCATGATTGCTGTTTCCTCTCGTTGCATGCTCGTGTTTGTATTTGCAGTATTCCGTTGGAGATGTATGACGTCAAAGTCAGCCTTCGCTTCTCCTGGAGGTGCGGAAGGCTTAATCACTCGACGAAAGACTCTGCTAAGCGAGCACTTTGCATGCGGTGACTAATCGCTTGTAGAGCACTCTGCACAACCTGTTGGCAGCGAGAGCCTCATTGGTGACAAATCGCTTGTAGAGCACTCTGCACAATCGCTCGGCGAGCGCTCTGCAGCCAGAGCCTCATTGGATGACAGATTGTTCGTAGAGCACTCTGCACCGCCTGCAGGAAAGAGCCTCTCGGCCTTGGCAGACTGCAAATTCTCGAGTTCAATGAAATCGTCGTGCCCTTTTTGCAGAAAGAGGTACAGCTCCTCCGCGAATTTTGACAGACATCTTCGAACGATCCATCCTTTAGAAGCAGATGAATGGTTGGGAAATCAATATTCACTGCTGGAGCACGATCAATCAGCAGAAACCCCCGAGAACACTGACGAGAGCCCAGAGAGCATTCCCGACATATTCAGAGACGACTACGATTCGAGTCCGACACTTTCGACCAAGATTCGGGTAACAATTCGGACCTCGAATCCGAATCATATTTCGTGATGGAGGAGGGAGGCGGCGATTCAAATGGGCATAAGGCATCTACTACAGTTTACGAGGGCGCTGGGGAAGCACTTTACCGCTCGGAGGACAACGACGAGTGCTCACAAAGTCTTCTTCAATACCCATGGCACCCATTTCGGTCAGCATACGAGTTCAGAATGGCACGCCATTTCACACTGTCTAAAGCCTCACAGGGAACATCGACAGCTTTTTTCTACACGCCTCCGAGTAGTGGCGAAGTGCTCCTACAGCACCGGCGCGGGTTTTATCAAGAGGTTGGAGGAAATGAACGACATACTGGGAAAGGCAAGCTGGAATCATTCGGAGGTGGATATTGGGGAGAAGATCTCCTACTACTACCGCGATCCAATGGTTGTCGTCCGATATCTTCTAGGGCAACGCGCCTTCCGGAGTCATTGGTACGCTACCGCCGTGGTGGAGCATAATGAATTCGGCGAGCGAATGTATGGGGAAATGCATACAGGAGATTGGTGGTGGGAGATGCAGGTCCGTAAGCCTCGACCTGTCCACTTCAAGTCGGAGTGCTCCAGGAGCAGTCGCTGATGCTTTCTCGACAGAACACGCATCGAGGGGTCCACTGTTGTACCAATTATCTGCGCGTCGGATGGCACACATCTGACAAATTTCAGCGGGGACAAGAAAGCCTGGCCAATCTATCTTACCATCGGGAACATCAAGTCGTCGGTGCGCAATAAGCCCACAGGGCATTCATTCATTCTCCTAGGGCTGCTACCAGTGCCACCGAAGCTCGGAAAGAACACAACACTCGTTAACTCCGTTTTAAGACGTCAGAGTCAAATGGCACTGCATCGTGCACTTGGGGAAATCTTTCAAAGCATTCACGAGTGCTCTCAGGAGGGCGAGCAGATCAAATGCGCCGACGGCTACAAACGACTATGCTTTCCGGTGCTCTCGGGCTGGATCGCCGATCAACCCGAGCATTCAAACTTGCAAAACATCAGCACTAGTGCTTGCCCGCGATGCGAGGTGGAGTTTCACAATCTTGGGAGCACTCGTCGAAGCTCTATGCGCAACCACGAGGACTACCGGGAGAGGGTACAGCTATTCGGGCGAGAACCGGGCAATCTAGAACCGGTGGAATACCTTGTTGCGAGATCCGTCAAAACACTCTTCAATGCTTTCTGGGGTATGCCGAGGGTTAATCCGTACGATCTCAATAAACCGGACATACTGCACAATATCTACCTGGAGATGTTGAAGCACATGATGGAGTGGATTCAGGCTTTCTTGAAGAAGCATCACCGATTGGAGGAGTTCGACAACGCTTCGATTGCGCGTTACCCTGGGCTGGCAGTACCAAACAAAGCATATCGTTCTACCACCCAATGGCAAGGGAAAGAGCTGCGGAATCTGGGGCGGGCCGTTCTAGGAGCACTGCGGCTGCTCTGAGAAATCCGGGGGTGGCTGTCAGGAGCGACTTCGCGAAAGCTTTGAAATGCGTTCGAAGTCTAATAGACTTCCACTTAATGGCACAATATGGGAGTCATACAACGAGCACCCTGGACTATATGGAGAGCTATCTCGACGATTTCCATAAACACAAGGATATCTTTTTAGAATTCAGGGCGTACAAGAAGACATTAGAGGACGCGAGAGATCGAACAAAAGTAGTTAGTGGCTCCCAGAGCACCCAGCGAAGCTTAGAGGAGATCCGGGAGATTCGGGAAAGATCGCACTTCAACTTCATCAAATTGCACGTATTAACGCACTACCGGGAGCACGTTGAGCGCTTTGGGAGCATTCCTCAGTACTCCACGGACGTTAGCGAGCTTGCCCATGTACGGCAGGTAAAAGAGGCTTACAGAGCGTCCAACAAGGTCGACGCTGCAACGCAGATACTGGACTATGGAGGAAGGCGATTGGCGTTAGAGATCCGACGACGACATCCTCTGGAGCCATCGGGATAACCTCAAGGAGTTGCTCGACATTTTCAAAATCGAGGACCGCAAGAAAACGCCGAATGAACGCTCAATAGTAGAAAGCGGACTGCCCCTGAAGCGTCTTTGCAACCCCTCCGCGAAATCGGAAAGACTGTTCAACGTAGCAGACAGATTGCAAATGAGCCATATCACGCTATATCGCCTGATAAAGGAGTATGCCGAAGATGCGGAATGCTCTCAGAGCTTTGCCAGAAGCTCTGAGAGCATTTTGGAGCGCCGGGTGGAGGTTTTCACATGCTTGCAGGTTCCGATACCAATCTTCCAAAGGCCTGACGTATACGAGGTTCACAATATCAGGTGTACGGGAACATCATCTTTTAGGAAGGGGAAAATAAGAAAGGATTGGGCATGGGTATCGGTAGGTTCCTCAGAGCAGTGGGGAGTGTTTCGGGGACGCTTACCAGGACAAGTGGAGGCTCTGTTCAAGGTACGGGATAGCACAGGGCGCGCATAGACTATGTGTAGTTGAGCTACTTGAGGCGAAGGATCGTGGTATCGCTGATAGCTCACATGGGCTGCTGAAGGTCTGTAGGCGGAGGAGGAAGAGGATGTGGGTCGTGAATATTCGGAGTATATTAGGAATGGCCCATTTATTTGAGGTGGATGCTGGCAATTGGCTGGTAAATACTAGGATAGATTTGGGTACGTGGAATGAATTTAGTTGAATGAAGTGCTGTAAAGCAGTGCTATCCAATGATGTGAGAGTATTACCGAGTGTTCTGCAGTGAGAGCATTACCGAGTGCTATTGAATGACAGCAGTCCCGGGTGCTCCGTAGAGGTGAGCGCTGTGAGGGCAGTGGCGAGTGCTCTACGAGTGAAAAGTTAGACCAATAATACCGTCTAATTCAAAATTCGTGTCGTTCTGCTAGTACGCATGCGGATTGGAAGAGGGAGGTGAGTTTCGGCCGCTCAGTATCTGAGTCTGTTATCCAGCAAGCTCGCTCCACCAGCATAATGCTGCTTATGCATGGGAAATGATTTCCAGCAAGCTCGGAGTGCTGCTTAGGCAGGGCATTGAGCTTTTCAGACGAGCCGTACCATGGCCTAAACCTCAAGGCTTAAATGCCTTTCACGAATCGAGATACATACGCCATCGCCAAAGGTTTGGTAGCCATCTCCAGTATACACGACAGTGCCAGATCAGTATTCCGCGACCGTTCAGCGTCGTGAAGAATACCCACTTGAGATATCGTTTGAGAGACTGGCAATGCCTACCTCGCCTTTGAAGAAAGCGTATCGATTCATATGGGTCTAAGTGGGGATGTCCCACCTTGAATAGTATTATTAAAGATCTTTCCGCAGCTCTACGAAAGATTGGTCAGTGCTATGAAAGCAGCCATGGTGCTCTCCGCACGTGGCAATATCTCTTAGCAGTCAGTGAAAACCTTGTTGACGAAGAGTGTCTTGGCGTGAGCGATATGCTCCCGTGGTGTCTGGCGAGCATCTCAGTGAGAATGCTCTCCTGACGCAGATAGCACTGACGAGTGCTCTCTAGGCGTGAGGGATATGTTCTGGCGGCGCCTGGCGAGCTGCTCGTTATGTTTTGATCTCCTGGCGCAGATATTAGTGGCGAGTGCTGTCAGGGCGCTGGCGTTGTCTCCTGGCGGTCCCCGACGCGTCAGTGATTCGCCAGTCCCCTGGGCGGAGACTCATTTGTTGAGCGTGATCCAGACGCAGGAGGCAGACCCCAGGCGTGTCATGGCGGAGAGAGCATCGCCGGTGCTCTCAGAACGATCAGCACATTGCCTGGACGTGCCTGACGCGTGAAGGTGCACGACGCGTGAAGGTGCACGACGCGCCTAGAGAAGATCGCGGAGAGAGCATTGCTGGGTGCTCTATAGATGTATGTGATATCGCTAGGAGCACTCTGTAGACAGTAGCATTAGCGAGCACAAAGAAAATAATCATTAGGACTATTCGGTGCTCTGTGCGAGTGAGGAAAGTGGAAGCGGTGGAGCGAAATAAGCTTTCTGATGGTGGAGGGAAAGCGAAGGAAGCGCGAGTGCTAGCGAATGAAAGTGCTCTGGTGCAATGAGTGCTCTGGTGGAGCGAGTGCTCTGCTAGGGAAGTGCTCTGTTTGGAAGCGAGTCTTCTGGTGGAGCGAGTCTTTCTGCTAGGAAATCTGTTTGGAAGCGAAGTCTTCTGGTGGAGCGAAATGCTTTGCTAGAGCGAAGTCTTTCTGTTTGGAGCGAGTGCTCTGCTAGGAGCGAGTGCTCTGCTTGGAGCGAGTGCTCTGCTTGGAGCGAGTGCTCTGCTTGGAGCGAGTGCTCTGCTGGAGAAGTCTTCTGCTTGGAAGCATTGGACATAGACGATTATCTTTCTGGCGCTGCCAGAGAGGGAACATACTGCTCTGGAGGCGTCGGGCGCGGTAATAGCATCGCCTGGTGCGAGCATTATGCTCCAGGAACGCCTGGCGCGAGCATTATGCCCTGGCGATGCCTGGCGCGGGCATCATGTTGTGGCGACGCCTGGCGCGGGCATCATGCTGTGGCGACGCCTGGCGGAAGCACCCTGCTGTGGCGACGCCAGGCGCGAGCGATCTGCCCTGGCGACGCCTGGCAGCAGCACTCTGCCCTGGCGGCGCCTGGCGTCCGTGGCGCCCAGGGCGTAGGCTCTGCGCCCTGAGGAATACCAGAGTTTGCTGATGATACGCTTCCCGGTCTGCTCCAGGTTGAAGTCCTCTAGCCGCATATTATCCGCCAACCCATTATACAGATCAGCCCGAATATTTGCCTGATTCAGTCGAACCCAATTCAACTTATTCTGATCACAAACAGCCCAAGCATCTACCAAATACTGCTGAAACAGGCGCTGCGAAAGGAACAAAGTCATGGGTTCAGTCGTCCTGGTATGCAGTCGGTACCTGCACACCATGTAGGGTAATCAAAAAGTTAGCCATATCAAAAAGTCTTTAAGCCATTGGTGTTTACAACTAACCTATAAAATTCACGCTGCTGCAACCTTAGATTTTTCCGTCGGTTCAACTCATCACGCAACCGTAGGCCCCAATGCCAACCCCTTTCACCGTTTGGAAATAGCAGAACATAATGCAAGGGCATATAAGCGGCATGATTAGGATTAATGATACTAAACTGCCTGTTGGCATCTGAATTTCTATGTGCTAAGACAATATCCCGGAATCCTGTTTCACCATATTCATCCGGGATAATCACAGCGACTTCATTGCTTGTAGGCAAATTGTGTCTCCGTTTGTCCGCCCCACTCTCCATTATCAACCGCAGTTGCGGATTGAGTAAGACACGTATATCCCCATCTTGTGAGGATGCAGCTTCCAATCTTTCCTTCGCTGTCTTGTATAATGGAATGAAAGGGTTGACTGTGTGTATCTCTTGCGTCAACCGTTCCAAAACCGCGATGTTAAGAGTTGGATGTCCCTGCTGCATCATTTGTGCAGCGTAGAGTGGGTCATAGAAATATAATTGAGCAAAAGCGGGCGTATCGTTTGCTGCCGGAGTAAGGGGCCCCTGAAGGTGATATAGCTCGCCATGAATTTGGAAGCATGTAACCCCCCCAGCTTGACGGTTTATGCGTTCATCTGAACTATATTTAACGGAGGTAAAAGTCAAAGCGGAGTTGTACTCCCTAACGCGGCTACGGAACTGTCTTGCAATGGTATCAGTTGATTCGAGTAGGTACCGCAAGTACTCGGGGGCTTGCTCCAATGCCGGCAACTGAACGTCGCCTTTCTTGCAACAATTTTCAAACCGCGGTAATGTTATTGTACTCTCTTGCACGCGCTCACTTAGCCAATGTAAAGCTTGACATGAGGGACAAATCACTGTCATTCTGCCTAACTCCAATGGCGTCCAACGGGTTCGTGCCGACTGGAATGCTAATGGTACCGCAGCCCGAATTGGCGGCCGAAATGGCTGCCATAGTATCTATTAGAATAATCGCCCCGAGTAGTGGTATTGAGAATTATTATATAACTCACCTCTTCATTGTTCGAAATTTGTTGCCGACTTGCTTTGGCCCGACGATGCCTACTTTGTAGCGCGTGAGCCTATAATACGTTCTAATCAGTAGAATTCAATTAAAGTAGTCAATTCAAAACTCACCAAGCATGGCCGACATGATTTACGGCGCCTGCCATTTCTATCGGAATCATAATCCGTAATATCTTTATTATGTTTGCACGTTGTGCATTTAATCGTCGACATCTTGCCGAGAGAGCTGGGTGAGAACACTATGGAATGGTATGTAATGGAATTTGTTTGTGTCGGGAGCAGATAATTTAATCGAGGATATTGATTGTTAAATAATTGATAGTACTTTATTCAGTAAATTTTATACAGTAGATTGCAAGTGAAACAGAGTTGTGTGTGTAAGTATCAACCAGCCAAATAAACCCACCAAAAAATAGGGGGGTTCCATTGGCTCTTGAACCGGTTATTTTGCATTTAAAAAACTTTTTTTTTAGTGCATTTCAGAAAACCTCAAGAACCCACACTCAGAACTCAGACTGCACCAAAGTGCACCCAGTCACATAAAGAACGGGCGCGACACCTCAAATTCACACCCGCTACCTGCAGGCAGGGTAACCCCAGGTAGGGTAACCCCAGGTAGGGTAACCCCAGGTAGGGTAACTGCACCGAATTAGGCAGGGTAACCGCACCGAATTAGGCAGGGTAACTGCACTGAATTAGGCAGGGTAACCGCACCGAATTAGGCAGGGTAACCGCACCGGATTTGGCAGGGTAACGGCACATAGCACCCGAAATTTGGTGTGTCGTGCTTACTAAATACCCTGTCGCCCTCGACCAATCAGATTGCAGAGAGTTCAGAAGAATCATATTCCAGTACATATTAGATTCGTAGAGTGAGAGTTATCAAATACCTCCCGTACGGGATAATTTTGCAGAGTCTACTGCCTGCATCTGGCTGTCGTACGGGAGTATCTTTCAGAGTCAGCGAGGCCAAACATCTCCCGTACGACAGGATTCGCAGAGTCCACTGCCTGCACCTGGCTGTCTTACGGGCGCATTTTGCATAGGCAGAATTGTCAAATATCTCCCGTACGGGATGATTTTGCAGACCCTACTGCCTGCACCTGGCTGTCGTACGGGAGCATTTTGCATGGTCAACGAGGTCGAGCACTCCCCGTACGGGAGCATTTTGCAGAGCCTGCTACCTGCACCTAACTATCGTACAGGAGCTTTTTGCATATTCAACGAGGTCAATTACTCCCCGTACGGGAGCATTTTGCGCAGACAGAGTTGTCAAATACCTCCCGTAAGGGAGCATTTTGCAGAGCCTACTACCTGCACCTGGCTGTCGTACGGGAGTATTCTACAAAGGCAGCGTTGTCAAATGCCCCCGTACAGGAGGATTTCACTGAAGCACAGATGTGAAATAGCCCCCATACGAGAGGATGCGCAGACAAAATGGATTGCATTGTACTTGGCTGTCGTACGGGAGGATTTTACGGAGGCAGAGTGTCAAATACCTCCCGTACGAGAGGTTTAGCAGAGGCAGAGCTCTCAGTTTCTACCGTACAGGGCCATTACCATACTAAAGCTCTGACAGTCTTTACCGTACGGGTCATCACCACAGTAAAGCTGTAACAGTGTCTGCCGTACGGGGCCTATCAGGAGATGGGGAGCATTAGAATCTCCACGTACGAGAGCTTTTGGTACAGACAGTCCTTTGGAATCTCCCCGTACGGCCAATTTGGTACAGACATTAATTACAGCGCTCTTGGATCTCCCCGTACAGGATCTTTTAGCACAGAAAAAGCTCAGTAATATCCCCGTACGGGACCTTTTAGCACAGACAGCGCTCCGCAATCTCCCCATGTGGGACTTTTGAGCACAGACAGAGCTCTGGAATCTCCCCGTACGGGACGTTTTGGTGCTATCAATGCATTCAGATTCCCCCCGTACGGGGACGTTTTGTGCCAAAAGTGCCATCAAATACCTCCTGTACGGGGTAGCTTTTACAAATTTGCGAATTTTGACCATTTTAGGCCTAAAATCTACCCTTGACCCGAACCTCACACCACCCAGAACGGGTATAATCCACTTCTCGATACGTATCTACCTTCTTCTGCATTTTGACACCTTTACTGACACCGCTTCAGGCACCAAATACTGCAGTATATTGACGCCCCTGAAGGCGTCAAATACCCAGTATATGGGCGGTATACTGATGCCGCTGCCGACGCCGCTGGAGGTGTCAAATTCCCATTATATTGACACCGCTGCAGGCTCCAAATCCTGCAGGATATTGACGGTATACCGACCCCTCTACATGCACCATATAAGCACCCCCTATGCAGTGAATACTGCACCATATGGACACCGCCTAGGCAGCGAATACTGCACAATATGGACACCCCCTAGGTAGCGAATACTGCAGCTACCAGTCACCAATATTGCACCATTTGGACACCTCCTAGGCAGCGAATACTGCAGCTCCCAATCATCAATACTGCACCATTTGGACACCCCCAGGCAGCGAATACTACAGCTATCAGTCACCGAATACTGCACCATTTAGACACCCACAGGCAGCGAATGCTGCAGCTACCAGTCACGAATACTACACCAAATGGACACCTACCAGGCAGGGAGGTCAGCGGGCAGGAAGGCAGGCAGCAGGGAGGTCAGCGGACAGGAGGGTAGGCAGCAGGGAGGTCAGCGGGTAGGCAGCTCAGCGGGCAGGAGGGCAGGCAGGCAGCTCAGCGGCGAGCTCAGTGGGCAGGAAGCTCAGCGGGGAGCTCAGCGGGCAGGAAGGGGTGGGGGAGTAGGAGTGAGCGGAGGTGGGTGAGCGTCGGCGGAGGCAGTTGGCTCGCCAGCAAATATGTACAGCTCGATGTCGGAGGTGATGAGACGGCAACCAAAATCACACCAAACCACACCAAAATCCGTCAAAATGCAACCACCACACACACAGTATAATTGCAATAAATAATGAATAAGGTTTTAAGAGATGAAATATCGGCTATCAAACGTAATAAATCTAAAGGGCACTCTCTGAAATCGGATGTGGAAGAAGTTACATGAGCCAGAAGTAGAGCAACTTGGAGATTTTATTGCATCCCATACAAATATGTGGTCTTGACGCTTTTTGGCAACTTGACACAACAAAGTCATCACAGCTCATGCTAGGGACATATAATTGTAATTTTAAGCTGATAGAGCGATTGTCTATATACAGAATATATAGTTTTTCAATTCCCAGATAATATCTATCTTAATTGGTGGTTGAGGACCGGGTTGAAAAGTGGCATTTTTGGTGTAAAATGGTTGCCGTCTCATCACCTCCGACATCGCGCTGTACATAGAATTACGTAGACATAGATCAATAAACGTGACATTTGCGCGGAACAATTGTCCTAGTCCAGGCGTTTACCAGGCAAAAGCTCACCAGGTATGGACCCGGTGTTCGTTTTGGGGTCAAATAACGATGTAATTCGGTTAAAAGACGAACTAAAGACGAACTCTTTGGTCAACGATGGCGTCATTTGCCCAAAAGACAAACTCATCTTTTGACCAAAGAACGACCCCGCGACGAGAACGGGAGAGGTGTTCGTATTTTCCTGTCGAGACGATGTCTTTTTGCGCCGGGGCAAATGGATGCAGGTAAGAAAACTTCTCATGCGCCTGGTGCACCCCATTGCGCCTGGTGTGCCTGGGTATGCCCAAGCACGTCAGAGCAGCCCCAATTTTTTGCTGATGTAGCATCCGAGCGGAGATTGGATCTGACACTGAAGCGGGCATCATTATCCATGCCAGTGAGCTGGGATTGGAGGCGGCATATATTCCTAGTATAGCTGGGATAACGTATAGCTGGCGTCCAGAAGAGCATTCATTAGAGCTCATATCTATTGGAGCTACTACCGGAACTAGCAGTACAGTTGTAAAGAACCATGGGCGAGGTAGTACCTGAGGGGTCGAGGGACATGATTAGTTTCCGGAACGGAAGGCTAAGGGCTCGCACTGAGACGAGGAAGGGTGCAGTGGTGTGCCCGAAGGCAGGGACAGAGGTCTGTACGAAGACAGAGAGGTAGGCGGCGACGAAGGTCTGTCTGAGGACAGAGGCAAAGGTCCGTACAAGGACGGAGATGACGGCAGTTGGTAGGTTAACCAAGAAGAGGGGAACGATTGCAGCGGTCGGCATTTTAACCGAGAAGGACAATACGAAGAATACTACGAGAGCGGCGAAGATAGTAACAGCGGATGCACCGAGCGTGATGAACAGCAGACGGAACGTGGACTAAGAGTAGAGAAGTGTATTGAAGCGAAGTAAATCCCCCAAAATAATAACCCAAAGTAGAATACAAGATGTTGCGTAAGGAAAGAGAAAGAAAGAGAATAGGAGACACAATCGACATTTTATGCTAGGCGAGACCACTACGGATTACTAATCCAACAGAACCTTCCAGACTTCCCGAGGACTCATATAATTTAGAATGCTACCAGAATAACAATGATAACGACCCATGATACTCCCCGGCCTAAAGAGAATACGCGCAGCAGTAAGCCAAATGAAAAATGTTAACAACCAAACAAATATATAAATCTCATATTTAATATTTATTTCATTTACCGTTTCATCATTGTTGGAACGAAACCTTTGTTCATTTTGTTATATCAATATGAGTTATATTTCTTTGTAAACAATCCCCATGAAAAGATATACAAGTTTTGACTTTGAATATATAAAGGCGGCAACACCCCACTTGTGGTATCTCATGAAAAATATTCAATTCAAACTTCTCTCAATACATACAGGTTTCAATTTTGATAAAGACGGAAACATCAAAGCCTTAGTTCACCAACAACCTAATATTTGAAATATGAAACCCCAAAACCGGCAGATGAAAAGTCATACAGCACATCGTGAATATCTTCAAAGAATTCGAAAAAATACCCAATCACTCTCAAGTGAAGAAATAAGAAGGATGGAAAGAGACAGGGTGTTGGAACAAAGTGCCATCTGTGAAAGAGAGCGTGACGCAAGAATCAAACAAATGCGGATTACACGTGAGCGAAATCAGGCAACGGCTATAAAAACAAAATTGCGGTCTAAAGATCAATCATCACTTGACCCATTTTTAAGGGACAAGCACATTAGTGAGAACGAACATGACATTATTGGTACCCCGACCGAACGGCCAAAGTGTCATCAACCAGACTTTGAGGTGGTGATATGGGTATCAAAGCAAAAAGGGCAGATTCAAACTGCTTCACAATCATCAAAAATCAGCTTTGAAAAGAACGATGAATACGAAGATATTTGGGCTGGCGAAAACGCTGCGGATTTAGTCTCTCTCCTTGAAAGTATAAAATAGTGTATGATTGTTTTTGATTAGTTCTTTTTCAAGTCGCAGGTGAAAACCACAATTCATTTTATCATTCAGAACGTTTCTGGCAAATATATAGGTTGCAGATGTGGTGGAGTAAAACAAAATGTATGCTTATTATTAAGTAACGGAAGTTGAAATATAAATAAGGATTAATAAGTTTATATTGTAAAGACTATACAGTTGTTGCTTGTTTAAATGATTCGCAAACCAGTGATTGTAGTAAATTTCCACAGTACGTTTTGTGGAATGAAACAAGATTGAAATGAGAACTCTCAGTTCTTAAAAGTTTATTTCATGCTTTTGGGGCTGAAATGTTCTATAGCAAGAACCAAACGAAATATTCAACTAACCTTCGACGTCAGAGGTGATAAGGGGAAAATGAAGAATTTGAACGGTATTCAACAATACTAAAAAATTGGGAGAAAGATATATAGAACTTGGACTAATCCAAATGCATTTCCTTCCTCGGGATATCAACTCTTAAATCTGCCGGATCCTATTAATCTCACTATGTTATTGGACAATCATGAGATACAAAAATTTCAAGCTGACGTTTTTAAGACTGTGTGAGTTATTACAAATTCGAAAGGATTAGTTCAATCTGTACTTAGTTGTAGAGATATCCCATCTTCAATGTTGTCTTCATTTGTTAAAATGTTGCACATTTTCCATACTGGTAGAAAAATACTCATTTTGAACGTTCGTTCTATTTTACCGGTAACCATAAATATATCATTCAAACAATAAATACATTTCTTCTTCTTTTATAGATATTATGATATATCCAGTAGATGTTTGATATCTGTGTTGTTCAAAGATTATTCAAATTTGGAATAATTTCAAACACTCGACTATAGGTTTCGGTGTTTGAACCAGGATACAGTCGTTTGAATTGGAGAAGTTTGGAATTTCACGGTATTCAGAAGATTGAATCACCAAATAATTTGATAATGTGCCAATTCTCTGAGAAATTGCATTTAATCTATTATGTACTGGAAAAACACTTTTGACATTTTGCATAATACGATGATTGGTAGCCAAATGACATCAGAAAAAAATTGGGTTCTGTCTGGCTGACTGGCGTACAAGCGCATTAGCGCATGAGAAGTTTTCTTACCTGCATCCACACGCCCCGGCGCAAAAAGATATTGTCTCGACGGGAAAATACGAAAATCTCTCCCGTTCTCGTCGCGGAGTCGTCTTTTGGTCAAAAGACGAGTTCGTCTTTTGACAGAATTACGTCAAATTACGTCGTATTTTGACCCCAAAACGAACACCGGGTCCACACCTGGGTACCTTTGCCCGGTTAACGGTTGGCAGAATATGATCACTAGGCAATAGGTACATAGACTAGGACATCAGTTCCGCGCAAATGTCACGTTTATTGATCTACATGTCTACGTAATTCTATGTACAGCGCGATGTCGGAGGTGATGAGACGGCAACCATTTTACACCAAAAATGCCACTTTTCAACCCGGTCCTCAACCACCAATTAAGATAGATATTATCTGGGAATTGAAAAACTATATATTCTGTATATAGACAATCGCTTCTATCAGCTTAAAATTACAAAGAGCTGTGATGACTTTGTTGTGTCAAGTTGCCAAAAACGTGCCAAGACCACATATTTGTATGGGATGCAATAAAATCTCCAAGTTGCTCTACTTCTGGCTCATGTAACTTCTTCCACATCCGATTTCAGAGAGTCTTTTAGATTTATTACGCTTTGATAGCCGATATTTCATCTCTTAAAACCTTATTCATTATTTATTGCAATTATACTGTGTGTGTGGTGGTTGCATTTTGACGGATTTTGGTGTGGTTTGGTGTGATTTTGGTTGCCGTCTCATCACCTCCGACATCGAGCTGTACATATTTGCTAGTGACCCACCTGCACCCAGCATCCTGCCCATTGAGCTGTGTGCTGAGCTTGCAGCTGACCTGCCTGCCTGCCCTCCCGCCCGCTGAGCTGCCTGCCTGCTGCCTGCCCTCCTGTCAGCTGAGCTCTCCGCTGAGCTGCCTGCCTGCTGAGCTCGCCGCTGAGCTCGCCGCTGAGCTGCCTGCCTGCCCTCCTGCCCGCTGAGCTGCTTGCCCACTGAGCTGTGCTCTGAGCTCGCTGCTGAGCTGCCTGCCTTCCTGCCCACTGACCTCCCTGCTGCCTGCCTTCCTGCCCGCTGAGCTGCCTGTGCGCTGACCTCCCTGCCTGGTAGGTGTCCATATGGTGCAGTATTCGAGGACAGGTAGATGTCGATCCGCTGCCTGGGGGTGTCCAAATGGTGCAGTATTTGAGGACTGGTAGCTGCAGTATTCGCTGCCTGGGGGTGTCCATTTCATGCCTGCAGCGGCATCAGTACAGCGTCAATATAGTGGGTATTTGACGCTTTCAGCAGCGTCAGCAGTGGCGCCAGTATACTGGGGTATTTACCTGCAGCACAGTCAGTAAAATCGCCAGTATACTGGGAATTTGACACCTCCAGCGGCATCAATATACCAGCGATTTGGTGCCTCCAGCGGCGTCAATATACTGACGGTTTGACGCCTTCAGCGGCGTCAATATACTGCCCAATTTTACGCCTCCAGCGTCGTCGATATACTGCATGATTTGGAACCTGCAGCGCAGTCAGTAAAGGCCTCAAAATGCAGAGGAAGGTAAATACGTATCTAGGCGTCAATACAGGCAGGAGGTTGATACAGGCAGGAGGTGTCGATACAGGCAGGAGATAGGTGTCGATACAGGCAGGAGATGAGGTAGGAGGGAGGAGGTGAGGTAGGAGGCGAGGTAGGAGGCGAGGTAGGAGGCGAGGTAGCTAGGTGTATATGTGGAGGTGGGGGTGGAGGTGTGGGTGGATCCTCGAGGTGTGGAGAAGGCGTCAAATCTGACTTCATTAGCTAGCAGTATTAGCATTAGCGCCACTACATAGGGGGGATATCACTTCCGCGCGACGTCAAAAGACGAGATATCGCATTTGGGAGACGAAATAGGCGTCAAAAGACGAGTTGTCACATTTGGGACGAATACTAGGCGCCAAAAGACGACAGGTCATACTTGGGAGCTCCGGGTAGCGGGATGACCCAAATGCGAGTATTTGGTAGAAAAGACGAGGTTGTTATGAAAAAGACGAATCGATGCGTCTAGACGCAATTCGCCTTTCGAACTTTTTTTTTGCTGATGAAGATACAGTATGTGCTGCACCGAATTGGAATGGAATGTATTTGTTGGTACAACGATTAGTGAGTTTATTGAAGCCCGCCGGGCATAGGGGATACCGGCTCCCTCGGCACAACCCAGGCTGACACGTACCGAGCGGGGCCAGCTATGGCCGCTCGCGTTTATAAAACTTCTTAATCTTGTATCGCTAGGTTAAATAAAAGCATCGATACATTATAAGTCAATAATGGCGAAACCGCCTCGATGGCGAATGGCGATTTTATGGGTTGGTATTTGGTCAAAGACAAAGTGGCAGGTGTGCCTTTGTTTCACATTGGCCATCCAACCAGGTTCGACATTGTCCCCTGAACCACTGGATGGTAAGTGCACAGCAGACGATATCATTGACTGTAACAGCCGCGTAACAACCTCGAACTCAGCGTGCCTGAAATTTATTTTTGCGGATCTAGCACTTTATTCTCTCCTGCCACCCCCACTCCAACGGTTTGTGTGTGTGTGTCTGTAACCCTCCCCCCCTTTCACCCCCGCGCTCTGATAACAGCTGGTTGGGGGTTGGGTTGGGGGTTGGGGTTCGGCGCTTGGTTGTATGACTGATTACTGGCTCCGAGGAGGAACGCTGTCACAGGATCTCACTTGTAGGGGCCAATTATCGAGGTGGCGGTGAATGGCATGCACACACAGACACATTTGTGGGTTTCTCGCACATTCGGTTGTTGAATTGTAGGGTCATAATACAACTTGATATATACGGTACACCCAGCAATAAATCAGACGGTGCAGGGTAGCTGCGAAGGGATGTGAGTAAGGCACATTATGATATAGAACTCTCCACCAGTGCAGAACTCACATTGACTGGCGCCCGGTGCTGTTTGATGTGATTACTGATATTTTTTGGGCGCGGGGTATGAAAGGGCAGCTGTCTGATCTTCTCCAGTTTTTGGTTCTGTTCCTCTCCTCCATCTTCTCCCCATCCTCAACACTAACAACGCTGGCAACTACATCACGGTCTTACAACCCACTGGCCGCCTGCCTCCGTGTCCCTCGAATACTACATCACGCGCTTCAAAACCGCCCTCGTCAAGTGCGACCAACCGGCGCTCTCCCGACTTGTCCAAGTCATAACCTAGCTTTTAGGCAATCACGGCAAGATCAGCCAACCACTCGCCGCTCAGCACAAATCCGCCCCCCTCGTCACGCAGATCTCGGAGCACGGCACCTTCACCGAGCCCCTCCACCCGCAAGCCGACCGCCTCCTGTCCCGCTGGCACTCCAGCATGTACGATGCCCCCTACACCGCCGCCTCGCACTGCTGTACAGGGCCCAGGGACCTATGCCATGTCGTCGGCGAGTACTAGCCCGACCGCGATACCATTCACCGCTAGGCCCTGCACGCCTCGGTGCAGGCCGGAATCTGCGGCGACAATACCTACCTCGCCTTCAGCATAGTGGCGACCAACGTGTACCGCAATCACGACAGGGGCAATAAGATATTGTACTGCGTCACAGAAGCAAAGGAGGGCCGCAGAGGCTGCCGCCCGACAGGCTACACGAGGTACTTGTTTAATGAAGTATCGATAGACGTGAACTGACATTACTCTCAATAATTAAACTTGAATATTATGTTTTTCTTCGCGATTCATTTTAATGCATATATATCATACTAAACATGAATCTCAGATATCAAATAAAAACACCTAATAAATACAAATAGATTGCTATCAAACGTAAACGGCTTTAAAATAATTGCTTCCGTGATCCAAAAAATGAAATGTTGTAACTGAGAACAAAGATGAATTATATTGATACAGTTTGTTACAGTAGCTATTCGGTTGAAGAAAAATACTCTAAAAATAAATAAGAACAATCTTTCACACCATTCTGATAGCAACTGAAATGATGATACTTAATAGTTTTTCCGAGATCCGCTTTCTATTGTGGTTAAATGGAATTGGTGTTATAACAGAGGAAAATGGGTTCTGCGTTGATAGACTGAGATCTTGTAATGTCATATAACGAAAATTTCTCTCTGAAGCGTTATTGAACACACGCAGATAGTCGATAGTGTTTAGATCGATAGTGGAAAAATTGGTGATATCCCTGTTCAGGGTACGAGTAACCTGTCTTGCAACTCTCCAGAGTTCAGGATGCAATGCTGGAATTGCGCTGATACATATCTCCCACTCACTCTCCGAAAACTGTGCCAAATCGAAAGTTGGAGTCGTGAGAGCTAAAAGCATTGGCAGGGTATATTGATTCATTTCGTCAAAATACATGTCTGACAACCGTACCCAGTGAGAGTATGCATCGAGGAGTATTTGAAATTGCCTGATATTCAAACGAAGCGGGTCTCCAATGACAGCAAGGTCATATACATGCAGAATATGCCGGTGAATATATTCTTTCACCAATTCTAATACAAAAAGATATTCTTCTCTGCTCAATCTGTGAAAGCTTCTCAAGATATTCCGGACTTCGTATGCAATCAACCATCTCACCCGGTAGCACACGATCATACCATAACATCTTTTGACAAGGAGAGAAACAATGATGGAACCAGATTCGTGATGCCTTGTGCAGTACCAAAGAGTTTCAATACATTTCTCAACGTTTGACATATATTCAGCATTGTCATATGTGTTTGGGATATTTTGCGGCGTTATCTGGATTGGGTTCAATGAAAATGGATCGATAATTTGTTGCAAATGATAGAGTGATATTGGAAGATTCGACAAGTAAGATTGATCTGTTGAAAGACGCAGAATCGTGAGGAAAAAACACCACTTGTCCAGAGAAAGCGTATTCTGATTATTTGATAAAACATTTTGTTGATAGTAATCATATTGCGAAATCCATGCAGTGTTGAACCAGAAGTCTCGAGTTGTAACAATGGACTGGAATGGATCCATATCCGTAAGAATCCGATTTGAATGTTTGTATTTCTGTAATCCAAAATTAGAATAAATTGTACGAATGAACAATTCATCATTAGAAACAAAATGAGTATTGAAAATTTGAAAAATATTACTCACTGAATACTTCTTATTTATCTTGGGCGTGAAATGAAACCAACCATGTTGGATTAACATTCCGTGGGGTACTCACAGCCTCTTATATAAACCATGCATTGGTAACATCAAATCTTTGAAGCACGCACATGCGAGATGCGTGCAATGAGAATCCGGATAATACCCATTTTGTTTGTTCTCAAAACGAGCATCTCCTGAACGTAGTTGTCTAATAGCAAGGTTTACTGAATTATTTATTAATACATTATTACGTGGTAAATAAAGTTTTTTAATTATACCGAACTATTAGAGCTCTATTCATTATGGTAGCTCAGCTTAGTATATTATTCTGATTTCTTCTGTCTGAATAATTTTGACGGTTCAACCTAGCATGCCATGCTAGTCTCAGCCGATGAAGCTTAAATAAAATTAATAATCATGGTTCTAATTTGTATATTTTAGCAGACCAAACAGCTGTTGTTATACTTATAGCGCTGGCTTAGCTTCAAGTTCCTGTACAATTTTCGTATTCGCTGTTTGGAGATATCAATGGCTCAACCTAGCATGTCATGCCAGGTTAAGCCATCCCACTTGGTCAATGTTGATATTAGTGACTGTAACGTTTAGATGTATACGAAGCTGAACCGCAGAAATAATTTTGATCACTCTACCTCGGCTTAGTGTATTTTAGTACGTTGAGCTGTTTGACTGAACTCAGTGGCTCACTCTGGTATAGTACACTAGGCTGAGCCGTTGAACTTGAAGTCATTTAATAAACCGCTATATTTATATTCATCACTCCGGCCTATATTAGTAGTACTACATATTCTCAAATTTTGCTGTTTAAGTAAAATTGTTGGCTCAATGCCGTATGCTAAAGGAAACTGAGCCACTCAACTTGATGTAAACTTAATCATGCCAACTCGAACAATTAAATCTAAATACACTAAATACGTTATTGTGAGATTTATCTTGAAGGATTTGACTACTAGATTCTACCAATTAGAGCTTGTTCATCAATTTCGATAGCTACGTTGATCATGATATCTCAGGCTGAACCATACATACTCAGTCATTAATTCGAATTTTGATGGCTCTAACTATCAGAGTTATACAAACCCGACCTGTAGTCATTTTGTGCATCATGATGCCTTATATTAGTTTACCACACTATTCTGAACTATCAAATTACTGTCGATGGTAGCATTATATCCCACATAAGAAAGAACATTTCAAGTTTTCCGTCTTGATTTTTTATATTTCTAAGCTGTACTATTTGACTATTTCTGGCCCCTCATTATCGTTTTATACATCTCAAACAAATGTTGGAATACAAGTTTTATAGTTCAACGTCGTGAATGATATCAAGCGGAACCGCCCAATATAAGGTGTCCAACTTATATTAGGATATCGTACCATACAAAACTGGTGAAAAATTGTGGGGATGATCCAGTTTAGCACAAAACAATAGGTACAAATGTCGGAATAAAATGTACATGTCATAATTTCCAATATCAAATATCAGGCGAAACAATCTACATTTTAACCTGCGGTCAAATCCAGTATATTCAAGTTGTAACATATGGAACTATGGAAAATTAAATTACCTGGTTCGGCGTGATATATCCCGTCTATTGGAGCCGGCTCAGTATAACCCTGATATGCATCCATTGCGCTACTTAGTCTTGTCCGTTGATGAACGGATTAGAAATAAATATAGTCCGAAAATAAATTTATCAAGATATAAATTTCAATAGCTTCGACTATTTCAATGCATGTGAAATGAGATAGAAATTTAGTAACATCAGGGCAATGAAAATATTTTGAATTATTAGAAAATTTATTTTATTATCGCGGTCATAATTATTGTAGTTTATTTTATTATCACGGCTCACCGCCTCCCCACCTGCTTATTCCATCGGTAACGTCATGGAATCGGAGTTAAGTGAAGCTGCTTCGTTGGATTTAATCCGGAGTCAAGCTGATGGGTTAGGAAGGTGCTCGGAGGATACAGTCAGCGCTAGGTAGGGTTAGGGTTAGTTAGGGTTAGTTAGGGTTAGTTAGGGTTAGTTAGGGTTAGCTAGGGTTAGTTAGGGTTAGTTAGGGTTAGTTAGGGTTAGTTAGGGTTAGTTAGGGTTAG